>CM042092.1:28905256-29633514 GCA_023512835.1 Taxillus chinensis | reverse complement strand
ACCAGTGCAGGGAGTAGAGCAGGGCATGCTGAGCGTGGTTATCGCGGTGCCTGAGTTGCGGCGTCAGGTTATTGAAGGTCAATTGGGGGATGTTGAGTGTAAGGTCATCCGAGATCAGATTCAAACTGCCGTACTTTCTGCTGATTGGACAGAGGATTCCGACCATGTGTTGCGCTATCGAGGTCGATTGATAGTTCCATTTTCTCTCCGGGAGACAGTTCTACGGGAATTCCATCACTCTCGTTTGGCTGTTCATCCTGGGGGAACGAAGATGTATCATGCTGTTCGGCAACAGTTCTGGTGTTCGGGCCTTAAGAAGGCTGTTGCGGAGTTTGTTTGACGGTGCTTGACATGCCAGCAGGTCAAGGCCGAGCATTTGCGGTCTGCCGGTGAGTTGCAATCGTTACCAGTGCCGGAGTGGAAGTGGGATCATGTGACTATGGACTTCGTCACAGGGCTTCCTCGTTCCCGAGGCCATGATACTATTTGGGTTGTCGTAGACTGTTTGACGAAGTCTGCCCACTTTATTCTGATTCGTGAGACCGATCCAGTCCGGACCTTGGGACAGCGTTATGTCGACGTGGTGGTACGATTGTATGGGGTGCCGTTATCGTTCGTCTCTGATAGGGATGCTCGGTTCACTTTGCAGTTCTGGCAGCAGCTACAGCGTGCTTTGGGCACCCGAGTGAATTTGAGTATGGCTTACCACCCTCGGACAGATGGCCAGTCCGAGCGTACTATTCAAATTCTCGAGGACATGCTCCGTGCTTGTGTGTTGGATTTTGGTGGTTGTTGGGAGGCTCACTTTCCCTTGGTGGAGTTCTCCTACAATAACAGTTATCAGGCTACAATAGGAATGGCGCCATATGAGGCATTGTATGGGCGACCGTGTCGCTCCCCTCTGTGTTGGGCCCAGGCAGGGGAGGCAGTTGTTTTAGGTCCCGATATGGTTCAGGAGACTACCGAGTTGGTTCAGCTGATCCGACAGCGGATGTTGACGGCCCAGAGTCGACAGAAATCATATGCTGACACACGGCGACGACCGCTTCATTTTATCGTAGGGGATCGCGTCTTCTTGCGAGTCTCGCCACGGCGGGGGCATAGGCGGTTTGGGCGAGGTTCCAAACTCTCACCTCGATTTGTAGGTCCTTTTCCTGTCATTGCAGTCGTGGGACCGGTTGCCTACCGATTGGAGTTACCACCTGAGCTAGCTCGTGTTCACGATGTTTTCCATGTCTCCCAGTTACGGAAATATTACCCGGATCCTACCCATGTGCTTGATTGGCGTGAGATAGAGCTAGCTGATGATGGTTCTGTTGTAGAGGCACCAGTCCAGATTTTAGATCGCCGGGAACAGGTCTTGCGGGGCAAGACAATTCCTTTGGTTCGCGTTTTGTGGCGTCACCACAACATGGAGGAGCAGACCTGGGAGCACGAGAGCCAGATGCGTGTTCTTCACCCCGGGCTGTTCGAGGACGAACAGTCCTAAGGTGGGGAGGATGTCAGGATCTTCACCATGCATTGAGGTAGTTAACCTTGTTGGTTGTTAATATCTTTGGGTTGCATGTGAATTTTTGTGCTGTTGGTTACCTTGTTTGTGGGCATTGTTTTGTCTATCATGTTACTTGGCGCTAAGTTGTGCATACTTTGGTTAGCCGGGGTAGTGTTACCTCGTAGTGGATGACTTATCTTTTCGGGGACAAAAAGTCCTAAGGTGGGGAGGATGTAAAGACCCGTATCAGTGTGTGTGACCCGTATCTATTCGGCAGCGTGGCCTTGGTGTTATTTTGTATATCTAAAACAAATATATGTATTATGATGATTATTAAAATATGTTTAGACATGTCGTTATTATTATGTGATTATTATTAGTCCGAACATTTAATGTTGAGGCCTGTATTATTATTATTATTGTTGTTGTTGTTTTGTTAGTATTATTTAAATAATTTAAGAGTACCTGAGGATAATCCTTATAATGAATGATTACTATTATTATTACTCATTTTATTTATTATTAATGGATTAAGATTATTATTAAAAAGTTATTATTATTATTATTATAGAGTATAAATAGGAGGAATTAGGGTAGAAACCCTATTTTTGGCTGTGCGCGCTTGGCAGGGGGGGCACAAGTTCGAAGCAGCGAGATTTGAAGCAAACTGTTCAATCAACCTTTCCAAACCAAATCCAGGTAGGTGATTTTCGATTATTTGTTATCCTGTGGCCTGAACACGGAGTTAGAACTTGTATCTGTTGATTTTATGGGTTTATAGACGTATTGATTGTTTTAGTACACTCGGAAGTGTATTTGGTGCTCGGCGTTACGTCGTGTCGAGGATGCTATAGCGCCGTCGGTTGGGAGGCGTCATTGGCGCTAAGTTCAGACGGCATCACGGGCGACGGTCTCAGGCGCCTAATAGCTTTGTCGGATGGGAGGCGTCGTCGCCGCTAGGTTCAGACGGCATCACGGGCGACGGTCTCAGGCGGCATCGGGGGTGCCGGTTGAAGCACCACGGCCGGACTGTCAAATCCTTGCGCACCCGTGGAGATGTGTTGGAAGGGGAGAGCGGGAGCAGGCATGGCGTCGATGTTGGCGTGGCCGTCTGCGCAGAAGAGAAGAGGAGCTGTCTGTGCGTAGGCGGGGAGGAGATCGGTGGGGGGCGGCGCCGGGTGCCGCCCCCCCCCCCCCACAAGCCCACCAACCCTAGCGTTGGTGGGCGGCTCTCGCTGCGCGCGTGTGTGCATAATATCTATAATTATATATATATATATATAGTTTTATTAATATATATATATATATATATACACTTATATATATATGTGTGTGTGTGTGTGTGTGTGTGTGTGTGTAAACAATGCTTAATGTCTTCTTAGTTGGGGCTATAGGCACTTATATATATATAATATATATATATATATATATATATGGGATTGTTGTCGTGACATTGGAATTATATAGATGTCTATGAATATTATTGTTAGTTGTTATGTTAAAAACATTGTGGGGCTCATTATCATAGTGTGAATCATTTAAAAAAAAATGGGGTATAATGTAATGAAAGTAATAAAAGGGAATATTACCCTAGCTTGAAATTGTAGACCTAAACTATGAATATAAATTGAATTTTGTTATTATTCGTTGGTGTCATAATTAGCAATTGTACCCTGTTAGTGTGGGTTCGATGATTTCAATACTCTGATTGTTGTGTATTTGATATTGAATTTAACTTTGTTCTGCTCGTTGGTTAACGTACGTGAACTGGTGGAAACTTTGGTGGTGGGTTTTGTTGGGATAACTGCAGGTCCCACATAGGGCTGGCAAGAGGCCACAGGTCCCTTATGTGGCTGGTTACCTCAGATCCCATATGTGGCTAGTTGTCGATTTAAACGTCGTGGGTCCCACATATGGCTAATTGGGGAAGATTAGACCCCCCATGAGGTTGGTTGTGGAAATTCCACGGATGGTTGGGTTATTTGTATAAGTTGAGGTGACCTAATTATGACGTGTAGGTTACCCGTTGAGATTATATGTAATGTGAGTTGTTTTATTCCATTATTCTGATATATGCTTGTCGTAAAAGAGTAGGACACTACACTGGCACAAGCGTGCACCGTTCATATAGACTTGGGTTTCATATGTTAAGGTGTTGAAGATGGGAAACACCTACTGAGCAGTCGTGCTCACCCTACTTTATTTCTTTTTATTTCCTACAGGTCGTAGTGAGTAGCTGGTGGAGCCTTAGCAGAGCTGGTTGAAGTTTTTCCAGTAGGGTTCACTTTATGGACTTATTCTTTTACCTTTGATTATTTGATTATTCCCTTTTCCGGACTTGGGTCCGTGGCAGTTGTACAAACCTGATTAGTTGGATTTCAGTGATGTTATTTAAAAATATATTTATTAATAGCTTGTGTGTTGCAATTGATTATTTGAGATGTACAATTTCACCCCTGTTGTGGAATTGTACTGGTTTGGGTTAGTCACCTTTCCCCTCGACTCCTGTAGTGTGGGCGTGGGGGAGTCGCGTTCCTAGTTCTGTGGATTTCAGAATTTGGGGGCGTGACAATGGCTAAGTTATTTTGTTGTGCAATTTGTGTCACAAGTGTGAGCTTAAATCTTTAGCTCCAAGTGTTTATCAGTAAGTAGAATAGAGTGTGTGTTTTCCTTGACGAGCACAATGGGGAGCTCTCATGTTTACGTGGCAAAAACTTAATAAATAGCTAGTAGTGGGTGTAAGAGTAAATCCTTAGCTGTTAGGCATTGATAATAAGGCATGAGAGGAGAGAAAAGACAGTTATATTTGAGTAAGGCTGCTCTAACCTTTGTGAGGACTTTCAGGGAGAGCTAAGTTCATTTTATCCTTGCATGTTTGCTTCTATCTGAACTGTTAGTAACGATATTACATGGTAGTTGGACTTGATAGTAGGGGCATGTTTCGATTAACTTATGATTCATTTTTAGCTATTGGAATGTCTACTTCATCATGATAGACTTGTATGCCTTGGGAAACCATGCCTCTCTTGTTTGTTAGTTTATTCTTTCTTTTCCGTTTGACTGTGTGTTTATTTCTTTTTGCTTGAGGACAAGCAAAGGTTCAAGTGTGGGGGAATTTGATAACGTGCATTTATTCCGTTATCCTAGACCTTATATAGGGTGTTTTAGCGTACGTTTTGTACCTATTTGCATGATATTTTCCACATATTTGCTCTAACCCCTAGGAAGACCCTATTTGGTGTATAGTGGTACTTTTTGAGTGTTTTTGGCAGGTTTTGGAACAACCTTTTCCCACACACTTTGGCTAGATCACTCCATACACTCAAGAGGAAGCTATAGGAAGAAGATGGAAACAAAATGAAGGCAAAATCAAGGTGCACGTGAAAAGGCTTTCTCACGTGCATTCTCACGTGCAAGGATTTTATTGCATGGATGCCTTCTACAACTCAAGAGGAAGCTTTGGAGCAAATTTGAGTCGAATTGGAGCTGCACGTGAAAAGGGTCTTCTCACGTTCATTCTCGCGTGCAGGCATTTTTGAGCTCCAAATGATGTGTTTTGTTGATTTAATCATTTTTCTCTAAAGAACTGGGGTCAAATTTGGTGTAGTTTGAGTTTTATTGCGCCTAGAACGTCGAATAGTGTCACTTACCAAAACGACGTCGTTTTGGCTGCGACCACATTTATAATTAGGGCACACCTTTTGTAACCCTAATTTGGCCCACTAAATCCTATAAATAGGGGTCTTTGGAGGCATTGTAGATTATCTTGAGTGGGAGAATCTGATCTGAGTTCTGAAAATAGCTGTAGCCATTGCTAAAAGATCGGATTGTCCTTGGCAAGGAGTGATTTTGGGCCGCAGACGCCGGAGTCTTTGGAGGCTGGAGTCCTGGTTCATCTTGGGGTCTTCCTTTATTGTCCTGGTACTGTAATCATGTTCTTTCTTGTAATTGTTATTGCTTTTGTCATGATTATGGAGTAGTTTTATTAGTCTAGGGGAGCAATGTAGCCCCCAATAAATTGTATTCAGTTGGGTTATGGTTGTTCAATAAAATAGAATTCAGTTCTTGTTTAATTCACTTGCTTGAATAGAAATGCCTAGTTTATGCATAATTAGGTAATCTTAGCCCTTGTCTAGGGTGGAATACTAGTGAATTAGATTTAATATTGTATGATGGACCAAGTCTGCAACTATTAGATTGTTTATCTACCTTGATCACTTTTATTCACATGGACCAAATGGGATAAAAACCTTAAATCTATCTTAGCATGGACCAAATGTAAGATAGGTAGGAGATAATCAACATGAACATGAACTAGAACATAAATCAAGAACAAGAGCCATAACCAGACTATTACAATCGATTGGGTGGTACACATTGTGACCCTAGATCCTTAATCACTGAAATTTCTATACCAATAGCTTGCCAACATTCTATTTTAATCATTTTTTCATTCAAACTATTCGTACAACAAAAATCAATTGTTCAGACATAAAATCAACTTATTAGCTTAGTACTTGCTACTTAACAGCATTAGCTACCTCCCTGTGGGTTCGACAACCGAAGTCTTAATACTCCATTTTATTACTTGACCAGTGCACTTGCTGCAAAACCTATAGACACAATTTATACGGGTCACCTCTACCTACCTTTGACCTTCGCTGTTGGGCAATATTCACGGGTGCGCTCACTGTAGCTTCATGGGATTAGCTGCGCAGATGCTTTTCAACACTTGTCTGTCACATGTGCTCACATAGAAACAAAAGGGCAATCACAGGTCGCTAACCCAGCCGATAGAAGCTGGAATCTTGCAATAAAAAAAGGGGCTGCCATGATTAATGCACTAATTAATGCTTCAATTAAGAGGATGCATCAAAGGCATTTAAAAGGTTCTTTCTTCCCTTCGTACAAGAGAAGAACCCCAAAAAAAAGGAGAACGTCTAGAGTGTAGAAACCTAGAAAAACATTCAGTCTCTATTTCTCTATCCCCCCTTTCCAACTCCTCTTTCCCGAATATCTCATTCCAGTTCTTTTTTCCAGCAAAAGAAAAACACAAAAACAATTCCAGTTCTGCCCCCCCCCCTCTTTCCTACACTTCCATCACAAAAACAAAAATGCAACCCAATTCTTTTTCATTCCCCTATTGCTTACGTCAACTCTCCCTCTTTCCAACCACCAAAAAAAAATCTTAACCCCAAAAAATACCACTCTAGTCTCCAAGTACCAAGGAATCCTTTTCACAAATCTCGCTGCCAGATTTGTTGGTTCTATTTCCAAGCAGGCGACTATTGGCGTGGACAAGATAGTTTCAATGGAAGTCCAGTGTTAAAGCCTCATCCAAGCCCAAGTGATTCTACGTTCCAGCAGGCGACTTTTGGTGCAGACAGGATAGTTCAAATGAACAACCGCAGTTGAAGCCCCAAAGTCAGTTCAGTTACTTTTAAATTTATTTATATTTATACTTGATGTAATATTTATTGTTTTTTCTGTTTTGTTTTATGTTGTTGGTATATGTTATATTTTCCTTGTATTTTTGTTGTTATTGGTATATGTGTATATGTTGTATGTTGTAATATGTAAAGTATAGTAAAAAAGCAAAAACAAAAAAACAAAAAAGAGAGCAAAGAGAGGCATGAAAATGAAAAGAAAGAAAAAGAAAAAAGAAGAGAAAAAATGAGGGTAGCTTTATTTTATTTGTGGATGTCACAATTACACACTCTACAATTATTTTGAACAAAAAAAAACAAAAAAACAAAAAAATGTTTTCCAACCAAAAACTTTAAAAAACATTTCAATTTTAGGACTTCAATTTAAACAAAAAAAAAGATAATAAACAAAAACAACAACAACAACAACAACAAAAAATGAAAAAGCAAAAAAATTGAAAAACCAAAACCTTAGGATTTCATTTTCCACTTTAAACACAAAACAAAAAAACACAAAAAAACAAAAAACAAAAAAACCTTAGGATGTCATTTTTCACTTTCAACAAGAAGGAAAACAAAACTTTTAGGATTCCCTTTAGACATTTAGGGTAAATCAATTTTAACCATAACTTAACAAATAACTTAGCTGAATAAAAAGCATAAACTTTCTAGGAAACTCAACCCAATCATGGAAGTAACAATAAATAGAAAACCTCCTTCTCCGAAAATAAATACTGAAAGGGCATTGTAGGGGTGCTAATCCTTTCCTACACATAACCAACTCCCGAACCCTTCTCTGATAACGTAGCCCACACCTTAAACTACTCAAAGTAGAGGGTATCCAACTATACCCCAAACATAGTTAGTGGCGACTCTAAATTTCTCACTATTGGTTTAGTTTGAGCCCACCCCAAATGGACCCGGACGAAAACCAATGATAACAGCGGCTATTGGCATTTAACATTTATTTTTGAATTATGGGATTTATTTTAGGATTAATGTTGGTATTTCAACATTTTAAAGATTGCTTTTTCATAGAGTAGCTTTGAAAAGCAATCTTAAGTTGTTTCTGTTTTTTAATAAAAAAATAAAAAAATTTAAATAAGTACTTTTTTATTTTTATCAAATGACTAAAGACAATAGGATAAAGCATTATCAAACTAGCCCATTACCATTTGCAAATTGCAATTTCACGGCTCAGATAAAAGAGTATCATTTTAAAGTTCATAAATTATATTTAGTCGTAATTAATATTAGGCACAGCAATATATATATATATATATATATATATATATATATATATATATATATTTGATTTGTGTGACTTTTTATTTTTATAAATTTTTCATAATTGTTGGATATATAGGATTTGATGAAGCTGCTAAGATACAGTCTAAGTCTTGAGACTTGTAGATCCGAAGGGTCATGGGGTCGAAGAATCGAAGTTAATACAAGTAAAACTGTCACAAGACATATGGGTGAGAGGTTTGTAGACTCGTAGGGTCTGGAGACTCGAAGCAAAATTGTAACAGAAGGCATTGTGACTCGTAGATCCAGGGTCGAAGGTCGTAGAGTCATAGTGCAGAAAAAAGAGCGTTACTGCAAGCAACGACAAAATTTAGAGACTCATAGAGTCAAAGAATTCTAAAGAAAAGTAACAAACTTTAAATGACTCGAAGACTCAAAGCCCGTAGAAATGTAGAGTCCCTAAAGCGCTTATGTCACTTAACAGAAGAACTTAAAGTATCGCTAGACTCGTAGACTCAAGGGTCGTAGAGTCGCAGCCTTAAAACACTGTTAAGAAAATAGGACTTGCAGACTTGTAGGTCTAAGGTCGAAGAGTCGAAGGCAAAAAGACTGACCAACTAAAATGAAACTGTAACTCGAGAGTCATAGAGTCGTAGACTCAAGGGATACAGGTAATTTAAAGAACTTGTCAAACACATCACAGACTCAGAGATCATGAAAGGCGAGAGTTATAGTTGAAGGGTCGTAGCCGTAGAGTCGAAGACTCGTTGAATACGGAAACTCAGTACATAAGTAACTGCGAAAGACTAAGGAAGAAATGTAAAGTCTAAGACTCGCAGAGTCGAAGATTTTCAAGGTCAAAGAATCGAAGAGCCTCTTAGTCAAGTAAAATAAACTGAGAGACCCGAAGGTCGCAGACCCGCAGAGTTAGGGTCGTAGACTCGCAGCTGTAACAACAGGTAGATTGGGCGCACTACGAAGAAGTCACTCTAAGAGTCATTAGGAGTGTCGCAGATACGTAGAGTCATTGACTCACAAAGTCGTAGACTCACAGTTAATAGAGTGTCACAAAAGACTTAATCTAACTCGAACTCTAGCCTCGAAGACTCGAAGATATGTGAGTTGTAGACTCGCAGATATCAACACTATAAAGCCTGAAGCAAACTTCCGCAACTTCGACAGGCTCTAACTGAAACCTTTGAGTCACCAAACCTACGAGGCACCCACTTCCAATGCATACTTGCAACCCAAGCATATTCACTTAGCAATATCTTCAGCTAGGGTTTGTACAGTAAGCCTGCACTGTCTCGAGCAGTTGGAGCGCAGTTAATGTCGCATTAATTGCTACCAACTACCCTCCACGGATGAACGGCCAAGATCAACTACGTAAGTATGGGCATGCAACTGCGTAACATGGGCAACAGATCTGCAAATCAGAGTAGATCAACCCATCCCCTGACATCCCGCATATCCAGTGGCGGGAAGTCAGTCTGTCGGGATGGACAACCAGGCACACAGCACTTTAAACTTAAAATATACCTTTCTCATATTCAAAACGAAAAAAATAAGGAGTAAGTCTCCTTCTATGAAAGCGTGGAATACATAGAACACAAGAAAAGGGATTCTGACACACATTAAGATAATAATCTTTTGCAGAATTCAAGCAAGAGTTCCAACGCTAGAGAGAGAGACACTCCGAGAGAAAACTTCTAAGTGTTGTGCGCCACGTTGACCTAGAACAAGATCAAACCTTTTGATCCATCATATACTCTTGTTCATCCAAGATCCAGCATGATCATCGAGTCTAATCTCTGTGTTGTTTCCTACAATCCAAACTATCACAATTCATTCCTGCTATACCTGAGATCTGTTCAGCAAAGAGCATTTACTCCTATCTCAGATTTGTCTGATAGTTCATTACGACTCACATTATCACTCACATTACTATTGTCATCTTCTCCACAAATACTTCCATCATAGTTATCCTTAAAAGCAATATAAACTAGCTAATAGTCTAGCTTCACTTTGGGACCTACAATTGGTATCAAAGCAGTTCTACAACTTCGTAGAGATCCCTAAATGGCCGACATGGATTCCAGCAATGCAGCTCCAGCTCCCCAGCAAGCTCCAGTTCCTATTGAGGAACTTGAAGCTAGTCGTGTTCCAAAAGAAGGAGCGACTGGAGACCAAGAGCAGGAAGAACTGAGCACCAGCAGCAACAAGAAAGAACAAGAAGACTTCTACGACGTCCTACTTGGCTCATCCTCCCCAAGTTCCTATGTACACACCTACACGCTTCTCCAAATGGAAAACGAGAATGAGAGCACACCTAGACATGCTTGACACCTATCTCTGGGAAACAATAAAGAACGGGCCTTTCACCCCAAAGAGTATGCAAAGAGGCCGGTTGATGATGAAAAACCCAGATAGTTGGTCTAAGGTGGAGCAGAGGAAAGTAAAGCTTGGCTTCAAGGAAAAAGCCATACTTTTCTCTGCACTTGATGATGAGATGTTCATGGATGTGCAGGACTTAGAGACAGCGATGGAGGTATGGGACAAGCTATGCCTTATCTATGAAGGAGATGAACAGATATAGGACAACAAGATCTCCATGCTCAAGCAGGAGTATGAAGCCTTCAGATGTGAACTGAAGGAGTCATTGGACAGTATCTACAAACGGTTCATAGGACTGATTCAACGAATGAAGACTTATCATGTTGAGATCTCTTTGAAGGACAAAAATGATAAATTTCTGAGATCTCTACCTTTGAGATTGTTGATCAAAACATCAGCCATCCGTCAGCTGAAAGAATGGAAGACTTGTGCCTTGGAAGCACTATATGGGAATCTCAAGACTTTTGAAATGCAAAAAGAAGAACTTGAGGTATTTGAGAACCCCTCCAAGAAAAAGGAGAAGTTTGTTGCCTTTAAGGCGGCTGCTGAATCAAGGGAACCATCTTCTGAAGAAGAAGAAGATGAGGCTGAAGAGCTTGACTTAAATAGCGCCTCAAATCAAGAGGTGGCATTTTTTATCAAGAAACTGCTGAAGAGAAGGGGGGACTATAGGAGGAAAGCAAGGCAGTCATCCTCATCTTTCTCTAAGGGAAAAGATAAGGAGAAGTTGCAGTGTTACCACTGCAACCGGCCCGGCCACTTCGCTGCCGAATGTTACAAGCTGAAGAGGGAGAAAAAGGAGGTAGCTGAGCAGAAGAAGAAGACCAAAGGCTCCTCAAGCGGAAAGGATGACAAGAGGAAAAAGGCTCTTGTCACCAACAAGTTTAACAGTGAAACTGAGGAGGAAGAATCGTCTGATGAAGAGAAGAAGGAAAAAGGTCTCATCTGCTTCATGGCTGACCATTCACCTCCCCTCAAGGTAAGAACTTATGAACAACTCTACATTGAATATGAAGATACCTATTGTTGGACCCCATTTTGTCCGCGTTGGACATAACATTCATTTTTCGCTTTATACATTAAATAAAAGACGTGACCGTTGATTCAAGGGGGTATTTCGATAACTTCTTTAAAAAGGCTTTCAAACACCAAAAATTCAGTCCCAGGTGATAGAGAATTAAATTTGAGGATCGACGCCTTCGACTGCGCTCAAATCAGAGGTCAAACGAAGAAATTATGGTCAAAACCGTATTTGGACTGCTAACGGCGATGAACCAGCGGCTAATATTCAAAACAACACCCCGGATCAGGTCACGACCCTCATTTTCTTACTCCACTCGTCGTTATGAGAATTCAGCAATAAAGTTTATTTTGGTACAAAAATAAACTCATTTTTAAGAAAAAAGGATACGGGGTCGCTCGTTGTGATGCCTCGAATCCAAAAATAATTTGTTCACATTTTATTGAAAGTCAAATTGTTTTGCCGATCCCCAAAACCCCAAAATGTCAGTTAAAAACTACAAATTGGAACCATAAAAATGTCTTTTTCTTTTTCCTTTTCTTTTTCCACTTACCTTTGGCCACGTGTCAGTATGTCATTGGTTTATAATAATAAAACAAAATTTAAAACCAAAACAAAATAAATTTTAAAACAAAAAAATGACAACCACATAATTTTTCTCCCTTATCCCCTCACGGCTTCCCCTCTCCTCTCGTCATCTCCCTCTCCACGCAGACGTCGCAGTCTCACCTCGCCCCCTCGCCGCGCCGCACCAGCCGGCCATCCACGCCAACACCAACTGGCAATAGCTAGCTCACACCCCATCCTTATCCTCTCACTCTCGGCCTCCCACAGACACCAAATCTAAACCTAGCCGAGCCATCCACCTTCAATCCAATCGAACCCATGGTTGCGCGCTTGAGCCACCGGCCGCACCTAAACCATGGCCAAGCCCATCCTCGAGCTAGAGCAACCATCTCCCTATCCCTCTATATAAACCTATCTTCAACACCAAACCCGGGGGGTTCTCTTCACAATCAAAAAAATCAAAATCCATTCTTCAATCTTCATCATCTCCCTCATCATAAGAGAGTCTCCCGGCCGGAAATCGTGCCACTGGCCGCCGCCTTTGCTCCCCCCAGCCAACCGACGCCGACCACACCAACTGCGGTTCTCTCTTCCACCACGATGGTTGGTTTCGCATCGATCCACGACGCTGCAGTCATACCCATTAGTCGGCAGCTCTTCCACCAATGACGCAATGTCAACCCAGCGCCAACTGCTCCAATAGCGCCCAGTATGAGACATCCATGATGTTGCCGCAATAACGGCTCAAATTGAAAATCAACCTATATTCTCAACCCTCACAATCTTCTCCTCCTTTATCCCTAGAGAGCCTCCCTGGCCGGAAATAGCACCACCGGACGCCGTCCTTTCCCACACTCTACTTCATTTTTCCATTCCTTTGTCAAAGGGGTGGTCGCTGCCGCTTCTCTTCCTCCCCGATGCTAGCCGGTCCAGTTCAGCCACGCATAGGCCCTCGCCTCCACTGACCGAAGCCCCCTTTCTCCTATATGGCCCTCTTCACCACGACGAGGCACTGAGGATTAACTCACGCTGCTGCCATGTTCACCAGCCGAAGCTAAACCAGCAACAATCACCAATGGCAATATATGCTTCAGCCCTTCAACGGCAATGCAATCGGGATGTAACTTCGGCCGCCTCGACAACGCCTCCATCCGCACTTAGTGACACCGAAGTCCGACCAACGAGCTCGCTGCTGTCTGGGTCTCTTCGTGACTCCAAGCGACAGAAGACGCAATTTGGTGTGCCACTTCAGCAGACCGTGTCTGAGGAAAGGTTTCTTGGGTTGGTCGATAGTATTTTGTTCCAGCTTTACTGTTGATGTTTATGTGTGCTGATTGAGTTTGATTGCATAATATTGATTATACTTTGATTGAGTTTGGTTGTTCTCAATTGATGTTTGTTCTATTATTGGTTTGGTGTTCTTTTGTGGTTCGTGCTTATGGACTGTTCTTGAGGTTACCAGGCAAGCTATTAGTTCTTTTTTTTATTGTTGTTCTCACATGTTCCCTATGCTCTCTGATAACATGGTATGCTCTCTGTGCTTGTTTTTGTTTTTGTGTTTTTTTCTCTAGGAATTATGTATGCTCTCTTCTCATTCCATTGTGTTGCTAGTTTTAGGGTGTTATTGGTTCGGTCCGATTAGGCTTATACATACTTCTGCCTTGTTTTAAGTGTTCAGTGTTTGGTATGACTTTACATTCTATTTTTGCAGCATCTTTGTACAAAAATAAAAGGCCTTGCAGGTTTCACAGTTCTGCGCTTAGTTCTATTTGTGGTTTAGTTTTTGTTTTGATGTGATTAACAAAACGGCATCTGTACAAAGAAAAAAGAATGTTGGAGGCCTGGCTAATTTTGGTTTGGTAAACCTTGATCCACGTTTTGTTTGGTTTAAGCCACAGCTTTCATGGTATGCTGGGTGTTTTGTTGGTTGTGTTTCATATTTTTACTAGGCTCATTTTGTTATTTCTTTTGGTGAATTCGTATGTGTGCTTAACTTTTAGATTTCCTTTTTCCTTTGGGTTTCCTTTGGTCACTGTTTCTGGTTGTGTCCATTGCCCGTTTCTCTTTACAAGTTTTCTTCATGGTTCTTAGGTTCCATTTTGGTTTTTTTGTTTTGATGCCTGTATCTGCTTTTTTAGTCAGGGGCAAAGCCCGTTATGATATTGTTTGCGTTGTAGATTCATTTGGCCTTAGGCATGTTAGTATGGCCATTAATGATTTTGTAATATGGGCTTGCGACCTCAGCTATTGTAATGATGTACCCGAAATATAGTGAAAAAAAGAAGAAGAAAGAAAGCAGAAAGAAAAGAGAGAAAAAAAAAAGAAAAAAAGAAAAAGAAAGAGAGTGTGTCATTTTATTTTGTGGATGTCACTTATCACACACAACACTTTAAGTTATGTTTTCCTTAAATGCACACACATAAAAAAACAATTTCTTTTAGAAAATAAAAAAAAGAGATAATTTTTCCACTTTTGAAAATAAAACTCCAAAATGCCTTTATAAAAACAAAAAAGTGTTTTCTTATTAAAATCAAAATAAAAATTTGTTCTCACCAAATTTTCTTAATTTATAAATAAATCGTTTTCTTTGATTTGTTTTTTCTTTGATTAAAATTTCTTTGAGTATTTTTCAGTGTAATGATTTTGCTTCATCAGATTTTAATTAAGGACTTAATTAAACTTGTAGGATCATCTTTTTTTGTAGATACTTTAATTTTTAGGAATCTCCCTTAGACTTTTAGGGATAATCTGTCTTAATGTAATTTTAACAAAAGATTTAGAAAAATAAAAAGGAGAGTAGAAACTCTAAGTTCCTAAGAAAAATCAATTTTAGACAAGCGAAAATCAAAACAAAAATTTAAAACAAATTAGAAACCTCTCTCCTCCTAAGATAGGTACCGAAAGGGCGTTACGAGGGTGTTAATCCTTCCCCGCACGTAATCAAACTCCCGAACTCAGCTTTGGCAACGTAGATCATTTTAGGTGACCAACTGCACCCCAAAAACAGTTGGTGGTGACTCTATTCTTTTTCATCACCATTCGGGTGAAGGGTGGAGAACCGCATCCCCAAAAGCGGGTTTTCCTCCCGGACGAAATCTGGTGATGACACCTATAGAGCTCTTAAAGAAATAGTGGAACAATTTCTTCCTATGAAAGCTGACAAAGAAAGATATTATTCTAAACTGGAAAGGCTTTCATGTGAATATAGAGACTCTATAGATGACTATGAAAGAACAGAGAGAAGATTTAGAGCTGAAGTGAGTAAGATGAGAAGCACACACGATGATCTTTTGGACAAAGCTAGACAATTGAAAATGGCTAATAAAGACATCTATAGGCTTGAAAAGGAACTAGCTGAACCCAAAGTAGAACTGGAGAAAGAAAGATAAATCAGTAAAAAGTGGCAAGATTCTGCTGAGATTGCAGCCCACTTTTGGACCACTCCAGATGTTAAAGGTCTAGCCTTAGGTCTAGGTTTCTCTGAAGACCAAATAGCTAAGGCCCAGACTTACCCTATGCAGACCAAGTGTCTTTTCGGCTTTGTTCCTGCTGGCAGTGTGCTCCTTGATTGTGGAAAGGAGGTACCAATGGCAGTTACTTGTCCACCTAAACCTGTAACACCCGAACTTAGAGATATGGGTACTATTGCATCTCAGGACAGTGATGCGGCAGTTGATCAGATAGAACTGAAAGCTGAACCTTTAGTCAACCTGTCCTCTACATCCCAATGCAAGGATAAGGGTGTAGTATTGACGGAGAAAAACTCAAGCAAACTTACTACTACGTTTGAGACTAGCTCATCCAGCAAGGCTATTTCCTCCCAGCCCAAGTTTGTCCCTGGAAGTAAAGTTAAGAGCGGTCTAGGATATGTGAGAGAACTAAGGAAGCCTCTTATCACTCAAACCAAACCCTTGAGATAGAGCATCCAACTCAAACCTGTTATCTGCCCCATCTACTGTGAAGTTGGACACCTTTCCTATCAGTGCAAATTCTACCCTAAGTATCTTAAGAATGAGATTGCCACAGAAATCAGGGTAAGCCTTAAGTAGTTAAACATCACTGAAAATCTGCAACCTCATAACTCTGACAGGAAGAAGAAAGTAACCAGGCACACACAGGTTACCTCACCAAAGAATACAACTACTAAACCTGTGAAGAAAATTGTCAACTCTGTGCCTAGCAAAGTTGCCAAAAGTAACCATAAGAAAGGAGAATCTACAAAGAGCCCAAAGAGCAATCTTGTTAACAAATCTAATGATGGATCACCTAAGTTAGCATAGAAAATCAAATCATCTCCGACTTATTGGAAACCAAAATTGTCAACTACAGCTTTCACTTACCCAATGCCCAAGCATAATTAGGCCCCCAAGACTTAGTTACCTGTTGTGCAGGAACAGATATAAGAAGCTAAAAGTAGCCACCAGGAGCAAAAGATCAATTCCAGCTAGTGGTACCTTGACAGTGCCTGTTCTGTACACATGACAGATGATGTCTCTCTGTTAAGTGAAGTAAGGGAGGTTGCAGCTTCATCTGTCACATTCAGGGATAACAAAAAGGGTAAGATTGTTGGTAAGGGTACTCTCTTTAATGGTTATGTTTCAATTCAGAATGTATCTATTGTTCAAGGTCTCAAACATAACCTGTTGAGCATAAGTCAATTGTGTGACAAGGGTTATGAAGTTTTATTCACTAAACACACCTGCACAGTTATAGACCCTGTCTCCAAAAAGGTAAAGCTGAATGGACACAGACAAGACAATGTCTATAAATTGGTCTTTGGTAATGCTCAATCTAATGAACCAATTTGTTTTCTGTCCAAAGCTTCTCCTAACATTAGTTGGTTATGGCACAAGAGATTTGGTCATTTAAACTTTAATACTATGTCTAAATTGGCATCTATTGATTTGGTTGAGGGCTTACCTAAGCATGTTTATGAGAAAGAACACCCTTGTAGAGATTGTCAGCTGGGTAAGCAGGTGAAATATTCTTTTAAGACTGTAGATAAAACCTCAATCACACAACCACTTGAACTTCTACACATGGACCTATGTGGACCAATAAATGTGTAAGGACCCGTACCTTGAGTTAGTCACAGTTTTGCCTTCTGAGTAGAGTTTTTTCTAGATTTTGACCTAGTGAATGGGCTCAAATGAATTCACGTGCAAAAGGAAAGATGCTTAGAATGATGTCCTCTATCTACCACATAAGTTTCAGGCCAAATGGACGTGTATGTGAGGTGCACGTGAAATGGGTCCATTTCATGTGCAAGTGTGGTTGTTTTCTACATGATGCAAGGAGGCTAGGGGTGAAGTTTGAGCGCATTTGGAGTGCATTTTGAGTTGCACGTGAATTGGGGAATTCACGTTCAAATTGGCGTGCATCCATATTTTTGCATGGTTCCCTTGGTTTTGACATTTTAATGATCTTTCTCCAAAGGACCATGTTGAAATTCTGAGTATTTTGGCCTACATGGGTGCGGAAAGGTGCTAACTTGTGTGATCAAAACTACGTTGTTTTGATCCTGGGATTTACTTAATCAAAACTACGTCGTTTTGATGTGGGTAGTGTCTATATAATGAGGGCTTGAGTTTGAGTTTAGGGTTGCTGCTGCCAGAGAGAGAGAGAGAGAGAGACATGCCGGGCGTTGCCGTGGTGGTTCGCGTCGTTGGAAGGTGTCTAGCGTTGAGGTTAGGACAAAAGTCTGAGGTAGGGATTCATATTCTTCTTAACTCTCCTCTGTTCTAGGATATTCACCTATATATATATATATGTAAATATATATAGGTGTGATCTCCTATATGGATGTTGGCCTTCAGTGGCATGTTCTGTTGATTCTGATGTTGAATTTGGCCTGAGGATTTTCTTGGTTTGTTTATGCCCACCATGTGTTTGATAAAATGTCTGTGAGGCCTGCACACTATGTATTTGATAAAATGTCTGTGAGGCCTGCATGCCATGTATTCAATTTAATGCCTGTGAGACCTCGTATATAGGTGTCTGATGATATACCTGTGTGACTAGTGTGTACTATGTTTGATTTGTATTTGATAAAAAGCCTGTGAGGCTGATGTGTGTGGCTTGTATCTGACCATGTTGGTCCCTCTGAAATAAAGTGTAAATGCTGTGCTGAGTTTACATGTCGAGATGTAATGCTATCTTCGTTCGTTGGTCTGTTTGAGACCGAGTGAGATATGGGCCAGACACAATAGCTGGACCCCTTTGAGATTTGGCCAGGACGTGGTCCTGAGTCTCGGTGTAGCACTCACGACGGTGGGCTAAGTCTACACCCATTCCTGAGGGTAGGTATGGCGCCCGAGGAGGTGGTTGACCATATCTGACTCGGGTGGAAAATGTTGCATTGGTGTCCATGCAACATTCGCCTGGATGTGGTATGTCATGTCGCCGTGGTGGCGGGGTGTCCTCTGCCCTCCAGTGCGGGCTCAGGTAAAGAGTGTTTACTGGGTGATGTTTCTCGCTTTAGCCTTAGGCACGACACGAGCACAAGCATACACATATCATGCATGTTGTAGAGCGGGACGGGTCTGGGGAGACTGGATCCCTACTGAGCTATGGTTTGCTCACCCCTCCTATAAACTGTTCTTTTGCAGGGTTTAGCAGGCGGTAGGTGAAGGCTGAGGAGCTAGGCCCCTAGGCTGGGAGTTTTATGTTATTTCCTTTGTTGTGCTAGTGGTTTTATGTTTTGGAATTTGGTTTGGTTTTATTTGTAACAGTACACCTGGCTTCATAGGGGTTTTTCCCCGACTGGGTTGTAATAAACATTTAGTCTTTGAAATGAAATAAAATGAGATGTTGTTATTCAATTTGTGTTTGTGTGCATGGTTTGGGAGCAGGAGCATGCCCCTAGGCATGTTAGCCTGGTTGTGCAGGTTTGGGACAGCACCCGTGCCAGAAGTCCTTTTAAGGTGCTTGCACCAACCCCTTGTCCCTTCGGGTGCGGGCATAGGCAGTCACTACTTATTTCCAAGTGGAAGGAAGTTGGGGCGTGACAAAATGTGTCTTCATTATCTAGTGCACGATACTTCCTTGTAGTAGTAGATGACTATACCAGATATACATGGGTTATGTTTCTCAGGAACAAATCTGAAACATTTGAAAATCCTGTTGAACTCTTCAATTGGATAACTTGTAAAGACTTGTATTTGGGTAGTGTTGAGAGATATTCATTCTATGGGAATGCAACTATCTAGACGGTAGTGTAGCCGTCAACGTGAGCATTTTGACAGTACTTGGGCCCAATTCGGGTCAAGGCCGCGAGTGGCCCGATTGTTAACTTTTCGGGATTTATTGGTTGACTTTGTATTTGAGCGGTCATTTGAGTGTGATAATATCTGTATAGTGTTGTACTCGTCATTTCGAGCGTTTTGACTGTAATTTGACTCAATTTGGAGTTCAAGACCTTGGAGGTCAATTATTGTGTTGGGAAGTCAATTATTGACTGAGTCAATTAGTGGTCAATGATTGGCAAAAATATAAATAGAATGAAAAGTAAGAGCTTTCATTTTACGCTATCACGTTTGTGCGTTTGAGAGAGAGAGCTTAGAAGCTTGAAGCCTTGGTGATTTGGGGCGATTTGGGTTTGTGGAGCTCAAAGAATCACTCCAAGTAGGTGTCCTTGAATTTCTTACCTTGATTCTGTCTTTGGTATGCACAAATTTTGCATGATTGGAATTAAGCATGAACCCTAGGTTTTGGGGGAAATCCAATTTTGGGTTAGATCTAATGGTTTAACATAAGATCTGTGGTTAAGAACTGATTTATATCATTTTTATATGTATTTCTGTGATTTGGGGTTGTTTAACTGTGTATTTCATGAGGGTTGAGAAGTCAACCATGGAAATCTGGATTTAGATCTAGATTTCTGAAAATCTGCACTTATGTGCGTATTTCTGTTGTTATTGTTTGATTTAGAGGCGTTCAGGATGCGTTTTGAGGTAGATATTGTAGTCTGTTGCGTAAAACGTGTGTTTGTGAGCGCCTGGGGGTCGCTGGGTTGATTCTAGACGAAGAACAGGCAAAAATGACGATGAACAGTACCCTGGGCGAACTATCGGGGTGAAAGGACGAAGACCAAAGATTTTGGGTCGTAGGGTCGAAGATCCGTAGTCGTAGAGTCGAAGATCCGTAGATCCTTAGTCGTATGGTCGAAGATCCATAGATCTGTAGTCGTAGGGTCGAATATCCATAGTCGAAGGTCGCAGCTTCGAGTCTTCGAGGCCAAAATTCCGCAGCTACGAGTCGCGGTTCCGCAGCTATGAGTCGTAGTCCTGAAGCTACGAGTCAGGCAGTTCTGCAGCTTCGAGCAGTGCAACTGCACTAGACTGGGCCATTTACATTGTAAACCATTATGCCTCTCCACATTTAAGTATTAAGTTACAATGTAAATAACAAAATACCCTCCATTTGGATTCAAAGAAAAATACTAGAAAATTAAATTCTTACTCCTTCAAAATGTGAAAATTGGGATTTAGTGTAAAATCTCAGAAAAATCCAGTTTTTCGTAGAGGTGAATTTTTGGAAAGTGGGGTTAGGGATCTCAGAAAAATCCCCAAAAATCAGATTATCTTAGTTATGATATGGGAACCCAATGCCGGGACTTTTATTTCAAGAAAACTACTCCTATAGGTATCTCCATCCTTGGTCAAGGAATGATGATCGATATGTGAAGACTGGCTTCAGTTATAAAGGGGGTATGATGAACCTTAATGCCATATTGGTGTTGGTATGTTGGTCTAAGGAATTGGGGATTGGGCTCTATGACTTGTTGGGTTCTCACCGTAAAGCACAGATGATGCTATGTGGTTGATGGGGCAGGCATATACGCCGATGGCAAGCCTGTGTGGCACTGTGGCCGGGCATATTGCGCTGTAGCTGTGGCAGGCGTATGCGCCGATAGCAGGCCTGTGTGGCACTGTCTCCGGGCATATAGCGTTATGGTAGGGCTGAGTGCCCTAAGCTGGGATCCCATAGAGGATCGTGGACAAGCTGTCCTGTGTGGGCAGGCTGGGTCTTGATGTTTGTTTGCAGGCTGTGTCCTGATGATTGTGCGCACTACACAATGCACGAGTGCACTGAGCATATAGACCTGTATGTTTGCATGATGTGGAGTTTTGGGGTCACCTACTGAGCTTGTCGCTCACCCCTACTTGTTGTTTACCTTTTCCAGGTGTGACCCGAGACTAGTGGACTTTCTTCCAGAAGGACGTGCCCACTACTCTGATGTATGATACAGTATTGTATTCTGTATTGTTGTGTATTGTATCCCGGACATGGGTCTGTGGACAGTTGTATTTGCATACTGTTTGTGATGTGATGTCTGTATAACTAACTTATTATATGCATGATGATATATGGGAAAGTATAAGATTACCCCTTGATATATGACTGTACAGGATTGCATGATTGAGACAGCACCCGCGGTGTAGTCTATATTGGTGCTAGTCACCAACCCCTTGACCTTTCGGGTGCGGGCAAGGGGAAGTCATTTTTCTGGTTCCGGGTTCCCTGGAATTTGGGGGCGTGACATAACTAATGTTAAGAGTCTCTCTATTAAATGCATTAGAAGTGATCATGGCAAGGAATTTGAATTTTCTGATATGTTAGAGTTTTGTACTGAACATGGTATCCAGCATAATGTTTCAGCACCTAGAACTCCACAACAAAATGGAGTCGTTGAAAGAAAAAATAGGACTTTAGTCGAAGCAGCTAGAACCATGTTGACAGGAGCTCAGTTCCCAGAATCCATATGTGCTGAAGCTGTTGCCACTGCTTGTTATGTACAAAACAGAACTCTAATTAACAAATGAGCCATGAAAACACCCTATGAGTTATGGAAGGGAAGGAGACCAAACATTGGTCACCTAAGGATCTTCGGGTGCACTTGCTATATTTTGAACAATGGCAAGGACTACTTGAATAAGTTTGATGCCAAGTCAGATGATGGATATCTTGTTGGATATTCTATGAATAGCAAAGCTTATCGTGTGTTTAATAGAAGGACTAAAACTGTTAAAGAGTCAATTCATGTTTCTTTTGATGAGACTAACCATGGTATACAGAAAGGACACCAAAAGGTAAATGAAGTGCAGGATACTATCATAGTAGAAGACCAAGACACAGATAACCCTACAACAACTGAACTAGTGGAAGATGTACCTAAACCTGAAGACCAAAGAGCTGAACCGGTTGATGCAGAATCAAGTTAATAATCAGCAAAAGATCATGACCTTTACACTCAACCTGTTCAGTCTCTACCACTTCCACCAGCCCAAAAACCTGACATAGAGCAGTTGGGCATTCACCCTAAAGAAAGAGAAGACCTTCCAAAGGCAAGAAGAAGGTTAAAGGACCACCCTTCTGAACTGATCATAGGAGATCCTGCTGCAAGAGTAAAAACAAGGGCTGCCACACTTCATGAGAATTTGTACATGTGTTTCTTATCACAAGTGGAGCTAAAAGCAATTGTTGATGCAGTTCAGGATCACTATTGGATTGATGCTATGCAAGAAGAGCTCAATCAGTTCAAGAGACAGAAAATATGGGAGTTAGTCAACAGGCCTAGATCACAATAAGTCATTGGCGTGAAATGGATCTTCAGAAATAAACTCGATGTTGATGGTATTGTGATCAGAAACAAGGCTAGATTGGTTGCAAAAGGGTACAGACAAGAAGAAGGAATTGACTATGATGAAACCTTTGCACCAGTTGCTAGACTAGAGGCCATCCGCATGTTTTTAGCATATGCAGCATTCAAGGACTTCAAGGTTTATCAAATGGATGTCAAGAGTGCATTTCTTAACGGAGACCTCCAAGAAGAAGTCTATGTTGAATAACCTCTTGGATTTCTAGAGCCAAACCAAGAACACAAGGTGTACAAACTGAAGAAGGCTCTATATGGACTAAAACAAGCTCCCAGAACTTGGTATGAAACATTGTCAAAGTTTCTAATCAAAAACAAATTCAGAAAAGGCAAGATTGACCCCACCCTATTTCTCAAGGAAGGAAAAGGATCACCCTTGATTGTCCAGATTTATGTTGATGACATCATCTTCGGATCAAGGGATAAAAAGCAATGTGAAGAATTCTCTCATCTGATGAAAAGTGAATATGAAATGAGCATGATGGGAGAACTTTCATTCTTTCTTGGGTTGGAGGTCAAGCAGTTGAAGGATGGGATCTTTATCAGTCAAACCAAATACACTAAGGAGATTCTGAAGAAATTCAAGATGACTGATGTGACTAACATGAAAACTCCCATCCCTACAAATGCCAAATTGGATATGGATGAAGTAGGCAAAGAAGTGGATATCACAAAATACAGAAGCATGATTGGATCCTTGTTGTATCTCACAGCAAGCAGACCTGATATAATGTTCACAACATGCATCTGTGCAAGATACCAAGCAAATCCCAAGGAGTCTCACCGGTCTCATGTCAAAAGGATTATGCGGTATCTCAAGGAAACTGAAAATTTGGGACTTTAGTACCCAAAGGAGTCTGATTTTAAACTGAGAGGATTTTCAGATGCAGACTTTGCTGGTTGCAGGATTGATAGGAAGAGCACAAGTGGAACATGTCAACTACTTGGCAACAGACTTGTATCCTGGTTCAGCAAGAAACATAATTTAGTTTCAACTTCAACAACTGAAGCTGAATATATTGCTACAGGAAGTTGTTGTGCTCAGTTGCTTTGGATGGCCAGTCGACTTTTAGACTATGGATTTAACCTGAAGGCTGTGCCACTATACTGTGACAGCACAAGCGCCATTGCAATTTCCAACAATCCTGTCACGCATCCCAAAACCAAGCACATCGAGGTCAGACATCACTTCATATGTAACCACGTGCTGAAGAAGGACATTTCCCTTGAGTATATATTCACTGATGACCAGCTTGCCGACATATTTACCAAACCACTACACGAAGCCAGGTTCAATGAACTTCTGACAAAACTCAACATGCTAGATTTAACTCCATAATTCTCATTGCATGTCCTATGTTTCATTTCAAACTAAGAACCTGTGCATGAACATAAGTATAACACTGTTAATAACTGGTTATCTCTCCATGAAAAATTAGCAGTGCCTAAGTGTGATTTATATATTTCTACTATGGGTAATTGAGAAATCACATGGATAAAACTTGCTACCTCTGAACCTGGTATAAGTCTTTTGTGCAACTTGTCATGATTCAATAAGTCTTGAGTCAAATGAGTGAAATTCCCTTCATAATTATTGAATGATATTCCCATTATATGTTGTTTTTCTTCTGAGTGAATATCACTTGTGTGGCATTGCATTTATTAACTAGCAGGAACTGTAATATCTCATGGTACTGTTGGCTTGCACGGAAAGGATCCTCAATGATTTAATGCTCTAAGGATGATTGAGACTGTAGTATTTGAGAATCATAAAAAAGCCAATTACTCAAAAAGAGCCAATACCTTTCACTAGAAAAAGGCAAGGTGAAAAAGACAAAATGAGAATAGAAGATAGATTGCCTACTTAAGGTGGAGTCCTCACTATAACCCTCAAATGTGTCTCTTTCAGAGTAATAATTGGAGTTCAAACTGTATAATCATATGATATCCAAAAGAAATTGTGTTGAGCTCTATCCAAGTGAAAAAGTTCATGAATAAGCACTGAAAATTGGTGCTCTACAAAAAAAAGGGACAACTCACACAGAGAATATAAATGATCAACCTCCAAACTCTATGCATGTACTGTGTTGTAAATTAGACTTTGATAGAGTATGTGTTCTGATTCTCAATAGGGACATCCTGTCTCTCATCATCTATGCTGAACTGAAAATCATTGTTGGATTAGGGTTTGTGGTAAGATTCGGTTGACCATGAGCATACCAAATGATCGGCAATTTGCAAGTGTACAAATCATGACAAGTAATAAAGTGGATGTTTAAGTCTAGATTATCATACCCAAGGGAAGGATGTAGAATTGGGAATTTTTAACTAGTTTATAAAGAGATTTTTGAGTGAAATAAATATAAAAACAGAACTGAATTTAAATAATTTGATTTTTGAAAATATGTGAGAGATGAAAATGTTATTTTGAGTAGAGATAAGTTCAATTGATAAAGGTGATTGGAGTTAAGATTTCATTTGATGTATTTTTCTCAAGATTATGTCTTAGTTCAATTTAATTCTTTCCTTGTGATAACATTTAATACCCAACCTCTAATGCATGAATTAGCCTTTTCCAAGTGCAGTAATTCTGTGTACACCCTAGCATGGGGGGCGGGTGACCCTTTAAGAATTGAGTTGTTTAGTTTAGAGCAAGCATCGCACCCACTTTTAACTTGGTATCCTAGGTTTACACTCGCTGCCGCATGCCATGTAATCCCTAGTTTGAATATCTTAATTTTTCCAGTACTTATGCTTCATTTTCCAATCCTTCACATAAATACCTAATATGATAAAATGAAATGGCCAGAATCCATTTTATATTTAAACCCAAGATATTCAATAAACATTCACAAGGTGAAAGAGATTAAACTAAAACATTGCAAATTAATTTATTACATCAAACTTCATCCTAACCCCAATCAAGGGTTTTTAAGTTTCCATAGTTAGATTGAAAACAATAAAATTACAAAACATGGAATAGAAAAACCAAAAGGATAGCTTGCCTATTTAGACCAAGAATTCCAAGGTTGATCTTCTTTTCCCAGCAGATTGTCTTCAACACCAAGTGATATCCCAAACCTTCTTCTCTCTCCCTTTCTCTACTCTAGATGAGGAATGGATTTGTAGGATGGAAGAGAATTAGATGATGAGTTGCTTGATGATTTACAATGAAAGATCAGCTCCCCTTTTATAGCCTCCCGGGAGGATTTTGAATTTTTGAATTTTGAATCCCTCATTATTTCTCATAATTTCTCTAAATAATTAACCCATATTTAATCCTATGTAACTCCCACTATTTGAATTTGAAAAGGGGATTAAATATTAACCTTCAAAGCTCTTTTAATCCCCATAAAACCTCAGTCCAAATGCAGAGCACCAATTTTGAATTTGAATTTCTTCAATTAATTTCCCTTTGACTTGAGTGTTTGGTGCTTGTCCTTCGTTCAAATGACTTCTATCTAGAAGGAAATAAGTGAGCTGCAAAAATAAGGGTTTCATCGCCGAAATTTGGGGTTTGGTTGGGTGAAGAAGGCTTCACCAGACCTTCACCCGACCAACACCAGACCATCTCGGATTTCACCCGACCAGAAGGAAAGTGTCTTTAGTGAAGCTCAGAGACTCCAGATATGCAAAAAGTAGCTTCACCCGACCATCACCAAATGACCTCAGATTTCACCAGACCAAAGGAAAGTATCTGACAGACAGATTTTTAACCTCTCTAAAAGAGCTAGCTAATGTCGTTAAATCTCTCTTCAAGATAATAAATTCCCTAAGTTTGCACTAAAAGAATAGCAGCAAGCAAGGAGTCGAACCCACAGGGATTAGCCTAGTTTTCTAGTTCTCAAATCAAAACACCCAATTACTCTTGTTCTATAAAATGTCTTGGCAAAAAGTTTTCTTTTTTAAACTAAAGATCTAATTTTTATTTGGTTTTCTGAATAAACAAAGAAAGCAAACTGATTTTAAGATTAAGATTCAAGGATTAAAAGCATCTAAGGTCACAATTTCACCTCCCTATGTTATCTCTACTGATTCATGGTATTAGGGTTGTCTGATTGAAAACATGCTAAACATAAGCCAAGGACAACAAATGGTCATTGAGGTCCTTTTAAGAGTTGTATGCCAGAATGGTCATCTAAACACACAAACATGCAAAGCCAATAAATCATACTTGCAAAAAGATAATGATCACACCAATTACAAATAAGTTATGAATCTCAATCCGCCCCAGACTAGGGCTAAGAATACCAAGGTGTACATCCAAAGATAGAATTAAGAACAGATTCATAAAACATGCAAAACTCAATCATCCAAACCCAAATATTCATAAATACAGCAAAACAACAAGGGGGCTACATTGCTCCCCTAGATTAAAAGACTACTCACACATGATTACAAGCAAACACAAAGCAGAAAAGCTCAACATCTTCTTCTTATCCACGCGCGCAACAAAGCTTCAAATCTAGGCTCCAAAATCCGCGACGGCTGCGACGGCTGCTCTCCTAGGTCAAGGAGCAACCTCCAAGTCTTGAAGCCTCTCTCTCTCTCTAAAAACGTGTAGGGGGTCTAGGGATGGCTAGCAAGGGGCGTGGAGCTCTTATTTATAGAGTTTGGATGGGCTTTGAGGTGTGTAACCTAGCCCATCTATCAAAACGACGTAGTTTTGATAAGTAACACTCGAAACTTTAAAATCTCTATCTTCCATCCACAATTTGGACTTGGGCCTTCAGGAACAAATGATCAGCATGGAAAAACGATAGGATCGGTCCAAAAATATCTCTGCACGTCAATTTGCACGTGATATGGTGAATTCACGTGCAACTCCAAATCAGCTCAAACTTCTTCCCAAGCTTCATTGCATCCTGTAGAGGCCTGAGAGGCAAAAATAGGCTTGCACGTGAAATGGGTGAATTCACGTGCAGCTCCAAATGCTCTGAAATTTCTGTGGTAGGTAGAGGACATCATTCTAAGAAACTTTTGTTCTTGCACACTAATTGTTTGAGGACATCTACTATGTCAAAAGTGAGCTCCAAAATCTGCCAAAACAGCTTAAAAACGCATGTATTTGCAACTAGCATCTTCCTAGGGGTTATAGCAAATATATATGATATATGAAGCAATAAGGCTCTAATCATGCTCTTAAACATCCTAAATAAATACTAGAATAATGGCATAAAATGCACATTATCAGTATCTTCAGTAAGGCTCAAGGACTCCAATTGTGTAATTTGGGCTTCACCCGACCTTCACCCGACCAAATTGAAATTTGGACATCGTGATCTTTTGGTCTTTGGGATTCTTTCTTTGTTCTGTTGCTCTGGTGAATTCTTCCTTGATTTTTGGATTCCTATCAAAATATAGTAAAAATACCACAAAAACTATAAGAAATCATATTTTGTGGGTTAGGGCATGAAAATATGATAATGTAGCACAATTGAGCAATAAATGAAGCAAAAGAGTATGAAAATGTACCCAAAATGACCCTAAAAAGGGGTTATAAATCCCCCTGATCACCAAACAGTGTAATCCTAGTTCCTGAATCATACTCACATGTTGATCCGAAAGTGAGAGGGTGAGGCCTTCACTGAGTGAGTTTTGCTTATATGTGAGACGACTGTCGAATTCATGACTGGGTTGTTGAAATGAACTGACTATGGTTTACTGGATGCTATGTTAACATTGTGATCAATTTCTTGCATAAAGAATTAGATGATGAATCACTTAGTCATTTCTAAGGTTAATGGAAAGGTAAATGGTCATAAAACAGTAGTCGTACATGTAAACCAGGTATTATGGTTGAAAGAATTCAAGCTCTGAGCATGTACTCATAATTCCATTTACAGCACTGTTCATCATGCATGATTTTATATGAGATATCATATACGTCACAAACATGCTGTTAAGTGTTGAAAAAGTCTAGAGAAATCCACCACTGTCGCTAAATCCGTAGTCGATCACGAAGCACATAGCATCGAAGGACTGCTGCCTCAAAGACTGCTTCTTCGTAGCCTCGAAGCTCAGAGACTCTTTACACAACTTCATAGGGTCGCAGTCCTGAGGGTCAAAGTTTAATGGATTTGGATCCCTCATTGCTCAAGCATCGAAGACATGCCAGCATGTTATTGTGCACTTAAAATTCAAAATACACCGACACAAGTGGTGATGTGCACTCGTTGCTTGAGTACTCCAACGGGTGGATCCTGAAGATAAAGAGACGGGTCAGAGAGAAGGATGCGGACCCTGAAGACGAACCGACAAAGTATGTGACTTCTACGATACACTTCCCACCTCATATATAAGTCACTGATAGAGACAGAGCCCAAAGGTACATTCTTCGTTTTCACACTCGAACCCTAACCCTAATCGCTCCCTCTCTCTCTTCGATCCTCATCCCCTCTCTCTCTATCTCTCCCCTCTAACGACCTTCGAACCTCACAATCTCTCTCTACGAGTGTCTCTTTCTCTCTCTACAACCTCTATGGCAGGACTAAGCTTATCGATGGCCGACAAACTGAACAACAACGTCTCGGGGTTCATCATCGAGTGGGAAGCCATCAGCGATGCTAAAGTCAGCTGGTTGGCCGAATTCAGAAATCGCCTCGATGAAACTGGCATTGCATCCGTTTGTGCTGGGATGTATAAAATTCTGGTGGAAAATGTCTCGGAATTCCACGAGACACTATCTCTTTCTAGGCATGACCTAGTAGGTACCACTTACGGAGTGGAACTTCAGATATCAACCGAAACTTTACGAGAAGTTTTCCAGCTCCCTTCAGGTAACTTCCAACCCCTACCTAGTCTTTCCAGAGATGACTGCAAGTCTTTTCTGGGGTATTCCAACCCTAGAAAGCAAGGACGGGGAGCCTTGAAGATTGGGTTCTTCGGTCAGGCATTGGCGACTCTCATAGTCACCAGACAGTGCCTAATGTGCAAGAAGACTACTCATGACTCTGCAAGCCATGAGCAGATGAAAATCATAGTGTACTGCAAAGAAAAAGGATAGACTGGGGAGCTCAGATAGACAACATGATCAAGGCAAAGAAGGGGCACTTTGGACTTGTTCTGACCAAAGTCCTAAGGTTCCTTCATCCTAATATCTTCAACCATTGACCCGCAGTGCCATTGCTGACCAAATATATATTCAAGAGCATATACGAGGATGGTCGGCTAGAAATCAAGTCGATGAAGAGACCCGAGTCAAGCACAAGAAGTCTTGCAGAGGACATAGCCAGTTCCGTAAGGGCCCCAGTCCACATTCCACGACCATCGGCTCCTGTCCCATAGACTTCTAGGGGTTCCTCTGCGTCTGCAGCCACAACGCATATAGCTGAAGTGGTGGAGACCATTACCAGAACTCATCTCCCCACTGATTCTACACCAGAGGAGGCCCATCCTGTTGAGGTGCCCAGTGATATTGCAGCAGTAAGAGAGCCTGCAGCTGGGGTGCAGTCACCGGTATAGGAAACCCCAGAGATTAGGGGTACAACACCTATACTGTTAAGCTCTCTCGGGGAGTCTGAGCTAGAAGATTTTTATGTTGAGTATGCCAAAGCTCATATGACCCTCGTTGAATTGAGGAAGGCTTGGATAGCCTTCGGAAAGCAGATGGTGGACAGAGACCATCTGATTGGCTGGTTGGTGGAACAGGGTCTTGTGAGGAGAGACCCTATGGAAGTAGTTTCGATGGTTGCCCCATCTCCTATCATGGGCGAAGCACCTTGCATATTAACTCCCCATGATGCGGAGATGGTTGTGAATGCTGAGGAAGAAGAGGAGGCACCTACTGTTGAAGCAGAAAGTGACTCTGATGCAAACGAAGTACCACATGCTCCTGAGCATGTAGAGGTACCTGAGATGGCCACTCCACTCAAACAGGAAACTCATCAAGTGGTCAATTAGAGGAGTGAGGACCTATCCTTCCATATCCCATCAGCCATTTCATTGGCTTCTACATCTCACTCACACTCTCTCACTACAGAGGAAGTGGATCGCATAGATGACAAAGTCTTGGAAAGGTTGACCACTTCTGGACTGTTAAATTTCACCCCTACCATTCAAATAATCGAGGGACGATTTTCTGCAGTGGAGGAGGGAATGGAGAAGCTCCGGACTGAACTTGAACTATCTGACTTTGAGTTAGAAAAGGTCAAGAGTGAGCTGGAATCCCTCATTAGAGTGAGCATTGATGGATTTAAACGCCTTGAGAATCATAGTGAAGACATCAAGGAGGCGTACAAGAATCAACATGAGGGATTTCTTAAAACTATGGGTCCTATTTTTGAAGCTTGCAGTCGGCTAGATCGTGGAGAGATCACTCTCACCATGAAGCCACCTCAAAAGACATTTGAGGGCAGACCTGAGCTAGTTCCCATTGATGAACCTGCTCCCAGTCCTACTGAAACTCATGTTCCTCCTCCACAACCGCAACAAGAAGCTACTTATGCCCGTGGGCGAAAGCATGCACACAGAGTGACTGTACTCACAGACTCTGATGATGATGATGATGATGCGCCCATTGGGTCATGCATGAAGAAGTGTCCTGCTGCTCCTGGCCAAACCTCATCCTCCACCCAGCCTGGTGTCACGGACCGAGGCTTATCCTAACACACTTAAGCTATTTTGGGGTATTTCCCTCTTGTAAAGTTTTGTAACTTAATTTATAGAGTGAGTTGTAGAGATTTTACTGCTCGGTTAGAAATGATGTCTCCTAGTTACATAATAAGAAAAGTGTTAACATCTATATGTAAGGGAGTGATGTTGTAAAGCTTTCAAGCAATCAATACAATCGTTTGTTGCCTTTGTTCAATCGTTTTTCTGCTAAACGCTTCCCTACACAATTGCTTTACAACGAATCGATGGGTTCCGATCCAAATGTGATGAGTTAGGCTGACCTAGCGTTCCTTCGTACGGGTGGGAACTAGGTGTCGCACAGGTTAAGCTACTATAAAGGCTGACCCCATGACAAGTGGTATCAGAGCACAGTTCGGTGCTAAAGTTCAGTGGAACAATCAAAAGCTTCGAGACGGTGGAAAATGACAAATGAAGGATCTGTTCTCATTAGTGGTAACGACCATGAAAGCCGTAACAAGTAGCACCACACTAAGGAACAGAGGAGAGATAAGTCTATTTCGAGGGAAACATGTCTGCTGGAGAGTCGGCTAGCCAAATTAGAGTTGGCGTTAGCCGAACAGATGGAGGTGGTCATGGAGCACACTGAAAGCATCAAAAAGCTAGACTCAAAGGGTGAGGAAAGCTTTGGGAGGATGCAAAGGCTTCTTAACTCTATCATGGATGACATGAACTCTCGGTTCGACGGCCTGAAGGACACTCTCACGTCCCAAATCCTGGCGATGCAGGAGGAAATCAAAGAGATCAAGGCAGATTGGTCTCTCTGCAAGATGGCGGTCACCCAAGGTGGCGTTGGCGGCCATTCTAGTTCCAAAATCAACGTGCCGAAGCCTAAGACCTATGTTGAGTCAAGGAATGCGAGGGAGTTAGACAACTTCCTCTGGACCATGGAGCAATATTTCGATGCCTTGAACATTGTGGATGAGGCAAAGAAGGTGAAGACTGCCCCGCTATACTTAGTCGATTCGGTTATGGTGTGGTAGAGGCGACGATATGCCGACAAGGAGTGCGGCCTATGTATTATCGACAATTGGGCGGATTTCAAGCAGGAGATCAAGACCTAGTTCTATCCCCAGAACGCGGAAGATAAGTCCCGGGTGAAACTTCGGCACCTTACCCATAAAGGCACGGTGCGGGAGTACGTCCGCAAATTTTCGAAGCTGATATTGGAGATCCCAGACATGTTCGTGAAGGATTCCTTATTTTCCTTCATGGACGGATTGCAACAATGGGCGAAGTTGGAGTTGCAGCGGAGAAATGTGCAAAACCTGGCGTCGGCCATTGCGGTGGCCGAATCACTCATCAAATACAAGAAGCCAGAGAAGGCCACCAGTTCTTCATTGACTTCCAAGGCGAATAGGTTCCACAAGGAGAAACGTGGGGGAGACTACCGAAGTGAAGGAAAATGGAGACTCTTCCAACCGTGTAAGGACTTTCGCCCAAAACATTTCGCGAATAGTTCCAAGGATGGGGAGAAGCCAAGGATCTCCTGTTTCCTTTGTGAAGGCCCTCACAAAGTGTTCGAGTGCCCGAAGTGCTTCAAGCTCTCCGCGATGATCAACGAAGACGAAGATAGGGATGCGAGGGATCCAAGACTTGGTTCCTTGCAACTCCTCAATGCAATCAAGACGAAGGTGGAGGTGCCACCATCCGGACGACAAAAGGGGCGCATGTACGTGCTCGCTAAGGCCAACAACCTTGAAACTAAGGCCTTAGTGGACATGGGTGCGACCAAGAACTTCATCAAAGTGGAGGAAGCTTGTAGACTGGGGATAGTCTACAAGGAAGAGAAGGGCTGGCTAAAGGCGATGAACTCCAGTGTCAGTCCAATCCATGGCGTGGCTCGAAGTGTCGAGTTAAGTATCAGCGAGTGGAGAGGCAAGGTGAATCTCTCCGTGGTGTCGATGGACGATGTTGGATCAAACCCAGAATTTGGATAATGCTGATAAAGCCTTATGTAATTTGATCTGAGATCTTTTGTGTTTATTTGATCATTGCAGAAGATATGTTACTAATCTAGAGATGCACTCGTGAGAGCAAAGCTAAGGACAGGATACATAATCCTGATCCGGACAAGAGTGAGTGTCGTCAAACACTTGGTAAATAACCAAGTCACAAATACATACGGAATAAGGAACATTCGTACGGACTAAGAACTTAAAGGATAAGTGCGGAGTAAGAGTCTTGGTCAATGAGGTCGCACGAAGCAAAGGGATTGAAATGGAGTTAAATAGTTAAGTCTTCCCCTCAGGCGAACTAAAGTGAAGAAGACACGGAGTAAGGCATCCGAGTCTTTCATACATACTGAGTAAGGAAGTATAGATGCGGAGTAAGGAATCCGGATATCTTACTCGCCCGGAGTAAGGAAATTACATACGGAGTAAGGAACTTACATACGGAGTAAGGAACTTACATGCGGAGTAAGAAAGCGCTTACACGGAATAAGTCATCAGACTTTTCAAGACTCGCCCGGAGTAAGGAACTTACATACAGAGTAAGGAACTTACATACGGAGTAAGGAACTTACATGTGGAGTAAGAAAGCGCTGACACGGACTAAGGATTCCAGATCTTAAATAGATACGGAGTAAGCAACCACTGACACGGAGTAAGGTTCCGAGCTTCATTAGCTACAGAGTAAGGAAAATTACACCGGACCAAGAAGATACTGCTTCAACTCAACCGCATTTAAAATTATCAGCTCGTGGCGTCCCGATGTAAGACGAATTTATTGAGAACCTGAAGAATCTTACACGTGGATCATCCGGATATGTGGACATAACCTTAATTGTATTTGGGAACTCACAAACGCACTTATACTCCTCGAACCCAAGATCTTGAGCTCCACAAACCGCAGCAGTCAAGACAGAGAGATTACCGAGGGATAGTTAGTGCTGAACGCTTTCCGGAACTACAAGTTCCAAGGTTGTCACTTAGGAATGTTTTGTATAAATATTCATACTTGTACAAGAAAAAAAAATGAATGTGCATTAGTTAAGAAAAGACTAATTCTGTGTATGCACAAGCATTTTTCATCTTTGGAGATAGAAGTTGGCTAGTGTGTGAGTTCATTTGTAAACAGAGTGTAAGAGAGTCGTGCTTCTATTTTGTTGTATTTATATTGTGATAATAAAATAAAATACTTCCACTATCTGGTTATCTTCCGCAGTGATTCTATCACTTAACTAGATAAGTGTTTGTGTCTTAAGAGAAAGAAAAGAGTTTTAGTAAGAGCCTATTCCCCCCCCCCCCCTTTAGGCTCCAAGGGACCATCAAGTGGTATCAGAGCAAGTTCTATTTTGTTCTAAGTAGAGATCCCACTCTTTCAATCTCAGAAATGGCCGAAGAAAGCAGCATGCTATTCAACACTCGCCTTAACTCCGGAGATGCACAGGAGCCCATCCCAAATCGAAGCAGCAGTGAAAATGTCGACCCACCTCAACCCGTCTGCTACCGCCGCTTCTCAACCACGGAGTTCGGCTTTACTTTAACGAAACCGCCCAAATTCACACCTGAGCTTTTCTCCCAGGTGGAAAGCTCGCATGAAGATGTTTATGGTATGCCATGATCATCTTATGTGGCCATGTCTTCATCAGGAGATTCCAATTCCGATGACTATCGGAGAACATGGAGTTAGGAGGCCAAAGACGGATCTTGAACTTACCAACGATGAAAGAGCCTGGCGGTGCGCTAGTGAAAAGGCTCGGCTTATGTTACATCGTCTTTGGATTCCGAGGCTTTCACGGACGTCCCGGGGTCGCACGACAAGAAAAGCCGTTTGGGACAAACCGACAATCCTCTATGAGGGGAGTCGGTCCCAGATGCGAATGTGATTTGCACTCTCAGACAGAACTTTGAGAGTTTTAATCATAAACCGGGCGAATCACTCGAAAGCATCTATCGGAGATTCGGCAAGCTCATTCTTGAGTCAAGACCGTCAATGAGCACTATTCTCAATCCCGGATCAATGACAAGTTCTTTCGCTCCTTGCCGGATCGCTACTACTCCAAACAACTCCGGATGCAATCGGACAAAAATTGGCAAGTATGTTCCCCTTGAAGAAGCGTATGGAGCTGCGGACTCACGAAGTCAGGTTTAAGTACTCGACAGGGATGAGAAAATAGCTCGGAAAGAAAAGGGGGTAGCTCTCAAAGCTACGGAATGTCTAAACATACCGAGGAATGATGATACGGACGTGTCCGAGAATTCGATTCGACGAGGAGGAGGAGATAGCCCTTCTTGTCAAATCCTTTGAGCGATTCCTACGGAAAAGCGAAAAGGGTTCGAAGACGCTCATCATCATCGTTCCAAAGGAAGGAGCAACCGGAGTCCAGTTCCCAGGAATGCTTCAACTGTGGGAAAACCGGTCACTGGGCCAAGGAATGCAGGTCCAAATCAAAAGTGGCCGAGAAAAGTGACAAGGTAACTCCTCGCCGCTCCACCTCAGACAACAGCAAGAGCAAGAGGAAGGCGCTCGTGACAAAATACATGAGTGGCTCGGAAGAAGAGGAGGAATCCTCGGATGATGAGCCGACCACTAAGCCGAACGTCCGCCTCATGGCAAAATCGAGGTACCTTCTATCTCTCGAGCTCCCTGAGTAAATTAGAATCTCTTACTACTGCTTGTGATCATGAAAAGAATGAGAGACTAATAATTACTCAAATGTACAAAGATATGGAAAGTCAGAATAAACGTCTTGAATTCACTATTAATAGACTCGAAAAGGACATCACTGACTTCAGAGGAAAAGAAGCTTGGTATCACGATCTAAGAGCTGAAAATCATTTGTTAAATACCAATCTCTCAGGCCTAAAAGTTATAGTAAAAAGGCTCGAAAATGAACTGGAATAGGAAAAGGAAATAAATCGTAAGTGGCTAAAATCCGGGGAAATAGCATCTACCTTTAGGACTGATCCTGACGACATCCGAGTCAAACCTGGCCTAGGTTCCGAACCATCAACTTCCATAGCTCAAGCTACTGAGTGTCCTCCGGATTTCACTCCTAAACTAACCAATTTATATCCTGTTAGTACATCTAAACTGTTGGATGGTTTCATTTCAGGTGGCACCATAGTTTATGATCGTGGAGTCGAGGTCACATTCGCACTTCCCGAACCAGTAGCACCCGTAACTAAAGATGAAGGGAAGGCTGCTGCAGTTAAAGCCAAAATCGTAGCACCCAAAAAGAAAGACAAGGCTAAGGCCAACGCATTTAGGGCCAAGAGCGCGTCACCCAAACGCAATGGATTAGGCCACAGGGAAACAGTAGAAAGTCTGTAAAATCTAAGAGACCTGTATCCCCTATTTTTACTTCACATTATAGTGTCTGTTCCATCCGTAGGGAAATGGGTCATTATCACTATGAATGTTGGAGTCTATCCGATACTGGCTTTGTAATCAATTTCAATCTAATAAAGATCAGTTTTATAAAAGGGGTTCTTCGAGCAAAACAAAATCTAAATCTAAAAGGAGTGTCTCTCCCAAGAAAACCCAAATAAAAGAAGCAGTTGAAACTAATAAGTTAATGTCAACTTGGAAAGCTAAGAGTCCTAGCAAAATCAAATCCGTAAATGTTGACAATACTGCTGCTCTCTCTAACCGCCCGAAACAAGTTTGGGCACCAAAAGTGTAAACTGTTGTCTTTCAGGAGCATCTCTGGAATGCATTGCCGGATCACTTGAAGTTAAAGATCAACAAAAGCAAGTGGATCCTTGATAGTGGATGCTCCGGACATATGACGGGTGATCAGACTCTACTTGTAGAAGTTAATGATAAACAAGGTCCATCCGTTTCATATGGCGATAACAGCAAAGGTAAGACTGTCGGGTATGGCACTTTAACTAACGGATGTGTATCAATCACTAAAGTTGCACTAGTCGAAGGTTTAAAGCATAACTTGCTAAGTGTTAGTAATTTATGTGACAAAGGATTTACTGTTTCCTTTTTGTCCAACACCTGTACAGTAAGAGAAAACTTATCCGGAGATGTTAAGTTATCCGGATCAAGAGATGGGGACATATACTCAGGTGGTCTTAAGAAATAATTCTTCGACCCTGTATGCTTCCTCACGAAAGCATCAGATGAAGATAGTTGGCTATGGCACAAGCGATGCGCTCATTTAAACTTTAAAACTTTGTCTAAATTAGCGTCACTTGATCTTGTCACTGGTCTACCCAAACTCAAGTTCTCCAGAGACTCTCTCTGTCGAGAATGCCAACTTGGCAAACAGACCAAACACAGCTTTAAGAGCAAATCAGTTAACTCAATATCTGCTCCTCTACAACTTCTTCATATGGACCTCTGTGGTCCTATATCTGCTCCATCACTAGCTGGTGCAAGATATACCCTTGTGGTTATCGATGATTTCACCAAGATACACATGGGTGATGTTCCTGAAATCAAAGGATCAAACTTTTGAGCATCTAGTAGATCTCTTCAATTGGATAAGCAACTCACAAGGACTGAGCATTAAATGCATCAGGAGTGATCATGGTACAGAATTTGATTTTTCAGAAATGAGATCATATTGTTCTAAACAGGGCATACAACATGACTTCTCTGCTCCCAGAACCCCACAACAAAATGGGGTAGCTGAGCGCAAGAATCGTACTTTAGTTGAAGCTGGTAGATCCATGTTAGCAGGGGCAACGCTTCCTCTCGCCCATGGGCTGAAGCCGTGTGTCCATTGCCGCTATGTTCGGAAACGGAACTCTAATAAATAAATCTACCATGAAAACACCCTATGAGATGTGGAGAGGACGAAAACCTTCAATTTCACATTTCAGAGCTTTTGGGTGTACCTGCTATATACTGATAAATGGCAAAGAAACCCGGAATAAATTTGAACCAAAATCTGATGATGGGATCTTTGTCGGGTATTCACTACATAGCAAGGCTTATCGGGTCTTCAATAAAAAACTTTTTAAAGTTGAAGAATCTATCCATGTGACTTTTGATGAAGCTAATCTTGATTGGTCAAAAGTCGGTTCTTCAAATTCTAATATGCAGGTCATGGACAGCAATGTCGATTATTCGAAGTTTATGAATGTTCCTGTTACATATTCTGACCAACCACATGGCATTAGCGAAACACAACGAAATTTTATGGATGATGCTACGGATGACTCTGACTCCGGACTACCATTTAGCTTCGGATATACTCCTACGGATACCCAAAATTCCAGAGCACCTTCAAGTCCGTCCGGACTAGTTAACATTGGAAGAAACAGTGTTGAAGAACCATCTAGTTCAACCGTACCTCTCAATACGGAAACATCTAGTCCGGACGAAGCTCAACCAACCGATACAACTGAACCACCCAATCTGGAAGAGCTTCAAATTGTTCAAGATCATCCAACACATGCACAGAATTATAGATGGACTCGAAACCATCCCTCAGATCAAGTGATTGGTGATCCTACTGTTGGTGTAAGAACAAGAGCAGCCACCTCCAACATGAGTCTTTACTCGTGCTTTCTATCTCAAATAGAACCAAAGGTGGTAGATGAAGCTCTTCAAGATTCGAATTGGATCGAAGCCATGCAAGAAGAGCTGAATCAATTTAAGAGAAATAATGTGTGGACCTTAGTACCAAGGCCTAAGTCTCAGCAAGTCATTGGCGTTAAATGGGTGTTCCGGAACAAGCTTGATACGGATGGAATAGTAATCCGGAACAAAGCCAGACTGGTAGCCAAAGGATATCGTCAAGAAGAAGGAATAGATTATGATGAAACCTTTGCTCCGGTAGCTAGACTTAAGGCAATCCGAATGTTTCTGGCGTATGCTTCATATGAAAACTTCATAGTTTATCAAATGGACGTCAAGAGCGCATTCCTGAATGGAGACCTTCAAGAAGAGGTGTATGTTGAACAACCTCCCGGCTTCATTGAACCTAAGGCAGGACATCTTGTCTACAAACTTCAGAAAGCTCTATATGGTTTGAAGTAAGCTCCAAGAGCCTGGTACGACACATCGTCGAATTCCTACTTGCTCATAACTTCCAAAAAGGGAAGATAGACACCACCCTATTTCTACGAAAAGAGAAAGGACACACTCTGATCGTACAAATATACGTGGATGATATCATTTTCGGATCAACGAATCCGAAGCTTTGTGAAGCGTTTGCTAAGTTGATGACAGGCAAGTTTGAAATGAGCATGATGGGAGAACTGTCCTACTTCCTTAGAATAGAAGTTAAACAATTAAAGGAAGGAATCTTCATTAATCAGGCTAAGTACTCTCGCGATCTTATTAAGAAGTTTGGTATGGAAGGTTCATCTCCCGTCAAAACTCCCATGCCTGTCAGTGCCAAGTTAGATCCGGATGTGGACGGCATATCGGTAAATGTGACCGACTACGAGAGGATGATCGGATCCTTGCTGTATCTTACAGCAAGTCACCCAGACATTATGTTTGCAACTTGCATCTGTGCACGATACCAGGCGAATCCCAAGGAGTCACATACTTTCCTTATGTAAAAACTTTTGACATTAAGGTATCTCAAGGGGAACGATAAATTGGGACTCCTAACCAAAGAGTCCAACTCACCTTATCCGATACTCGATGCCGATCAGTCGGATGTCGCATAAGACGGAAAAAGACAAGACAGACGCTGTCGGCTTTCAGAAATAGATTGATCTCATGGTTCAAGACAGCATAATCCGATCAATCCTCCCTACCGAACGGAATATATCGTTTTTAAGTTGGTTTCACACTCACTACATTTATGCAAAGTCAACTCACGACTACGTGCTTTAACATGTCATCTATTCCACTCTACCTACTACACCACTAAAGGTAATAAGCGCATCAAGCAACAATCCCGCGACGCGATCCTAAGACGAAGCACATTCAGTGTCAGTATCACTTACACGCGATCATGTTCTCATAAACATATTTCACTCGAACATGCTCACATCAACATCAATTGGCATTATACTTACCAAGCCCCTACCCATTGAGGTTCTCCAAACTACTCTTCCGATTAGGTATGCTTGACTTCTCCGTGATAGCTTCACATTTGAATTACCTATTAGTATGTTTACTTCTATTACGTATCAGATAACCATCAGTAGTGGTAGACTTCATCAATATTCGATTGAGCATACTTCATCGCTTAACGCTTACGCTTTCCGATATAAATCTCAACCTCTATTGGAGGATGTTTTGCTTCCGGACCAAGTCGCTTAAGCCTAACATAATTACAAGCTTTTTATATGATTTACCTCTTTCAAGTTCATGATCTTAACTTCCATTAATCACCATTGCGATAAAAGTATGTTCATTTAGATTACTCATTAACACACAGTTAAGAGTGAAACGGGTTAGCTCGATCGCCTGGTGGTTTAATACCTAATCACAGCCTGATACTTCAAGTATAGTTTTCTAATAAGATGATGTTATCAACTACAAATCTAATCGGTCAACCCAGAGGGATCACATATTCTACGAGAGAAAATGTTTTATATATTATTCAAATACACCTCGATATGTCTCATGACTTCTTTCCCCAATCGCTTCATCTCGAGGGGGAGCTTTCATTGAGAGGATTAAATGATCTACTGGGGAGACAAAGAATGATCCTCTAATACGTCTCTTGATTCTCCTTCCTCTAAAACTTTTACTCTCGATCCTCAATCGATATACTGCTTTCAATCATAAAAGTGGCATATTTGACGTATTTTCCTTCTTCAACCATGCATTTTAATCCCTAATCATCCGCTTTCTTTTCAATATGTGTTGGCTTATCATTTTTTTTCACTCATTAATCCTAATGTGGCCAAATCATATGCTCTTTAATTAATCTTAGCTACTTGTTCAAAGAAGACGGTTTTGCTTCATGTTGACCCATATTAACCCTGTATTGCTATCCGACATATGCCATTCAAGAACATTGATCTTTTTCACGATGATACCGCCTACTACATTTCAGCTATTTCATTTAGTTCTGCTTTCTCATTAGTTCGATTATGTCGTTTTTCACCGATTATCTTCTAACCGTACTAATCCTTGCCTCGTTGCTTTTGTATTTTCATTTATCCTTATTTAGCTAGATGCTCAGATTTTCTTTGCAACCGGTATCGATAAATCCACCCGTACCTCGGATTTGGCTATTGTGGTATTTCTTCTTCGATTTTTTGATCGAAAAGGAATTCCTCTACTTCTCCCTCACCAACTCTATTTACGGAGTATGTCTATTATTCATCCGGCTACTCTTCCACTGATATTATTTAATTCGGATGATTACGGCCTCTTCCTGGACTCTCGATAATCGCTCACTTATGACAATCCTTGTATACCATATTGTCGTACGCTTTGAGATGTTTAATGACGATTCATTAACTACATATCTCAACGCTCACACACACCTCTCTGATGGCAAACCGCTGTTATCTTTACTTGATCATCGTACTCCACGGACATCGCTTCATTTGAGAGACATCGACATCGGCACTAACGACATCACTGTCTCTGGCGGTCCCTTTATCTCACATTCCTTCTGTTCACGACATTTGCGGATTTCGGTTTTATATTGTCCGATCATTCCCCATGAAAGCCCTAGATCACTCATTTCAAATCCCAAACCCCTCGTTGCTTCTTCCATCGCCGCACGTCACCTTTCATCTTGTCCTTCCAATTTTATCTGCGAGTGACCCTGCAGCCTCTTTCCCGTTAACTCGCTATCCCGACGATTGAATGCATTTCTAATCCTCCTGATTGAGCTTTCCATCTTCGCCTCTCCTTGTATCCCCGCACATACTCCGTACCTCGATCCACCCCGCCGATCTTCTTAATCGACGACGTTTTCGAGCATTACCATCGGATATCGCCGGACCACCGATTCCATAACCCTTATGTCCGCGTAACCCTCATCATTACTCCTCACCGTTCTCCTCCGCGCCGTTCCACCTACCTCTTCAGAACTACGCTGCTTCGACGCGATCCAATGTGGCGTCATAGAGTGTACAAAAAAAGAAAAGAATACAAGGTGAAATTCTTCCGTCGTCGCTATCCTTCAGGGCGATCATTCTAAGTCGACGCCTTCCCTCGGACATCCGCTTCTGATTCGCCCGTTCTCCTCGCCGCGTACGCCGTTTTCAAGGTCTTCCGACTGATTGGGGATGTTCTTATTTCGCTTCCCGCTGTACGGTCCCTAAAACCATTCCTTGCGCATCCTCGTATTGTTTTCCCAGATCTCGTCCGACCATTTCGCCCGATCGATATTGTCTGCTTCTCGCTTATACCTCCGTTACTTACGCTGGACGGGAATATGACCGCCGTCGACCGACCGTAGCTTCTCGCATTCTCCCCGCTCGGAACAACAAGGCGTCTCAAGGTGACCCCTCCGATGCCCAAGCCCACGAGGTCGCTTTCGCACCCGATCCTCCCGGATTCTGGTCTGAGGTCGCGCTCCCATTCACGGGCCTCCCGGCCAAGCGTCCGTGCCGAACCGTCCGAGGTCAAGGGGTCCTTCTCACATAATGCGTCTAAAGTCGTTTCCCTCGCCCTCCGCCGCTCGATGTCCCCACCCTCCACATCCGCTCTGCCGCCGCTGGCTGACACGCCGTTGTCGCCGCCACCGTCGATGTCCCGCCTTCTCCTAAGCCCTTCCTCCCCTACCTCAACCCCGAGATTACCTTGACCATCTCTCCGTCGACACCTTAACGGACCTTTGGCTCTGCTTTCAGCCCAGCCCACACCTCCTCCATTCCTGACACCGATCTCCGGTGTTTTACACACTCAATACCCAATCCTCGAGACCATGATCATCCGGAATTTGGACCAAGGCTTTCTACGCCGGCCGCCATTCCCAAGTGCCGTTCTTACACCCTCCGGCCCCGTCCTCGCGTCTCGTCAGCCCTTCCCCTCGCTAAGGATGGACCTCTTCTCCTCGCCGCGCGATTCCCGTGGTCGATTTATCCGGTCAAAGGGTCTCTGCTCCCGACGCTCCAATGCTCCCGATGCCCCTCGATGCTCGATTCTCCTTGCGGGATCACCCACGCCTTCTCCGCCCAACGCCCTCGCTCCCGTTCATACGAGGGAGTCCTTCCAAAGCCCCGAGTCGGGTCCCGGGCGTGCCTCTTTGGCACGGCGTCCACCCGACGCCTCGTGCTTTCCGCCCACCGGACCGACATGCCCAAGCCCAAAGCCGCCCCAATCTCCGCTATCGCCGCCAAAGTTGATGCCCCCGGCGCCCAACTCCTCTCCGCTCTCACCGACTCCTCCACTTCCACGGAGCAGAAATGGATCTTGTCGCCACATCCGTTCATTCATTGCTCACCTCCTTCGCGGATCCGGCGCACACGATGGCTCGTCCTCCGTCGTTTCCCGGCGATCTCGCCAAACCGGGGAGAGAGTGTCATCCGATCCGTCTACTCCTTCGCCCCACAACCATCTACTGGACCGAGAGCGGCCCGCCACTTCGCTGCTTCAGAGGAGTTCAAATTCCCAAACAAAGCCGCTTCTCCCAACCAAGCTCCTCACTCAGCTCCCGCCTCCTTCTCCATCCTCCTCATCCGCAAAGCAGATACCTTCCTCCCATCCTATACGTGGAGTTTGACCCGTCTCGATGCGGACGGCACATGCAAGGCAATGAAATCCCTGCCGCGTCCTTTCGGCCAGAGAGAAGATGTCTTTTCGAAATGCACCCTTTCTCCTGCTCGACATTCGCATTTTTGTTCTAAGAAAGGACTCTTTACTACTGTAAGATATCGACAACTTCTCGAGAGTCGCTAAAATGGAGATCGAGGTCGTTTCATCTCTACGAAGACGGGCACTTGTTTCGACGCTCTACCATGTTGGAACGAGGCTATCTTCCTCAACAGGATCTAATCTCAGTTCTTCATCGACCGAATCGCCGAGGAAGATGCCATGGAAAACTCTTCAACCATCCTCATTCCATATCGATCATGTCGCCACACTTCACGATGGCTGTCTTCACGATTCAGTCCCCGTTAAATGATTCTCATTGATTCTCATCGATCGTGGAGCACTTCGTGGGAAGAATCAATGGGAACCTCTGTCTCAGTCGATCAAGCCGTGAAGAAAGCCGGATTATACGAAGAGGTCAGCATCACACCCGCGTCCGATCGAGAAACTCAAGGCGACATTCGGCAAGAAGTAAGTGCCACAACAAATGGACGAGATAGTCAAGGAGCTTTGTCCGTCACTTCATCAAGTCATTCTTAACTCGTGGACAAATATTGGAGCCAACACACCACCTTTACGATGGAGCAGCATAATGGAGCTTGTAGAGAAGGCAACAACTATGATCTTCAAGTATAGTAAGCCTTATGCATCCTAAAGGAAAAAAACTTGTATTAAGGCTGAATCGGATTTGGCTGTCGATTAATGAAATTGGTTGTGTTGCATTTTCTCGATATGTTATTCTTTTGCATTGCTTACCGGATCAGTACAAAGTGGTTTGGGCATATCCACAATTGGGGAGATTGTTCGATCAAACCTGAATTTGGATAATGCCGATAAAGCCTTACGTAATTTGATCCGAGATCTTTCGTGTTTATTTGATCATCGCGTAAGATATGTTACTAATCCGTGAGATGACTCAGCGAGAGCAAAGCTAAGGACTGATACATAATCCTGATCCCATAAGAGCGAGTGTCGCCAAACACTTGGTAAATAACCAAGTCACAAATACATACTAATAAGGAACATTCGTACGGACTAAGAACTTAAAGGATAAGTGTGGAGTAAGAGTCTTCGTCAACGAGGTCGCACAAGCAAAAAGGATCGAAATGGAGTTAATAGTTAAGTCTTCCTCAAAGTAATCTAAAGAGAAGAAGACACTGAGTAAGGCGTCCGAGTCTTTCATACATACCGAGTAAGGAAGTATAGACGCGGGAGTAAGTGAATCCTGATATCTTACTCGCCCTGAGTAAGGAAATTACATACGGAGTAAGGAACTTACATACGAGTAAGGAACTTACATGCGGAGTAAGGAACTTACATGCGGAGTAAGAAAGCGCTTACACCTAATAAGTCATCGGACTTTTCAAGACTCGCCCGAGTAAGGAACTTACATACGGAGTAAGGAGTAAGGAACTTACATGGGAGTAAGAAATCGCCTGACACGGACTAAGGATTCCAAGATTAAATAGATACGGAGTAAGCAACCACCCACACGGCAGTAAGGTTCCGAGCTTCATTAGCTATGGAGTAAGGAAAATTACACCCGACCAAGAAGATAATGCTTCAACTCAACCGCATTTAAAATTATCACTCGTGGCGTCCCGATGTAAGATCTAATTTATTGAGAACCCGAAGAATCTTACACGTGGATCATCCGGATATGTGGACATAACCTTAATTGTATTTGGGAACTCACAAACGCACTTATATCCTCGAACCCAAGATCTTGAGCTCCACAAACCGCAAAGTAGCTCCAAGACAGAGAGATTACCGAGGGATAGTTAGTGCCTAACGCTCCTCGAACTACAAGTTCCAAGGTTGTCACTTAGGAATGTTTTGTATAAATATTCATACTTGTATAAGAAAAAAATGAATGCGCATTAGTTAAGAAAAGACTAATTTCGTACTTACAAGCGTTTCATCTTTCGAGATAAGTTGGCAAGGTGTGAGTTCATTTGTAAACGGAGTGTAAGAGAGTCTTGCTTCTATTTTGTCGGATTTATCTTGTGATAATAAAACAAAATACTTCCACTATCCTGGTTATCTTCCTAGTTGATTTTATCACTTAACTAGATAAGTGTTTGTGTCTTAAGAGAAAGAAAAGAGTTTTAGTAAGAGCCTATTCACCCCCCCCCTTTAGGCTCCAAGGGACCATCGTACGACTATCCCATAGTGTTGGGGATGGAGTTTATCGACTAGGTGCGGGCAATTCCAATTCCAAGCACCAACACAATGTGCATCACGGACTAGGGGAAAACGTGTACGGTGAAGGTAACGAGGAGGAAGAGATCAAGGCGAAGTCTCTTTCGGTGCTCCAACCGTCCAAAGGAGTTGGACGACAGAGCCAACCTTCATTGCTATCTGGAAGGAAGAATGCCCAAGTATCGGGGAGGAGCCCCCAACCGAGGCGAAGACGGTCCTCGAAGAGTTTGGGGACGCTACAACCCAAACTCCCCAAATAACTTCCGCCAAAATGGGAGGTCGACCACAAGATCGAGCCAAAGGCCGGTGAAGTGCCCATCACAGCGTTTCCTATCGGATGGTACCACCAGAGCTGGAGGAACTTCGGAGACAACCAAGGACTTGTTGGATGTCGGATCCATTCGCCATCCAAAGTGCCATCGGGAGCACCGGTGTTGTTCCAAAAGAAGCACGACGGGTCGATACGGCCACGCATTGACTATAGGGCGCTAAATAAGATAACGGTGAAGAACAGCCTACCCCATCCCACTCATATCCAACCTATTTGATCAACTTGGTGCCGCGAGATGGTTCTCAAAGCTGGACTCGCGGTCGGGATATTGGCAAGTGCGGATACCGAAGGTGATGACGCGAAGACGGCACGTGTCACAAGATATGGCTCTTACGAGTTCTGGTGATGCCTTTGGCCTCACAAATGCCCTTGCCACATTCTGTATGTTAATCTGTCGTGGTGTACCTTGACGACATTGTCGCTCCCGACAAGAAACCTTGGAGGAGCACAAGGCACATCTACGACGGGTTTTCCAAATCTTAAGGAGAACCAACTTTTTGTTACATGAGAAATGTGACTTTGCAAAGAAGGAGGTGCCCTTCTTGGGTCACATTATTGGTGGCGGCAAACTAAAGATGGATAACAAGAAAGTGTTAGCCATAAAGGAATGGGAGACGCCTAAGAAAGTCCTTGAAATGCATTCCTTCCTTGGCTTGGTTAATTACTATGGAAGATTCATCCGCGCCTATGCCCACATTGTCGCACCCTTGACTTGAACTATCAAGAAGAACAAGACTTGGGTGTGGGATGATGCTTGCCGAGAGGCGCTCGAGAAGTCAAGCAAGCCATGACAAACCGATCGGTGATGGCACCGTCGGACCATACAAAGCCTTGCTTAAGTTCACACTGGATGCTTTCGGACTTTTCCATCGGTGGAGTTCTACGCAGAGGGGCATCCCGAAGCATATGAAAGCCCGAACTCAATGGCACCGAACGGAGGTACGCGGTGCATGAAAAGGAGATTACTGCAGCTTATGCATTGCCTTCGGGGTGTGGAGGCATTACTTGTCCGGGGTCCAAGTTCATGGTGAAGACGGACAATATTGCTATGAGTTATTTCCTAACTCAAAGGAACTTAACTCCAAGCAAGACTGAGCAAGGACTCTAGCGAATTCCGACTTTGTGCTCAATACAAACCGGCACAAATAATGTGGTGGCCATACAATAAGTCGAAGGCGGAACTTGCAACCATTACCCAACCACAATTCCCTTGGTGAATAAACCCAAGGAATGAACGAGCATGATCCATTAGCCAAGTCCTTGGTGGAATGCGCCAAGGCCGGAAAGACGCGACGGTTTGGCTAAGGGATAACTTGCTCCATACTCGAGGGGAACGGGTGTACGTTCCCAAATGGGGAAGTTTGAGGAGAGACATCCTCAAAGAATGTCATGACTGTGGTGGGTCGCCATCCCGGGAGTCGATCGTACTTTGGCGTTGGTGGAAAAGGAGCTACTATTGGCCTCAACTTTACGAGGATGTCCAAGTGTATGTGCGGACTTGTCTTGTGTGCCAACAAGACAAGATAGAGAATCGGCAAGACCATAGTAACCGTTGCCCACTCAGAAAGACCTTGGGAAAGTGTTTCGATGGACTTCACTGTCTGCCTCCCAAGATCCGAAGGACGCGGCACGATCATTGTGGTGGTCTAACCGATTCTCTAAGTATGGAGTTTTCATTCCGCCTCCGAAGGATCGCACGGCGACGACATGGCCCGACTATTCTTCAAGTATGTGGTGAAGCATCGGGCATTCCAAAAACAATCGTAGCCGATCAAGATTCACGATTTACTAGGTGATTTTGACCGAGTCGTTCCGGATAATGGGTTCGAACTTAAACTTTTCAACAAGTTTCCACCCACAAACAAGACGGCCAAAAGTAATGTGTCAAAGGCTTCCCGGAGTCGTATCCGAGGCATTACGTGAGTGCCAACCAAATAAATTGGACCAAGTTGCTAGACATAGCCCAATTCTCGTATAACTTGCGTAAGAGCGAGTCCGCGAACGGAGCCTGTTCGAACTCGCGAACGGGTAGCAACCATTGACGCCCACTTCCATTACTCGAGGGTACACTCGGAAAGAGCCCCGCGGCGTTCAAGTTTGCAAAAGGATGGCATGAACAGACAAACCGGGCCAGGGCATACTTGCACAAAGCGGTGAAGAAGATGAAGAAGTGGGCGGATCAACAAAGGAGGCCTTTAGAATTTCAAGAAGGAGACATGGTGATGCTCAAACTCCTTTCATGCCAAACCAAAGCCCTTAGACAATTGCATAAGGGTTTGGTGTGCCGTTATGAGGGACCTTTCAAAGTACTTAAGAGAGTTGGGAAGGTCTCATACAACCGGACCTCCCGACTAGCTTACAAAGGCATCCAAAGTTGTTCCATGTTAGTTTGCTTAAGCCTTACCATGAAGACTTGGAAGATACGAGCAGACGACGGGCGAAGTGGACACTATGACAGATCAACGGGCAAGACCTATGACAAAGAGATAGAGAAAATCCATTCCCAAGAGTCGTGCCAAGAAGAGGCGTAAACCAAGCCGAGTGGAGTACTACGTCCAATGGAAGAACAAAGCCGGTGGAAGAGGCAAGTTGGGAGAAGGAAGAGCATCTGGGGCAATTCTCCAAGGAGATTGAAGCATACCGGGAAAAGATCGAACCCTACATCCAGCAGCTTGATGGGTTATAGGAAGCCGAAAACACAACGAGGACGCCGCGAAATCGAGTGGGGGAGAATGTCACGGACCGAGGCTTATCCTAGCACACTTAGGCTATTTTGGGGTATTTCCCCCTTGTAAAGTGTTGGAACTTAGTTTATAGAGTGAGTTGTAGAGATTTTACCGCTCGGCTAGAAATGATGTCTCTTGGTTTCATAACCTGAAAAAATGTTAACATCTATACGTAGGGGAGTGATATCGTAAAGCTTTCAAGCAATCAATACAATCGTTTGTTGCCTTTGTTCAATCGTTTTTCCACTAAATGCTTCCTTACACAATTGCTTTACAACGGATTGATGGGTTCCGATCCAAATACGACGAGTTAGGCTAACCTAACATTCCTTCGCACGGTGGGAACTAGTACCGCACGGTTAAGCCGCTATAAAGGCCGACCCCATGACACCGGTCCCTCAACGACCCATCCAACTCCGACTAAGACCTCTATGCCAACTTCACCTACCAAACCACCGTTACCTCCACCAATAAACGGATAATCCCATCACGCGACATGCTACTCGGAGCAGCCCAAATGAACTTGTCGCTTCAATAGCTATGTTGCTGGGGACACCACCATGTGGACTTGTGGCTACGAAGCATTCTTCATCGGCCCGAGCTATGTCATTTACTACATGACGATGAAGAGATGGATAATGTTAAGATAACACAGCCCATCTTTGCCCGAAAGTCCTATCTCGCTAAGCTTCCTCTCACTGTTCGCCAAGATACCGTGTGGAGCTCTGTCCGCCTATTATGAGCTCATCTCAATGATGATGCCTCAATGATCGAGATTATTCAGTGGTCGCAGATATGAGAACTCCTTCCGTCCATAGAAAGTAGTCGACCATGTGCTCATCCCTTTCCTATCATCATCCCCCGCACCGGTTTCTTCTCGACATCAACTTCAAAACCAACGGATCATCATCTTTGACTCCAAACCCTCTACTCTACTACTCCATAGGCGGGAACAACTTCATCGGCTCAATCGCACCCTCACGCGTGTCATGCAGGATATCAGCATGGGTGTGGTGGCTATCCCTCTTTTAAAACCACTAGAGATTACTCGAGTCAAGCAAGGTGTTCCGCGTCAGATGATGCTCACAACCGTGGTCGACCACCACTAGCTTTCCCGCCCTCATGCCCGACCCGATCGTGCGAGCAATCGAGCCGCCTCATTACATCCGACTCCCGCTCAACTCCGCACGAGCAAGCCACTATTTTTTATTTTCGCAAAGTGTAAAATATTCCGACTTTAAATTGTAACTGCCTTGTACTCTATTTAATTGTACACTGTCCTTCTTTCCTATTTTCGTGTACTTATTCTCTTTTAGTTACTTTTTGTTTATATCTTTGCTCGCCGCATGTCAGTGTCTATCCCGTCTTGTGTTGCTCCCATGTGTTATGGTGTTTGTTCCTCACCCCCAAAGGGGAGTATCTCTCGGGGGGAGCAAGGTCGTAGGGGGAGTTATCTTTCGACAAAAGGCACCTAATGAAGAGATTCATGCCTCCAGGGGAGAGGAGTGTGCAATTTTTCTTAATTTGGATCTCCTCCAAAATTTTCATATGCAAAGATATTTTCTCGTTAACTTAAAAATGCCCAAAAGAAGAATCGTAGTCTCAAACTTCATGATTTTCACCAGTTGTCACTTACATTAAATAGGGGGAGATTGTTGGATATATAGGATTTGATGAAGCCGCCAAGATACAGCCTAAGTCTTGAGACTCGTAGATCCGAAGGGTCATGGGATCGAAGAGTCGGGTTAGACAAGTAAAATGAAACCGTAACTCGAGAGTCGCAGAGTCGTAGACTCAAGGGATACACGTAATTTAAAGAACTTGTCGACACATCACGACTCGTTGATCACGAAGGCGAGAGTTATAGCTAAAGGGTCAGAGCCGTAGAGTCGAAGACTCGTTGAATACGGAAACTCGCACATGAGCAATTACGAAAGACTAAGGAAGAAATGTAAAGTCTAAGACTCGCAGAGTCGAAGATTTTCAAAGTCGAAGAATCGAAGAGCCTCTTAGTCAAGTAAAATAAACCGAGAGACCCGAAGGTCGCAACCGCAGAGTTAGGGTCATAGACTCGCACTGTAACAACAGTAGATTAGGCGCACTACGAAGAAGTCACTCTAAGAGCCATTAGGAGAGTCGCAGACTGTGAGTCGTAGACTCACGGTTAATAGAGTGTCACAAAAGACTTAATCTAACTCGAACTCTAGTATCGAAGACTCGAAGATATGTGAGTCGTAGACTCGCAGATATCAACACCGTAAAGCCCGAAGCAAACTTCCGCAACTTCAACAGCTCTAACCGAAACCTTCGAGTCACCAAACCTATGAGGCACCCACTTCCAAGGCATACTTGCAACCTAAACATATTCACTTAGCGATATCTTCAACCAAGGTTTGGACAAGAAGCCCGCGCCGTCTCGAGCATTGGAGCGCAGCTTAATGTCGCATTAATTGCTACCAACTACCCTCCACAGATGAACGACCAAGATCGATCACAGTAGTATGGGCATGCAACTACGCAAGATGGGCAACAAGATATGCAAATCAAAGCAGATCAACCCATCCCCCCGACATCTCGCATATCCAAAGGGCGAAAGTCATCCTCATGATGGACAACCAGGCGCACAACACTTTAAACTTAAAATATACCTTTCTCATATAGAAAACGAAAAAAATAAGGAGTAAATCTCCTTCTCGAAAGCGTGGAATACACAGAACACAAGAAAAGGGATCTCGACACACATTAAGATAATAATCTTCTTGCAATTCAAGCAAGAGTTCCAACGCTAAAGAGAGAGACACTCCGAGAGAAAACTTCTAAGTGTTGTCCGCCGCGTTGACCTAGAACAAGATCAAACCTTTTGATCCATCATATACTCTTATTCATCCAAGATCCAAGATGATCATCGAGTCTAATCTCTCGTGTTGTTTCCCACAATCCAAACTATCATAATTCATTCCCGCTACACCCGAGATCCGTTCAAAGAAAGAGCATTTACTCTCATCTCGCATTTGTCCGATAGTTCATTACGACTCACATTATCACTCACATTACTACTGTCATCTTCTCCATAAATACTTCCATCATAGTTATCCTTAAAAGTAGTATAAACCAGCTAACAATGTCCTAGTTTCCGTGTTCGAAGAAAGTCTATTCACCCCCCCCCCTCTAGACTCACTTTGGGACCTACAATAATAATTTATTTATTTGTATTGTTAATTATTTTCACATGTCACATACAGTTTTCTCTTTTATACTAATCACGTAATAAAATTACTAAAAATTCTAACATGGGCAAAATTTGATACAATAAAATTTCATAGTCATTACTCCCTTTTAATGCAATAAAATGTTACGTATAAATTCCTTTTGCATATGTTTTTCGCATGCACTTGACATTGATACGACGGTATCCTATTAACTCTAATAAGATGTTTGGTACAAGGTAATCAAATGGGAGGGAATGAAATTCTTAAAGGAAAGAAATTAATATGGGAAAGAAATGTATTCAAATATTACCATTCCTTTGTTTGGTTAGGCATAACAAATGAAGGGAATGAAATTTGTATTTGTAATAATATGATTAAAATATCCTTCATGCTCAAGACCTTCCGCACCCGCCTGCCCTAGCGCCCCCAATGCCAGCCCCACCCTCACGCCGCCCGCATCTTCGTCCCCTCCACCTCGCAGAAGAACGCGTTGCCCCAAATCGCTTAACCGCCCGCCGCCCGGCCCCCACCCTAGCCCCACCCCTTCGGCCGTCGCGAGCCCGTACCACCCCCGCATCTTCGTCCCCTCGCTTGCCCAATCCCCGCCCGACCATCCCCTCCCCATGCCGCCCAAATCCGCCCGACCACCCGCCCGCTCCCTCCTCCCTCCCCCACCCCTACATCCCCCCCCCCCGCTTGCTCGACCCCCCGATCGACCATCCGCCCCTCACGCCCCCAACCGACCTCGCGTCTCGCCGCGGCCCCCACACATCGTTTGACCGCCCCCGCCGCTCCCCCCACCCGCATCCACCCCCCGTGGCGTCGTGAGCCCAGGACCACGCCGCGGCATCATCACCCGAACCCCATCCCGCATCGATTTAGGTGGCACACAAGGCATATGATGGGGGGTAAGATTATCAACTTGATTCATTTACATAGGATAATGCTTATAAACCCGATAGGTAAGAATAATCAAGATCACCACATAATCAATAATTTCTTTTCCTTTTCCATACCAAATGTGAGAAAGAAATAAAATTTTATTTTTTTCATTTCTTACATGCGCGTAGCACCTAAGTCTCTAACTAATTCATTAAGCCAATAAAGACTTACAAGTTACAAATATATATATTTTATAAATTTATGATTTTGTTTTTAAATCTGAGGTCACACGACGCGTGCGCAGCAGGTCTATCTCTATCTATATACAGTAAATGATTGAATGTGGCGGTATAAAATAAAAGCAGCAGACTGATGAGGGTTCATGGATGAAGCCTAGTCTAGCAGCGCAGGTGATTGCGCTTCCGGGAACCCTAGCCTTGCAAAATAGAGCAAACTAGCACGGCAAGACGGGTCGGCCTGCTTCGTTGCGTCACGCTCTCTAAAATTATCCCAATCACTGAGCCAAACCATCAACTACTACTGCATAGACTCCAATTCAATAATAGAACACCCCTGCAGTCGACGATTCTCAGATTACCGAAAAGAGAAAAACAAAGACAAAATATTTTCCCAGCAACAATCTCTATTGTTTCAACGAGGTATTCGTTTTTCACTCGCGCACGCGTGACATGTAGCCCTTGTCAATTTGTTTGTTTTTGTTTTTTTTATGATATATCCATGTTCTATGTTTAGGGTTTTGAGAATTGAATGCGTTTTTATTTATTTTCGCTTAATTTCGCAATCTGGCTTCTACTGTGTTAAGGACGTACAATATACACTACGGCTGCTTGGTTTGGTTTAGTTTAGTTTGTTCGATGCCTTAATGCGGCCGCTCCGGGTGGCTAACTAACTGTAGTAGGTTTTCTGCGTTGTTGCTGCTGTTCTCAGTTTCCAATTGAATGCAAGGAACTAAAACGACCCGCCTAAAGTGTGGCACCGAATTTGCCCAGCCAGGATGCGAATACCCACTGTTTGTGGGTATACAATGATGGATGACTGAACCTTTGTTTTTTGTTTTTGGTTTTTTAATGAGAGAAGATTTTAAAAATATGTTTATATGCTATATTATATTTATATATATATATATAATTTCATTCACCTTGTAAATGCAAATAGTAGTCCTATTGATAAACTACTATTGCTTGGTTGCATATGTTACTACTTCTGCCGCCTATTATCATCTATTCAATGTTTGATTATTATTATTTTAATATCCTTCTTACTTGGCTTTAGAGAATCACTGGGCATGGATACTGCAGAGCCAGCTTCTGATTCGCTTGGGCCTCGCTTATGCACCTGATGACCCCACACTTCCAAAGCCTTGGATGGGGTTGATTGATGGAAGCACAGGCCTGTTATACTACTGGAATCCTGAAACAAACATTACCCAGTATGAAAAGCCAGCTGCTTTGCCACCTCCACTCCCACCTGGACCTCCGCCAGCTGCTGCAACACCTAAGCTAGCCCCAATACCAGTGTTACAACAGCAGCAGCAGCAGGATGTCTCTCCAAACCGCATGTTAGGTCAGCAGGGCTCGTTTTTGATGCAAACTACACAACAGCAGGGACAACAGATGGCCCAGTTACCTCAGCAACATGGACAACTACTTACAATACAGCAGTCAGCTGTTTCTCAGCAGCACCAGTCCCAGACTCAGATGTCACAAAATGGGCAACAACTGGGATCTCAAGTCGGACAGACCTTGCTACAGCCCAGGCAATTAACCCCACAGCTTGGGCAGAGAATAATGCATCCTGGGCAGCAAATGAGCGACACACTTGGTCAGCAATTATCACAGCAGGCGCTCCAGCAAAGAATGCTGCAACCGGGACAATCAATGCCTCATCAGACTGTTCAGCAAGTGCCACAGCAGCAGGGCTCACAAATCCCACACTCACAGGGGCATCCATTTATGCATCAGCAGCTCCAGTATTTTGCATATCAGCAAACAAGGCCTCCACAAGGGCCCCAAAGTATTCCAAATCAGCATACTGCACAAGCACAGCAGTTTGTTCCATCGCAAGAACATAGAACAGGATTCTCACATAGGGAAGATTTTGATCGTCAGCAAGCAAATACAATGGGATATTCCTCATCCCAGATTCAGCAACCTTGCACCTCATCTGTTCAAAGCCTACAAGATGGAACAAATTCCACTCAGATGGCACAGATGGGTCAAATGGGCCAGGTTCAACAGTTTGGTAGCGGGCAAGTCAACTTGCAACATCCTACATCACTGGGTCAATATCCGGAAAGGGGGTGTGAATTTATTCATCAAAAACATGGTCCTAGGTTTCAAAATCTGTCAAACCCCGCTGAAGTGCAAAATCAGCAGCATGATGTGGGTCCCACTGGATTGAAAATTGGGTATGAGGTTGATGATAGTTTGCGGAATAGAATGGGAAGTGAATGTTATTTTAATGCCAGCAAGGAATTGGCTATGAATCTTACGCAGCCTAAGCTTGCAGCAATACCAATGTCTAGAAATCAGCAGGTAATTTGATTTATGTGCATGACTTTGAAAGAAAAATATTCTAAATGCTGCGTTATTTTTCCCTTGTAAAAGTCATCATTATAATTTCTGTTTGTTTCATTGCTTGTGTATCCATACAACAGCTGTTTATGCAACTTTTTGTAGTCAGTTATTAATACAGTCGCTACTTGCTCCCCTTAGGATATGAGGTTGGGCATTCCACTTCAAAATACCAACCCTGGTAATGCCGCTGGCTTGAATACTGTAGTGGGTCATAACATGCAGAATTTCGTCAATCATGCAAAGGATGGTTCAGCATATCCTAATAATCCACTTATAAGGAATCCATCAACAGTTCATGGATCTTCAGATAATACAAACCTCTCACCTGCTGAAATTTACCGTCAACAGCATGAAGTTACTGCAACGGTATCATTTTATATATATAATTTTATTTGTATGCCTTATAAATCGTTCTGTCGAAATCAAGACTGGGTGTGTGTTTTCTGTCATTGCATCATTTGAGAATAATTTTTATATTAGTTTGCAAGTAATAGATCAGCTGGTCAGACTTTGAAGAGAATCCATCTACACAGACAGCTATCCTACTCCAGGAGCGCATAGCAGATATAAATTGAAGTAGTGAAGTGTACCAAACAGTACCAGGATAAGAAATCTGGGGCTGATTAAGGTTTAATAAGACTACTTGGAAAGGATGATATTTGTAATTTTATTTAGTACTTCCATATGATAAATTGAAGGAGTGAAGTGTACCAAACAGTATCAGGATAAGAAATCTGGGGTTGATTGAGGTTTAATAAGACTAATCGGAAAGGATGATATTTGTAGTTTTATTTTATACGCCATAGGATAGTTTGTTGTTATTGCTATTAATAGAAATTCTGACATGGGACTGTCATTGCATTGGAGATTCGGGCCTACTGCTTCCTGCTGAAAACTAGGAAATTTGTATTTAGGTTATTTATAATTTCTTTAAAAGTGCAAATGAATTAATTTTTCAATTTTTTTTGGTGTTCTTTGTAGTTTTCTTTATTATCAAGTTTAGCTTGGGCATGATGTAATACTGATGGAAATTTTGTTTAAGATTGTAGTTGTAATCATAAACCAACTGTTTTTATATGTCCCTTCTAATCCCTCGCCCTCACACTTTTCTTTCTTCTATATTTTTTTAAAATTTTATTGGTATCTTCATTTCTGAAGTTTCCCTTTCTCATTTTTAAACTCATACTTTGAGCCATTGTCTGATGTTATTTTGAGTCGCATGGATTCTTTTGTTTCTTCAACCAGCAATAGGTCCTTAAGCTTCTGAACATTAGAAGATGTCTTCTATTTCTGATCGATTAAGGTAGAAGTGTGTTTGTAACTTTGTGTGGAAAGAATCCAGACAAATTGTTCAGAAACATAGCTTCATAGTGTCAGGATCTTTGTTGTTCTTTTTTTGCTACATCCTTAAAGAATCACTCCCTCTGTTAGTAACCCAATTTCTAATACCAATATTTATTTTCTGGCCCAACTGACCCTTAAAAAATGGAAAGAATTTATTGTGACTAGTAGGACATTGTAAACAAGTTGAGCCAAGCCAAGCCGAGTTTTAACATGTTCAAACTTGACTCATTACGATTTCAATATTGATGATTAACTAAACAAACAAGCCAAATAAAACCGAGTTGAGCCTAAGCTGAGCCTAATTATTATCGAGTCGAGCATAAAGTGGATGATTCAGCTCGTTATATATTTGATAAAGGCATGCCTAGGCGTAAATCTCAGGCCGGCATAAGGTTTGCGCCTGCCTTTATTTCAGTAGATGTAACATCCGCGAAGCACAAGTTAAGCATGCTTTTTCGCGCTTCTCTCCCAGACACAAGGCGTCACGAAGTCGCACCATGAGGAGACAACGCAGTTTCATAAAATTGTCGACCATGTAACAAAGTGAAAAAAAAAAGGGGAGGAAAGAGTTGTCGATCGCGAAGTCCCTCCAGCCTTTGGCAACAACAAACCCTAACCTTGCTAGATGCGTCATCTTCTCTCTTCTTTTCTGTTTCTTTTCTCTTCTCATTTTAGTGCTGCTGTTCCTTCTCCTGGCAGTCTTGTTCCCGCTGAGTGCCGCTGCAAGCCTACAATTGCCGCTGACAATTTTTTCGCTCTATTGTTTTTTTTTTTTTTTTCTGTTTGTCGTTTCTCTCGTCTCTTATCTGCGCTGCTTTATTTTTTTCTCTCATCGGGTCGTTTGCTTGTTTTGCTGTGTTTTGTTTATGTGGTTTACTTTGCTGTTTTTCTTTTTCACTCTGCTCTCTCGCTTTGTCCTTTTTTTCCCTCCTGTTGTCCTACTATTTTCTGCTCTGGATATTTTTTTGTCTGCTCTCTAGCTTTGCTGCTATCCTTTTCATATGTAACATATTATTATTATTATTCAGAATTTAAGATGTCTCTGACTCTTTAAATAGTTTATATTCACTTATTTATGTTTAAATTAGTTTGTTTATTTTATTAGTATATTTTAGAATTTTTTTATATAAATGTGCGCCTTGCTTCCCTCGAGCCTGTGCTTTTTTTTTTTTGCTTCTTGCTTTTAGGCATGGCATGGCCTTTGCGCTTTGAGTGTGCCTTTAATCACTATGGTTCATTAAGATATTGAGCTTCAAATCAGGCTAAACCCTTAAAACTTAGTTTAAACTTAACTTATTTGAATTTTGGACTACTGATACGACCATATGGTCAATTCATGCCAATATGAAATAGGGTTGCCTATGAAAGAATGAGAAAATATGAGAATATAATATAAAAACGATAGTATTGTTCGAAACATTGCATTTTCATCACGTTACTATTTATTTTTTGTATAATTTATTTTAAATACTAATATATATAGGAATATAAAGTATAAATATAAATTAGTAAAAATACTTATTGAACTAAGTTTGCTTGTGAGCTTAATGAGTCGAGCTAGGGTGTGTTCAAACTTGGCTTGTTTTGATTATGAGCTTGTTCATCAATCTAATAAGCAAAGATTTTAAACTTTTCCTGGCAGGGCCCTTTTTTTTTATTTTTTATTTTTTAGCTGAATGTAGAGCGGCTTGGTTCATTTACATCTTTTGTGAGTTATGTGGCATAACGATGCTGTGGACAGATTATGGTCTTATATACATTGATTAGAATGAGAGGGAATCTTATTCAAGTTTTGCCTTATGGTTTAAAGTTATTACATCTTTTAGGTCTCTTACTAATTTTTTTGTGTAGCAGCTTTCTGTACTGTCACTGTTTTGACACATACAGCTTGCATTATCTCATTTTTGTACATTATAGTTGTGGTGTGATTCTCACATTCACACCCACTTCTGCTTTAGTATCTTCTTTATACTTCATGTTTACTGATTTTTAAGCCAATCATGACTTATTTTTTAATTATATTCCATAGGGTGACAATGTTCCTCCTCCATTCATGACATTTGAAGCAACTGGTTTCCCTCCAGAAATACTTAGAGAGGTAAATTTCATGGTTTTTGTGATTAGTTTTTTTTTCTTCTGTTGTTTAGGTTTAAATTATCCAATATCAGATCTACTTTATTCTTCTTCTGTCATCATTTTTCCTTGGATTTTATATTTTAGACTCATAAGTTCTCAATTGTCGCAGGTGCGATATCTGCTCCGGAGGAGGAGCATATGTCGTACGCTGCTCTGCTATGCGCACTTTAGTACTTGCATCAACTATTCTAACCTTTGGAGGCTGCAAAATGGACAGTCGAAGCCTTTCTTGGGTGTCTTCTAAAAGGGTGGTTGAAGCCTTTTTTGCTTAATGGGTCCTTCTCTTAGGTCTATTGTCCCCATTTGCTGCCCTTAGTTGCTTCAGTAAGCAACCGCATACTTATGGGTTTTTTAGCTTATTTTGCTGTAGAACAGTAGTTGTGAATTATATGTATCCTACTGTCATTTGGTGATGATAGTCCCCATCTTGGTGTTTGATTTTCTTTGGCTTATTTTGTATTTCTCTTAATTTCCAGATCAGCATTGCAGGCTTCTCTTCTCCTACACCCATTCAAGCACAAACATGGCCTATCGCCCTACAAAATAGGGATATCGTGGCAATTGCAAAGACTGGTTCAGGGAAAACATTGGGTTATCTGCTTCCTGCATTCATTCATCTTCGACGCTGCCATAATGATCCTACCTGTGGTCCAACAGTGTTAGTGTTAGCTCCAACACGGGAGCTAGCGACACAAATACAAGATGAGGTCATCAAATTTGGTCGCTCTTCAAGGGTTTCCTGTACTGTGAGTATCTTTGGGGTCAAGTTTTTCCTTGTTCAGATGAGATTGATTCAATTGACAACTCAACTCCTTAATGCAGTGCTTGTACGGTGGAGCGCCAAGAGCACACCAGATAAAAGAACTAGATCGAGGGGCAGACATTGTGGTGGCAACTCCTGGTCGACTCAATGATATCCTTGATTCAAAGAAAATTGACTTTGGGCAAATTTCTCTTCTCGTGCTTGATGAAGCAGATCGAATGCTTGACATGGGTTTTGAACCCCAGATCCGTAAAATTGTAAATGAGATACCTCCACGCAGGCAAACTCTTATGTACACTGCAACCTGGCCAAAAGAAGTGAGAAAGATAGCAAATGATCTCCTCGTTAACCCTGTACAAGTGAACATTGGTAGTGTGGATGAACTATCTGCAAATAAATCTATTACACAGGTATGCTTTAAACTGCTTCATAGACAATTATTGTTCAAAGTACGACGAATTGTAACGTTTTACTTAAGATGATATCAAAATAAATTTTTTTGTTTAGTTTGACATTAACTGACCCTACTAGAGATGATATCAAAACAAAAAATTATGTTGAATTTAACGTTAACTGGATAAATATTATTTGGCATTGCTAAGTAAATGAATGGATGTTTGTTTTTGGCCCTTTAAATCTTAATTTCTTTTTTGAACATGCAGTATGTTGAAGTAGTACCACAGATGGAGAAGCAGAGGCGGTTGGAGCAGATTATTAGATCTCAAGATCGTGGTGCTAAAGTCATTGTATTCTGTTCCACAAAAAGGTTGTGTGATCAGCTTGCACGCAGTATAGGGCGTAATTTTGGGGCTGCTGCTATTCATGGGGACAAATCTCAAGGTGAGAGAGATTGGGTTCTGAATCAGTTTCGGAGCGGGAAATCTCCAATCTTAGTTGCTACTGACGTTGCTGCTAGGGGCCTAGATATAAAAGATATAAGGTGAATCCTCCTTTTAATATCTAGTCAATGATAAAGAAAATTCTTTTGTTTGTTTTTAGCAAAATGCGGGGGTTGGTTGCTGCGGGTATTGTGTTAGAAGTAATCTTATGACACACCATCCTCATTTTACAGAGTGGTAATAAACTATGACTTTCCTACTGGCATTGAGGACTATGTTCACCGAATTGGAAGAACTGGGAGAGCTGGGGCAACAGGTGTGGCATATACCTTTTTCTCTGATCAGGATTGGAAATATGCTGCTGATTTGATAAGGGTTTTGGAGGGGGCTAACCAGCATGTGCCTCCAGAGGTACGTCAGTTAGCTATGCATGGTGGGCCTAATTTCAACAGAGATCGAAGTGGGATGAATCGTTTTGATGCTGGTGGTTCTGGTGGACGTTGGGATTTTGGACGCCGGGGTGGCATGAGGAATGGTGGATTCGGTGGTCGTGGAGGCATGAGGGACAACAACTTTGGTGGGCGTTCTGGATTCAGAGATGGTGGCTTTGGTGGTCGGGTAGGTGCAGTAGATAGTTCTGCTAGTAGTTATGGTGGAAGAAGTGACTTCTATTCTGGGCGTGGAAACAGGGGACGTGGATTCAGTGGTTGGGACAGAAACGGGCGTGGCTCTAATGATTGGAATAGTATGATGGAAGGGCGTGGGCGTGGCAGAGCCCGAGGCCGATTTGATAATAGGAGAGACTTTGTAGATAGGAGCAGAGGCAGAAGTTATAGCTCTAGCCCCGAAAGGGTTCGGACATGGGGTTATGGAAGCCGTAGTCGAAGCAGGAGCCGCAGCTGGAGCCGATCCCGTAGCCATAGCTCCAGCCGCAGCCGCAGCCACAGCCGTAGCCGCAGCCGTGGTCATGGCTGTAGCCGCAGTCGCAGCCGAAGCTATGACCGATATGAGAGTTCTCGGGAACGAGAATTTGATGAGAAGAATGCTATTGTCCCAGCATTTGAGGGACCTCCTTCATTCCCAGCAACTGAGCCCCCCCCCTAGTTTTACAGCATTTGAGGGACCTCCCGAATCAAGGATGTCTCCTATGTCTCCAGGTACGCAAAACAATGCATTTCTGGGAGTTGAGCTTGCTGTGCAGCTGCCAATGGCCAATCCTACTGTTCTAGGGCATTCTGAGGCTGTGTCATCGTCAAGCCTTGGCTGAACCCTAGAAGAATCTGATGTTGCTGATTTGGTGGTGCGGTAGTTTGAATATTCAATTTGAACGAAATAATTTCCGTGCCCAGTGGACGAGGTGGGCCTAAAGGCAAGGTTGACGTGGAATAATATGAGTGAGCAGACTCGCTGATGATGCCTGTGGGATTTGAGTATGAGTGATTGGGTGAAAGATGGTTTTTTGGGAGATTAGGCTAGATTCTGTTTTTGTTTTTGAGGGGTGGGTTCTGGCTGGAATGGTACTGCATTTGCATTTGAAGTCAGATTAAGATTAGTGTTTATGTACTGTTATTATTTTTGTTTGGTGTCAGGACCTTCCCAGATGTGTATTTGCCTCCACTAAAGCCAGTCCTCCCACATCCCGAACTTACCTCCTAGTGTCGCCTTTAGTCCAACATCGTGCTTCCTACCAATGGAAGAAAAGGCTTTAAATTCGTTTTTATGATATTGTTCTCGTGTAGTCCTTCAAGGCAATTGGAAAGATGAGCTGAGCTTGAATGGATTCAAGTGTGCTTGTTTTAATTTTATTGGTGGATGGACACCATAAATGTTCATTTTCTTGTTTCCTTGACATTAATTTGGACTTTACACGCATATCTCATTGTTCGGTAATTGGAAATGCCTTGCAAAAATTTTCGAAGCATGACCACTCTTCCAAATTTCCTTTATTTATTTATTTAGCAGAGAATGAATAGTGTTGCATCATTAGCCCGTGTTGCATCATTAGCCAAGTTTTGTCTCATGAAAGGAATTCAATTAAAATTAACTGAATTTGAGAATATGTTATTTTGGGTTTCCTGAACTTAGCACTTAAAATGATGAGTTGGCCTAGTTTGCTATTGTTTTCTGAGGGATTGTTTTTGTTTTTTCAATAAGCATAAGCATTAAAATTTATTTGGTAAATTAGAAAATACTTATAAAAAAGCCTTTGCTTTGTTTTTTGATAGCTTTTGTAATGTTCTCAATTCTAAAATATTCGAATTGAAAATTCAATTCTCATGACTGCATCCGAAGGTGAGGAGTTCTTGACTAACATCAAATGAGATAGTGAGTGAGGAGTTTTGGACGAGCATCAAATAAGACATAGTAGGTGTTGTTCGGAATGTATTTGTACAATCGGTAGAACAAGGATATTTATGTACATTTCTAATGACATACAATTGAATAAAATATTATCATCTCATAGCATTTATATCATATGTCAAATTAGTACAACAACAATGAACCCATGTCTAGGAAAAAAGATGATAATAATACAAAACAATGAATCAAAGATAAGTATAGAAAGTCTCCTACATTAACGGAGTTTGGTTTGTTCAATTGCAAGCCTGACGGCTACCTCCCGTTGGAACTTGAAAAGACATGACAAGATTATAGGATGAACACAAATGCCGAGTTGGTAACTCACGACTCCACACTACCATACTAATGCACAATATCTAAGATTACATGTTCGTATATGTATGTGTCTGTGTAGTATCCTATGTAATATATGTGCAACCATAACAACTCACAAGCAATAGTCATAATCAATCAAGCCAACATAAAACAGTTCAAATATATAGGTACCACCACCTCCCTTTCTCAATCGATTAGTTCACACAAGGCCCTTGGAATGACTAGCCCACCCGTAGCACGATATTGTCCGCTTTGGGTCACTCATCGGCTCACTAGCTGGCCCCCCTCATGGTTTTGTTCCTGGAAGTGCCCACTTGGCACCCCAAAAGGCCTCATGCTAGGAGAGGTATCCACAACCACCTAAGTAGCTTGCTTCGTTTTCCTCCCCAGCCGATGTGGGACATTACAGCCCTCATAGCCTATCAGTGACATGTGAGAACACGATGTCAAGCTAGCTACATATGGGACATCTATGCTATCAACTAGCCATATAGGAGAACTTGGCCTTTAGTCAGCCCTATATAAGACCTCGTTTAACCAATCAATCAAACAAGCAAAACACCACAATCAAAGGCCATGAATGCCACAAGGTTTTAAACCCATAATCTGATACTCATCAATATTTCATACCAAGCAAACATGGGTTAAGAAAATGATAGAAAAATAGTACAAAAGGATTGGCTCCAAAGAGCTCCTTAGAAACTCTACTCCTAAGACGACCGGAGGAAAGATTGAAAGTCATAGAAGGCATCGACAACTATGGCATGACCAACCCACAAGACTTATGCTTAGTCCTTGGAGTGGTGCTACCACCAAAATTCAAAATGTCGGAGTTTGAGAAATTTAACGGGACCTGGTGTCCGAAGACGCATTTAGCCATGTATTGTCAAAAGATGGCACCTATGCAGTGAAGACAAGCTCCTCATGCATTGTTTCCAGGAAAGCCTAATTGGGGTATCCCTCCACCGATACTTTCAATTAGACGACAACCGTATCAAGACTTGGAAGGAGTTAGCCACATCCTTTTTGGCACAATACAAACATGTCACCAAGCTTGCGTTGGATCGGCTAACGCCGCAATCATTAGAAAAGGGCCTTGATGAAAGCTTCAAGGATTATGCAAGGAGGTGGAGAGAGACCGTGGTGGAGGTCCAACCTCCCCTTACGTAAAGAAAACTCATTACTCTATTCATCAACATGCTTAAAGGTGTATACTATGAGAAGTTAATCGGTAATGTCTCTAGTAGTTTTGTGGACCTAGTCGCATCCGGGGAATGTGTTGAAAGTGGCATTAAAGGAGGAAAGTCAAGGGTGATGTGGCAGATGTCACGCCCCGAATTCCGAGCACTCACGGAACCAGGAACGCGACTTCCCCGCGCCCACTCCGAAGGGGTGGGGGGTTGGAGACCGAACCATTCGTGTACAATACCACAACGGGGGTAAGACCGTACTTACCAATGACCAAAATACATGCAATTAACTAATAATTATCAGTGCGGTCAAAATTTACCGAGTTCAATCAACACCCGTAACACAAAGTAACAGGGTCCAGCCTATCCAAGTTAGTACAACCGTCACGGGCCCAAGTCGGAGTAATAAATAATCAAACGAAAAGTAAGTCCATAAAGGAATCCTACGCCAAAGGTACCCCGGCTTGCTCCACTATGGCTCCACCAGGCCTATTCCCTACCTGTAGGAAAATAGAAACAAAGTAGGGTGAGCACGAGTGCCTAGTAGGTGAACCCCATCGACAACCCTTTTTTTCTCAAGTTCCTAGGTCTATATGATCGGTGAATGCATGTGCCGGTGTAGTGTCACATTTCAACTCAAATAAATATCAACCAATCACAAAGAAACCATTACAACTCATTTCACATCATTTAAGGCTCATCGGTAAAACAATCATCTATGAAATTCCCGTCACTATACCCAGGAATTTCACCTACTACTAAATCGCCATATGTGGGACCCTCGGTATCCCAACGACAACCCGCCACATATGGGACCTAGGTTAACTTGCCATATAGGGGACTTGCGGCCTCTTACCAGCCCTATGTGGGACCCGCGGTTATCCCAACTAGCTCCACCATCAACTTCACATATAATCAATAAATAGAACATCCCAACAAGCCAAAATTCAACACAACGGTCATACAACATTTAAAATATATATATATCACCGACAATAACATACCACCAATGATAACTAATTTTTTTTACGTATATATCCATCAAATGATTAACATTAGTCCACAAATATCATTCTCAACGTCAAATTAATGGTACCAATCGACAATTAATATTTTATACCCAATTAGTAATAACAAACCACAAGTAATTTATATATATAAATATATTAAATATTTAATTTACTAATGTTAATTCCCTGCCAATGCTATGGTTGGCGTACGCACGGGGGCGGCACGGCTTCCGCCGCACCCCCGTTTCCCACAGATGCACGACAGGGCCTCACACCTGGCCAGTGCGCACTTGACGCACGGAAGGAAGGCCAGGCCGTGTGGCCTGGCATCAACAAACAACAACATCTTTTTTTTTTCTTAAAGTCAATTTCCCATCACATCGCCTGGCACTAGGATGAAATAAATAAAAGAAAGAAGTTAATTAAGATGCCATTCCATACACCTTCAAAGCTTCATCTCGTAAAGGGGTGTTTAGTTTTGTAACTATAAGAAAAGCTAATAAATAAATAAATAAATAAGAAACAACTCTTGTTGCTTCGGTCGAATCGGAATATGGGAGCAGAGTCCTATGGGTCGCCGCCCTCTTATTGCTCAATCGCCCATCCGTCTTCGTCGCTGGAGGGTACCAGGCCGACCGGCCTGGTACAGTAATAATAATAACTACATAAAATATAATAACAAAAATTTATAAAGAAATAAATAAACGAGTACAAGAACAAACGCTCGTCCAAGGGATCAACAATCGGATGCAAACGAGAATCGAGGATCAAAGATCGGTGTGCAAATATATATATATATATATATATATATATATATATATATATATATATATATATATATATATATATATATATATATATTTATATATGCATTCACGTACAAATGTAAAATTGAATACGTACAATAAGATAACGAAAATCAAAGATCACCTACCCGATCCAAGCTCGAAGGTCAAGAACACAGGCTCCAATAGACACGTTTTTCCCTAGACTACGCATGCACAATGAATGTAGGGTTTTACCTAGATTTCCCTCTATTTATACCCAAATAAATATATATAATTAATTTATAATATTAATAATAGTAATAATTATACCAATAATAATTTGATTAATAACAATAATCATAATAATTAATAATAATAATTAATATTACTAAATAATGTATTAACGTCATATTAATTATAAACCTAAAAATATTAAAATAATTATAATAATAATAACGCATGCTAATAAACTCTGAATATTATAATAGTAATTATACCTTAACACACTTCACCTAGGTACGAGTCTTTACAAACAGAGGCATTAAAAAGGTTTCAACCACTAACAAAGAAAAAGGAAAGTGAGACCAACCGAAATACCAATCAAGCCGAACAATATAACCGATATTCTACCAAGCACTAGGGTACTATCGAGGAGCACCGTAGTTGCCTATGCCGCACTTGCACCGCTCCCCAATTCACACCGTATTTGCCTCAAGGAGGGGTTCCATTTCCATATCCAATGGCACCTAACCCATTTCAACCAAGAGCACCACACCCAGAGCAACCAAGGGCATCAACTCAAGAAGGATCGAGAGCCACATTCCAAGGACAGGGCAACCAAGGGCCTAGACCCAACATGTAGGATCGAGTCAGGCTCCTCGTCGATCGCAATAAGTCTTTGATCCAATTCCAATGACATATGCTAAATTATACCCCAAGCTTTTAGAAGCAAGGTTGGTACTTCCTACACCATTGGGAGAAATCAAGTCCCCTCTCCCGGCCTGGTATAAGTCGGAGGCTAGATGCGAGTATCATCCTGGTAGAGCAAGACATGATATTGAAAAATCGCATAGCAATCAAAAGGAAGGTCCAGATTTTGAAAGATGTAAATTGGTTATATTTTTCCACAATGGCCGGGACAACAAATGGGAACAAGTAAACCTCTCCCGGAACACTCCAATAATATGGCTAGTATCGTGGACCGAAGGACAAGTTAGAGAAGGTTTCATAAATAGTAAATGTGAAAAAACAATGCCCATACCAAAAGATATCGCGAGGACATGACATCGAAGAATATAGTGAGTTTTTCGATGTGGTATAAAAGCTCATGGACCAAAGGATGATCAAATTCTCTAGGGAAGAGACAAATAACCAAAGTCATATGATCTAAGGAGACAATTCATATAAATCACCATGGGTGCCAACATCCCTTGTCTTGAACATTAAGACTCCAGAAGCCCCATTGTTGCCACATGGAATCAAACCTCTTACTATCCATGTCTCAAACCTTGTGTTGGACAAGAAAGTGAAAACTGAAATCTTGCAACTGCCTCATGGATTTGCGCCTCTCACCATATGTGTTCCTATTCCTTTCCCTTACAAGACCGATAAGGCAGTCCCATGGAACTACAACTGTAAAATAGTCCAAGGAGCCACCGCAGCAGAGAGAAGAAAACTAGGAGCGGTCAAGCTTATGCCCCTAACATGGCTGATAAAGCAAGGAAGGAAAAAATTATAGAACTAGACATTGAACCAATGCGGGAAGCCACGAAAAGAGGAGCACCAGTCATTGATGAAAAGACAGTAGAATTTCTAACCTCATCGGGAAACACTAATGAAAGTTCTGAGCCGAGCCTATGTTCCTCTAAACATCTCGGTGGCAAATGTGGATGGAATTGCCAATAACCTCGTTGTGAACAACGTCATCAACTTTGGAGATGACGAACTGCCACTAGAAGGGAAGATGCATATAAAAGCTATGCATATCATGGTTAAATGTAAGGAGCATACCATAACCTGAGTACTCATCGACAATGACTCTGCCTTGAACATTATGCCTTTACATATATGGCAATAACTTCCAATCGATGCATCCTATATACGTCCCTATACAATGAAGGTACGAGTATTCGATGGAGGAAAACGTGACGTGGTGAGCACTCTGGACATTCCACTCTTGATTGGGCTAACTACCTTTATGGTAGAGTTTCAGGTGATGGACATTATGCCATATTATAACTATTTGTTGGGAAGACCATGGATACACATGGTAGAAGCAGTAACATCAAGCCTCCGCCAAAAGATGAAATTTGTGATGGGAGACCAACTTATTTGTGACTCGGAGAGACAAGTTTCCTTGTCACCAAGTCGACATCAGTCCCTTATATTGAAAACAACGAAGATGTACCAAAATGCTCATATCGGTCTTTTGAGATGGTGAATGTTACTTTTGCCCCAAGCCATCATCTTTCGAAGGTTGCAAGAATGGTTGCAACCACTAAGGTCAAGAAAGGGTATAAACCAGGGAAAGGATTAGGCTTAAAAGCTCAAGAAATTCAAAAGCCGCTAACCATATGAGAAAATGCCGAAACCGAGCTTGGGACCGTAGCTACATTGGACACAGATGAGCAAGCGTTGAGCGAGATGGTTCCGGTGGTGCAAGAGGATCCTAACCAACCGTTGAACAATTGGACCATCTTAGACCTCCCCATAATGTAATGCCTGGTGGGGTTACTAGGACTTAATGTATTCTATTAAATGTATTTTGAGGTCGTGAACATTTGTTTTTCAGAAACCTTTGAAATAAAATGTGCTTTGAAATCTTTCATCAATACGGTGCATTCCATTCATGATATATGCATATCATATTTAGTTATCAACTTGTCATTCTCTTATAAGGGTATCACGATGTTAATGAAAACATTGTGTGCGAAACGAAACGAGATGCCCAAGGTTTGACTAAAGTCCAAACTGGAGGAGCACCGTATTTGAAGCTAATGAGACTGACGTAGAAGAGACACCTGAACTACCAGGACAGATCATTCGATTATTGGAAAGGGACGATCATTTATCCATTTCAAGTGAAGACCTAGTGGAAACAGTGAATTTGGAGACAATCATTGAACTAAGAGAATTGAGGGTAGGGTCCTTACTAGCTACCGACATGAAGAAGCAATTAATTAAGTTATTAGGGAGCTACATAGATGTCTTTGCATGGTCATATCAAGATATGCCGGGATTGGACACGGACATAGTGCAACATGAAATACCCGTGAAGCCTGAATGCAAACCAGCCAGCAGAAATTGAGACGAATGAGACCTGAGATGCTATTGAAGATTAAAGAAGAAGTCGAAAGCAATGAGACCCGGGTTTTCTAAGTGTCTCCCACTATCCAGAATGGGTGGCCAATGTTGTATCGGTAGTGAAGACAGGAGGCAAGGTCCGTATGTGTGTCGATTATTGAGATTTAAACCGTGCTAGTCCGAAAGATAACTTCCCGCTTCCTCATATTGATACCCCCCATGGATAATATAGTAAAACATGCTCTATTATCATTCATGGATGGCTTCTTGGGTTATAATCAAATTCGCATGCCCCCCGAACACAAGGACATGACAACATTCCTAACACTTTGGGGCACATTCGTTATAATGTGATGTCGTTTGGTCCGAAGAACGTAGGGGCAACCTATCAGCGAGCCGACACTATTCCACGACATGATGCATAAAAAAGTCGAAGTATATGTGGATGATATGATAGACAAATCGCGAAGCACTAAAGATCACATTGAAGTATTCCGTAAGCTTTTCAACCGGCTACGGAAATATCAGCTCAAATTAAATCCCAAAAAAATGCACTTTCGGAGCCATGTTGGAAAAATTATTAGGCTTTATCATGAGCCAAAAGGGAGTGAGAATTGATTTAGATAAAGTTCGAGCTATCCAAGAGATGCTCTCACCATGAACCATCAAGCAAGTTAGAGGATTCCTCAACGGTTGAATTACATTGTCCGATTCATTTCACAATTGATGGCCACATGTGAACCCATCTTCAAGACTTTATGGAAAAATAACCCTAAAATTTGGAATGACAAGTGTCAACAAGCCTTTGACAGATCAAGCAAGATATGTCTAATCCACCTATTTTGGTCCCACCAATACCAGGATAGGCCTTTAATTTTATACTTGATTGCTTAGGAGTCATCAATGGGATGTGTCTTAAGGCAACATGATTCTACAGGCAAGAAGGAGCAGACCATTTATTATTTAAGCAAGAAATTCACCATTAACGAGGAGAACTATACCATATTGGACAAAACATGTTGCATCCTTGTTTGGATAATAAGAATATTGAGGCAAGACACTCTTTATCATACTACACGGATGATTTCCAACATGATCTCGCTTCAAATATCTTTTAGAAAAACCATCCATTTTTGGAAGAATCGCCAAATGGAAGCTGATCCTGCTGGAGTATGATATCATCTACGTGCCTCAAAAGCATAAAAGGAAGTGCAATAGTTGATTACTTGGCATACAAAGCACTAGAAGACTTTGAGCCTATGAGCCTATGATTATCGATTTCCGGACAAGCATATCAAAATCCTTATGGCCGAAATATCAGACATATGAACTATGTGGTTTGATGGAGCCTTTAGTCTCTTATGGCACGACGTTGGGGCCATCCTGATATCCCCAAAAGGCGAATATTTCCCGATGGCAGCAAAGTTAACCTTCCCCTGTACCAACAATGTAACGAATATGAAGCTTGTGTGATGGGACTTAAAAGAAGTTAGGAAAGGAATCAAAAAATTATGAGTGTTTTCGGGATTGTGCGCTCATCATTTTTCAAGTAAGGGGAGAATGGGAAACTTGGAATCACAAATTAATCCCATATCGGAAGTGTGTCATGGAGCTAGCTGAGCATTTCGAAGACATCACATTCGAGCATATGCCCAAGGAATACAATTAGATTGCTGATGGACTAGCAACTCTAGCCTCCCTCCTTCAGCTAGACACAAAGTTGGCAGTTCAGTCTTTCGATAATCACATACAAGATACTCCTGCACATTGTATGGCCATTGAGGGAAATACCGAGGAAAAGCCCTGGTACGATGACATCAGACAATATTTTCTTAAGCAAGAATAACTAGCAGAGGCCTCTAGGTATGATAAAAGAAATATCCGAAGGTCAACATCTAATTATTACCTTGATGGTCTCATTCTATATATGCAAAATTATGATTTGTGTCATTGCGGTGTGTGGCAAAAGAAGAGTCGACATAGATAATGAAAGAAGTGCACGAAGGGGAATGTGGTTCACATGCAAACGGACATGCATTAACAAGAGAAATCATGCGAATGAGCTATTATTGGGTTGCCATGGAGAAGGATTATATTGAATATGTACAAAAATGTTTTAAGTGTCAAATTTATGGTGATAAAATTCAAGTACCTCCATCTAAACTACATGTGATGGTTTCCTAATGACCGTTCTCGCTTTGGGGCATTGATGTTATCGGACCAATATCTCCAAAAGCATCCAATGGTCATCGCTTCATCTTAGTGGCCATCGATTATTTCACCAAGTGGGTAGAAGCGGTGTTATATGCTAATGTCACACAAGTCGTGGTGCTTAAGTTTTTGCAGAGCAACATCATATGTCGATATGGGCTTCCTGAGCAGATCATAATGGACAATACCACCAATTTGAATAGTCGGATGATGGGTAAGTTGTGTGAAACATGCAAAATTCAACATCGCAACTTGACCCCCTATCACCCCAAGATGAATGGCATAGTTGAAGCAACCAATAAGAACATCAAAAACATTATCGGAAAGATGATCGAAACATACAAAGATTGGCACGAGAAGCTACCATTTGCTTTGCATGCTTATCGTACCTCAGTACGCACATCAACTGGGGCAATTTTGTTTTCTTTGGTCTATGGTATGGAGACAGTCTTACTTGTTGAAGTGGAGATACCTTCCCTCTGAGTCTTCAAAGATACGCAACTTGAAGAAGTAGAATGGGTCCAAAGTCGTTATGAGCAGTTGAGTTTAATTGAAGGCAAACGCTGATGACGCTCTTTGCAAAGGACAACTATATCAGTAGAGAATGATGAATAACTAATAAAAAGGTGATGCCCAGAAGCTTTCAAGAGGGTGATCTCGTCCTCAAGAAAATCTTACCAATTCAACATGACTATAGAGGCAAGTGGACTCCCAATTATGAAGGCCCATATGTTGTGAAGAAAGCATTCTCGGGAGGCACATTGATTCTTGCTAAAATGGATGGAGATGAGCTTCCAAATCCAGAGAATAATGATGCTGTCAAAAAGTTTTATGCTTAACTCTCATATTAAAAAGTTAAGTGTAAATACCCCCAACAAGATTCCTATTCCTGTATTGCCAATCGAGAAATGAGCGGACTTGGTGAAAACTCGAAAGGGCACCAAGGGTAAAATATAAAGCTCCAGCAAAAGGCAAAGAAGAAAGCAAAGACGGACTTGGTGAAAACTCAAGAAGGCAAAAAAAAACCTTCCCATACTCTCTCTTTCCCTTAGCATCGTTTCCCAAAACAAAAAAAAAAGTGGCCTAGATTCTCTCTTTCTCTTTTACGGGTTTTCTTGCCCGAAGAAAACATCCTCTTTCTCTCTCACATTTTTTACCCAATATATATATATATATATATATATATATATATTCTTCTCATCATCTCGCTCAAAATTCCAACATACCACTGAGTCTCCACAATAAATCCTAGTTAATTTTTGTACTTGGCGCTAATGGAATTTGGTGATTTGGGTGAGCAAGCGACTTTCGGTGCGGACAGGATATTTCAAACGAAGGCCGATGTTGAAGAGAGTAGCTTTATTTTGATATTATCTATGGATATCACAATCACACACTCTACACTTATTTTGATATGTGTGCATGAGGTCATAGTCGAAAACAAATTAAAAATAAAAAAACAAATATGCATTTTTAAGTTTTAACTTATGATTTCGGTTCAATTCTTTGAAAATAAAAAAAGACATAATAAACGGAGTTTTCAAAACACAAAAAGGGACAAAAAAAAAAAAAAAAAGAAGAAAAAAAACATTTTTAACACAACACAAAAAAAACAAAACAAAACAAACAAACAAACAAAAAAAACAAAAAAAACATTTTCAAACTAAAAAAACCAAAAAAAAAAAACAAGCAAAAAAAAAAGAAAAGAAAAGAAAAACAACAAAAAAAAAAAAAAAAAAACTAAAACCTTAGGATTTCATTTTCCACTTCAAAAAAAAAAAAAAACTTTCCCTTAAATCAATTGTAATCATAACTTTGACAAATAACTTAGCTAAATAAAAACATAGACTTTCTAGGCAAACCCAATTACAACAAACAAAAATAAATAGAAACCTCCTCCTCTCGAAAAATAGATATCGAAAGGGCGATGTAGGGGCGCTAATCTTTCCCTACACGTAACCAACTCCCGAACCCTTCTTTGATAACGCAGACCACACCTTAAACTACTCAAAGTAGAGGGTATCCAACTGCATACCCAAAAAAACGGTTGGTGGCGACTCTAAATTTCTCACCATTGGTTTAGTTTGAGCCCACCCCAAAAGCACCCGGACAAAAACCAGTGATGACATCTAGGATGTCTCTGATAAATTTGACAGACAAATTTTTAGCCTCTCTAAAAGAGCTAGCTAATGTCGTTAAATCTCTCTTCAAGATAATAAATTTCCTAAGTTTGCACTAAAAGAATAGCAGCAAGCAAGGAGTCGATCCCACAGAGATTACCAAGTTATCTAGCTTTAACTCAAATTACCAAATTAATCTTGCTTAAAACAATGTCTTGGCAAAAACGAATTCTTTTTATAACTAAAGATCTAATTTTTATTTGGCTTTCTGAATAAACAAAAAAAGCAAATTGATTTTAGGATTAAGATGCAAGGATTAAAGGCATCTAGGGTCACAATTTCACCTCCCTATGTTATCTCTACTGGTTCATGGTATTAGGGTTGTCTGATTGAAAACATGCTAAACATAAGCCAAGGACAACAAATGGTCATTGAGGTCCTTTTAAGAGTTGTATGCCAGAATGGTCATCTAAACACACAAACATGCAAAGCCAATAAATCATACTTGCAAAAGGATAATGATCACACCAATTACAAATAAGTTATGAATCTCAATCCGCCCCAGACTAGGGCTAAGAATACCAAGGTGTACATCCAAAGATAGAAATTAAGAACAAGATTCATAAAACATGCAAAACTCAATCATCCAAACCCAATATTCATAAACACAGCAAAGCAACAAGGGGGCTACATTGCTCCCCTAGATTATAAGAACTACTCACGCATGATTACAAGCAAAACCATAGTAGTAAAGCTAAACATCTTCTTCTAATCCACGCACGCAACAAAGCTTCAAATCCAGGCTCCAAAATCTGCGACGGCCGCTGCGACGGCTGCGACGGCTGCTCTCCTAGGTCAAGGAGCAACCTCCAAGTCGTGGAGCCTCTCTCTCTCTCTAAAAACGTGTAGGGGGGTCTAGGATGGGTTGCATGGGGCGTGGAGGCTGTATTTATAGAGGTTGGATGGGCCTTGAGGTGTGTACCCTAGCCCATCTATCAAAACGACGTAGTTTTGATAAGTGACACTCAAAACATTAAAATCTCTATCTCCCATTTACAATTTGGACATGGGCCTTCAGAAACAAATGATCAGCATGGAAAAACGATAGGATCGGTCCAAAAATATCTCTGCACGTCAATTTGCACGTGATATGGTAAATTCACGTGCAGCTCCAAATCAGCTCAAACTTTTGCCCAAGCTTCCTTGCATCCTGTAGAGGTCTGAGAAGCAAAAATAGGCTTGCATGTGAAATGGGTGAATTCACGTGTAGCTCCAAATGCTCTGAAATTTCGTGATAGGTAGAGGACATCATTCTAAGCAACTTTTGTTCTTGCACGCCAATTGTTTGAGGCCATCTACTATGTCAAAAGTGAGCTCCAAAATATGCCAAAACAAGAAAACGCATGTATTTGCAAATAGCATCTTTCTAGGGGTTAGAGCAAATATATATGATATATGAAGCAATAAGTCTCTAATCATGCTCTTAAACATCTTAAATAAACACTAGAATAATGGCATAAAATGCACGTTATCGGACATCTAGGATGTCTCTCGATAGCTTATAGTTTACAAGTGTCACGCCCCGAATTTCCAACCCGAGGAAACCGGTTTGTGACTCCCTTTTACCCACCCAGTGAGCAAGTGGTTGGGATAAATTAACTCTACATAGGGCTCAAATTCTCACAATAGATATTCAAAAAGACCAAACCATATATCTTTATTCAACTTAAAACACAATAATCGATTACAAACCGGACAATATGCCTTTATTATTGTCAAATCCCTTTTACAATCTTTACCCACTAGGGTTGCAAAGGTTCCCCAAAATAACATAACACAAATAACATTTAAACAAGCAACAAAGCGTAACCTGTCTTCCACCTTGGTGTTCCCACCTAACACCTGTAGGTTCTTGAAAAGAAAATAAAACACAAGAGGAGGGGTGAGCAATCACAGCTCGCAGGGATCATGCCTCCCCAACCCATCCCATGCTCCTAGTATCTACATCACAACATGTATAGGTGCGGTGTCATGGTAAAAGTATTTAAACAGGTATAATTAACATCCACAGGAACAGGTACAACCATAGCCACAGCCACGAAGCTTCACATTCACACACACACAGGCTCCACATACACGGCCACACAGGCTCCATATACATAGCCACACAGCCACCATAATCATATAGCACACATAGTCACACTCGCAACATATTAAATATACACATGTATCCAATAATCCACACACAATCCATAATTATCATATTCACATAGATATCATATCGAACATAACCTTTATATCAACGTAACTACCCTGGAAACTCTAAGTTTCACCCACGCATCCCTACCGCAAGACTAACTCCAATGATCTCACCACGGAACGAATAGCGCAAATGCCCCAACGGCCCCCTAGGGTCCCTGCCCTGGGAACGAATCCGAAATTCCCCGACCTCGGACTCAACATCATATCCAAACAAAATATGCCATTGAAGGCCAACATCCATATAGGAGATCACACCTATATGGATTTACACACACACACACACACACACACACACACACACACACACACACACACATATATATATATATATCAACAATAACAATCTATGATTTCGTCTACCACAGGGCCTAATCCCGGAATGGATACCGGAAGAGACAGATCCCCTACCTCAGGAAGATTCTCCTTGCTTTTGCTCCCACACTAGTCGCCGTCCACCCACGCGAGTCACCCCAAGAAGAACGATCAGGAACACTCTCTCTCTCTCTCCCTTTGCGACGATCGACAACAAAAAACCCTAAACCTAAAACAAAGAGAGCTCTTCTTCCTTATATAGACACCTCACTTATCAAAACGACGTAGTTTTGATAAGTGAAACCCATCATTGAAATGACGTAGTTGTGATAAATGAAATCCACCATCAAAACGACGTAGTTTTGATAGATTGAAAGATGTAATAACCACTGCGCTCCCACACAGGACAAAATACCCACAATTCGAACATGATCCTTTAGGAAAAGATTACCAGCATAGCAAAATGAAGAAGACGGTGCAAAAACATGGCCGCACGTGACAAAGACCATTGTCACGTGGAAGCTCCAATTGCCCTAGGTTTTGGCCACAAGCTTTGAACTAAGCCTGGAAGGCTCCTATGCAAAAACATCACCGCACGTAACAAGTCATTGTCACGTGCACCCTCTAAAAGTGTCCTCTTGGGCTCATCTCTTGCTTCATGCTTGTTCATCGACATACAAAGTGTTCTAGCTAATGCGTGTGGGAATAAAACTCCCAAAAACCCAACAATTGCCACCCAAAAGGCATAACCGTGACTAACTTCTCATATACCGAAACATGGGTCATTACATCCTTTCCCCTTAAGACTTTTCATCCTTGAAAAGAAATAACATGCCATTAAAACAACAAGGAAGAACAAATACATGCACATAACCTGGACATACGTTCGCAGACTCAACAAAGCACCACCAAAATGCATATAACACATATTCGCATGTCACAAATATATATCTCAAAACACATGTCTAAAAAGGACAATACACAAATACACAAAACATCACGAACAACTAGCATAGGAAAGCACATCACTATCCCTTGGCCAACAACCACCTCCCACCCTCAAGATTGTCAGGTCCTCGAACAACTCCGGGTGCTGCCCACGCATCATGGACTCATGTTCCCAAGTCTCCTCCTCAATGCCACGATGCTGCCACAGCATGTGAACCAATGGAATAGTGCGACCACGCAAAAGGTTACAAAGTTTCCCCAAAATAACATAACACAAATAATATTTAAGCAAGCAACAAAGCGAACTGTCTTCCACCTTGGTGTTCCCACCTAACACCTATAGGTTCCTGAAAAGAAAATAAAACACAAGAGGCGGGGTGAGCAACCACAGCTCAAAAGAGGGATCATGTCTCCCCAACCCATCCCATGCTCCTAGTATCTACATCACAACGTGTACGGGCAGTGTCGTGGTAAAAGTATTTAAACATGTATAATTAATATCCACAGAAAGCATGTCAACATAAACAAGTACAACCACAGCCACAACCACGTAAGCTCCACATTCACGACCACACAGGCTCCACATACATAGCCACACGGGCTCCACATAAACAGCCACACAGGCCACCATAATCATATAGCACACATAGTCACACTCGCAACATATTAAATATACACATGTATCCAATAATCCACACACAATCCATAATTATCATATTCACATAGATATCATATCAAACATAACTTTATATCGACGTAACTACCCCGGACACTCTAAGTTTCCCCCACGCAGTCCTACCGCAAAACTAACTCCAACGATCTCACCACGGAACGAATAACGCAAATGCCCCAATAGCCCCCTAGGGTCCTCTGCCCCGGGAACGAATCCGAAATTCCCCGACCTCGGACTCAACATCATATCCAAACAAAATATGCCATTGAAGGCCAACATCCATATAAGAGATCACACCTATATGGATTTACACACACACACACACACACACACACACACACATATATATATATATATATATATCAACAATAACAATCTATGATTTTGTCTCCACAGGGCCTAATCCCGGAATGGATACCAGAAGAGGCAGATCCCCTACCCCAGGAAGATTCTCCTTGTTTTTGCTCCCACACTAGTCGCCGTCCACCCACGCGAGTCACCCCAGCAGCAACGATTAGGAACACACACTCTCTGTAAGACCCGCAAAATTTTTAGCTATTTAAGTTCTTACTTAAAGAGTAATAATAATAAAATAATAATAATGTTATTATTAACAATAGTTAGAAAGGATATTTTAGATATTATCACGATAAAAATAAGCACCCAATATAGTCATTCAAATAGCATGTGACTAGTAAGTAGCCGTTATGAATAGTATCCGTCCGTTATGAATAGTATCCGTTTGCACTTCCATAAATAGGTATGAGCATGAGATTTTATTTATAAGAGAGTATAGAAGTAAGAAGAAGAATAATAAGAGTTATGGCATCAAGTTCTCAAGCACGCCATCCGAGAATAGTGTATGCGATGAAGATCGGCGAGCAATACGACTTGAAGTTACAAAGCTATGCTTTGCTATAGATGAGCTAAATGCTCGTGTCCAATGGCTGCAATATAATGCGACGAGACACAGGGAGAAGTTTGAGGTTATTCGTGCGACAACCACGACAATGTTAGTTGAAGGGTTGTGCAGCTCTCATCGCCAAGACAAGACGTCCTACGCACATACGCTAATATAATTCAAGAAATTTTACGAAGGCCATAGAATATGATATTAATGTTTATGTTTAGGATTATAATATTTTATGCTATAATGTTATCTTACTTTATTGTTTATTGATTATGCAATTATATTATTTTATCCGTGTAAATATTAAATACGTTATAAAAAAATAAAATAATTTCTTACATGTCATAAAAAGTTTAGATGCTATATATTATGTCATTTAGTTTCTTAAGCCAAATTACTATGGGTAAGTAAGTATTACAAGCCTTAACTTTACCAAAAGTATAAAACATAGGTAAGGCCCAAAAATTTGAATGAGGCAGATTCTGGAGGTCCCATTCAAAAATCCATAACTTGAATTATACAGATCCAATTCACATGAAACCAAAGCCCATTTGTTCATTTATTACTTAGATAAAACTTGTAGAAATTTCAGAATTTAATATGAAGCCAATCAATTCCAGAATTTAAAATACTACACATAGGTTCAGTATGAACGGGTAAACATTTTAGTATGACTTTAAAATTCAATAACTTTTGCTATACATATTTAAAAATTATAAAATTGATACCCATTTGTAGATATTTGAGTTAGTAATGCAATACAATTGGCCATTTGTCAAAAACTACAAAATTAAAAACGTTATAATTGAATTAGTAGGGAGTACACCAATATGGACTTTTGATGCCAAAGGAACCTTCTAGGTTTAAAAGTCTTAAAACATTTTTTTAATGGTAGGAGGAGATAACCACGTTTTTAGTAAGAGATAATATGAAGAAAATAAAGTATTATATATATTTTAAATAATTTAATTTAATGCCAAAGTCAAATTTGTACACTATTTTTCACACTATTACACCTACCATCCTTGCCTACATAAGGAGTGTCTTGCCTCTCCTCTTAATGCACAAATCCCTCAAGCCACACCACGAAATTCCCTCTCAAAACACTCCCTTAAGCCCTCTTAACACCCCAAATACTCTACTCAAATCCTCTTTTGCTTTTGGTACTTACCAAGCGTCGAAGTTCTACGAAAGGTAATACTTAAGATTTTGAAATTTTGAAGTTACTTCTTATTTATTATGTAGATCTATATGGTTGGTTTTACCACCTCATATATACTATATTCATGGTTGGTTTTACCACCTTACATATGTTATTTATATGATTGGTTGTACCACCACGTATATATACATACATGGTTGGCCTTGCCACCTCATATATATTTATATATACATGTGTAATGATTTTAAATTATAGTATTTTATCATAGCATATATTGTCATTCTATAATTCAAGTGAAAAGATGAGAATATTAACTTATGTTTTTATTTTTATTTTTTAAGGTTTTAGATAGCGGAAGATCGTAAGGAATGACTTCCAAAATGAATTCCCCGACAATCGCCCTTCTTCTTCTCGCAACCCCAATTGTTAATGCTTCAACCTCACAGCTATCCCCATCCTTATCTCCTCCTGATCGTCCCTTTAGACCCGTGTCTAATATCCCCTCATGGTTAAGGTGGAAGACACATAGGAAAAATAAGCTTATCGAACGTCTTTTCCGTTCACCCAATACAAGAAGTAAATCTTATTCAAAAACTCTCAAGGCATATAACCTAGTTAGTGCACAACTCAAGGCTTATGATGCATGGGATCGAAATAGGATATGGAACAGCAATAGAAGTGGGAACCCAAATTAATATTCAACCCCACAAGCACGGTATGCCTATTAAAAGATATAAGTTAAAGTATGATATATATATATATATATATATATATATATATATATATATAAAAGGAGATATGTATGATATTGAACTTTTCAAGCATTAATGCTAATTTAGTGTTTTGATATTTTTAAGGTTTAGAACGCGGAGAACGACAAGCGGATTGTAAGGGTTTTCTTCTCATCCCCTTTTTCTTTTTCATTATAATCTATATTTCATTATTATTGTAAGGGACTTTTCTCTTCCTCTTTATCTTGTTTTATTTGGAATTATTATTGTAAGAGTTTTAAGTTTCTTATTCTTCTATTTCCATTTTATTGTTGAGAACATTAGTCTCTTTTTAATCTCTCTCTTGATAATCTATGCTATTGATTGGGGTAGATAACCATTTTGATATTCGTGGTTATCCTTGTTAACCTTGAATGTTTTATTGGAATTCTATGATATGCCTCATGTTATGTATGCTAAAGTTGTTATAATCTCTTATGTTTGGACAAAGTAAGTTTAAGATGGGTGGTTCCAGAAAGACCTCCAATTCATTGGGTAAAGAACATCACCTGGAGAGTGTCAATCCAAACTGATAATATGTTATGTTATGATACGATATCTGGGTAGTTAACCTGGATCATGATGTTATGATACGATGTCTAAATATAATCTTCCATGTTATGATTTCCTTGTGAAATGTTGATCATATATGATGTGTAAATATTTTATGGTATTTCCTATGTTCGATATCTTCATGATGTTCCTTACCCACTTATGTTTACCCCTTCATCGGGCTATTTGAGCTCACCCTTTTTATGATTTATTTTCCAACCCCAGGTAATTAAGGGATGGAGAAACTAGGATAAGGAGTCAAGAAGTGCTTGGAAATAAAGTTGTGTGAAATTTTAAAGATTTATTAAGTTGTTTGCTCGTGTGCTTTGTTATGTAATAATGGGTTATGGACACTTAGTCTCTAAACCCCTAAACCTTAAAGATCTTGGATTGAAATTGTAATAATGAATGGTTTGTTTGATTAAATAAGTAATAGTTTGAAATTTATATAAAATTTGTATATTTATTTTCCGCTAACGCACCAGTTTGGAGGTTTCAAATTTGGGGGCGTTACACTCTCTCTCTCTCTCCCTTTGCGATGGCCGACAACAAAAACCCTAAACCTAAAACAAAGAGAGCTCTTCTTTCTTATATAGACACCTCACTTATTAAAACGACGTAGTTTTGATAAGTGAAACCCATCATTGAAATGACATAGTTTTGATAAATGAAATCCACCATCAAAACGACGTAGTTTTGATAGATGAAAGATGTAATAACCACTCCGCTCCCACACAGGACAAAATACCCACAATTCGAACATGGTCCTTTAGGAAAAGATTACCAAGATAGCAAAACGAGGAAGACAAGACAAAAACATGGCCGCACGTGACAAAGTCCATTATCACGTGCAAGCTCCAATTGCCCTAGGATTTGGCCACAAGCTTTAGAACTAAGCCTGAAAGGCTCCTATGCAAAAACATCACCGCACGTGACAAGCCATTGTCACGTGCATTGTCACGTACACCCTCTAAAAGTGTCCTCTTAGGCTCATCTCTTGCCTCATGCTTGTTCATCAACATACAAAGTGTTCTAGCTAATGTGTGTGGGAATAAAACTCCCAAAAACCCGATAATTGCCACTCAAAAGGCATAACTGTGACTAACTTCTCACATACCGAAACACGGGTCATTACATCCTTTCCCCCTTAAGACTTTTCATCCTTGAAAAGAAATAACATGCCACTAAAGCAAGCAAGGAAGAACAAATACATGCACATAACCTGGACATACATTCGCAAACTCAACAAAGCACCACCACAATGCATATAACACATATTCGCATGTCACAAATATACATCTCAAAACACATCTCAAATACAAACACATGTCTAAAAAGGACAATACACAAATACACAAAACATCACGAACAACTAGCACAGGAAAGCACATCACTATCCCTTGGCCAACAACCACCTCCCACCCTCAAGATTGTTTGTCCTCGAACAACTGCGGGTGCTGCTCACGCATCATGGACTCATGCTCCCAAGTCTCCTTCTTAATGCCACGATGCTGCCACAGCACGCGAACCAATGGAATAGCACGTAGTTTCACTCTTCCGTTTGTAATAGGAGATGCACCACAATAGCAGGCCCTATGTGATTTAGGGGCCAACATTAATTTAATCTCCTTCGCCCTCTTCAAGCAGCTTGGATTAACAGGAATGAAGCCCACTTCTATATCACTATAATTCGCAGACTGGTCCACTGGAAGGCCTGAGGGAATCATAGAGGATGTGCTAGTGAAAGTGGGATCATTTATTTTTCCAACAGATTTTGTGGTATTAGAGATGGAAGAAGTCACGGGAGTTCAATTACTCCTAGGAAGACCTTTCTTGAGGACCGGGTGTGCTTTGATCGATGTAGCTCAAGGTAAGTTAACCTTGAGGATAAACAAAGATACCATAGGTTTCCATATGGAAAGATCTTTGCAAGGACAAGAAGAGGAAAGCTGTCTCTGGATCGAAGACTTTGAGGAATTAGTGGAAGACTACTTAAGTGAGCAGATAGAATAACAAGCTGATGAAGTGCTTCACACATCAGAGATCCAGCAGCAAGAGAATGAGGACTTGATCACTAAAGAGGAGGAACAAAAATTAAGCCCTTTGGAGCAAGTTAAGGAGGAGCATGACGAGTCAACAATTCTAGCTCCAGAACTGAAGGAGTTGCCTAGACACTTGAGGTATGAATTTTTAGACACCACAAATAGATTTCTAGTAATTATTGCTTCAAATTTAAATGCTATGGAATGTGAATAATTGCTAGAAATTCTAAAGAAACATAAAAAGGCCCTTGGGTGGAATATTGAAGATATTAGGGGCATTAGTCCAGGGTTGTGCATGCATAAAATCCTCATGAATGATAATTTTAACCCCACTGTTGAAAGACAACGAAGAATGAACCCAGAAATAAAAGAAGTTGTTAGAAAAGAAGTACTAAAATGGAAAAATGTTGGGATTATTTATGCTATATCTGATAGTGAGTGGGTTAGTCCTTTGCATGTTGTGCCCAAGAAAGGGGGCATGAACGGTGATTAGGAATGAAAAAAATGAATTGATTCCATCTCGAATCGTAACGTGGTGGAGAATCTGTGTGGACTATAAGAAGCCAAATAAGGCCACTAGGAAGGATCACTTTCCCCTTCCTTTTATTGGCTGGGTATAGCTATATCGCTTCCTAGATGGATATTCCAGGTACAATCAGATCATGATTAAACCCGATGACCAGGAGAAAATAACGTTCACTTGTCCTTTTGGCACTTTTGCATTTAGGAGGATGCCATTTGGGCTATGTAATGCACCTACGACCTTTCAAAGGTGCATGATGGCCATTTTTAGGGCCTAGTGGAGGATATAATGGATGTATTTATGGATGCTTTCTCTGTGTTTGGTTCCTCTTACTAACATTGTTTAAAAAACCTAGATATTGTCCTAGAGAGATGTGAAGAGAAAGAACTTGTCCTCAATTGGGAGAAATGCCATTTTATGGTAAATAAGGGCATAGTCCTTGGGCACAAGGTGTCCACTAAAGGTTTGGAGGTGGATAGAGCTAAGATATCCACTATTGAAACCCTACCACCTCCATCCAATGTCAAAGGAGTGAGAAGTTTCTTAGGACATGCTGGGTTCTATAGAAGATTTATAAAGGATTTCTCCAAAATAGCTAAACCCCTAAGTGTGTTATTGGAAAAGGACACAAACTTTGAATTTAATGATGAATGTTTAAAAGATTTTGAAGTCCTTAAGCACAAGATGATCACAACCCCCGTCATAGTTACTCGGATTGGGAACAACCATTTGAGCTTATGTGTGATGCGAGTGACTATGCCGTGGGGGTAGTTCTAGGGTAAAGGAGAGATAAAATTTTTAGGGTGATTTACTATGCTAGTAAGACTCTAGATAATGCCCAATAAAACTATACCACTATCGAGAAAGAGTTGCTAGCTATAGTTTATGGTCGCAACAAGTTTAGATCTTACCTCTTTGGGTCTAAGGTTGTTGTTTATACTGACCATGCAACTCTTAAGTATTTGTTAGCTAAGAAGGAAGCTAAGCCACATTTGATGAGATGGGTTCTCCTCTTACAAGAGTTTGATTTAGAGATTAGAGATACTAAAGGAGTTGAAAATGCACCTAAGTCTTTACCTATCTCTGATAACTTTCCTGATGAGGCGGTGCTTCAAGTAAGCCGAGCTTCCTTGGTTTGTCGATATAGCAAACTATTTAGCCACTGAGTTTATAGCTAAGAAATTTGATTACCACTAGCGAAAGAGGTACATAGCAGATGCACGAAGTATATTTGGGATGACCCTATCCTCATAGGTGGTGTGTGCAGATCAGGTAATTAGAAGGTGTGTTCCTGAGGAGGAAATGGATGATATCTTGCATCATTATCATGCATCAGATTATGGGGGCCACTTTGGAGTGCAAAGAACAGTGGCTAAGATCATGCAATATGGGTTTTACTGGCCCAACATGGTTAAAGACACCTATGTCTTTGTTAAAACTTGTGATAGATGCCAAAGGATAGGTGGTCTGTCTAGGAAGAATGAGATGCCCTTAACTAGAATCCTTCTAGTTGAAATTTTTAATGTTTGGGGCATAGACTTTATGGGGCCATTTCCCATTTCTGATGGGTATTCATACATTCTGTTTGCTGTGGATTATGTGTCTAAGTGGGTTGAGGCAATGCCAACAAGAGTAAATGATGCCAGGGTGGTGACTAAGTTCCTCACAAGAAATATCTTTAGCCAATTTGGGACACCAAGGGTTATTATTAGTGATGAGGGTAGTCACTTCTGTAACAAACTGTTTGATAAATTGTTGGCCAAGTATGGAGTCAACCATAGGAAGTCCTTAGCTTATCACCCACAAGCTAATGGGCAAGCTGAAGTGTCCAACAGGGAAATCAAAGCTATTCTTGAGAAAACTGTTGGAGGAAATAGAAAGGATTGGTCTCAAAGGCTTGATGAAGCCTTATAGGCTTATAGGATAGCCTACAAGACTCCCATTGGAATGTGCCCTTATAGAATCCTATATGGGAAGTCTTGTCATTTGCCAATGGAATTAGAACACAAGGCTCAATGAGCTTTGAGGAAATTAAATTTTGATCAACAAGAGACCAAAGAGCTGAGGATGACTCAATTAATTGAGTTAGAAGAGTTTAGAATGGATGCCTATGAAAGTGCTAAAATTTACAAGGAAAAAACAAAAAAATGGCATGATAGGCAATTAAATAAAGAATTTTTAAACCTGGGACAAAAGGTGCTTTTGTTCAACACTAGATTGAGGTTGTTTCTAGGTAAGTTGAGATCCAAATGGATGGGGCCATTTGTGATAACCGATCCGAAGCTATATGGGAGCTTTAAGCTCCAAGTCAAGATGGCAAGAAATTTTGGGTTAATGGCAATAGACTAAAACCTTATTATGACCCAACAAAGAGGGAGATTGTTGATTCCGTCTCTTTTGAGATTTCATGATCATATCTTTCGGTTTAGCTATAGACTTTAAATAAAGCACTTGTTGGGAGGCAACCCAATTGCTTTTCTTTTGTATTTATTTTATTTTTGCTTGTTGTTTGCTAACCATGGTGCAGGAGATATAGTTTGGTCTTTACTAACCCTTTTGTAGGCTTAGAACTTCTCTATTGGGCTTTGAACTTCAGGATTTCTCTATACAGCCAAGCTACAACTCAATGACACAAGGGATTTTTAAGTGGGAATCATGCAAGGGCATTTGACACATTTTGTACCTTGAAGAAGGACCTACCAATCAGTGAAATTTGAGCAAAAATGGAGCACATTTGAGCCATAAATGACTTGCAAGTGACAATGCATGTGAGAACCAATATCTTTGTGCAGAGTCTTTTGGCTTTGAAATTGTTGTGGAAGGTACCTAGAGGCATGGGGAGCAATTTCTTCTTCTGCATGTGATATCCACAAAGCTATCTTCTAGGTCAAAAATAGAAAATAATGTTTTAATGGGGTAAAGAGTTTGAACCAATGTGCTGTGCAGAAGGAGCTTTTGATCTACAGGATCTACTGGAAAAATTTGAGACGATTTGGCTTTGCCTGTGACAATGGCCATGTCACGTGCAAGGGCAATTTTTGTCCAATTGCTTTGAAATTTGGAGGACACGTGTATGACACCATTTGGAGCAATTTATGTTCTGCACGCGACATCAACTGAGCTTGTCTACTACGTCAAAGAAAAGAAAATGTGTTTTCTTAGCTTATAAATTAGGAGAAATCCACTGACAGGTAAGTATCTTCCTACTCCTTACTTCATGCCATGAGGACAAAGCATACTTTTAAGTGTGGCATGGGGAGTAACTTGAGCTACTTGTTTGTCCTTTATGTTGTGTGATTACATGTCTTGTTTTTGTTTAAGTGTTTGGTTTGTTTGTTTTTGTTGTCCTTTATTTTTATTTTGTGTGATTGTTTGAGTGCTTGAATGTGTGATTTGTATGTGGAGAGGCATGGATACTAGATATGCAATTTTGGCTTAAATTTTTAAATTTTTTATGCCACATTAGTATCATGTTGTGATAAGGGTGTTAAAGTAATTAAGGTGTGTTATGATTTGGTTTAATCATGTCTTTATCTCTTGAATGATATCACCATGTTTTTGGAGCTGGATTTGAATATTAGCTGAGCATGACATGCTAGGATACTACTTAGTGACCCTTAGAGTTGAGTGAAAAAAGAAAATCTAAAAGAGAATTGAGAAAAAACCTCTTTCTAGCCCTTGAGTGACATTCATGGTTTATGGGGTATTAGTTTTCTTTGATCCTCTTCACTTTCAACATTGGTTATTTTATGGTAGGAGTTAAGTAAGCATGATGATTACTTATTAGTGCTCAATGCTTGGTGTGTTGCTAGTGATACAAGGTCATTTAAGTCACTTTGACTTCCTATGTATACTAGTTTCTATTTTGTTGTGTGGTATATGTAGAAGGCTGTGATGCACAATGTGAAAAAAGCCTATCACTTAATTGGATAATGGGATGTGAGACATCATTGAATTCCTGTCTCTCTCTATGTAGCAAAATGGCAAGGGGTATGCATTAGAAAAGCCAGTCTTATTTATGTGTTGTGTAATAAAAGAAAAGGTGAGTAAAAAAAAGAGTGAATAATCCATCAAGGGAGAGCATAAATGTAACCTTGTAAGGTTATTATTCAAAAGAAGTCCGAAAAAAAAAACTACATCGTTTTGATCTCTGGGTTTCACTTAATCAAAACTACGTCATTTTGATGTCGTGGTGTCTATATAAAGGGGTTTAGGCTTAGGTTTAAGCTTCTTTGGTTTCTTTTGCCGTCGCACCTGGCCGCGCGAGAGAGAGAGAGAGAGAGAGAGAGAGAGAGAGAGAGAGAGAGAGAGAGGGAACCTCCTGGATCGTTCTTGTGGTGGTTCGCGTGGGTGGATGGTGTCTAGCGTGGAGGCAGGAGCAGAAGGACACTTGCAAGGTAGGGGTTCTATTCTTCCTTGACCTATCCCAAGGTTATGGCCTTGTGGTAGGCGATTTGTAATCTGCATATATTATATGTAAATCCATATAGGTATGATCTCCTATATGGATGTTGGCCTTCAAGTGGCATGTATGTGTTTGATATTATGCCTGTGTGGCCATGCGTATTATATGTTTGATATTATGCTTGTGAGGCCATGCATGTTATGCGATTGATGTTATGTCGGTGTGGTTATGCCCTGAAAAGTGTTTGATGTTATGCCTAAATGGCTTAGATGTATGTTAAGTGTTTGTTGTCATGTCAATGAGACCGACAGTGGAGCCTAAGAAGCCCGAGAGGCCGAGGCAATGCCTGTGGAGCCTAAGAAGTCCGAGAGGCCGAGGCAATGCTTGTGTACTTGAGGAGCCGGAGGTCGAGTTAATCTCGGTTAGATCGATTGAGGAGCCTGAGAGGCCGAGTTAATGTCGTGAGATCGGGCCGAGGAGCCCGAGAGGCCGAGTTAATGGATGTGGGACCGACCGAGGAGCCTTTGTGGCCTGAGGCAATGGTTGTACTTGTTTTGTGCCTTATTGTGTATAGTATTGATTATGACTTATTTAAAATGTAATTGGCACGACACCGCACTTGTGCACGTTTTCATGTAGATGGTAGGAGCATGGGATGGGTTAGGGAGACATGATCCCCACCGAGCCGTGGTTACTCACCCCTCCTACTATGGTGTGTTTTTTTGCAGGAACGTACGGGCGTTAGGTGGGAACACCAAGGTGGGAGACAGGTCTGTTTTGTGGCTTTGTTTTATGTCATTTGTGTTATGTAATCCCGTTAAGGCCTTGTAACCCCAGTGGGGAGATATTGTAATGAGGTTTGAAACATAATAAAGGCATGTGGTTTGGTTGTAAACGTTTATGGTGGTTTGAATTTATTAAATATATGATTTTGTCTTTCTAATTATATCTTGTGAAGGTGTATGTTGTCCTATGTGGGCATATTGTATCGTAACCCCTTTATCCAAACTCGGGTAAAGGGAGAGTCACGAACCGTTTTCCTCGGGTTGGAAATTCGGGACGTCACGTATGGTATCGAGCATGGTCTAGTTGGCCTAGGGTAGTGGGCGGATCCGGTCGTCTTGAGTCCTTTGGAGAAGCCTGGAGGGATGTGCCCGATCAACATTGTCCTCTTTGAGCCTCTAAGGTGTACTTGGGGTAGTCCAAACCTGAGGTAGGATTTGCATGCATTGGCATTAGGGCACTAGTTGCATTTGTTGTTATGTGTGAAAATGTGAATAACGTGATTATGTGTGAACTGTGCAACTCTGAATATTCTTGGAATGCCTTGGGCATGACTACAATGTGGATTGTCTTGTGTGCAATGTGAATTGATGCAATGTATGTGTGTGATGCCATGTGATAAGAGAACCGATAAAAAGGGGTAGAGGAAGTAGCACGCGATAGATTGCGAATACCTTTTGACGATTGTCTTACTTACTTCATGTAGTAAGAATGCCACCAAGGAGAGTGACACGTGCGTCCGGGGCAATGGCCGATGAGTCATCTCGCCCATGAGGGTCCGGGTGCAGGGGCAATCACTGGAGGACATGTCTTGTTCCTGGCGCAGCCGTGAGAGGGCATCCGATCGGAAGTCCAACAACCGAGGGAAGGTATCCGGAAAGAAGTTCGGGAGGAGGTGCGCCGTGAGATGGTGGCACAACCAGGTGGAGCCACCACCACCACCACCACCAGCCAGGGAGTTACCTCGTGAGTGTGAGAGTTCGCTAGGTGGCATACCAATTCATGCGGAGGATGATGTGGTGACGAGGTTCCGAAAGGAACAACCCCCGAGGTTCAAGGGAGAAGAGGAACCCATGGTGGCTGAGCATTGGTTGAGGCAAATCGAGCATGTGTTTTCCTTCCTCCAACCCCGGGAGGAGGATAAGGTGAGGCTGGCCATTTGGCAGCTGGAGGGGAATGCTCTAGAGTGGTGGCAGAGTGTCGTGGGGAGCCGTGCGGTGCAGTTCATCCTATGGGAGGAGTTCTTGCAACTCTTCTACGATGAGTTCTTCCCTGAGTCCTTGAGATGGCGTAAGAGAGAAGAATTTGGCAGCCTGAAGCAAGGATCAAAGACGGTGCCCGAGTATGAGCGGGAGTTCGAAGCTTGGGTAGGTTTGCTCCCGAGATCGTGGCGAAGAAGGACCTGAAGGCCCACAAGTTCATCTTGGGTCTCAAGCCGTTCTTAGGCGAGAGGGTGGCGATTCTGCGTTTGAGGACCTATGCCGAGGTTGTTGAGACAACACGTATAGCCGAGAGAGAGCTAGATAATGGGAGGTAGGTCCATCAGGGGTCACCAGTTCAAGGTGGGTCCGAACGCGATTCCGGGGCCCAAGAGGCCCAAGACCGAGGAGGGAGACAGTAGTTCTTTCGGCACTGGGGTCTTCCATCCGTGAACCCTGGGGAGGTTCACCTTTGGCGGTAGTAGCGAGGGAGGTTTAGCAGGAGGTCTCCCCGTAGTTGTCTTTCTTTGTGGGGGCAAGGTCATTTCAAGAGGGAATGTCCCAAAAAGGACTAGCGGTGCAACAACCGTGGGACGAGAGGGCCACTTGAGCCGGGTTTGCAGGAGTGGCAACAGGGGAGCAAGAGGCTTGGCATCCGGATGAGGAGTGATGCTAGTTTCGCGCTCTAGCGGAGAGGCCAGCTCGTCGGTGGTAGGCTAGCCAGCAGGACCTAGCTTGAGCCGACCTCGGGGGAGACCAGAGCATCGACAGACCGAAGGCCGGAGGCAGCAAGGGTGGGAAGCATCCAAGTGAGTGACCCGACCGGTGGCACGGGCCAAGGGAGGGTGTTTGCGCTAGATGCGTCATACCAGGAGGAGGCCGAGTTACCACCTCCACCGGGCCGAGGGTGGAGCAGACCTTCGGTGGTTAGAGGTACCCTCTCGATCTCTTGTACGCTTGCTTCTGTTCTTTTCGATACGGGTGCATCGTGTTCTTTTGTTCTTGCCGAGCTTGTAATTGATGGCTTGGGGTTAGTTTGTGTTGAGGCAGCGAGACCCCTAGTTGTTGAGTCTCCTGGTGGGAGGTATGATTGAGGTGTGGCGCATATGTTGTGACTATGTGTTAACTATAAGGGATGTGGAGCTTAGTTTCGATTTGTACGTGATGCCCTTGCGTACATTTGACCTGATCTTGGGTATGGATTGGCTTATGGCTTTCTAGGCCAAGATAGATTGTTATCGGTGGCGTGTATCCTTTGTGACACCTACGGGGACTTCTTGCACCCTACGGGGGGAGTGGGATTGTTAGGTGAGTCGAGCCGGGCAGGTGATGGACCAGTGGGGTGCCATTACCCACAGGTTGGCAGCCCTAACCTTTGCCGAGGAGGGAAAGAGGGGAAAGAGGGTGTTGTCACTGTTGTTGACCAATTTCGGGATGTTTTTCCTGAAGAGTTGAGGAGTTTACCACCTAAGAGGAGCGTAGAATTTACTATTGAGTTGGTACCTGGGACTGGTCCAATTTCCCAAGTGGCTTACCTTATGGGACCACTGGGTTGAGGGAGCTCAGAGGCGGATAGAGGAGTTGATGGACCAAGGATATATCGGACCGAGTACCTCACCTTGGGGTGCTCTAGTGCTCTTTGCAAATAAGGCAGATGGCACGTTACGCCTTTGCATCGACTATAGGAAGTCGAATTCGGTGATTGTGAAGAACAAGTATCCATTGCCTCGGATAGATGACCTGTTTGACCGGTTGAGTGGAGCCCGGTGGTTTTCCAAGATAGATCTACGGTCGGGGTATCATTAGTTGAGGGTTAGGGAGGAGGACATCCCTAAGACGCGCCGGTGCGGTATGGACACCATGAGTAGGTAGTGATGCCTTTCGGGCTCACTAATGCACCAGCAGGTGTTCATGCATTTGACGAACCAGATGTTTGCTCCATATTTGGATTCCTTTGTGGTGGTGTTTATAGACGATATTCGGTGTATTGCAAGATGGAGAGGGAGCATGTGGAGCATTTGGCAACAGTGTTGCAAACCTTGAGGGACCAGCAGCTATTTACTAAGTTTAGCAAATGTGAGTTTTGGATGCAGGAGGTTCATTTCCTTGGCCATGTGGTGTCCGTTGAGGGAGTTAGAGTGGACCCACCAAGATTGAGGCTGTGGCATCGTGGGAGAGGCCAACTAATGTTTTCGAGATTCGTAGTTTCCTTGGTTTGGCGGGGTACTATCGTCATTTTGTAGAGGGATTCTTCCGTTTGGCAGCTCCTATGATGGCGTTGACCCAGAAGGGAGAGAAGTTTGAGTGGATTGACAAGTGTCAGCAGGCGTTTGAGGCTCTCAAAACCCGTTTGACCACTACACCGGTGTTGAGGTTACCTCGAGAGGATATCCCATATGAGGTATATTGTGATGCGTCTAGGGTTGGTTTGGGGTGTGTGCTTATGCAGGAGCACAGTGTAGTAGCTTATGGGTCAAGGCAGCTGAAGCCTCATGAGCAGAATTATCCTACCCATGATCTTGAGTTGGCGGCTGTCATCTTTGCCTTGAAGGGTTGGCAACATTACCTTTTGGGGGAGAAGTTCGTAGTGTTTTCTGATAACAAGAGCCTTCAGTACATCTTTACTCAGAAGGACTTGAATTTGAGGCAGAGGAGATGGGTGGAGTATTTGCAGACATTTGACTTTACTCTTGCCTATACCCCGGGCAAGGGTAATGTTGTGGCTGACGCGTTGAGAAGAAAAGGGAAAGCTAAGGTGGCCGTGAGAGAGTGGAAGCTGATGGAACAGTTGGCGATGTTGCAGCTACATCCTGTTGTTCGTGATGGTGGGACAGTCCTGAGTCCTTTGGTTGTTGTGCCTGAGCTGTACCAGCGCGTTCGAGCATCCATTGGGATGGCCCCTTTTGAAGCGTTGTATGGGAGGCCGTGCCGATCACTGTTGGACTGAGGTAGGAGAGGCAGCTCTCTTGGGACCACAGTTGGTTCAAGAGGCTACTGAGAAGGTCAAGTTGATTCATCAGCGCTTGTTGTCATCCCAGAGTCGACAGAAATCTTATGCTGATCAGCGGTGGCGACCTTTGGAGTTTTCTGTGGGAGATCATGTGTTTCTCCGTGTCTCTCCACGACATGGACATCAGCGCTTTGGGAGAGGTTCCAAACTCTCTCCCCGGTTCATTGGTCCTTTTGAGGTTATAGCTCATGTGGGGCCTGTAGCTTACCAGTTAGCATTGCCACCGCAATTGAGTCGGGTGCACAATGTGTTCCACGTGTCCTAGTTGAGGAAGTATCATCCTGACCCCACTCATGTGATCGATTGGGGGACATTGGACATTGAGGATGACATGTCCGTTGTTGAGGCCCCTATTCGTATCCTAGATCGGCGGGAGAAGCTTTTGTGTGGTCGTGCTATTCCTTTGGTTCGCGTGCTGTGGCAGCACCATGGCATTGAGGAGGAGACATGGGAACGTGAGTTCGTGATGTGTGAGCAGCACCCAGAGTTTTTCGAGGACGAACAATCTTGACGGTGGGAGGTGGCTGTTGGCCAAGGGGTAGTAATGTGTTTTCTTATATGTGGTTCATGATTTGGTGTATTTGTATTTGTATTTGTAGACTGGTATTTGTATTTATGTTGAGATGTGTTTTGAGATTCTGATGTGTTTGAGATGTCCTGTGATGTTGTGTGATCCATCCTGGGCATTGTGGTTTGCCGTTTTGCAAATGGGTAGCATGTGTTTGTTATCCCTTGTATGTTACTTTTTGAGGACGAAAAGTCTTAAGGGGGAGAGGATGTAATGACCCGTGTTTTGGGATGTGTGGAGTTAGTCGCAGTTTTGCCTTTTGAGTGGCAATTTTCTAGTTTTTGGGGAACTTTACTCATGGACTTTAGGCAAATCATTTTATTTACCTAATAGGGAACTTTTGACGAAATAGGGCAGCCTAGGGAGGCAGAAATAGAGTGCATGTCATATGGGGCATTATGACGTGCAAGGTTTTTATTTCATTCCTTGCCTTCTACATGATGCAAGGAAGCTTGGGGTAGAATTTCACAAGCATTTGGAGCCGCACGTCATATGGGGATATGACGTGCATTATGGCCTGCAGCCATATTTTTGTACCATCACCTTGGTTTTGTTATTCTAATAATCTTTTCCTAAAGGACCATGTTGGAATTATGAGTATTTTGTCTTGTATGGATGCGAAAAGGTTGTAGCTTGTGCGATCAAAACTACGTCGTTTTGATGCTGGGTTTCACTTAATCAAAACTACGTCGTTTTGATGTCGTGGTGTCTATATAAAGGGGTTCAGGCTTAGGTTTAGGGTTCTTTGGTTTCTTTTGCCGTCCAAACGCCCCACACACACCCAGAGAGAGAGAGAGAGAGAGAGAGAGAGAGAGGAAACCTCCGGATCGTTGCCGTGGTGGTTCACGTGGGTGGACGGTGTCTAGCGTGGAGGCAGGAGCAGAAGGACACTTGCAAGGTAGGGGCTCTGTTCTTCCTTGACCTATCCCAAGGTTATGGCCTTGTGGTAGGCGATTTGTAATCTGGATATATTATATGTAAATCCATATAGGTGTGATCTCCTATATGGATGTTGGCCTTTAGGGGCGTGTATGTATTTGATATTATGCCTGTGTGGCCATGCGTATTATGTGTTTGATATTATGCCTATGAGGCCATGCATGTTATGCGATTGATGTCATGCCAGGTGGTTATGCCCGAAAAGTGTTTGATGTTATGCCTGAATGGTGAGATGTATATTAAGTGTTTGGTGTCATGTCGGTGAGACCGGACTGTGGAGCCTAAGAATCCCTGAGAGGCCGAGGCAATGCTTGTGTACTTGAGGAGCCCGAGGCCGAGTTAATGTCGTGGGAGACCGATTGAGGAGCCCGAGAGGCCGAGTTAATATTAGTGAGATCGACCGAGGAGCCTGGGGAGGCCGAGTTAATGGTCGTGGGACTAACCGAGGAGCCTTTGTGGATGAGGCAATGGTTATACTTGTTTTGTGGCTTATTGTGTATAGTATTGATTATGACCTATTTAAAATGTAATTGCCACGACACTGCACCTGTGCACGTCTTCATGTAGATGGTAGGAGCATGGGATGGGTTGGGGAGACATGATCCCTACTAAGCTGTGGTTGCTCACCCCTCCTACTATGGTGTGTTTTCTTGCAGGAACGTACATGCGTTAGGTGGGAACACCAAGGTGGGAGACAGTTCTGTTTTGTGGCTTTGTTTTATGTCATTTGTGTTATGTAATCCCGTTGAGGCCTTGTAACCCCAGTGGGGAGATATTATAATGAGGTTTGAAATATAATAAAGGCATGTGGTTTGCTTGTAAACGTTTATGGTGGTTTGAATTTATTAAATATATGATTTTATCTTTCTGATTATATCTTGTGAAGGTGTATATTGTCTTGTGTGGGCATATTGTATCCTAACGTCTTTATCCAAACTCGGGTAAAGGGAGAGTCACGAACCGTTTTCCTCGGGTTGGAAATTCGGGGCGTGACAACTGTGCACTTAAAATTCAAAACACACCGACACAAGGGGTGACGCGCACTCGTTGCTTGAGTATTCCAACGGGTGGATTCGAAAGATAAAGAGACAGAGTTAGAGAAAAGGACGCAGACCTTGAAGACGAATGGACAAAGTATGTGACTTCTACGATACACTTCCCACCTCATATACACCGATAGAGACGGAGCTCAAAGGTACGCTCTTCGTTTTCATACTCGAACCCAAACCCTAAGCGCTCCCCCTCTCTCTCTCTCTGCCCTCTCTCTCTCTCTCTCTCTATCTCTCTCCTCCGACCACCTTCGAACCTTATAATCTCTCTCTACGTGTGTCACTTTCTCTCTCTATAACCTCTATGGCAGGACCCAACTCATCGATGGCAGAAGGTCTACGCAAAATCATCCCGGGCTTCATTGTCGATTGGGAAGCCATAGGCGACGCGAAGGTCAGCTGGTTGGGTGAGTTTAGAAATTGCCTTGATGAATCTGGGATTGCATTCGTATGTTCGAGGATGCATGATATACTGGTGGAAGATATCTCAGAGTTTCACGAGACTTTGGCGATCTCTAGAGACGATCTGGTTGGAACAGTACAAGGAGTGGAGATTTGGGTCTCTGCCGTAACACTTCGAAATGCACTTCCACTCCCTAAAGGTAACTTTGAACCTCTACCTAGTCTCTCCAGGGAAGACTGTAAGTCTTTTCTGGGATATTCCAACCTTGGAAAGCAAGGCCGGGGAGCCCTGAAGATTGGGTTCTTCGGTTAGGCACTAGCGACTCTCATAATCACCGGACAGTGCCTAATGTGCAAGAAGACTGCTCATGATTTTGCAAGCCATGAGCAGATGAAGATTATGTGTAGTGTACTGCAAGGAAAAAGAATAGACTGGGGCGCTCAGCTACACAACATGATCAAGAGCAAGAAGGGGCATTTTGGACTGGTTCTTACTAAAATCCTAAGGTTCCTTCACCCTATGTGTTCAATCACCGACCCACGGTGCCACTACCGGCCAAGTTTATTTTTAAGAGCATATACGAGGATGGCCAGCTAGAGATCAAGCCTATGAAAAGGCCCGGGTCGAGTGCGAGAAGTCTCGCTGAGGACACTGCAAGTTCCGTTAGAGCCCTAGCTCCTAGACCATGTTAAGTACCACCTATTCCCCAGACTTCTCGACCATCCTTTGCATCTGCCACAATGGTCCATATAGCTGAAGTGGTGGAGAATATTGTCAGAACCTGTCTCCCCACTGACCCTACACCAGAGGAAGCTTAAGCTGTTGATAGGCCAGTGATACTGCAGAGGTAAAAGAGCCTGCAGCTGGAGGGCAGTCACCGGTACAGGAAACCCCAGAGGTTAGGGGTACAACACCTGTTCTGTTAAGTTCTCTTGGGGAGCCTGAGCTAGAAGACTTTTATGTTGAGTATGTCAAGGCTCATATGACTCCCGCTAAATTGGGGAAGGCATGGATTGCCTTTGACAAGCAGATGGTGGATAGAGACCATTTGATCAGTTGGTTGGTAGAGCAGGGTCTTGTGAGGAGAGACCCAGTGGAAGCTATTTTAATGGTTGTCCCATCTCCCATCATGACGAACACACCTGCCCCATTAGCTTCCTATGATGTGACAATAGATTCAGCAGCTGAGGTGGAGGAAGCAGAAGAAGCACAAAAAGCACTTGCAGCTGAGGCAAGTGGCTCTGATGCTGAAGCAGTACCACAGGGTTTTATACCTATGGATGGCTCTGAGATGGCTATACCACCTGTATTTGTACCTATACCGCAAACTCATCAAGTGGCCACTCAGGTGAGTGAGGATTCGGCAGCCCATATCCTAATGGCTATTCCATTGATGGCTGCGTCTCACTCTCGTTCCCTGACAGCTGAAGAGGTAGATCTTCTTGCAACCAAAGTCCTTGAGAAACTGATTTCCTCAGGTATCCTTAAAGCATCAGTATCTCAAGCTTTTGAGGAACGACTTGCTGTGGTGGAATCAGGCATGGAAGAGGTATGAACTCAAGTAGAATTATCTGACCATACCCTAGACAAGGTGCAACAAGAGATGACGTCTCTCACGTGTGTAAACTCCGATGGGTTTAGACATCTGGAGGAACACTGTGAAGACATAAAAGGTGTTTACCAGAGGCAATACCAAGGTCTCAGTACAACCTTGGGTGCCATTCTGTCCGAATGTCATCGTCTTGCCAGTGGGGAGATAGCTCTAACTATCAAAAACCCACACAAGCTGCCAACAGATAGGCAAGATTTGAACCAGTTGAAGATCCTACACAAATGGCAGAGCCTACTCCAAGTTATTCACCACCTCCACCAACGGCCACTTACTCCGGTGGGCGAAAGCGTGCGCACAGAGCCACTTATAATGACCCGTGTTTTGGGATGTGAGGAGTTAGTCGTAGTTATGCCTTTTGAGTGGCAATTGTTGGGTTTTAGGGAGTTTTATTCTGACACACTTTGGCTAGAACACTTTGTTTGATGGTGAGTAAGCTAGGGGCAAGATTTGAGCCCAAGAGGAAGCCTTTTGGGGCTGCACGCGACAATGCACATGACAATGGTTGTCACGGGCAGTGAGGTTTGTGCATGGGAGCCTTCCTAACGTTGTTCTAAAGCTTGGGGAAAAATCTTAGGGCATTTGGAGCTTGCACGTAATAATGGTCTTTGTCACGTGCAGCCATATTTTTACACCATCACCTTGGTTTTGTTATTCTAGTAATCTTTTCCCAAAGGGGCATCTTGGAATTGTGAATATTTTGTCTTGTATGGATGTGGGAAGGTTGTAGCTTGTGTAATCAAAACTACGTTGTTTTGATGCTGGGTTTCACTTAATCAAAACTACGTCGTTTTGATATTGAGGTGTCTATATAAGGATGAGGAGCCCTCTTGTTTTAGGTTTAGGGTTTCTTTTCTGGCAGCCGCCGCAGGAGAGAGAGAGAGAGAGAGGGAGAAGGAGAGCTTCTGGTTGTTGCTGGAGTGTCTAGCGTGGGTGGACGGCATCTAGCGTGGGAGCATGAAGGATCCTTGAGGTAGGGATTCTGTTCCTCCTTGAAATTATCCCAGGGTTTTGGCCTTGTGATAGGCAGTCCATTTTATATTCTGGATATATATATATATATATATATATATATGTAAATCCATATAGGTGTGATCTCCTATATGGATGTTGGCCTTCAATGGCGTATTTGCTTGGATATTTGTATATATGCCCATGAGGTTGGGGATTACGCGTGCTAAGTGTTTGTTTTTATGATTGTGTGGCTATGCATGCTAGGTGTTCGATTTTATGTTTGTGTGACTAAGTTTGAGAGCCTGTGAATGTATGTGTTCGATCTTATGCCTGTGAGACTATGCAAATCATGTGTTTGATGTTATGTCCGTGTGGCTTTGTGTGCTGTGTGTTTGTTGGTACACCCGGTGGCTGTGGAAGCCCGGGACTAGTTTGGAACCCGGTGGCTGGGGAAGCCCGGGACTACTTTGGAACCCGGTGGCTAAGGAAGCCCTGGGACTGTTCTTGGAACCCGGTGGTGTGGAAATGTTAGCCCTGTGTGGTTGTGGTAAAGGTTGTACTTGTGACTTGTGTGTTGATGCTTGACTGGATTATCAGCTGCTTGTATCTTATTGTCACTACACTACACTTGTGCACGTCCTAATGTAGATGCTAGGAGCATGGGATGGGTTGGGGAAACATGATCCCTACTGAGCTGTGGTTGCTCACCCCTCCTTCTATGACGTGTTTTCTTTCAGGAACCTACAGGCACTAGGTGGAACCCCAAGGTGGAAGATAGTATTTGTTTTACTGTTTCGTTCAATTGTTATTTTGAGGAAATTGATGTAACCCCAGTGGGGAGAGGTTGAAAACAAGATTTGAATGTAATAAAGGCATGTGGTTTGGTATTAAACGTTTATTGTGGTTTTGAAATTAATAAAGATATTGATTTACATCTTTGCGAATTTCTGTTGTGTATGTGTACGATGTCTTGCGTGGGATGTTGTATATCAACCCCTTGCCCACTGGGTGGGTAAAGGGGAGTCACGAACCGGTTTTCTCGGGTTGGAAATCCGGGGCATGACAATATGGTATCAGAGCATGGTCTAGTTGGCCTAGGGTAGTGGGCGGATTTGGTTATTTTGAGTCCTTTAGAGGAGCCTAGAGGGACGTGCCTGATCAACATTGTTCTCTTTGAGCCTCTAAGGTGTACTTGGGGTAGTCCAGACCTAAGGTAGGATTTGCATGCATTGGCATTAGGGCACTAGTTGCATTTCTTGTCTATGTGTGCTAAACTGTGATAAAGTTTAAAATGTGCAACTCTGAATTTTCTTGGAATACCTTGAGCATGATGACAAGGAAAAGTCCTTGTTTGTTTGAGCTGTGTGCAATGTGGAATAAGCTGTGTATAATGTGGGTTGATGCATGTGGAATGATGTAATGTATGTGTGACATGCCATGTTGTAACGCCCCCAAATCTGGACTTCCAAACCGGGTGCGTTAGACAAATAAGATATTACAATTATATTAATAGTAATCTATTGCTCAACATAAATTCGATGGTTTATTTATTATATCAAGACTTATCACAAGATCTCTAAGGTTTAACGTTTAGAGATTAGGTGTTGATAACCCATTATAGTTTACATGACATATAAATACTACATGCATAATCTTCTTATGATTTCCAAGCATTCTGGACACCATTATCCTAGCATCCTTGCTTTCTCCTAGTTCCCTGGGGTTGGAAGAAAACATGAAGGAAATGAGCTCAAATAGCCCAGGAAGGTTAAAAGTAACGAATAATATATAGAGAATAATCAACTCATTAAAGAATAAGAATATCTACTCATCTAGGTTCACCACCTAGATGTATGCATAACCTTGTTATCAACTGGATTGACACTCTCCGGTGATGTTCTTTACCCAATGCATTGGAGGTCTTTTTGGAACCACCCATAAACATATTGCCAAACATAAAACATATCTTCACAAATTTTTAAACAATCACATCAATGGTAAATTTCAACGTAAAGGAAGGTCTTGCAATAATAGCCCCGATAAGTAAAAGGGGTATTCACCATTCAATAAATTAGATTACCAAGTTTCCAAGAAGTGCCAAAGAAAGTTAATTCTTCTTAAAATAATATTATGAGGAAAAATCTTGAGATAGAAATATAGAGAAGAAATAGGAAATGAATTTCCACGTCGGAGATTATGGTAAGGAAAGGGAGAGGGGATCCTTACAATCCTTTTGTCTTCCGCGTTTATAAACCTTGAAACAAAATTTAAAAGTTAATATTTTAGTTTTAATAATAATTGTATATTCATAAATAATATATTGAGAGATATATATAAGTATATTATGGTGGAAAAACTTCTCATTATAATAATAATAATCTATACATATACATATACATATATAATATAAATATATAATATACATATATAATATACATATATATATTGAGGGGCAAAGCCATCCATAATATATATATGTATGAGGATACTTAGCCTTCCATGGAATAATAATAATCTATATATATATATATACGTATGATATACATATATATATATTGAGGGGCAAAGTCATCCATAATATATATATGTATGAGGAGGCTTAGCCTTCCATGGAATAATAATAATCTATATATATACATATATGTATTATTTAATAAATATACATATATATATTGAGGGGCAAGGCCATCCATAATATATATATGTACGAGGAGGATTAGCCTTCCAAGAACATGATTAATATATGCTTAAAATATTTACCTTTTGGAACTTCCAACAAGTGAGAGGAAGATTGAGAGAAGAGAAGGCTTGGAGGACTATTGGGGTGTTAATAGAACTTTTTGGGAAGTATTTGGAGGAGAGTTTTGTGGCTTATTTGAATGGAAAGAGTGCTTGAGAAGGGAAGTGAGGCATGCTATTTATAGGTAAGGTGGTAGGTGTAATATTGTGAAAAATAGTGTACGAATTTGACTTTGGTATTAAATTAAATTATTTAAAATATATATAATGCTTTATTTTCCTCCTATTATCCTTTCTTAAAATGTGGGTATCTCCTCCTACCATTTAAAAAATGTTTTAAGACTTTTTAACCTAGAAGGTTCCTTTGGCATCAAAAGTCCACATTGGTGTACTCCCTACTAATTCAATTATAACATTTTTTATTTTATAGTTTTTGACAAACAGACAATTGTATTGCATTACTGACTCAAATATCTACAAATGGGTATCAATTTTATAATTTTTACATATGTATAACAAAAGTTATTGAATTTTAAAGTCATACTAAAATGTTTACTCATTCATACTGAACCTATGTGTAGTATTTTAACTTCTGGAATTGATTCGCTACATATTAAATTCTGAAATTTCTACACGTTTTAGCTAAGTAATAAATAAACAAATGGGCTTTGGTTTCATGTCAATTGGATCTGTATAATTCAAGTTATGGATTTTTGAATGGGACCTCCAGAATCTGCCTCATTCAAATTTTTGGGCCTTACCTATGTTTTATACTTTTGGTAAAGTTAAGGCTTGTAATACTTACTTACCCATAGTAATTTGGTTTAAGAAACTAAATGACATAATATATAGCATCTAAACTTTTTATGACGTATAAGAAATTATTTTATTTTTATAACGTATTTAATATTAACGCGGATAAAATAATATAATTGCGTAATCAATAAACAATAAAGTAAGATAACATTATAGCATAAAATATTATAAACCTAAACATAAACATTAATATCATATTTTATGGTCTTCGTAAAATTTCTTGAATTGTATTAGCGTATGTGCGTAGGACGTGTTGTGCTTCGGCAGTAGAGCTGCACAACCCTTCGGCTAACATTGTTGTAGTTGTCGCATGAATAACCTCAAACTTCTCCCTGTGTCTCGTCGCATTATATTGCAGCCATTGGACACGAGCATTTAGCTCATCTACAGCAAAGCATAGCTTTGTAACCTCAAGTCGTATTGCTCGCCGATCTTCATCTCGTACAGTATTCTCGGATGGCGGTACTTGAGAGCTTGATGCCATAACCTCTTATTATTATTCTTCTTACTTCTATACTCTCTTATAAATAAAATCTCATACTCATACCTATTTATAACAATTCAAATGGATACTATTCATAACGGTTAGTTACTTATTCCAACGGCTAGTTGCTATTCTAACGGCTACTTACTAGTCACATGCTATTTAAATGACTATATTTGGTACTTATTTTTATCGTGATAATATCTAAAATATTCTTTCTAACTATTGTTAGTAACGACTTTATTATTATATTATTATTATTACTATTTAAGGAAGAACTTAAATAGTTAGAAAATTTTACGGGTCTTACACATGTGATGGTAGAATTGATAGATGGGGTAGAGGTAGTGACACGCGATAGATTATGAATGCATTTTGACGGTTGTCTTTCTTACTTCGTGTAGTAAGAATGCCACCGAGGAGAGCGACACGTGCGTCAGGGGCAGTGGTTGATGAGTCATCTGCCTATGAGGGCCCGGGTGCGGGGCAGTCTACTGGAGGACATGCGCTGTTGTTGGCACAGCTGCGAGAGGGCATCCGATTGGATGTCTGAGAGCTGAGGGAGGGTATCCAGCAGGAGGTTCGGCAGGAGGTGCGCCGTGAAATGGCAGCACAGCAGGTGGTGCCGCCGCCACCACCAACACCACCAGTGGGGGGGTTACCTCGTGAGCGTGAGAGTTCGCTGGGTAGCGTACCGATTCATGCAGAGGATGATGTGGTGACAAGGTTTCGAAAGGAACAACCTCCAAGGTTCAACGGAGAAGGGGATCCTGTGGTAGCTGAGCATTGGTTTAGGCAGATCGAGCATGTGTTTTCCTTTCTCCTACCCCGGGAGGAGGATTAGGTGAGACTGGCCATTCGGCAGCTGGAGGGGAATGCTTTGGAGTGGTGGCTGAGTGTCGCGGGGAGCCGTACAGTGCAGTTCATGCTGTGGGAGGAGTTCTTGCAACTCTTCCATGGCAAGTTCTTCCTCGAGTCATTAAGGTGGCAAAAGAGGGAGGAATTTGGCAGCTTGAGGCAGGGATCGAAGACACTACCCAAGTATGAGCGGGAGTTCCGGAGTTTGAGTAGGTTTGCTTCCGAGACTATGGCAAGGGAGGACCTGAAGGATCACGAGGTTTACTTTGGGCCTTAGGCCAGCCCCTAGGGGAGAGGGTGGCGACCTTGCGCTTGAGGACTTATGTCGAGGTAGTAGAGGTAGCTCGTATCATTGAGAGGGAGCTGGATGATGGGAGGCAGGCCCATCGGGGTCGCTAGTTGCAGGGCGGATCCGAACGTGATTCGAGGCCCAAGACCGAGGAGAGAGATAGCAGCTCCTTTCCGAGCAAGGGACAACCAACGGTGAACCCAGGGAGGTTTAGTTTTAGCGGCAGTAAACAGGGAGGTCCAACAGGAGGTCTCCCCAGTGGTTGTCATTGCTGTGGGGAGCAAGGCCACTTCAGGAGGGAGTGTCCAAAGAAGGATTGGAGATGCAATAGCTGTGGATGAGAGGGTCATTTGAGCTGGGTTTGCCGGAGTGGTAATAGGGGAGTTGGGGGCATGGCATCCGATAACGTGCACTTATGCCGTTATTTTATAGCCTATTTAGGGTATCAAAGAGCTTGTTTAGAGCCTTTTTAGTATCATATTTCATATATATTTGCTCTAACCCCAAGAAAGACACCTGCTTGTCTTGTATATGTGTTTTTGAGCTGTTTTGGGCAGGTTTTTGGATGATTTCTTCTCTAGTCATCAGCTAGACTACTCTATCTCCTAAAGAGGGAGCTTGTGGCAACTTATGATCTCAAAAGGAGGCATTTTGAAGGCTACAAGCGACAAGGCTGCAAGAGGTCTCTTCACACTATTAGTGCGGAACAAACGTTTTGATTTATTTGACCATGAAGATGGCCTTAACAATATCACGTGCAGTAGGGAAAGTTGCTTCAAATGATGCCCTTTACCTCCCATAAAAATTCCAGAGCAAAAGGACAACAAAATATTTTGCACGTGATATTGGGATTTGATTTGTTTGACCTAGTAGGAGGCTTTAGATGATCTCATGTGCAGAACAAAAGTTGCTCCAAATGATGTCATCTATCTCTCATAAAAATTTCAGACCATTTGGAGGTGCCCGTGAAAATGACCTTTTTCACGGGCAAGGATATTTTTGCATGGAAGGCTTCTATCTCGATGTGATAAAGTGTTGGGTGAAGTTTAGAGCAAATGGAGGTGCCCGTGAAAATGACCTTTTTCACGGGCAAGATTATTTTTGCATAGTCACCTTTGTTTTGTTATGTTGATGATTTTTCTCTTCTTGGAGCTTGATCCAATTCTTGCTTTGTTTAAGGTGTTTTTAAGGTTTGAATGAAGAATAAGGGTCACTTACCAAAACGACATCGTTTTGGCTGCGACCACATTTATAATTAGGGCACACCTTTTGTAACCCTAATTTGGCCCACTAAAACCTATAAATAGGGGTCTTTGGAGGCATTGTAAATTATCTTGAGTGGGAGAATCTGATCTGAGTTCGAAAAGAGCTATAGCCATTGCTAAAAGATCGGATTGTCCTTGGCAAGGAGTGAGTTTGGGCAGCAGACGCCGGAGTCTTTGGAGGCTGGAGTCCTGGTTCATCTTGGGGTCTTCCTTTATTGTCCTGGTACCGTAATCATGTTCTTTCCGTGATTGTTATTGTTTTTGTCATGATTATGGAGTAGTCTTGTTAGTTTAGGGGAGCAATGTAGCCCCCAATAAATTGTAGTCAGTTTGGTTATGGTTGTTCAATAAAATAGAATTCAGTTCTTGTTTAATTCACTTGCTTGAATGGAAATGCCTAGTTTATGCATAATTAGGTAATCTTAGCCCTTGTCTAGGGTGGAACACTAGTGAATTAGATTTAATATTGCATGATGGACCAAGTCTGCAACTATTAGATTGTTTATCTACCTTGATCACTTTTATTCACATGGACCAAATGGGATAAAAGCCTTAAATCTATCTTAGCATGGACCAAATGTAAGATAGGTAGGAGATAATCAACATGAACGTGAACTAGAACATAAATCAAGAACAAGAGCCATAACCAGGACTATTACAATCGATTGGGTGGTAAACATTGTGACCCTAGATCCTTAATCACTGAAATTTCTATACCAATAGCTTGCCAACTTTCTGATTTAATCACCTTTCGTTCACATTATTTGTCCAACAAAAATCAATTGTCCAGACATAAAAACAACTTGTTAGCTTAGTGCTTGCTGCTTAACAGCATTAGCTACCTCCCTGTGGGTTCGACAACCGGAGTCTTAATACTCCATTTTATTACTTGACAAGTGCACTTGTTGCAAAACCTTCAGACATAATTTATGCGGGTCAGCATCCAGCACGAGGAGTGATGCCAGTTTCCGTGCACCAGCAGAGAGACCAGCTTGTCAGTGGCAGGCTAGTCAGGCAAGATCGAACCAGACCCGACCTCAGGGGAGGCCGGAGCGACAGTAGGTTGATGCTGGAGGCAGACAGGGTGGGAATCATCCAGAGGGAGAGCCGACTAGTTGCACGGGCCAAGGGAGGGTGTTTGCGCTGAATGCAACACCCCAGGAGGAGGCTGAGCTACCACCTCCACCGGCGGAGGGTGGGGCAGGACCATCGGTGGTTAGAGGTACCCTTTTGATCTCTCATACGCTTGTTTCTACTCTTTTTGATACGGGTGCATCTTGTTCGTTTGTTGCTGAACTTCTGATTGAGCTGTTGGGATTCGCATGTGTTGAGGCGAGAGAGACCCCTAGCAGTGGAGTCTCCGGTGGGGGGGTATGATTGAGGTGCAGCGCATAAGTCGTGGATCGTGTGTTAACTATAGGGGATATGGAGCTTAGTTTCGATTTGTACGTGATGCCCTTGCGTACGTTTGACCTGATCTTGGGTATAGATTGGCTTATGGCTTTCCAGGCCAAGATAGATTGTTATCGGCAGCGTGTAACCTTCATGACACCTGCAGGGACTTCTTGCATCCTGTAGGGGGAGTGGGACTGTGAGGCGAGTCGAGCTGGGCCAGTGCTGGACCAGTGGGGTGCCATTACCCACAGGTTGGCAGCCTTGACCTTTGCTGAGGAGGGGAAAGTGGAAAAGAGAGTGTGGCCAGCAGTTGTTGACCAATTTCAGGATGTCTTTCCTGAGCAGGAGAGGAGTTTACCTCCTAAGAGAAGTGTGGAGTTCACCATTAAGTTGGTACCGTGGATTGGCCCAATCTCCCAAGTGGCATATCGTATGGGGCCAGCCGAGTTGAGGGAGCTTCGAGAGGCAAATAGAGGAGTTGGTGGACCAGGGGTATATCAGGTTGAGTACCTCACCCTGGAGTGCTTCGGTGTCTTTGCAAAGAAGGCAGATGGCACGCTCCGCCTCTTTATTGACTACAGGAAGCTAAATTTGGTGACTGTGAAGAACAAGTATCCGTTGCCTTGGATAGACGACTTGTTTGACCATTTGAGTGGGGCTCAGTGGTGTTCCAAGATAGATCTGCGATCGGGGTATCACCAGGTTAAGGGTTAGGGAAGAGGACATCCCTAAGACGGCTTTTCAGTGTAGGTATGGGCACTATGAGTGGGTAGTGATGCCTTTCGGGCTCACTAATGCACCAGCAGTGTTCATGCATTTGATGAACCAGGTCTTTGCTCCATATTTGGATTCCTTTGTGGTGGTGTTTATAGACGATATCTTGGTGTATTCTAAGACGGAGAGGGAGCATGTGGAGCATTTGGCGATAGTGCCGCAAACCTTGAGGGACCAGAAGTTGTTTGCTAAGTTTAGAAAATGTGAGTTTTGGATGCAGGAGGTTCACTTTCTTGGCCATATAGTGTCACTGAGGGAGTTAAAGTGGACCCGGCCAAGATTGAGGCTGTGGCATTGTGGGAGAGGTCAACCAATGTTTTCGAGATTCGTAATTTCCTTGGTTTGGTAGTGTACTATTGTCGTTTTGTAAAGGGATTCTCCCATTTAGCGGCTCCTATGACGCCGTTGACCAGGAAGGGAGTGAAGTTTGAGTGGACTAATAAGTGTCAGTAGGCGTTTGAGGCTCTTAAAACCCGTTTTACCACCGCACCTGTGTTGAGGTTACCTAGGGAGGGTATCCCATATGAGGTGTATTGTGATGCATTCGGGATTGGTTTGGGGTGTGTGCTTATGCAGGAGCACAGTGTGGTAGCTTATGGGTCGAGGCAGCTGTGTCATGCCCCAATTTCCTTTCACTTGGAAATGGGTAGTGACTGCCCATGCCCGCACCCGAAGGGTCAAGGGGTTGGTGCAAGCACCTAAAAAGGACTTATGTCACGGGTGCTGCCCCAAACTTGTACAACCAAGCAAACATGCCATGGGGTATGCTCCTGCTCCCAAACCATGCACACAACCACAAATCAAACGATAACTACATATCAATTTATTACATTTCAAAGGGGCTCAAAGTTCATTACAACTCAATTGGGGAAAAACTCCCATTAAACCACAATTTGCTCTGTTTACAAATAATCCAAACCATAAAACAGAAATCCACAAACTAAAACAATGAAACTAACATAAAGTCTTCAGCCTCAGTGGCCTACCACCATAGCTCTTTCACCTACCGCCTTCTAAACCCTGCAAAAGAACAATTTATAGGAGGGGTGAGCAAATCATAGCTTCAGTAGGGTTCCAGTCTCTCCTGACCCGTCCCACTCTACAATATGCATGACAAGTGTATGCTTGTGCTCGTGTCGTGCCTAAAGCTAAAGCCGCAAACATCACCCAGTAACACACCATTTACCTTAGCCCACACTGGAGGGTAGAGGACACCCCGCCACCACGGCGACATGACATACCACATCCAGGCGAATGTTGCATGGTCACCAATGCAACATTTTCCACCCGAGTCGAGATATGGCCATCACCTCCTCGGATACCATACCTACCCTCAGGAATTGGGGCGTGACATACCATATTGTCACGCCCCAATTTCCTTTCACTTAGAAATAGGTAGTGACTACCCATGCCTGCACCCGAAGGGTCAAGGGGTTGGTGCAAGCACCTAAAAAGGATTTATGTCACGGGTGCTGTCCCAAACTTGTACAACCAGGCTAACATGCCATGGGGCATGCTCCTGCTCCCAAACCATGCACACAACCACAAATCAAACAATAACTACATCTCAATTTATTACATTTCAAAGAGGCTCAAAGTTCAATACAACTCAATTGGGGAAAAACTCCAATTAAACCACAATGTGCTCTGTTTACAAATAATCCAAACCATAAAATAGAAATCCACAAACTAAAACAATGAAACTAACATAAAGTCTTCACCTCGGTGGCCCGCCACCACAGCTCTTTCACCTACCGCCCGCTAAACCTGCAAAAGAACCAGTTTATAGGAGGGGTGAGCAAACCATAGCTTAGTGGGGTTCCAGTCTCCCCAGACCTGTCCCACTCTACAATATGCATGACAAGTGTATGCTTGTGCTCGTGTCGTGCCTAAAGCTAAAGTAACAAACATCACCCAGGTAACACACCATTTACCTGAGCCCACACCTGGAGGGTAGAGGACACCCCGCCACCACAACGACATGACATACCACATCCAGGCGAATGTTGCATGGTCACCAATGCAACATTTTCCACCCGAGTCAGATATGGCCATAACCTCCTCGGACGCCATACCTACCCTCAGGAATGGGTGCAGACTTAGCCCACCGTCGTGAGTGCTACACCGAGACTCAAGACCGCAGTCCTGGCCAAATCTCAAAGGGGTCCAATTATTGTGTCTGGCCCATATCTCAGCTCAACCCACATGTATTTGGGTACTCAATCTCAATAAACAATTCAATCGGTTTCAGCAGGACAACTCAAGAACACATCTCAACTCAACACAACTCAGTAGTGCAACTCAACAAGCATATCTCAAACATATGCTTGTAACTCAGCATTCTCAACACATTCCAGTCCTCAAAACTCAGGTTATTAATTATCTCCTCAACAAATCTCAAATAAGATTCACATAGGCCAACATAGTTAGTTACAGATAAAATACACCAGCCACACAGGCTTAAAACCAAACATGCAACATACATCATCACACAGGTATATTATCAAACACATAATGAGCATAGCCACACAGGCATACTATCAAACACATAATAGGCATAGACAACCCAACGATTTCTAGCCCAATCCCAAACATCAGAATCACAACCAATATGCCATTGAAGGCCAACATCCATATAGGAGATCACACCTATATGGATTTACATATATATATATATATATATATTAGCATGTATAGACCACAAATACTCTAGGACAGAGAAGGATTAGGAAGGACGGGATCCCTACCTCAAGAACCCTGCACCCTCTTGCTTCCACGCGAAACGCCGCCCAACCACGGAAATCCCCTCAGCAAGAAGGACCAGAAGCTCTCCCTCTCTTTCTCTGGCCGTCTCTCTCTTTCTCTCTCTGTATGTGATGGCTGCAAGGGTTTCAGGAAAAGAAGAACCCTAATCCTTAGAGCTCCACCTCTTTATATAATCACTATGACATCAAAACGACATAGTTTTGATTAAATGAAGCCCAACATCAAAATGGCATAGTTTTGATACACACTACAACCTTCTAACATCCGTATATGACAAAATATCCATAATTTCAACATGGTTCTTTGGGAAAAGTTACAAGGATCACAAAACCAATCTAATGGAGGCTGCATGTGACAAAGGCCATTGTCACGGGCACCTCCCAAATTCCCTAGGATTTTTCCCCAAGCCCTAGAACAACGTTAGGAAGGTTCCTATGCAAAAATAACTCGCCCGTGACAACCATTGCCGCGGGCATTGTCGCAGCACCTCCTTTTGGGCTCAAATTTTGCCTCATGCTTCCTTATCATCATACAAGGTGTCCTAGCCAATGTGTGTCAAAATAAAACTCCTCAAAACCCAATAATTTGCTACTCCAAAAGGCAAAACTGCGATTAACTCCTCATGTCCTAGAACACGGGTCCTTACAAGCTGAAACCTCATGAGCAGAATTACCCTACTCATGATCTTGAGTTGGCGGCTGTCATCTTTGCCTTGAAGAGTTGGCAGCATTACCTTTTGGGGGAGAAGTTTGTGGTGTTCTCAGATCACAAGAGCCTTCAGTACATCTTTACTCAGAAGGACTTGAATTTGAGGCAGAGGAGATGGGTGGAGTATTTGCAGACTTTCGACTTTACTCTTGCCTACACCCTAGGCAAAGGCAATGTTGTGGCTGATGCGTTGAGCAAGAAGGGGAAGGCTGAGGCTGCCGTGAGAGAGTGGAAGCGGATGGAGCAGTTGGCGATATTACAGTTGCATCCTATTGCTCGTGATGGTGGGACAGTTCTGAGTCCTATGGTTGTTGTGCCAGAGCTGTACCAGCGAGTCCGGGAGGGACAATTGGGGGGATATTGAGTATGAGGTTCTTCGTGGCCGTATTGAGGCTGGTGAGTTATCTAAGGATTGGACGAGAGGGTCCTGAGCATGAGTTGTCTTTTTAGGGGCGGCTAGTAGTGGCTTCTTCTCTTAGAGATGAGGTGATGAGGGAGTTTCATCAGTCTAGAGTTGTTGTGCATCTTGGGGGTATGAAGATGTACCATGCACTTCGGGGACATTTTTGGTGGCCTGGGATGAGGCGAGATGTAGCTGCTTTTGTTTCAAGGTGCCTCACTTGTCAACAAGTGAAGGCTGAGCACCAGCGGCCAGTAGATATGTTGCAGCCGTTGCCAATAGCGCAGTGGAAGTGGGACCACATAGCGATGGATTTTGTGACTTGTCACACCCCAATTTCCTTTCACATGGAAACGGGTAGTGACTGCCCATGCCCGCACCCGAAGGGTCAAGGGGTTGGTGCAAACACCTAAAAGGACTTATGACACGGGTGCTGTCCCAAACCTGTACAACCAGGCTAACATGCCATGGGGCATGCTCCTGCTCCCAAACCATGTACACAAACAATAATTAAATAACAACCACAACCCAATTCATTACATTTAAAAGGGCTCAAAGTTCAATACAACTCAATGGGGAAAAGTTCCCATTTAAACCAGAATATACTGTTTACAATTAATCCCAAACATAAAATAGAAATCCATAACAAAACAATGAAAACCAACATAGTCTTTAGCCTCAGCCGCCTATCACCACAGCCTTTTCACCTACCGCCTGCTAAACCCTGCAAAAGAATAGTTTATGGGAGGGGTGAGCAAACCATAACTCAGTAGGAATCCAGTCTCCCCAGACCCGTCCCACTCTACAGTATGCATGACAAGTGTATGCTTGTGCTCGTGTCGTGCCTAAAGCTAAAGCAGCAAACATCACCCAGTAACACACCTTTTACCTGAGCCCACACTGGAGGGCAGAGGATACCCCGCGACCACGGCGACATGACATACCACATCCAGGCGAATGTTGCATGGACACCAATGCAACATTTTCCACCCGAGTCAGGTATGGTCAACCACCTCCTCGGGCGCCATACCTACTCTCAGGAATGGGTGTAGACTTAGCCCACCGTCGTGAGTGCTACACTGAGACTCAGGACCGCGCCCTGGCCAAATCTCAAGGGATCCAGTTATCATGCCTGGCCCATAACTCAGCTCAATCCCATCACATTTGGGTGATCAATCTCAAACAACAATATAATCAGTTACAAAAGTACGGCTTAGTAACACATGTCAACTTAATATAAAACAGCAGTGCTGCTCAACAGAGTATATTACAAATAAGGTTCACACGGCCGACATAGTCGGTTACAAACAACATATACCAGCCTCACAGACTCAAAGCCAAATACGCAACATACAACATCCACACAAGAATATTATCAAACACGTAGTGAGCGTAGCCACACAAACATTTTATCAAGCACTTAGTGGGCATGGACAACCCAACGATTTCCAGCCCACTCCCAAACGTCAAATAAACCAATATGCCATTGAAGGCCAACATCCATATAGGAGATCACACCTATATGGATTTACATATATATTATATATATATATATATATATATATAAGCATGTATAGGACAGATACCCTAGGACAGAGAAAGATTGGGAAGAACGGAGTCCCTACCTTGCAAACGTCCTCTGCTCTAGCCTCTACGATACACCGACCACCCACACAAACCTCTACGGCCAAGATCCGAAGGTTCCCTCACTCTCTCTCTCTCTCTCTCTCTCTCTCTGCGGCTGCTACAACAGCAATAGAAAACCCTAAACCCTAAACCTAAGCCTTAACACCATTATATAGACACCACACATCAAAATGACGTAGTTTTGATTTAGCGAAACCCAGGATCAAAACGATGCATTTTTGATCACAGAAGCTACCACCTTCCCGCTTCCATACAGGGCAAAATACTCATAATTTCAACATGGTCCTTTAGGGAAAAATCATTAGAATGACAAAACCAAGGTAACCATGCAATAATATGTCTGCACGCCAATTTGAACGCCAATTCCCCAATTGGCGTGCAGCTCCAAATGCACTCAAACTTTACCCCAAGCCTCCTTGCATCATGTAAAAGACATCCATGCAATAAAAACCTTGCACGCCAAATGGGTCCAATTCGCGTGCACGTCCTTTTGGCCTGAAACTTCTGTGGTAGATAGAAGACATCATTCTAAGAATCTTTTGGTCTGCACGCCAATTCATCTGAGCCCATCTACTAGGTCAAAATCTAGAAAGTTCCCATTCAGAAGGCAAGACTGCGACTAACTCAAAACACGGGTCCTTACATGATGGTCTTCCACCCAATACCTGGGAGGAAAGACATGATTTGGGTGATTATGGATCGGTTAACGAAGTCGGCCCATTTCCTTGCTGTTCGAGAGTGGGATTCCATTGGGGCCTTGAGTCAGCTGTATGTGAACGAGGTCGTGAGACTACATGGGGTACCATCATCGATTGTGTCCGACAAAGATTCACGGTTCACTTCCTGTTTTTGGGCAAGCTTGCAAGAGGCTATGGAGACAAAGTTTAACTTGAGTACAGCCTTTCACCCGGAGACTGACGGTCAAACAGAGAGGACGAACCAAACATTGGAGGACATGTTGCGGGCCTGTGTACTAGATTTTAGGGGTTTGTGGGCAACTCACCTTCCTTTGGTGGAGTTTGCCTACAACAACAGTTATTAGACATCCATTGGGATGGCTCCTTTTGAGGCATTGTATGGGAGGCTGTGTCGATCACCTTTATGTTGGACTGAGGTCGGGGAGGTAGCTCTCTTGGGACCACAGTTGGTTCAAGAGGCTACCGAGAAGGTAAAGTTGATTCGTCAGCGCTTGTTGTCCATGTAGAGTTGACAGAAGTCTTATGCAAATCAGCGGCGGCGACCTTTAGAGTTTTCTATGGGAGATCATGTGTTTCTCCCCGTCATGGACATCGGCGGTTTGGGCGAGGTTCCAAGCTATCTCCGCGGTTTATTGGTCCTTTTGAGGTTATGGCTCGTGTGGGGCTAGTGGCCTACCGGTTAGCATTGCCACCGCGATTGAGTCGGGTGCACAATATGTTCCATGTGTCCCAGTTACGGAAGTATCATCCTGACCCCACTCATGTGATCGATTGGGGGACATTGGACATTGAGGATGACATGTCCGTTGTTGAGGTCCCTATCCGTATACTCGATCGGTGGGAGAAGCTTTTGCATGGTCGTGCTATTCCTTTGGTTCATGTGCTATGGCAACACCGCGGCATTGAGGAGGAGACTTGGGAGCATGAGTCCATGATGCGTGAGCAGCACCCAAAGTTGTTCGAGGACGAACAACATTAAGGGTGGGAGGTGGCTGTCGTAATGTGCTTTATTGTATTAATTGTTTATGATTTGGTATTTGTATTGTCTTTTTGACATGTGTTTGTATTTGAGATATGTTTTTGAGATTTAGACTTGTATTTGTGCTATACGAATATGTGTTATATGCATGGTGATGCATGTGGTTATGTTTGTGGTGGTGCTTTGTTGCCGTAATGTAAATGGGTAACATGTGTTGGTTATTCCTTGCATGTTGTTTCTTTTCGAGGACGAAAAGTCTTCAGGGGGAGAGGATGTAATGACTCGCGTTTTGGGATGTGAGGAGTTAGTCGCAGTTATGCCTTTTGAGTGGCAATTGTTGGGTTTTAGGGAGTTTTATTTTGATACACTTTCGCTAGAACACTTTGTTTGATGGTTAGTAAGCTAGGCGCAAGATTTGAGCCCAAGAGGAAGCTTTTTCGGGCTGCACGCGACAATGCACGTGACAATGGTTGTCACGGGCAGTGAGGTTTTTGCATGGGAGCCTTCCTAATGTTGTTCTAAATCTTGGGGAAAAATCTTAGGGCATTTGGAGCTTGCACGTGACAATGGTCTTTGTCACGTGCAGCCATGTTTTTGCACCATCACCTTGGTTTTGTTATTCTAGTAATCTTTTCCCAAAGGGGCATGTTGGAATTGTGAATATTTTGTCTTGTATGGATGCGGGAAGGTTATAGCTTGTGTAATCAAAACTACGTCATTTTGATGTTGGGTTTCACTTAATCAAAACTACATTGTTTTGATATTGAGGTGTCTATATAAGGATGAGGAGCCCTCTTGTTTTAGGTTTAGGGTTTCTTTTCTGGCAGCCGCCGCAGGGAGAGAGAGAGAGAGAGGGAGAAGGAGAGCTCCTGGTTGCTGCTGGAGTGTCTAGCGTGGGTGGACGGCATCTAGCGTGGGAGCGTGAAGGATCCTTAGGTAGGGGTTCTGTTCCTCCTTGAAACTATCCCAGGGTTTTGGCCTTGTGAGAGGCAGTCTGTTGTATATTCTGGATATATATATATATATATATATATATATATATATATGTAAATTCATATAGGTGTGATCTCCTATATGGATGTTGGCCTTCAATGGTGTATTTGCTTGGATATTTGTATATATGCCCGTGAGGTTGGGGATTACGCATGCTAAGTGTTTGTTTTTATGACTGTGTGGCTATGCATGCTAGGTGTTCGATTTTATGTTTGTGTGACTAAGTTTGAGAGCCTGTGAATGTATGTGTTCGATGTTATGCCTGTGAGACTATGCAAATCATGTGTTTGATGTTATGCCTGTGTGGCTTTGTGTGCTGTGTGTTTGTTGGTACACCCGATGGCTGTGGAAGCCCGGGACTACTTTGGAACCTGGTGGCTGTGGAAGCCCGGGACTACTTTGGAGCCCGGTGGCTGTGGAAGCCCGGGACTATTCTTGGAACCCGGTGGCTGTGGAAGCCCGGGACTGTTTATGTTAGCCTGTGTGGTAGTGGAATTGTTAGCCTGTGTGGCTGTGGATATGCTAGCTTGTGTGGTTGTGGCAAAGGTAGTACTTGTGACTTGTGTGTTGACGCTTGACCGGATTATCAGCTGCTTGTATCTTATTGTCACTACACTACTCTTGTACACGTCCTCATGTAGATGCTAGGGCATGGGATAGGTTGGGAAGACATGATCCCTACTGAGCTGTGGTTGCTCACCCCTCCTTCTGTGACGTGTTTTCTTTCAGGAACATACAGACGCTAGGTGGAACCCCAAGGTGGAAGACCGTATTTGTTTTACTGTTTCGTTCAATTGTTATTTTGAGGAAATTGATGTAACCCCAGTGGGGAGGGGTTGAAAACAAGATTTGAATGTAATAAAGGCATGTGGTTTGGTTTTAAATGTTTGTTGTGGTTTTAAAATTAATAAACATATTGATTTACGTCTTTGCGAATTTCTGTTGTGTATGTGTACGATGTCTTGCGTGGGATGTTGTATGTCAACCCTTTGCCCACCGGGTGGGTAAAGGGGAGTCACGAACCGGTTTCCTCGGGTTGGAAATCCGGAGCTGACACCACTATACTCACAGACTTTGATGATGATGATGATGCGCCCAATGGGACACGCATGAAGAAGCATCCTACTGCTCCAGGACAAACCTCATACTCCACTCAGCCTAGTCCCTCAACGACCCATCCAACTTCGGCTGAGGCCTCCACGCCAGCTTCACCCACTAAACCAGCTGCTACCTCCACCACTAAAACGATGTTACCACCACGCACTATCACTACCGGAGCCAGCCCAGCTGAACTTGCCACTTTCAATAGCTATGTTGCTGGGGACACCACCGCGCGGACTTGTGGCTACGAAGCATTCTTCACTGGACCCGAACTATGTCGTTTACTACACGATGGTGAAAAAATGGATAATATTGAGATGACACAGTTCATCTTTGCCCAAAAGTCCTATTTGGCGAAGCTTCCTCTCCATATCCGCCGAGATACCCGTGTGGAGCTCTGTTTGCCTATTATGCAGCCTTATCTCATTGATGATGCCTGATCGAGTTTATTCACGGTCGCAGATATGAGAACTCCTTCCATCCATGGAACGAAGTCGACCATGTGCTCATCCCCTACCTATCGACATCCCCACACTAGTTTCTTCTCGACATCGACTTCAAAAACCAGAGGATCGTCATCTTTGACTCCAAGCCCACTACTCTACTACTCCATAGGCGGGAACAACTCCGTGAATTCAATCGCACCCTCACGTGAGTCATGCAGGGATATCCGCATAGGTGTGGTGGCTATCCTCTTTAAAAACTGATGGATATTAGTCGAGTCAAGCAAGGCGTTCCTACTTAGGATGATGCTCATAGCTGTGGTTTCTATGTATGCCATTATATTCGCATCCTGACCACCACTGGCTTCCCTGTCCTCATGCCCGAATTTGATCATGTGAGCAGTCGAGCCACCTCGTTATATCTGACTACTGCTCAACTCTTGCGCGAGCAAGCCACCGTTTTTCTATTTACGCAAAGTGTAAATATTCGACTTTAAACCGTAATCGTCTTGTACTCTATTTAATTGTACCCTGCCCTTCTTTCCCATTTTCGTGTACTTATCCTCTCTCAGTTACTTTTTATTTCTATCTTTGATCTACTGCCTATTGTCCTATATTGTCTTGTGTTGCTCCCATGTGTTCTGGTGCTTGTTTCTCATCCCATAAAGGGGGAGTATCTCTCAGGGGGAGCAATGTCACAGGGGAAGTTATCTTCGACAGAAGGCAGCTAACGAAGAGATTCATGCCTAGGGGGGAGAGGAGTGTGCCATTTTTCTTAATTTGGATCTCCTCCAAATTTTTCATATGCAAAGATATTTTCTGTTAACTTAAAAAAAATTGCCCAAAAGAAGAATCGTAGTCTCAGACTTCATGATTTTCACCGGTTGTCAGCTTACATTAAATAGGGGGAGATTATTGGACATATACGATTTGATAAAGCTGCCAAGATACAGTCTAAGTCTTAAGACTCGTAGATTTGAAGGGTCATAGGGTTGACGAGTCAAAGTTAGTACAAGTAAATCTGCCATAGAACATCTTGGCGAGAGGTTCGTAGACTCGTAGGCTCTGGAGACTCGAAGCATATTTGTGACAAAACACATTGCGACTCGTAGATGCAGGGTCGAAGGTCGTAGAGTCGCAGTACGGAAAAGAGAGCGTTTATTGTAAGCGACGATTAAATTCAGAGACACGCAGAGTCGAAGAATTTTAAAGAACAATAACTAAACTTAAATAACTCGAAGACTCGAAGCCTGTAGAACTATAGAGTCCCTAAAGCGCTTATGTCACTTAATAGAACTTAAAGTACCGCTAGACTCGTAGACTCAAAGGTCGTAGAGTCGCAGCCTTAAAACACTGTTAAGAAAATAGGACTTGCAGACTCGTAGGTCGAAGGTCGAAGAGTCGAAGCCAAAAAGACTGACCAACTAAAATGAAACTGTAACTCGAGAGTCGTAGAGTCGTAGACTCAAAGGATACATGTAATTTAGGGAACTTGTCAGACACATCACAGACTCGAAGATCATGAAGGCAGAGAGTTATAGCTGAAGGGTCGTAGCTGTAGAGTCGAAGACTCGTAGAATACGGAAACTCAGTACATGAGCAACTGTGAAAGGCTAAGGAAGAAATGTAAAGTCTAAGACTCATAGAGTCGAAGATTTTCACGGTCGAAGACTCGCAGAGTCGAAGTGCCTCTTAGTGAAGTAAAATAAACTGAGGAAAACCCGAAGGTCGTAGATCCGTGAGCTAGGGTCGAAGACTCGCAATCGTAACAACGGGTAGATTAGGCGCACTTCGAAGAAGTCACTCTAAGAGCCATTAGGATAGTCATGGACTCATAGAGTTGTAGACTCGCAGAGTTGCAGACTTATAGTTAATAAAGTGACACAACAGACTTAATCTAACTCAAACTCTAGCCTCGAAGACTCGAAGATATCTGAGTCATAGACTCACAGATATCAACACTGTAAAGCCTGAAGTAAACTTCCATAACTTCAACAGGCTCTAACTGAAACCATCGAGTCACCAAACCTACGAGGTACCCACCTTCAAGGCATACTTACAACCCTAAGCATATTCACTTAGTGATATCTTCAGCTAGGGTTTGTACAGTAAGCTTGCACGGTCTCGAGCAGCTGGAGTGTAGTTAATGTCGCATTAATTGCTATCAACCACCCTCCACGGATGAACGGCTAAGATCGACTGCGCAAGTATGGCATGTGTCACGCCCCCGAATTCCAGGGAACCCGGAACCAGGTACATGACTTCCCCTTGCCCGCACCCGATAGGTCAAGGGGTTGGTGACTAGCACCAATGGAGACTACACCGCGGGTGTTGTCTCAAATATGCAACCCTGTACAGTCATACATCAAGGGTAATCCTGTACTTTCCATATATCATCTTGCATACAATGAGTCAAACAGTCATACAGACATCACATCATACAGTATGCAAATACAACTGTCCACGGACCCATGTCCGAGATATCACATAAAACAATACAGAATATAACTATATCATACATCAGAGTAGTGGGCGTCCTCCTGGAAGAAAGTCCTCCACTAGTCTCGGGTCACACCTGAAAAGTGGTAAACAACAAGTAGGGGTGAGCGACAAGCTCAGTAGGTGACCCCAACACTCCACATCATGCAGACATACAAGTCTATACTACATGCTCTGTGTACTCGTGCACTGTGTAGTGTGCACAATCATCAGGACTTAGCCAACAAACAAACATCAGGACCTAGCCTGCCCACACAGGACAGCCTGTCCACGATCCTCAACAGGATCCCAGCTCAGGGCACTCAGCCCTACCACAGCGCTATATGCCTGGACACAGTCGCCACACAGGCCTGCCATCAGCGCATATGCCTGCCACGGCATAGCACAATATGCCCGGCCACAGTCGCCACACAGGCCTGCCATCGGCGCATATGCTTGCCACATCAAACACATAGCACCATCGGTGCATCACGGTGAGAACCCAAACAAGTCACGGAGTCCATGCCCCAATACCTCACACCAACATACTAACATGAGTATGGCATGCCATTCTCAACATTTCCTTTAAAACTGTAGCCAGTCTTCACAAGTAAATCCTCAATCCTTGATTTATGAAGGAAGTACCCATAGCAGCTATTTTCTTGAAATTAAAAGTCCTGGCATTGGGTTCCCATATCATAAATAAGATAATCTGATTTTTGGGGATTTTTCTGAGATGTCTAACCCCACTTTCCAAAAATTCACCACTACGAACTTTTGGGTTTTTCCGAGATTTTACATTAAATCCCAATTTTCACATTTTGAAAGAGTGGAATTAATTTTTCTAGTATTTTTCTTTGAATCCAAATGGGGGGTATTTCGTTATTTACATTGTAACTTGAGTATATACTTTAATGGTTTACAATGTAAATGGTTCAGTGCAGTGCAGTTGCACTGCTGCGGAACTCTGCTACGGATTGATGTTGCGGAATGGATGCTGCGGATACACTGCTGCGGAGCGAAGCTTTCGGATCACTGCTATTGATCCGGACTAACTACTCCGGACTACTGATCCGGACTAACTCCTCCGGACTACTGATCCGGACTAACTGCTCCGGACTACTGATCCAGACTAACTACTCCGGACTACTGATCCGGACTAACTGCTGCTGACTCCACAGCTGCTGACTATGAACTTCGACACTGCAGTTCGCCCAAGTTACTGTTCATCATCGTTTTTGGCCAAATTTTCATTTGGAATCAACCCAGCAACCCCCAGGCACTCAAAAACACGCGTTTTACTATACAGAGTACAAAATTACGTACCCAAACTGATATAAATCAGTTCTTAACCACAGATTTTATGCTAAATCATCATATCTAACCCCAAAATTGGGTTTCTCCCCAAAACCTAGGGTTCATACTCAAATTCATAAATCATGATAAATTCATGCATATTCCAAGACAAAATCGAGATAAGAAGTTCAAGGACACCCACTTGGAAGATTATTTGCGATCCACGAGCTCCAATCGCCCCAAAATCGCCAAGTGAAGCTCTTCACCTTCTCTCTTTCTCTCTCTTGCTCAAACACGCATGCACCAAGCAAAATTAAAGGGATAATGCAGTTTCTTAATTATTTATACTGCTGCCAATAATTGGCCTCCCAGTAATAATTGATCTCCCGAACCCAATAATTGACCTCCCGAGGTCACGAACTCCAAATTGAGCCCAATTACTGTCAAAACGCTTAAAATGACGAGCACAACACTAAACAGATATTATTACACCCAAAAGACCACCCCAAATGCAAAGTCAACCAATAAACCCCCGAAAAGTCAACAATCAGGTCAAATGGGGCCCGGACTCGGAATCGGGCCCAAGTACAGTCAAAATGCTTACATCGACGACTACACTACCGTCCAAATAGTTACATTCCCATAGAATGACTATCTCTCAAAAGTATCCAAATACGAGTCTTTACATCCTCCCCACCTTAGGACTTTTCGTCCTCGAAAATAAAACACATGCCCAAAAGACATAGCAAAATCCAAGCTCAAGCACCGCACAACAACAAGACACAAAATATGATCATCAACATGATCACCAACCACACAGGTGCAATGCAACTCACAACAATCCAAAAAGGCTCACAAGATGTCAGGATGCTGCCAACAAACAACAAGCCAAACCACATCTCAAACATATGCTCAAACATATGCAAAACAAATGCAGAAAACATAACTCATACCTTAGGGAAGGTCCACACATCCTTCCCACCTCAGGACTGATCGTCCTCGAACAGCTCAGGATGAAGAACCCGCATCTGGCTCTCTTTCTCCCAAGTCTGCTCCTCCATGCCTCGGTGTCGCCATAACACCCGAACTAGTGGAATCGTCTTGCCCCGCAAGACCTGGTCCCGCCTGTCCAAAATCTGTGCCGGAATCTCAATAACGGCACCATTATCAGCCAAGTCTATCTCGCGATAGTCCAACACATGAGAAGGATCAGGGTGATACCGTGTCACGCCCCGGATTTCCAACCCAAGGAAACCGGTACGTGACTCCCCTTTTTACCCACACGGAGGGCAAAGGGGTTAGGATACAAACCAAGAACTGAACATTTTAAACATTCACAACACATTCAAGAAAAATAAAGTCCATCAAGCAGTCCACAAACCAAATCAGTCTTTAATACAAAGTCTTCTTTTCAATCCATCCCCATTGGGGTTACATCAGTTCCCATAATAAAATAACATAAACAATAAAATAAATAAGGTCTTCCACCTTGGGGTCCCACCTAACGCCTGTAGGTTCCTGTAAAGAAAACAACATGGTAGGAGGGGTGAGCAACCACAGCTCAGTAGGGATCATGTCTCCCCAACCCATCCCATGCACCTAATATCTACATGCCTTGTGTACAAGTGCTGTGTCGTGATACAATTATTCCACCAGATATAGTTACGGCTATAACAAGCAAACACAATCATACATGGGCTAGTACATAAACACTCCCGGGCTTCCACAGCCACCGGGTTTCAAGAACAGTCCCGGGCTTCCACAGCCACCGGGTCCCACAAAACGTCCCGGGCTTCCACAACCACCGGGTTCCACAAAACGTCCCGGGCTTCCACGGCCACCGGGTTCCACAAAACAGTCCCGGGCTTCCACCGGCCACCGGGTTCCACAAAACGTCCCGGGCTTCCACGCCCACCGGGTGTACAAGCAAACACGCAGCACACATGGCCATACAGGCATAACATCAAACACTTAGTATGCTTAGTCACACAGGAATAACATCGAACACTTAGCATGCATATATCCACAAGCTCATACACCCAGCCACACAGACATAATCTAACACACTGGACGTGCGTGGCCTCACAGGCATTACCTCAAACACATAACATGCACGGCCTCACAGGCATTACCTCAAACACATAACATGCACAGCCTCACAGGCATTATGTCAAACACTTGGCAGGCATATATACATATATCCAAACAACGCCATTGAAGGCCAACATTCATATAGGAGATCACACCTATATGAATTTACATATAAATAGTATGATAACAAGGACAATATCCAACGGGTAATTCACCACAGGGCCTAACCCCGGATCAGGTATAAGAAAACAGAACCCCTACCTTAAAGAAGATCCTCCTTGCTCCCGCGTTAGATGCCGTCCTCCCCACGCAAGATGCTCCGCAAAGAACCAGCAGTTCTCCCCCCTTTCCCTCTCTCTAGCTCTCTCTCTCTCCACGAGGCCGCAATGGCCGAAAAACCCCCTAACCCTAGAACAAGGAGTCTCCTCATCCTTATATAGGCCTCCCACTATCAAAACGACGTAGTTTTGATTAAGTGAAACCCAGGATCAAAACGACGTAGTTTTGATCACACAAGTTAGCACCTTTCCGCACCCATATAGGCCAAAATACTCGGAATTTCAACATGGTCCTTTGGAGAAAGTTCCTTAGAATGTCAAAACCAAGGGAACCATGCAAAAATATGCTCGCACGCCAATTTGCACGTGAATTCCCCAATTCACGTGCAACTCCATATGCACTCCAAATGCTCTCAAACTTCACCCCTAGCCTCCTTGCATCATTTAGAAGACAACCACACTTGCACGTGAATTGGACCCATATCACGTGCACCTCACATACATGTCCATTTGGCCTGAAACTTCGTGGTAGATAGAGGACACCATTCTAAGCATCTTTCCTTTTGCACGTGAATTCATTGGAGTCCATTTACTGGGTCAAAATCTAGAAAAACTCTACCGAGGAGGCAAACCGACTAACTCAAGGTACGGGTCCTTACATCCTCTCCCCCTTAAGACTTTTCGTCCTCGAAAAGAAATGACATAAGAGGAAAACAAACACAAGCTACCCATTTGCCACACGGCGAGCCACAACACCCAAATGGGTCATACACCACACACAAGACAACAAAGACATAACAGTACCACCATAATCCATAACCACAATAATGCACATAACACATGTCCACATGGCACGAATACACATCTCAAGGCACATCACAAATAAGAACACATGTCTTTAAAAGACAATACAAATACATCAACTAATACAAGAAAACACATCACAAGAAAACATCACTATCCATCCCTTGGCCAACAACCACCTCCCACGCTTAAGATTGTTCGTCCTCGAACAAGTCTGGGTGCTGCTCACGCATCACGGACTCACGTTCCCATGTCTCCTCCTCAATGCCACGGTGCTGCCATAGCACGCGAACCAAAGGAATAGCACGACCACGCAAAAGCTTCTCTCGCCGATCTAGGATACGGATAGGGGCCTCAATGACGGACATGTCATCCGCAATGTCCAACGTCCCCCAATCAATCACATGAGTGGGGTCAGGGTGATACTTCCGCAACTGGGACACGTGAAACACGTTGTGCACTCGACTCAGCCGCGGTGGTAACGCTAACCGGTAGGCCACAGGCCCTACACGATCCAGAATCTCAAAAGGACCAATAAACCGCGGAGATAGCTTGGAACCTCGCCCAAACCGTCGATGTCCACGACGTGGAGAGACATGAAGGAACACATCATCACCAACAGAAAACTCCAAAGGTCGCCGCCGCTGATCCGCATAAGATTTCTGCCGACTCTGAGCTAACAACAAACGCTGACGAATCAACTTGACCTTCTCAGTAGCCTCTTGAACCAACTGTGGCCCCAAGAGAGCTATCTCCCCCACCTCGGTCCAACACAAAGGTGACCGACACGGCCGTCCGTACAACGCCTCAAAAGGAGCCATCCCAATGGATGCCTGATAACTGTTGTTGTAGGCAAACTCCACCAAAGGAAGGTGAGTTGCCCACGAACCCCCAAAATCTAGCACACAAGCCCTCAACATGTCCTCCATGGTCTGATTCGTCCGCTCAGTCTGACCGTCAGTCTCAGGGTGAAAGGCTGTACTCAGGTGAAGCTTGGTCCCCATAGCCTCCTGCAAACCGGCCCAAAAACGGGAAGTGAACCGCGAATCCCGGTCAGAGACAACCGATGATGGTACGCCATGCAGTCTCACAATCTCGTTCATGTACAGCTGACTCAAGGTCCCAATAGAGTCCTGCTCGCGAACAGCCAGGAAATGAGCCGACTTTGTGAGTCGATCCACAATCACCCAAATCATATCCTTCCTCCCAGGTGGTGGGTGGAAGACCGATCCACAAAATCCATCGCGATATGGTCCCACTTCCACTCGCTATGGGCAAGGGCTGTAACATGCCCGCCGGCCGCTGATGCTCAGCCTTCACCTGCTGACACGTGAGGCACCGCGAAACAAAGGCAGCTACATCGCGTTTCATCCCAGGCCACCAAAAATGTCCGCGAAGCGCATGGTACATCTTCGTACCCCCTGGATGCACAACAACTCTAGATTGGTGAAACGCCCTCATCACCTCATCCCTGAGGGAAGAAGCCACTACCAACCGCCCCTGAAATGACAACTCATGCTCGGGACCCTCTGTCCCGGTCCCCAGATAGCTCCCCGGCCTCAATACGGGCACGGAGAACCTCGCACTCAATGTCACCCAGCTGTTCCTCCCGGACGCGCTGGTACAACTCAGGCACTACCACCAAAGGACTCGGGACTGTCCCACCATCACGAACAACAATGCCGCAGCCGCAACGTCGCCAACCGCTCCATCGGCTTCCACTCTCTCACGGCCACCTCAGCTTTCCCTTTTCTCGCTCAATGCATCAGCCACAACATTACCCTTGCCCGGGGTATAGGCAAGAGTAAAATCAAAGGTCTACAAATACTCCACCCATCTCCTTTGCCTCAAATTCAAGTCCTTCGAGTAAAGATGTATCGAAGGCTCTTGTGATCCGAGAACACCACAAACTTTTCCCCCCAAGAGGTAGTGCTGCCAACTCTTCAGGGCGAAGATGACAGCAGCCTAACTCAAGGTCATGAGTAGGATAATTCTGCTCATGAGGCTTCACTGCCTCGACCCATAAGCTACCACACCGTGCTCCTGCATAAGCACACACCCCAAACCAACCCTGGACGCATCACGGTATACCTCATATGGAATATCCTCCCTAGGCAACCTCAACACAGGTGCGGTGGTCAAACGGGTTTTGAGAGTCTCAAACGCCCGGCGACACTTGTCGGTCCAATCAAACTTCACGCCCTTCCGAGTCAACGCTGTCATAGGAGCCGCCAAACGGGAGAACCCCTCTACAAAACGACGATAGTACCCCGCCAAGCCAAGAAAACTACGGATCTCAAAAACGTTGGTTGGCCTCACCCACGATGCCACGGCCTCAATCTTGGCCGGGTCCACCCTAACTCCCTCAGTGACACCACATGGCCAAGAAAGTGAACCTCCTGCAGCCAAAACTCACACTTGCTAAACTTAGCAAACAACTGCTGGTCCCTCAAGGTTTGCAACACTTGTTGCCAAGTGCTCCACATGCTCCCTCTCGGTCTTGGAATACACCAAGATATCGTCGATAAACACCACCACGAACGAGTCTAAGTATGGGGCAAAGACTTGGTTCATCAAATGCATGAACACCGCTGGCGCATTAGTGAGCCCGAAAGGCATCACTACCCACTCATAATGCCCATACCTGCACCGAAAAGCCGTCTTAGGGATGTCCTCCTCCCTAACCCTGAGCCGGTGATACCCCGACCGTAAATCTATTTTGGAAAACCACCTGGGCCCCACTCAATTGGTCAAACAGGTCATCTATCCGAGGCAACGGGTACTTGTTCTTCACTATCACCGAATTCGGCTTCCTGTAGTCGATGCAGAGACGTAGTGTACCATCGGCCTTCTTCGCAAAGAGCACCGGAGCACCCCAAGGTGAGGTACTCGGTCCGATATACCCCCGACCCACCAACTCCTCGATTTGCCTCTTGAAGCTCCCTCAACTCAGCTGGCCCCATACGATACGCTACTTGGGAAATCGGACCCGTCCCCGGCACCAACTCAATGGTGAACTCCACACTCCTCTTAGGTGGCAAACTCCTCAACTGCTCAGGAAAAACATCCTGAAATTGGTCCACAACACGGGCCACACCCTCTTTTCCACCTTACCCTCCTCGGCAAAGGTCGGGCTGCTAACCTGTGGGTAATGGCACCCCACCGGTCCAACACGGCCCGGCCCGACTCGCCTCACAATCCCACTCCCCCCGCAGGGTGCAAGAGGTCCCTCCAGGTGTCACGAAGGTCACACGCCGCCGATAACAATCTATCTTGGCCTGGAAAGCCATAAGCCAATCCATACCCAAGATCAGGTCAAACGTCCTCAAAGGCATTACATGCAAGTCAAAACTCAGCTCCACCTCGCCTATGGTTAACACACAGTTACGACACACTCTCCGTACCTCAATCATGCCTCCCACCGGAGACTCCACAACTAGGGGCCTTGCGGCTTCCACACAAGCTAACCCCAAGCCGTCTATTACAAGCTCAAGAACAAACGAACATGATGCACCCGTATCGAAAAGAACGAAGCTAAGGTACGGGAGATCAAGAGGGTACCTCTAACCACCGATGGTCCTGCTCCACCCTCAGCTGGTGGGGGTGGTAGCTCAGCCTCCTCCGGGTACGTCGCCTCCAGCGCAAACACCCTCCCTTGGCCCGTGCCACTGGTCGGCTCACTCACTTGGCGCTTCCCGCCAAGGCTGCCTCCAGCTTCAGTCTGCTGCCGCTCCGGCCTCCCCTGAGGTCGGGTCTGATTCGATCCTGCCTGACTAGCCGGCCACTGACGAGCTGGTCTCTCTGCTGGTGCACGAAAACTGGCATCACTCCTTGTGCTGGATGTCATGCCTCCAACTCCCCTGTTGCCACTCCGGCAAACCCGGCTCAGATGGCCCTCTCGTCCACATCTATGGCATTTCCAGTCCCTCTTTGGACACTCCTTTCTCAAGTGGCCTTGCTCCCCACAGCGAAGAACAACCGCCGGGGAGACCCCCTGCTGGACCGCCCTGCTCGCCACCGCCAAAGCTAGACCTCCCTGGGTTCACCAATGTCTGTCCCCTGCTGCGGAAGGAACCGTTATCCCTCTCCTCCGTCTTGAGCCTCTTGGACCCTGCATCTCGATCAGGCCCACTCGCAACTGGCGACCCTGATGGGCCCGCCTCCCACCATCCGGTCTCTCTCGGCTATACGGGCTGTCTCCACAGCCTCAGCATAGGTCCTCAAGCGTAGAATCGCCACCCTCTCCCTAAGGGCTGGCCTAAGACCCAGAGTGAACTTGTGGGCCTTCAGGTCCTCCTTTGCCACTGTCTCGGGGGCAAACCTACTCAGGCTCCGGAACTCCCGCTCATACTCGGGCACCGTCTTTGATCCTTGCTTCAGGCTGCCAAATTCCTCCCTCTTCTGCCATCTCACCGATTCCTGGGAAGAACTCATCATGGAAGAGTTGCAAGAATTCCTCCCAAAACATGAGTTGCACCGCACGGCTCCCCGCAACACTTGTCCACCACTCCAAAGCATCCCCCTCCACTGCCGAATTGCCAGTCGCACCTTATCCTCCTCCCTGGGCAGGAGAAAGGAGAACACATGCTCAATCTGCCTCAACCACTACTCAGCTACCACAGGATCTTCTCCCCCCCTTAAATCGCGGAGGTTGTTCCTTTCGGAACCGTGTCACCACGTCATCCTCTGCACGGGTCGGTACACCACCCAGCGAACTCTCACGCTCACGAGGCAGCTCTCCTACTGGTGGTGGTGGTGGTGGCACCACCTGCCGTGTCTTTGCCATCTCACGGCGCACCTCCTCCCGAACGTCCCGCCGGAGTCCCTCCCGTAGCTCTCGTACCTCCAGCCGGATGCCTTCTTGTAGCCGTGCCGGTAACAACGCATGTCCCCCAACGGATGGCCCCGCACCCGGACCCTCATGGGCAGATGACTCATCGCCCATCGCCCCGGACGCACGTGTCACTCTCCTCGGTGGCATTCTTACTACATGAAGTAAGATGCACAAACGTCAGAACGCGTTTGACTACTAACAAGTTGACTACCTCTACCTCATTATCAAGTCAAGCCGTACATGGCATTACACACATTTTAACCATTGCATCAATCAATATTGCACACAGCACAGTCCACATTGTAGTCATACCCAAGGCATTCCAAGAATATTCAGAGTTGCACAGTTCACACATAATCATGTTATGCACATCCTACACACATGACAACAAATGCAACTAGTGCCCTAATGCCAATGCATGCAAATCCTACCACAAGACCGGACTACCCTAAGTACACCTTGGAGGCTCAAAGAGGACCATGTTGATCAGGCATGTCCCTCCAGGCTCCTCCAAAGGACTCAAGATAACCAAGTCCGCCCACTACCCTAGGCCAACTAGACCATGCTTTGATACCATATTGTCACGCCCCGGATTTCCAACCCGAGGAAACCGGTACGTGACTCCCCTTTTTACCCACACGGAGGGCAAAGGGGTTAGGATACAAACCAAGAACTGAACATTTTAAACATTCACAACACATTCAAGAAAAATAAAGTCCATCAAGCAGTCCACAAACCAAATCAGTCTTTAATACAAAGTCTTCTTTTCAATCCATCCCCATTGGGGTTACATCGATTCCCATAATAAAATAACATAAACAATAAAATAAATAAGGTCTTCCACCTTGGGGTCCCACCTAACGCCTGTAGGTTCCTGTAAAGAAAACAACATGGTAGGAGGGGTGAGCAACCACAGCTCAGTAGGGATCATGTCTCCCCAACCCATCCCATGCACCTAATATCTACATGCCTTGTGTACAAGTGCTGTGTCGTGATACAATTATTCCACCAGATATAGTTACAGCTATAACAAAGAAACACAATCATACATGGGCTAGTACATAAACACTCCCGGGCTTCCACACCACCGGGTTTCAAGAACAGTCCCGGGCTTCCACAGCCACCGGGTCCCATAAAAACGTCCGGGCTTCCACAGCCACCGGGTTCCACAAAACAGTCCCGGGCTTCCACAGCCACCGGGTTCCACAAAACAGTCCCGGGCTTCCACAGCCACCGGGTTCCACAAAATAGTCCCGGGCTTCCACAGCCACCGGGTGTACAAGCAAACACGCAGCACACATGGCCATACAGGCATAACATCAAACACTTAGTATGCTTAGTCACACAGGAATAACATCGAACACTTAGCATGCATATATCCACAAGCTCATACACCCAGCCACACAGACATAATCTAACACACTGGACGTGCGTGGCCTCACAGGCATTACCTCAAACACATAACATGCACAGCCTCACAGGCATTACCTCAAACACATAACATGCACAGCCTCACAGGCATTATGTCAAACACTTGGCAGGCATATATACATATATCCAAACAACGCCATTGAAGGCCAACATTCATATAGGAGATCACACCTATATGAATTTACATATAAATAGTATGATAACAAGGACAATATCCAACGGGTAATTCACCACAGGGCCTAACCCCGGATCAGGTATAAGAAAACAGAACCCCTACCTTAAAGAAGATCCTCCTTGCTCCCGCGTTAGATGCCATCCTCCCCACGCAAGATGCTCCGAAAGAACCAGCAGCTTCTCCCCCCTTTCCCTCTCTCTAGCTCTCTCTCTCTCTCCACGACGGCCGCAATGGCCGAAAAACCCCTAACCCTAGAACAAGGAGTCTCCTCATCCTTATATAGGCCTCCCACTATCAAAACGACGTAGTTTTGATTAAGTGAAACCCAGGATCAAAACGACGTAGTTTTGATCACACAAGTTAGCACCTTTCCGCACCCATATAGGCCAAAATACTCAGAATTTCAACATGGTCCTTTGGAGAAAGTTCCTTAGAATGTCAAAACCAAGGGAACCATGCAAAAATATGCCTGCACGCCAATTTGCACGTGAATTCCCCAATTCACGTGCAACTCCATATGCACTCCAAATGCTCTCAAACTTCACCCCTAGCCTCCTTGCATCATTTAGAAGACAACCACACTTGCACGTGAATTGGACCCATATCACGTGCACCTCACATACATGTCCATTTGGCCTAAAACTTCTGTGGTAGATAGAGGACACCATTCTAAGCATCTTTCCTTTTGCACGTGAATTCATTGGAGTCCATTTACTGGGTCAAAATCTAGAAAAACTCTACTCAGGAGGCAAAACTGACTAACTCAAGGTACGGGTCCTTACATCATCCAAGATAGCCCAGCCCATACCCGTCACAAGAATTTTGTCCGCTTTGGCCAACCAGTCTTGGGCCTCGCCCTCATGGCCTGCTCCGCACGGTTTTGTCTTTGGGCCTCGCCCAAAACGCGTCCCTGTGAGGTGAGGTATCCGTCCCCTCCTATAAGGCGGACTTTGTTCTCCTCACCAAGCAATGTGGGACTAACACCCACTCATGGGTCGTTACAATCCACCCCCCTTAGGAGGCCCACGTCCCCGTGGGACCATGGCACACCGCTCCGGGTCTGGCTCTGATACCATCCAAGATAGCCCAGCCCATACCCGTCACAAGAATTTTGTCCGCTTTGGCCAACCAGTCTTGGGCCTCGCCCTCATGGCCTGCTCCGCACGGTTTTGTCTTTGGGCCTCGCCCAAAACGCGTCCCTGTGAGGTGAGGTATCCGTCCCCTCCTATAAGGCGGACTTTGTTCTCCTCACCAAGCAATGTGGGACTAACACCCACTCATGGGTCGTTACATACCGCCTCAACTGAGACACATGAAACACATCATGTACTCGCGCTAACTCTGGTGGCAAAGCTAATCGGTAAGCCATTGCGCCCACGGTGGCAACAATGTCAAACGGTCCCACAAAACGAGGGAAAAGTTTGGATCCACGTCCAAACCTCCGATGCCCTCGATGCGGCGAAACCCACAAAAATACACGGTCCCCCACCTCAAACTGCAAGGGTCGACGCCTCTGATCCGCGTAGGACTTCTGCCTACTCTGTGGTGTCAGCATACGCTGTCTAATCAACTGCACTATCTCCGTGGTTTCTCGAACCATATCGGGACCGAGAACAGCTGTCTCTCTAGTCTGTGCCCAACACAAGGGTGATCTACAAGGCCGCCCAAACAGCGCCTTGATAAGACGTTTTTGTCGCTCTAACGCTCTCAAAATAATATTTATAAACCTAACTAACCTGTAGAAAGGTAAGTCAGGGTCGATCCCACAGAGACACAGTTGGAAATCTATAACTTAATTGCGCTCCTATTGTCTAAGCAAATAATGGTAGAGAAATTAAATAAAAATAAATAATTAAAATAAAATAAATTAAAATAAATAAAATAAAACAATCCTAGAGAAAAGGGAAAATAAGGGAATAAAGGTCTAAGGGCTGAGGTTCACCACAATTTCCAATCCTTAATTGTATGACTTAATTAATTATTCCTATTAATTCTCTAACACGTAAAGGTGGTTGATCCTAATGTAACTGCCAACCGCTTTCGCGCAAATAGCAGCGTGCCTAACCCCAGCAGCGGCCTACTCTCGTGACCCGTTGAAATAGGATCAAACCCATTAATAGGTGATTAACCATGATTCCTCCTAGGATCACGGACTACTCTCGTGACACGCAAGTCCTAGGTCTCATTCTATAGTTCCGATAATCGAGGTACACCTTTCGGTCCTTCCCCTAATTATCCAAGACATGTAATAGGTTCACGACGCCCAAACACGGATTCAATTAATAAAATGAAATCGTTTATGAAAAAGATAAGAAATAATTAAATAAAAACTCATACAATTAAGAAATTGGGATTAGGCTACCCCCAATCCCTAGGAAGAACGGATTATCCCATGAGAATTTGAATAGACATATTTATATATAAAATCATGAAATTGGGATTATAAAGGGAGAAAAGAAGATGAACCAACCTGTCACGAAGGCATACAAATGATCCTCACCCAAAACCAATGTGTTCTTTATCCAAAATCACATAAAATTCTCCAAAATCAAAAGAGAAATCTAAAATCAAAGCTAAGGTTCTTGGGCCGCCAAGGACGGCTCCCCAATGGTTCAGAAATCCTAACTCTAACATAAACATGACCCTTATATAGTCTCCCAATTATTACATTAAAATAATTAAGAAAAATATATAAAAGAAAAAGAAAAAGGAGAAATGTCGTCGACATAGGCCATGGCCACCAAAAAACGTGGCCATGGCGACAGTACGCTGGATATTTGTGAAGGTCGGCGGCCATTAATTTTGCAGCCACGGCGAGAACTTCGTCGTGAACAGTAAAAGACGGCTGCCATGGTCAGGCACTGCGCGGCCATGGCCTGTGTAAAGTACTTTTTAGTTGTCCAACATTATCTGATGCCAATTTTGCCCTTTTTCAGCTTTGTTTGGGCCAAATTGCTCCAAGTACCTACAAAACACACCAAAATACACAAAACACACCAAAACACAACAAAAATACTAAAAACACATATTAATCAAATAAAACATAACGCAAACACAATAAACACTCTAAAATCCATTAAAATAGGGGCTGAACACATACCAAAAATGCATATAAAATGGGTTCATCAAAATCCCCCTTACTTGCCTCTTGCTCATCCCCGAGCAAGGACTAAATTAATCACACAATCACACAAAAATGGAAAATAAGAAAATAAAAAAAACACAATTGAGAATATGGGTAATTCCAAATATGCAAGCACCATACAAAAGAGAATGAAATGCTAGCAAGGAATGAGCAAAGGCAACCCTAAGCTTCTACATGACCTTCCCCACACTTAGTCCAACAATTACATGTTTTCCTAGCTAAGGGTCTAAGGAACAACCAAATTAATCAAATAATAGAGCAAATAACCATAAATTCTTGGAGTCCTCTCAATAGAAGCCAAAAATACCTCACTCAAGTGGTAGTCTCACATCACTCAACACTCAAAACCTCCATGGGTTTTCAGACCGTAAGAAAGTAAAAGCAAGTCCCTCATTGTGGTGACACAATAATTCTTACCACAAACCAAATGCCGTTGCCAACATGCCACCATGAGAGGTAAGCTACCAATTATGATGCTCTAAACTAACAACATAAGGCTCAATCTCATCTTTTTTTTTTGAAATAAACATTCAAATAATTGCAACTCTTTTTCTTGTCAAACTAAGTGGCATAAATATATATATATGTTAATAATCAAACATGGGGTTTACAAAATCAACATTCCCTTGGGCCTAAATATAAAGATTATGCCACAAGGATTACAAATAAAAGTACCCCATTTACATAAAATGCCACAACTATGAGAAATAAAACATAAAATAGCCAAATATACATGGTTGGCCAAGCCACCTATAAATGGCAAACAACAAAGCTCTTATTCTTTCTCTTTTCTTTCTTTTTCTTTCTTTTTTCAGATTTTTTTGTTTTTTTTTTTTCAAATTTGAGCCACACCCTAAAGAGCACCAATCTAGGCAACTAACATCAAAGCAACATGTGACTCTAGCCCAACATTCAAGCACTAACCCATCACCACAACACAACTATACAAGCACTTGCCCAAGATCATCAACCAGGAGGCTAATCACACTTAAAAGAACAAAGGATGCATGGATAGTGACGCTCTTAACACACAACTCCAAGAAAATATAAGGCATTCACCCTAAAATTGAAAAACTAAAGAAAGAACCCAAGTCCTAGCTCAAACACGCAATGATCTCATCCTAACCACAAGGAAAATAATGTATAGGCCTAAAGGCATAATTACCCAAACCAAACAATACATAACACCTCAACCATGGTAAATAGCAAAAATAAAAAAATTTCACTAAAACTACCATATGAAGAATATTCCCATAATATCTCCAAACTCATACAACCAATCATGCATGGACACACAAAATAAAACAAGAATAAACAATCATGCAGACTCTCCCCGACACTTGAAAGACACAATGTCCTCATTGTGAAAGGGAATAGACACCCACACAAAGCATGTAAGAACACATAGCAAACAATAAAATAAAACAAAAGAGGAAAGGCATATAGAAGGTGAAAGGATTTTATTTCAAAAATCAAACACACAATAAAATAAAAAAATGAAAAAGAAAACAAGGACAAGAAAAAAAAAAAAAAAAATGACCCGATCAGGAGGTCGAGGTGAGAAAGATAAATCATAAATAAAAATAATAAAAACAAATACCACTACTTTATCAGGTGGCCGTGGTGTGTAAGAGAGATCATACCTGTGTGGAATTAGAGGAACTCCTACGAAACCTCTAATTAGCCGACGGGGTTGTAGAGGAAGGTCCCGCAAGCCTAAGCCCTGTAGGTGAGGGGCTACACACAAGCAAGAAAAACAAAAACAAAAACTACACCTATAACTGGAAAAATAAAAAGAAAAAGAAATAGGTAAAACAAATAAATTACAAAGGGAGTGAGAGGAGGGTTTATAATATTCAATGACTGTTACCTCCTCAGATGGACTAGTTACCTTAGGACTTACCTGCCCGGGTTCTTGGACATGAAACTGGGAGTCACTAATAATTACCTATTCGGGGACGTCTCCCTCCACAGGAGTATCATGTAAAAGCTCATCTCCAGCTGTGCCGTCAACCAGTGGTGCAGATCCGAGGTGGCAACCATTAATCATATCATCCATGGCCCTGCAAGATAAATCAACATACAACGGGGACCAAGAAGAAGTACTATGCCTATTCACACTAAAGTCATCGATCTCCCTAAAAGGATGCTCACTCTTTAATCCTATATGATCAATATGTTCACATGGTGCATCAGTGCCAAAATTAAAGGGATTACTAGAAAGGATACAAAAATCCAAAAATTTTTGTAACCCGAAAATCAAGCTCTCGGTCTCCTATATGGACTCTAGTAAGGTATGAAGTCTATCCTCATAGGCATTCAAATCAATAAGGCAAGCAAAAGCAGTGCCATGAGTTTCCTTAACTAGGTTATCAAATATAGCCTCATCAATGGTAGAGTTCTCTAAGACTTCTACCTCTCTATGCAATTCATGAATGGTGGAACAAAGAGATTCCATCCCACCATTATCCTCACAAGATATAGGAAGGGCAAATGAATTCAAAAAACAAGTATTAGCCATATGGCCACCACTTCCACAATGAGTACAAAGCACAAGAGGTAATGAATTAACATATGCATTATAAGCACCATAAAAATTAGGATCATCATGAGTGACACCTAAATGCAGTTGGCTGAGCTGCCTAATAGTAGCGTGTGGACATCGAGAGGGCTCATGCTCACCACCACAAAACATACAACGAACTGGCATTTTAAAATAAAATAAAGTACACTGCCGGTTAGAGAGGAGAAGAGAAGAAAAAAAAAGAAAATGAAAAGAAAAAAAAAAGCAAATAAGTTTTAAAAAAAAACTGCACCTAAAATTAACAAATAAATAAATAAAATAGCAATAATAATAAAATAGAAAAAACACTAGCAAAATATTTTTTAAAAAAAAGCAATCAAAACAACAATAAAAAAAATACAACAATAAATAAATAAATAAATAAATAAAATCACACAAGGAAATGAAAAACAAAACCAAATACACATATATACATGCTTAGTCCAATTTTCACACGTTCGGCTAAAGTTCCCAAAAATTTCCCCAGCAACGGCGCCAATCTGATAAGACATTTTTGTCGCACTAACGCTCTCAAAATAATATTTATAAACCTAACTAACCTGTAGAAGGGTAAGTCAGGGTCGATCCCACAAAAACACAGTTGGAAATCTATAACTTAATTGCACTCCTATTGTCTAAGCAAATAATGGTAGAGAAATTAAATAAAAATAAATAATTAAAATAAATTAAATTAAAATAAGTAAAATAAAACAATCCTAGAGAAAAGGGAAAATAAAGGAATAAAGGTCTAGGGGCTGAGGTTCAGCACAATTTCCAATCCTTAATTGTATGACTTAATTAATTATTCCTATTAATTCTCTAACACGTGAAGGTGGTTGATCCTAATGTAACTGCCAACCGCTTTCGCGCAAATAGCAGCGTGCCTAACCCCAGTAGCGGCCTACTCTCGTGACCCGCTGAAATAGGATCAAACTCATTAATAGGTGACTAACCATGATTCCTCCTAGGATCACGGACTACTTTCGTGACACGCAAGTCCTAGGTCTCATTCTATAGTTCCGATAATTGAGGTTCACCTTTCGGTCCTTCCCCTAATTATCCAAGACATGTAATAGGTTCACGACGCCCAAACACGGATTCAATTAATAAAATGAAATCGTTTATGAAAAAGATAAGAAATAATTAAATAAAAACTCATACAATTAATAAATTGGGATTAGGCTACCCCCAATCCCTAGGAAGAACGGATTATCCCATGAGAATTTGAATAAACATATTTATATATAAAATCATGAAATTGAGATTATAAAGGGAGAAAAGAAGACGAACCAACTTGTCACGAAGGCATACAAACGATCCTCACCCAAAACCAATGTGTTCTTTATCCAAAATCACATAAAATTCTCCAAAATCAAAAGAGAAATCTAAAATCAAAGCTAAGGTTCTTGGGCCGCCAAGGACGGCTCCCCAATGGTTCAGAAATCCTAACTCTAACATAAACATGACCCTTATATAGTCTCCCAATTATTACATTAAAATAATTAAGAAAAATATATAAAATAAAAAGAAAAAGGAGAAATGTCGTCGACACAGGCCATGGCCGCCAAAAACCGTGGCCATGGTGACAGTACGCTGGATATTTGTGAAGGTCAGCAACCATTAATTTTGCAACCATGGCAAGAACTTCGTCGTGAACAGTAAAAGACGCCTGCCATGGTCAGGCACTGCGCGGCCATGGCCTGTGTAAAGTACTTTTTAGTTGTCCAACATTATCTGATGCCAATTTTGCCCTTTTTCAGCTTTGTTTGGGCCAAATTGCTCCAAGTACCTACAAAACACACCGAAATACACAAAACACACCGAAACACAACAAAAATACTAAAAACACATATTAATCAAATAAAACATAACGCAAACACAATAAACACTCTAAAATCCATTAAAATAGGGGCTAAACACATACCAAAAATGCATATAAAATGGGTTCATCACGCCTCATACGGAGCCATCCCAATCGTGGCCTGATAACTGTTGTTGTAAGAGAACTCTACCAAAGAAAGGTGAGTCTCCCAACAACCTCCAAAATCTAGGACACAGGCACGCAACATATCCTCAAGCGTCTGAATCGTCTGCTCCGACTGACCATCCGTCTGTGGATGAAAGGTTGTACTGAGGTTCACCCTAGTACCCAAAGCTCACTGCAACTGTCTCCAAAACTGAGAGGTTAACCTAGCATCCCGATTAGATACAATAGACAATGGGACTCCTTGTAACCGCACAATAACATCAATATACCTCTGTCCCAAAGTCCTCACTGGGTCTGTCTCTCGAATCAGAATAAAATGCGCCGATTTGGTCAACCGGTCCACAATAACCCATATAGTGTCGTGTCCCCTGGAACGAGGAAGTCCAGTGACAAAATCCATGGTCACGTGGTCCCATTTCCACTTTGGCACTGGCAATGACTGCAACTCACCAGCTGATCTCAGGTGCTTTGCCTTGACCTGCTGACAGGTCAAACACCTCCTCACAAAATCAGCAACGGCCTTCTTCAGGCCTGGCCACCAAAACTGCCTCCTCACGGCATTGTACATCTTGGTCCCACCGGGATGTACACTAATCTCGACCTGGTGAAATTCCTGAAGAACCTCCTCCCGAAGAGAAGTGGGAACTATCAATCTACCCCTATACCGCAAGACATGCTCGCATCCTCGGTCCAATCGAAGGTGCCGGCCGGTCTGAATCGTCGCGGATGACCTCACAATCAACGTCCCCCAGCTGATCCTCTATGATCCTGTGCTGCATCTCTGGGACTGCTACAACAACACTGAGGGTCCCTCGCCCCTCGCTGGTCACCATCTGCAACCTCATCCCTGCCAACTGACCCATCATCTCCCATTCCTTAATGGCACAATGAGCCACCACGGCCCTGCTCTTCCTACTCAGAGCATCTGCCACCACATTACCCTTCCCAGGGGTGTACATCATATCAAATTGAAACTGCTGTAGGTACTCCACCCACCGTCTCTGCCTAAGGTTCAGGTCTCACTGAGAAAAGATATACTGCAAGCTCGTGTGGTCCGTATACACCACAAACTTCTCCCCAAGGAGATAATGCTGCTAGCTCTTAAGTGCAAAGATCACTGCAGCCAACTCCAAATCATGCGTGGGATAGTTCTGCTCGTGTGGTCTCAACTGCCTAGATCCATAAGCAATCACCTGCCGAGCCTGCATCAACACACAACTAAGTCCCCCCCTGGAAGCGTCACAATACACCTCGAAAGGCACACCCTCCTGTGGAAGAATCAAGATAGGTGCTGAGGTCAATCATGCCTTCAGCTCCATGAAAGCACTCTCACAAGCATCAGACCAAACGAAAGGAACTCCCTTCCTGGTCAGGTTCGTCATAGGAGCTGCCAACCTGGAAAAATCCTCCACAAACCTCCGATAGTAGCCTGCCAAACCAAGGAAGCTACGAATCTCAAACACATTTGTGGGCCTCTTCCACGACATGATCGCCTCAATCTTCTCAGGATCCACCGTGATACCTCCGAAGATACCACATGCCCCAAGAAGCGTACTGTTGCAACCAAAAGTCACATTTCGTGAACTTTGCATACAATCGGTGCTCCTGCAAGGTCTGCAACACAACCTTGCAAATGCTCCTCATGCTCCCTCTTGGTTCGTTGAATAGACCAAAATATCGTCGATGAACACCACAACGAACATATCTAAATATGGAGCAAACACATGGTTCATTAATCCCATAAACACTACTGGAGCATTCATGAGCCCAAACGGCATCACAAGCCACTCATAATGCCCGTAACGACAACTGAACGCGGTCATAGGGATATCTGCCTCCCTAACCCATAACTGATGGTATCTAGATCTCAAGTCTATCTTGGAAAACCATCTTGCACCTCGAAACTGATCGAACAGGTCATCGATCCTCGGCAATGGATACCTGTTCTTCACAGTCACCTGGTTCAGCTTCCGGTAGTCTATACACAGCCGAAGTGAACCAACCGCCTTCTTGGCAAACAACACTGGAGCGCCCCATGGTGAGCTACTCCGCCTGATAAAGCCTCGTGCCAATAGGTCATCTATCTGTCTCTTGAGCTCTCTAAGCTCTTTCGGTGCCATCCTGTGGGCTGCTAACCTTATTGGTGTTGTCCATGGCAACAACTCGATCGAAAACTCTACCTTCCTCATGGGTGGCAAACTGATCAAGTCCCCGGGAAACACATCCGGGAACTGATCTACAATGGGTGGCAAAACAGCCTTCCCCTCTCTCCTCCGGTCAACCAACGTCAAGCTGGCTAACTGGTGGGTCACATCACCCCACCCATGCCTCAACGGTCCCAACCTGCATGCCTCCTCAGTCCACTCACCCACGAAGACACCCCGCGTGCCCTCTGGCGTGAGGAACGTCATACGCCGTTGAAAACAATCAATCTTGGCCTCCACGGAGACCAACCAATCCATACCCAGGATAACATCAAAATCATCTAACTCCATGACATATAAATCACACATCAGGTGAACACCCCCAAGTGTTACCTAACAAGCACGACAGATACTCTCAAGTATCACAATTCCACCCAAAGGTGAAGCAACCATCAGAGACTCACTAACTGTCTCCTGGTCCAACTCTAACCCAACCACCGTAGCATACGAAATAAAAGAATGGGTAGCACCAGTATCAATCAACACTGAACAGATAGTATGAGAAATGATAATGATACCTCTTACCACTGAAGGTCCTGCTCCTGCCTCGTCCACTGGTGGAACCTCTGCCTCTCTGCTGGTAAGGGCAAACGTCCTCCCTCGTGGCCTACTGCCACTAGCCTGGCCCATTGGGGCCTTGCCCCGCTGATCAACATGACCCTGTGCCTCCCGCTGAGGCTGCTACACTGCAGGTCATGTCTGTGTGCTCTGTGCCGGCGGCATTGACCTCTGAGACGGAGCCCCACTCCTCTGTCCCTGATCTCTCGGACGAGGGCCTACACTGCTAGTTGAGCTAAGGGTAACACATTCCCTAGCTCCATGTCCCACTTTCCCGCATCGGAAACAGGTCATCTTTTTCCTTGGGCAGTCTCTCGATACATGCCCAGTCAAACCACAACTCCAACAGGTACCTGGCCTCCTGCTGGTTGAACTCTCATGGGGTCCCACTGCCTGGCTGGAAACCCTTTGCACCTGCCTCCTCTCAGGCTGAGCAGCACTGCTCTCCCCACTCTGTCTCTTCTTGCCCTGGCCTGCCGAACCACCCGGCCTCTGGGCTCTCGCCTGATCCTGACCTCGCTCAATAATGAGCGCCTTGTCGACCGCCTCCCGGTAGCTGGTCAACTGCATCGGTTCCAGCTGTCTTTTCAGAGATGGCCTCAAGCCCTGAATGAAGTCCTGCGTCTTTCGGCCTTCCTTTTCCCAAGCCTCAAGAGCAAACCGCCCTAAATCTGTGAAGGCTTGCACATACTCACGCACCGTCTGGCCACCGTGCTGAAGCTCATAATACTCTCTACGTCGAGCATACTGCAACGAGCTAGGAAAATACTCCCCAAAGAAGTGCTCAATAAACTCTCTCCAGCTCATCTGACTACCATGGACAGCTCTAGTGGATTCCCACCACCTGCGTGGGATACCCAACAGATAGTGCGTCGCCACGCGCACTCTCTCCTCATCTGGCACCCCAATCATATCAAAGATATCCTCTGTCCACCTAATCCAGTCTTTGGCTACCTCTGGCCGTGAACTATCCTCAAAAGTCTTGGGTGCGTGTTTCAAAAACTGCGCAGCCCAGTCCATCCCTCGTCATGCTGGCTCTGACACGACCTCCTGCTAGTGCACATCCTGCACTCTTGCCTCCTGGCCGCCGAGGCGTAGTGGCCACCGAGGCCGTGGTGGCCGCCAGGCCGCTGCGCCTCTTCGGCTCATCCACCTCTCTAGCCATATCCCTCATCGAGCCCCCGCATACCCCGCATGGCCTCCCGGCAATCGAATCAATACCCGAGCCAAATCAGGTCCCACAATGGGAGCTGACGATCTCTGCTGCGGGCTCTGCTGCCCCTGGTGCCCCGACTCTATCGTGGGCTCCTCTGCCGGGCCTTGGCCTCGGACAGCTCTCCTCGGTGGTGCCATCACACTGGCCACAACAACAAACAATCAAACGATCAACACTAGCATCGCAAGCACACGACCATCAAAGGCACAACCGACTTGTAGGTTCTCACCACATGACCCGTAGGTCTATACCATGCATATAGCATCGTGTCCCCCATCAGGGTACACCACATGACCCGTACGTCCACAACCACGCATATAGCATCGTGTCACCCCATAGGGTACACCACATCCAGTCCTGGCTCTCACGGCCACGTTCCATCCTAGCACCAAATGCAATCATATCACAAACAAAGACAATCTAGTGCCCTATATGCACACAATCATACCACTAGAAATGCACCCCATGTATGCTCCTAGGATGATCTAACTGACACCAAAATAACCTAGAATACATGTAAGGACTGCGTTGATCAGGGGCCCTCCCTACAGTTTTCCAAGTCACATGGAATCAATTAACCACCCCTCACTAACCTAGGTCCACTAGACCATGCTCTGATACCAACTTGTCATGCCCCCGAATTCCAGGGAACCTGGAACCGGATACATGACTTCCCCTTGCCCGCACCCGATAGGTCAAGGGGTTGGTGACTAGCACCAATGGAGACTACACCGCGGGTGCTGTCTCAAATATGCAACCCTGTACACTCATACATCAAGGGTAATCCTGTACTTTCCCATATATCATCATGCATACAATGAGTCAAACAATCATACAGACATCACATCATACAGTATGCAAATACAACTGTCCACGGACCCATGTCCGGGATATCACATAAAACAATACAGAATATAACTGTATCATACATCAGAGTAGTGGGCGTCCTCCTGGAAGAAAGTCCTCTATTAGTCTCGGGTCACACTTGAAAAGGGGTAAACAACAAGTAGGGGTGAGCGACAAGCTCAGTAGGTGACCCCAACACTCCACATCATGCAGACATACAAGTCTATACTACATGCTCTGTGTACTCGTGCACTGTGTAGTGTGCACAATCATCAGGACTCAGCCTACAAACAAACATCAGGACCTAGCCTACCCACACAGGACAGCTTGTTGACGATCCTCAACAGGATCCCAGCTCAGGGCACTCAGCCCTACCATAGCGCTATATGCCCGGACATAGTCACCACACAGGCCTGCCATCGGTGCATATGCCTGCCACGGCACAGTGCAATATGCCCGGCCACAGTCGCCACACAGGCCTGCCATCGGCGCATATGCCTGCCACGTCAAACATATAGCACCATTGGTGCATCATGGTGAGAACCCAAACAAGCCACGGAGTCCATGCCCCAATACCTCACACCAACATACTAACATGAGTATGGCATGTCATTCTAAACATTTCCTTTAAAATTGTAGCCAGTCTTCACAAGTAAATCCTCAATCCTTGATTTATGAAGGAAGTACCCATAGCAGCTATTTTCTTCAAATCAAAAGTCCCGGCATTAGGTTCCCATATCATAAATAAGATAATCTGATTTTTGGGGATTTTTCTGAGATGTCTAACCCCACTTTCCAAAAATTACCACTACGAACTTTTGGGTTTTTCCAAGATTTTACACTAAATCCCAATTTTCACATTTTGAAAGAGTGGAATTAATTTTTCTAGTATTTTTCTTTGAATCCAAATGGGGGGTATTTCGTTATTTACATTGTAACTTAAGTATATACTTTTATGGTTTACAATGTAAATGGTTCAGTGCAGTGCAGTTGCACTGCTGCGGAACACTGTTGCGGAACTCTGCTGCAGATTGATGTTGCGGAATGGATGCTGCGGATACACTGCTGCGGATCGAAGCTACGGATCACTGCTGCTGATCCGGACTAACTGCTCCGGACTACTGATCCGGACTAACTGCTCCGGACTACTGATCCGGACTAACTGCTCCGGACTACTGATCCGAATTAACTGCTGCTGACTCCACAGTTGCTGACTACGAACTTCGACACTGCAGTTCGCCCAAGTTACTGTTTATCATCGTTTTTGGCCAAATTTTCGTCTAGAATCAACCCAGTAACCCCCAGGCACTCATAAACACGCGTTTTACTAAACAGAGTACAAAATTACGTACCCAAATTGATATAAATCAGTTCTTAACCACAGATTTTATGCTAAATCATCATATCTAACCCCAAAATTGGGTTTCTCCCCAAAACCTAGGGTTCATGCTCAAATTCATAAATCATGATAAATTCACGCATATTCCAAGACAGAATCGAGATAAGAGGTTCAAGGACACCCACCTGGAAGATTATTTGCGATCCACGAGCTCCAATCGCCCCAAAATCGCCAAGTGAAGCTCTTCACCTTCTCTCTTTCTCTCTCTTGCTCAAACACGCATGCACCAAGCAAAATTAAAGGGATAATGCAGTTTCTTAATTATTTATACTGCTGCCAATAATTGGCCTCCCAGCAATAATTGATCTCCCGAACGCAATAATTGACCTCCCGAGGTCACAAACTCCAAATTGAGCCCAATTACTGTCAAAACGCTTCAAATGACGAGCACAACACTAAACAGATATTATTACACCCAAAAGACCACCCAAATGCAAAGTTAACCAATAATCCCCGAAAAGTCAACAATCAGATTAAACGGGGCCCAGACTCGGAATTGGGCCCAAGTACAGTCAAAATGCTCACATCGACGACTACACTACCGTCCAGATAGTTACATTCCCATAGAATGACTATCTCTCAAAACTACCCAAATACGAGTCTTTACAGCATGCAACTGCGCAGCATGGGCAACAGATCTGCAAATCAGAGCAGATCAACCCATCCCCTGACATCCCGCATATCCAGTGGCGGGAAGTCAGTTTGTCGGATGGACAACTAGGCGCATAACAATCTAAACTTAAAATATATATCTCTCTCACACTTAACGACAAAATCTGGAGTTAGTCTCTTTCTCTGAAAGTGTGGAATACACAGAACACATGAAAAAGGATCTTAAACACATTAAGAAATGGATCTTTTGCAGAATTCAAGCAAGAGTTCCAACGTTAGAGAGAAAGACTTTGAGGGACAAGAACTTTTAAGTGCTGTGCGTTGCGGTGAACTAAGATTAAGATCAAACTTTGTGATCCTTCATATACTCTTGTTCATCCAAGATTCAGCACGATTATCTAGTCTGACCTCAGTGTTGATTTCCACAATCAAAACTATCACGGACCAATCCTTACACAACTAAGATCGTGAACAAGGAGCATTTACTACATCTCAGATTTTTCGGATAGTTCATAACTCACATTATCACTCAAATTACTACTGTCATCTTCTCCATAAATACTTCCAGCATAGTTATCCTTAGAAGTAACACATACCAACAAATAGGCTAACTTCTGCGCACGAAGAAAGTCTATTCACCCCCCCCCCCCTCTAAACTCACTTTGGGACCTACATGATTAATGATGACAGCTGGCGGCTATGGCACACATTGCACAGAAAGTTCTTCTATAAATAGAGGGGGCAGCAAGACCTAAAAAGACACCTGGAGAGGGAGCACGCCTAGGGTTTGAGAGCAACACGTTTTTAGAGAGAGAGAGAGAGAGCGCGCTTCACGGCTGGGAAGGTCTCATTCTTGGAGTTGCCGGCCCTAGGAGTTTGACGGCTAGAGAAGATCCAGAGTTGAAGTTCTGCTGCACTTGGACCCTCATGGGAAGATGACTCATCGCCCATCGCCCGGACGCATGCGTCGCTCTCCTCGGTGGCATTTTTACTACACGAAGTAAGAAAGACAATCGTCAAAACGCATTTGAAATCTATCTCGTGTCACTACCTCTACCCCATTTATCAATTCAATTATCACATGGCATAACAAACTTTGCACACATTTCTATTCTTATTAAATCACATTGCACAAGCAGCAATTCTATAAGCACACAGCTCAAGTTATCATCAAAACAGAGTAGCACAGATTAAATCACATTCTTCATTTTCCTATCACATGCTTTATCTTAGTTATGCACACAATCACATATAGACAACAGATGCAACTAGTGCCCTAATGCCAATGCATGCAAATCCTACCACAAGACTGGACTACCCCAAGTACACCTTAGAGGCTCAAAGAGGACCATGTTGATAAGGCATGTCCCTCTAGGCTCCTCCAAAGGACTCAAGATAACCATATCCGCCCACTACCCTAGGCCAACTAGACCATGCTCTGATACCATATTGTCACGCCCCGAATTTTTAACCCGAGGAAACCGGTTTGTGACTCCCCATTACCCACCCGGTGGGCAAGGGGTTGGGATAAAATAACTCTACATAGGGCTCAAACTTTCACAATAGATATTCAGAAAGACCAAACCATATATCTTTATTCAACTTAAAACACAATAATCGATTACAAACCAGACAATATGCCTTTATTATGGCCAAATCCCTTTTACAATCTTTCCCCACTGGGGTTACAAAGGTTTTACAAAATAACATAACACAAATAATATTTAAACAAGCAATAAAGCAGAATTGTCTTCCACCTTGGTGTTCCCACCTAACACCTGTAGGTTCCTGAAAAGAAAATAAAACACATTAGGAGGGGTGAGCAACCACAGCTCAGTAGGGATCATGTCTCCCCAACCCATCCCATGCTCCTAATATCTACATCACAATGTGTACAAGTGCAGTGTCGTGGTACAAGTATTTATATAGGTATAATCAACATCCACAGAAAGCATGTCAACACAAACAAGTCACAGGAACAGGTACAACCACAGCCACAGCCACAGCCACACAGGCTCCACATTCACAGCCACAAAGGCTCTACAGCTACACAGGCTCCACATACACAGCCACACAGGCTCACAAACATAGCCACACAGGCCACCATAATCATATAGCACACATAGTCACACTTGCAGCATATCAAAGATACACATGTATCCTACAATCCACATACAATCCATAATTATCATATTCACATAGATATCATATCAAACATAACCTTTATATCGACATAACTACCACAGAAACACTAAGTTTCCCCCACGCAGTCTTACCGTAAGACTAACTCCAACGATCTCACCACGGAACGAATAGTGCAAACGCCCCAACGGCTGATAACGTGCATTTATGCCGTTATTCTATTGTATATTTAGGGTGCTTAAGAGCATGATTAGAGTCTAATTGCACTATATTTCATATATATTTGCTCTAACCATTAGGAAGATACTATTCCCTGTATATATGTATTTTTGAGTTGTTTTGGTAGGTTTTTAGGTGATTTCTTCTCACATACATCAACTTAATCACTTTGTATATTGATGAGGGAACTTGTGGCAAAAGATGAGCTCAAAAGGAGGCATTTTTGATGTGTATGTGACAATGGCATTGTCACGTGCAGGCATATTATTGCATGGGAGCCTTCTACATGATGCAAGGAAGCTTGGAGATGAATTTCAGATCATTTGGAGCTTGCACGTGACATGGCATTGTCACGTGCAGCAATATTTTTGCACGGGGACCTTTATTTTTGTATACTGATGATCTTTTTCTAAAGAGCCTAGTCCATGTTGTGCTTGGTTTGGGTTGTATAATGGATGAAAGGTAAAATCACCGTCACTTATCAAAACCATGCCATTTTGATTAATGACGACAGCTGGCGGCTAGGGCACACATTGCATAGCAGGTTCTTTTATAAATAAAGGGGGTAATAGGCCCTAAAGAGATATCAGGAGAGGAAGCACGCCTAGGGTTTGAGAGCAGCACGTTTTTAGAGAGAGAGAGTTTCACTGTAGGGAAGGTCTCATTCTTGGAGCTACCGGCCCTAGGAGTTCGATGGCTGGAGAAGATCCAGAGTTGAAGTTCTGCTGCACCTGGTTCTGGAATAATGTTCTTTATTTCTTTATGCTATTTTATAGTGGGTAGTTTTCTTAATCTAGGGGAGCAATGTAGCCCCCTATGCTACTATACTGATTCTATGAATATTGGGTTTGTTTTGTTAAATTGCATGTTTTATGAATCTGTTCTTTATCTTCTATATCTGGGCTGTATACACGTAGGTTTCTTAGCCCTAGTATGGGGCAGATCTTGGATTCATAGCATATTTGTGATTAGTGTGACCATTATCCTTTCAGAGATATGATAAGTAGGCTTTGTTTGTTGCTGCCATGATGACCATTCAGGCATACAACATTTAGAAGGTCTGTCAATGACCATTTGCAGAACCTTGGCTCATGTATAGCATGCTATCATTTAAATAACCCCAAGAACCTTAAAATCAGTAGAAACAGCGTAAGGAGGTGAAATTGTGATCCTAGATGCTTTAATCCTTAAGTTTTAATTCCAAAATCAATTCTGCTGTCTTTGCTTATTTAGAAAATCAAATAAAAATTAGGTCTTTAGTGAAAAAAAAGAAATTGCTTTTGCCAATACTTTTTATAGAACAAGAGTAGTTAGGTGATTTGATTTGAGAACTAGAAAACTAGGCCAATCCCTATGGCTTCGACCCCTTACTTTGTGTTATTCTGTTTAGTGCAAACTAAGGGAATTAATTATCTTGAAGAGTGGTTTTACGACATTAGCTAACTCTTTTAGGGAGGCTAAAAATCTATCTGTCAACGGCCCCCTAGGGTCCTCTGCCCCAGGAACGAATCCGAAATTCCTCGACTCCGGACTCAACATTGTATCCAAACAAAATATGTCATTAAAGGCAAACATCCATATAGGAGATCACATTTATATGGATTTACATATATATATATATATATATATATATATATATCAACAATATCAATCTACGATTTCATCTACCACAGGGCCTAATCCCGGGATGGATACCAAGAAGAGACGAACCCCTACCTTAGGAAGATTCTCCTTGCTCTTGCTCCTACGCTAGTCGCCATCCAACCACGCGAGTCACCCCAGCAGCAACGATCAAGAACTCTCTCTCTCTCTCCCTCTGCGACAGCTGTGGTGGCTGACAACAAAAAATCTAAACCTAAAACAAAGAGAGCTCCTCCTACTTATATAGACACCTCACTTATCAAAACGACGTAGTTTTGATAAGTGAAACCCATCACCGAAACGACGTAGTTTTGATAAATGAAACCCACCATCAAAACGACGTAGTTTTGATAAATGAAACCCACCATCAAAATGATGTAGTTTTGATAAATGAAACATGTAATAACCACTCCGCTCCCACATAGGACAAAATACCAACAATTCGAACATAGTCCTTTAGGAAAAGATTACCAGTATAACAAAACGAAGAAGACGGTGCAAAAACATGGCTGCACGTGACAAAAACCATTGTCACATGCAAGCTCCAATGGCCCTAGGATTTGGCCACAAGCTTTAGAACTAAGCCTAGAAGGCTCCCATGCAAAAACATCACTGCACGTGACAAGCCATTGTCACGTGCATTGTCATGTGTACCCTCTAAAAGTGTCCTCTTAGGCATATCTCTTGCCTCATGCTTGCTCATTAACATACAAAGTGTTCTAGCTAATGTGTGTTGGAATAAAACTCCCAAAAACTCGATAATTGCCACCCATAAGGTATAACTGTGACTAACTCCTCACATACCGAAACATGTGTCATTACAACAAGTCTCCTCATATTCTTCTGATTAAGATGTCCTAGTCTTCTATGCCAGAGTTCATTGATAGACAAATTTTTAGCCTCTCTAAAAGAGCTAGCTAATGTCATTAAATCTCTCTTCAAGATAATAAATTCCCTAAGTTTGCACTAAAAGAATAGCAGCAAGCAAGGAGTCGATCCCACAGAGATTACCAAGTTATCTAGCTTTAACTCAAATCACCAAATTAATCTTGCTTAAAACAATGTCTTGGCAAAAATGAATTCTTTTTATAACTAAAGATCTAATTTTTATTTGGCTTTCTGAATAAACAAAAAAAGCAAATTGATTTTAGGATTAAGATGCAAGGATTAAAGGCATCTAGGGTCACAATTTCACCTCCCTATGTTATCTCTACTGGTTCATGGTATTAGGGTTGTCTGATTGAAAACATGCTAAACATAAGCCAAGGACAACAAATGGTCATTGAGGTCCTTTTAAGAGTTGTATGCCAGAATGGTCATCTAAACACACAAAGATGCAAAGCCAATAAATCATACTTGCAAAAGGATAATGATCACACCAATTATAAATAAGTTATGAATCTCAATCCACCCCAGACTAGGGCTAAGAATACCAAGGTGTACATCCAAAGATAAATTAAGAACAGATTCATAAAACATGCAAAACTCAATCATCCAAACCCAATATTCATAAACACAGCAAAGCAACAAGGGGGCTACATTGCTCCCCTAGATTATAAGAACTACTCATGCATGATTACAAGCAAAACCATAGCAGTAAAGCTAAACATCTTCTTCTAATCCACACGCGCAACAAAGCTTCAAATCCAGGCTCCAAAATCCGCGACGGCCGCTGCGACGGCTGCTCTCCTAGGTCAAGGAGCAACCTCCAAGTCGTGGAGCCTCTCTCTCTCTAAAAACGTGTAGGGGGGTCTAGGATGGGTTGCATGGGGCGTGGAGGCTGTATTTATAGAGGTTGGATGGGCCTTGAGGTGTGTACCCTAGCCCATCTATCAAAACGACGTAGTTTTGATAAGTGACACTCAAAACATTAAAATCTCTATCTCCCATTTACAATTTGGACATGGGCCTTCAGAAACAAATGATCAGCATGGAAAAACGATAGGATCGGTCCAAAAATATCTCTGCACGTCAATTTGCACGTGATATGGTAAATTCACGTGCAGCTCCAAATCAGCTCAAACTTTTGCCCAAGCTTCCTTGCATCCTGTAGAGGTTTGAGAAGCAAAAATAGGCTTGCATGTGAAATGGGTGAATTCACGTGTAGCTCCAAATGCTCTGAAATTTCTGTGATAGGTAGAGGACATCATTCTAAGCAACTTTTGTTCTTGCACGCCAATTGTTTGAGGCCATCTACTATGTCAAAAGTGAGCTCCAAAATATGCCAAAACAGCTTGAAAACGCATGTATTTGCAAATAGCATCTTTCTAGGGGTTAGAGCAAATATATATGATATATGAAGCAATAAGTCTCTAATCATGCTCTTAAACATCTTAAATAAACACTAGAATAACGGCATAAAATGCACGTTATCAAATACACCACACTTGAACCATTGCTTGTCCTCAAGCAAAAACATACAAGCATGCAAAAATAAAATAAACACGAGTCAAACGGAAGAAAAATAAAATAACAATCAAGGAGAATCATGGTTTCCTAAGCATGCAACTCTATCATGATGAAATGGGAATTTAAGCATCAAAATGAGTCATAGCTTAGTTCATTCATGTCCATATCCCTAGTCCAACAACCATGCAATATCACCACTTAAATTTCGAGATATGAGCAAGCAATCCATGATAAAATAGCACCTAGTTTCCCTTTAAGTTCTTACCAAGGATAAGCAGCCTCACTCAAATATAATAATTCTTAAGCCCAATACCTATCAATGAACAATGGATGGAAAACTCTATCTCTACACTCGCCATCGCCATCGATTAAGTACTTGCCAAGCAATCATGAGAGTTCCCTATTGTGCTCATCAAAGAAAACACACCCTCTATTCTACTTTATTTGAACTCACACGCTAATCTAAACTCAATAAACTCACACTCTATTCTAATAACTGAATAAACAAAACATGAGCCAAAGAATTGAGCTCAACACTCTCAAATAAACAAAAACTCAGCCAATGTGGCTACAAATCTAAACAATCACACATAAACATCAAGCCATTGTGGCTTTTATTTTGAATCCCTCTTTTCTTTTCTTTTCTTTTCTTTTCTTTTTTTTTTGTTATTTTTTTTTAGTAATAACCTTACAAGGTTGCATTTTATGCTCTCCCTTGATGGATTATTCACTCTTTTTTTTTACTCACATAACACATAAATAAGACTGATTTTTTCTAATGCATACCCCTTTTCAAAATGTGATGGGCTTTTTCCACAATATGCATCACGGCCTTTTCCAATAATATCACAAAATAAAGAAAAGAATGCAAAGACAATCCAAAGTGACTTAGAGGTCTTGCATCCTAACCGCACACACCAAACACCGAGCACTAATAAGTAATCACATGCTTACTTGACTCCTACCATTAAATAACCAATGTTGAATGCAAGAAGAGTAGCAATTATTACCCATACCCTAAAATGGCACTCAAAGGCTAAAATAAGTTGTTCTCATTTTTCATTTCTTTTTCACTCAACTTTAAGGGTTACTTAGGTCTATCATAGCATTTCATGCTCAGCTAATATTCAAAACTCAGCTCCAAAAACATGGTGATATCATTCAAAAGATAAAGACATGATCAAACCAATTCAGAGCACATTTTAACTACTTTAACACCCTTATCACAACATGATACTAATGTGGCATAAAAAATTAAATTTTAAGCCAAAATTGCATACTTAATATCCATGCCTCCACAAGCAAATTATTCAAGCAAATAACTCAAACAATCATGCAACTAAAAACAGTTTTTGTTTTTTTGTTTTTTTTTAAATAAATGACTAACAAACTATCTAAGATAAAATTATAAATAAAACATGCAATCACAACATAAAAGACAAGCAAGTGGCTCAAGGCATTCCCCATACACCATACTTAAAATATGCTATGTCCTCATGGCATAAAATAGGGAGTAGGAAAAACACTTACCCCTGGTTTGGCACACTGTAATAGTAGATGACATTGGCCACCATTCGTCGCACCCGAGCCACAAAGTCAACCGACGTCTCGCCGCACACTTCCCAAGTTTCCTTCCCTTGGTGTGGAAGCCTTTGAAGATGGCCTCTCTTTATATAGCGTGCAGAAGGAAAGATGCTCCAATTGGCGTGATACACGTGCCCCTAAATTTTCAGAGTGTTCTGACCAAAATAGCCCTTGCACGTGAATTGGTTGAATTGGCGTGCAGGTCAGAATCGTCCCAAACTTTGGTGGTGGGTCCCCCTTGAGCTGGCAAGCAATAGTCCCTTCTGCACGTGAATTGTTTGAAGCTTCTAGGAGGGCTAAAATCGGTATTTTGCATTTTTGAGCCTCCATATGAATGACTAGCAATTCGTGTGCAAGAGTAAACGTGATTCACATGGTCTTCATCTACCATTCCCGAAAGTTACGACTCAAAAGGAGGTGCACGTGAATTGGGCAATTCACGTGCAAATTCATGTTCAGGCCCAAACGGCCCAAATTTCTCCACTTTGTTGCTTGTGCATTATGGACCATCTTTAAGTCTTGCACGTGAATTGTTTGAGCCCATCTTCAAGCACTTTTGGGCTTCACTTGCTCCTTGCTCCTTGAATTTGACTTTAAAAATAATTCCACAAGTTCAGGACCCAATAATTTGCTCATCCCGCAAATGGTTAGTTAAGAAAGAAGCAAAGTCTCCTGCACAATGGTTAGCTTGCAAACAAATTTATTGAATAAAATAAATAAAAGAAAATAACATAAAATGAAACATAGCAATAAACATTGGGTTGCCTCCTAACCAACGCTTTATTTAAAGTCGTAGCTAGACTTTCAGGTTATGATCATGCAATGGTGAAAGAGAGGGAATCAACTATCTCCCTCGAGTTGAATCAAAGTATGGTTTCGATCTGTTGCCATTCACCCAAAATTTCTTGCCATCTACAACTTGGAGCTCAAAGCTCCCATATGGCTTCTTATCAACTATCACAAAAGGTCCCATCCACTTGGACCTTAATTTTCCAGGAAACAACCTCAACCTTGTGTTAAATAGAAGAACTTTTTGCCCTAAGGTTAAAGGTTCATTGTTGAGTTGCCTATCATGCCATTTCTTAGTTCTTTCTTTGTAAAATTTAGCACTATCATAGGCATCCAGCCTAAGCTCATCTAACTCAATTAATTGAGTCATCCTAAGCTCCTTGATCTCTTGTGGGTTAAAATTTAACTTCTTCAAGGCCCAATGAGCCTTGTGTTCTAGTTCCACAGGCAAGTGACATGCCTTACCATATAGAATACGGTAAGGTGACATCCCAATGGGAGTTTTGTAAGCTGTCCTATATGCCCATAAGGCTTCATCAAGCCTTTGAGACCAATCTTTCCTATTGGCTCCAACAGTTTTCTCTAAAATGGCCTTAATCTCTCTGTTGGACACTTTTACTTGTCCATTAGCTTGTGGGTGGTAAGCTAAAGACTTCCTATGAGTGACACCATACTTGTTCAATAACTTGTCAAACAATTTGTTGCAGAAATGACTACCCTCATCACTAATTATAGCCCTTGGTGTCCCAAAACGGCTAAAGATGTTCCTAGTAAGGAAGTGAGTCACAACCCTAGCATCATTCACTCTAGTAGGAATAGCTTCTACCCACTTAGACACATAATCCACAAGCAAGCAAAATGTATGAATACCCAACAAAATTGGGGAATGGCCCCATGAAGTCAATGCCCCAAATGTCAAAAATTTCAATTGGAAGGATTCCAGTTAAGGACATCTCATTTTTCCTAGACAGACCACCTACCCTTTGACATCTATCACACTTTTTGATGTAGACATAGGTGTCTTTCACCATGTGAGGCCAATAAAAGCCACCTTGCATGATCTTAGCCACATTCTCTGCACCCCAAAGTGGCCCCCATAATGTGATGCATGACAATGATGTATTATGTCATCTACCTCCTCCTCAAGGACACACTTTTTAATGATTTGGTCAGAACACCTCCTATAAATAATTGGGTCTTCCCAAATGAATTTCTTAGCATCCACTACCAATTTCTTTCTCCTGGTGGTAGTCTAACCGCTTGGGTATGAACCCAGGTGGCTAAATAATTTGCTATGTCAGCAAACCAAGGAAGATGATGCACCTCAAACAACTTCTCATCAGGAAAGTCATCTACAATGGGTAGAGACTTAGGTGCATTCTCCACACGGGAGAGGTGATCAGCCACAGAATTTAGGGCTCCCTTTGTGTCTCTAATTTCAAGGTCAAATTCCTGTAAGAGGAGAACCCACCTAATCAAGCGTGGCTTAGCTTCTTTTTTAGCAAACAAATATTTCAATGCAGCATGATCAGTATAAACAATGACTTTAGACCCCAAAAGGTAGGGTCTAAACTTGTTGTAGCCATAAACCACGGCTAGCAACTCTTTCTCAGTGGTGGTATAGTTCTGTTGAGCATCATCTAAGGTCTTACTAGCATAGTAAATGACCCTAAACACCTTTTCTCGCCTTTGCCCTAAGACTACCCCCACAGCATAATCACTCGCATCACACATTAGCTCAAAAGCCTGAGCCCGGTCAGGTGTGACTATAACGAGTGCGGTGACTAACTTACCCTTGAGGATGTTGAAAGCTTCTAAGCAATCTGCATTAAACTCAAAGCTTGTGTCTTTTTCTAACAACCTACTCATGGGTTTTGCAATTTTTGAGAAGTCCTTAATGAATCTCCTATAAAAGCCAGCATGGCCAAGGAAACTTCTCACTCCTTTTTCATTGGTTGGAGGTGGCAGAGTCTCAATAGTGGAGATTTTTGCCTTGTCTACCTCCAAACCATGTGCAGACACCTTGTGCCCTAGAACTATCCCCTCAGTTACCATGAAATGGCATTTCTCCCAATTTAGGACTAGTTCCTTCTCCTTACATCTCTCTAAGACCACATCTAGATTTTTCAAGGACTGTTGGTAGGAGGAACCAAACACCGAGAAGTCATCCATGAAGACCTCCATGATCTCCTCAACCAAACCCTGAAAAATGGCCATCATACACCTTTGAAAGGTGGCAGGGGCATTACAAAGCCCAAATGGCATTCTCCTAAATGCAAAAGTGCCAAAAGGGCACGTGAAGGTGGTCTTTTCTTGGTCCTCGGCCTTAACCATGATCTGATTATACCCAGAATAGCCATCTAAAAAGCAGTAGTGACTATAGCCAGGTAACCTATCCAACATTTGGTCAATGAAAGGAAGAGGAAAATGATCCTTCCTAGTAGCCTTGTTCAGCTTTCTATAGTCAACACACACTCTCCACCCCGTCACAGTGCGAGATGGGATCAATTCATTTTTCTCATTTTTAATCACGGTCATGCCCCCTTTCTTGGACACAACATGCAATGGACTCACCCACTCACTATCAGAGATAGCATAGATTATACCCACATTTTTCCATTTTAAAATTTCTTTTCTAACAACTTCTTTCATGGCAGGGTTTAATCTTCTTTGCCTTTCAGTAGTGGGTTTAAAATCATCATTCATCAAAATTTTATGCATGCAAATCCCTGGACTAATACCCCTAATGTCTTCAATGTTCCATCCTAGGGCCTTTTTGTGTTTCCTAAGGACTTCTAGCAATTGAGTGCACTCCACATCATTCAAATTAGAAGCAACAATGACAGGGAATTGATTTGTAGAGTCCATAAATTCGTACCTTAGGTGTCCAGGCAGCTCCTTCAATTCTTGGAGCTAGAGGCACGTCATCTTCTTTCTCCTCCTCAGCTTGCTCCAGAGAGTTTGTAGTTTGCTCATCTTCCTCAGCTATCAAGTACATCTCTTCATCTTGTTGAGCTTCTATAAGCTGAAGGGCTCCATTATTGGTGGTGGTAATTTCTTCTGCCAAGTAGTCTTCCACCAATTCCTCAAGGTCTTCAACCCAAAAGCAGTCCTCCTCCTCTTGACCTTGCAAAGCCTTCCCCATGTGGAAGACTAAGGTCTCCTCATTAAATCTTAGAGTTAGCTGCCCTTGAGCAACATCAATCAATGCACAACCCGTTCTAAGAAACGGTCTTCCAAGGAGTATTTGAACTCCTCTATCTTCTTCCATCTCCAAAACTACAAAGTCCGCTGGAAATATGAAGGAACCCACTTTGACTAACACGTCTTCAATTATCCCTTCAGCCTTCCAGTGAGACCGGTCAACAAAGCGCAATGATATGGAAGTGGGCTTCATGCCCTTAAGCCCAAGCGCTTGTACAAAGCAAAGGAGATCAAATTGATGTTGGCCCCTAAATCATATAAGGCCTCTGCCTTGCGGTGCATTGCCAATCACACAAGGGAGATTAAAAGCGCCTGGATCTTTATGCTTGATGGGCAAACTCGTTGAACAACACTTGCTCACCTCGTTAGTGGATCGCCACCGTCTCATGATCCCAATATTTCCTCTTCTTCGTCACAAAATCTTTGATGTATTTTTCGTACCTAGGCATCTGCTCCAAGATTTCCACAAATGGAATGTTAATTTCAAGCTTCTTGAACAAACTCGAAAGCGCTCATACTCTTCCTCAACCCTCTCGGTTCCTCGGCCTCCGAGGAAATGGCATAGTAGGCCTGAGCTCTTGCCTCTGTTCTTGACTATTCTGTCTTGACTCATTCCTGGTCCTTCTTTTCTTGCACTTTTTCTTCGACTTTATCTGATTTTCCTTGGTCATCGGCTTCCAAGGGTCTGCTTCTGTTCTTCTGGAATTGCCTTCTTCTTAGGCTCTTTGACTTCTTTCGGTGCCTTCCCGCTTCTTAGAGTAATAGCCTTGCAGCTCTCCTTGGGGTTCACCTCGGTATCACTTGGAAAAGATTTAGTTGAGACTCCTTGATTTACATTCTGGGCCAAACTCACAAGCAACTTTTCTATATTCTTCATTGAAGATTCTATGGTGACTACCCTTTCCTCCAAATTATCCTCTCTTTTGGTTGGCTCATCCACATTCCGATATACCTTTCCTCTTTCTTGTTGAGGCCGAGGTCGTTCCTGCTCGAATCCTGGAGGTGGGTGTAAATAATTATCCGTAGCATACGGATTCTCGCTTCATCCCTGGGGGCACATATTTGTACTGAAATGAGGTATCTCCCCCTCGGTTCTGATTTTTCGAAATGGCCGAGATTGCTACCTGGTTCTTGGTTATACCCTTGTTGTTGATGTTGAGGATAAAATTGTTGCTTCTAATACAAACCCTTTCCTCCAACATAATTTGATTCTTGACTCCACTCCAGCCTGCTCGCCCCTGGTAAAGCTTGTTGTGATCCTTCAACTTTAAGAGCCAATACTTCCATGCCTTTCACTAAAGCTTGAATCCGTGCTTGCATATCATTGGAAGAATTATCAACCTGAAGCTATCTTCTCCCTTGGCTTTGAAGTACGCACATTAGACCATTGCCAATCAGCTAATGACAGCCTCTCCAAGAGCTCTCGGCTTGCGTCAGGCTCTAGATTCATCAAGCATCCTCCAGAATCGCATTCACCTTGTCTTGTGAGTGAGACCGAAGACCTGTGTAGAAAGATTCAATTTGAATCCACTGGGGTCTTCCATGATCAGGACATCTTCTCACTAAGTCTTTGAAACGCTCCCAAGCTTCATGAAGAGTCTCCATCTCATCTTGCTTGAATCTTCTAATCTCCCCTCCGACTGGATCACCTTGGAAGGAGGGAAGTACTTTGACATGAACTTGGTCCGCATCTCCTCCCAAGTGTTGATTGAACCCGCTGTGAGACGTTGAACCAGCCAAGAGCTCTATCCCTTAAAGAGAAAGGGAAAAGCCTTAGCTTTATTGCCTCCTCCGATACATTGTTGATCTTTATGGTGTCGCACATCTGGTAGAACCTCATCAAATGCTGGTGTGGATTATCCACGGTTGTTCCTCCAAACGCGTTGTTTCTCACCATGTTGATCAACGCCCGCTTAACTCGAAGCTATTTGCTTGGACTCTTGTCTGCCGAATCCCAGAATAATGGTCGACATCATTGGCCTCGCATAATCTAAGAAGGTCCTGGGCATAAACCTATTACCCTCTTCTTCTGGATATTGGCCATTGTAATTGGCCCCTCCCTTGCGGTGCACCACCATCAGGCCTTAAATCGCCATAATTCACCTCTCCGAATGCTCTAAGCCTTGCAATGCTTCTTGACCTCACGTCTTTGCTTCCCCACGCCCCTTCTAGACGAGCTCAACAATCTTTCAGTTCCCGATTAAATGGTATAAACTCTGTCTTGGCATGCACAACTAGGAATTCCTCAAACACCCACAGACTCCAAACAAAAGAAAATAAATAGATAAAAACTCAAAGAAAAATAACAGAAAATAAAAGACAAAATAAAACACCAAGATCAGAATTCAAACAATTTCACTCAATGTTGATTTCTAAATCTAGTCAACTGTTGAATCCCCGGCAACGGCGCCAATTTGACAGACAAATTTTTAGCCTCTCTAAAAGAGCTAGCTAATGTCGTTAAATCTCTCTTCAAGATAATAAATTCCCTAAGTTTGCACTAAAAGAATAGCAGCAAGCAAGGAGTCGATCCCATAGAGATTACCAAGTTATCTAGCTTTAACTCAAATCACCAAATTAATCTTGCTTAAAACAATGTCTTGGCAAAAACGAATTCTTTTTATAACTAAAGATCTAATTTTTATTTGGCTTTCTGAATAAACACAAAAAGCAAATTGATTTTAGGATTAAGATGCAAGGATTAAAGGCATCTAGGGTCACAATTTCACCTCCCTATATTATCTTTACTGGTTCATGGTATTAGGGTTATCTGATTGAAAACATGCTAAACATAAGCCAAGGACAACAAATGGTCATTGAGGTCCTTTTAAGAGTTGTATGCCAGAATGGTCATCTAAACACACAAAGATGCAAAGCCAATAAATCATACTTGCAAAAGGATAATGATCACACCAATTATAAATAAGTTATGAATCTCAATCCGCCCCAGACTAGGGCTAAAAATACCAAGGTGTACATCCAAAGATACAAATTAAGAACAGATTCATAAAACATGCAAAACTCAATCATCGAAACCCAATATTCATAAACACAGCAAAGCAACAAGGGGGCTACATTGCTGCCCTAGATTATAAGAACTACTCACGCATGATTACAAGCAAAACCATAGCAGTAAAGCTAAACATCTTCTAATCCACGCGCGCAACAAAGCTTCAAATCCAGGCTCCAAAATCCGCGACGGCCACTGCGACGGCTGCGATGGCTGCTCTCCTAGGTCAAGGAGCAACCTCCAAGTCGTAGAGCCTCTCTCTCTCTCTAAAAACGTGTAGGGGGTCTAGGATGGGTTGCATGGGGGCGTGGGGGCCGTATTTATAGAGGTTGGATGGGCCTTGAGGTGTGTACCCTAGCCCATCTATCAAAACAACGTAGTTTTGATAAGTGACACTCAAAACATTAAAATCTCTATCAAAACGATGTAGTTTTGCATGCCAATTGTTTGAGGCCATCTACTATGTCAAAAGTGAGCTCCAAAATCTGCCAAAACAGCTTGAAAACGCATGTATTTGCAAATAGCATCTTTCTAGGGGTTAGAGCAAATATATATGATATATGAAGCAATAAGTCTCTAATCATGCTCTTAAACATCCTAAATAAACACTAGAATAATGGCATAAAATGCACATTATCATTCATTCTCTTCAATCTTAGTTATATGACAGCTATGAGTCTTATTGTCAACAATCACATACAGGTCCCCATCTACCCTTCTTCCAGTTGCTACTATGTTGACGTTTTCTCTCTTGACTTGATAGCCAGTTTTTGTGAAGGTCACTTCATAACCTGCATCACACAGCTGATTGACGGATGCCAGATTGTATTTCAACCCTTCGACGTGCAAGACATCCTTCAGTTTTGTAATGACCTGTGTTTTGAGATGTGAGGAGTTAGTCATAGTTATGCCTTTTGGGTGGCAATTGTTGGGTTTTTGGGAGTTTTATTCCCACACAAATTAGCTAGAACACCTTGTTTATTGATGAGCAAGCATGAGGCAAGAGATGAGCCCATGAGGACACTTTTAGAGGGTGCATGTAACAATGCACATGACAATGACTTGTCACGTGCAGTGAGGTTTTTGCATAGGAGCCTTCCAGACTTAGTTCTAAAGCTTGTGGCAAAATCCTAGGGCATTTGGCGCTTGCACGTGACAATGGTCATTGTCACGTGCAGCCATGTTTTTGCACCGTCACCTTGGTTTTGTTATGATGGTAATTTTTTTCCAAAGGACCATGTTCGAATTATGGGTATTTTGTTCTGTGTGCATACGGGAAGGTTGTAGCATGTTTCATTTATCAAAACTATGTTGTTTTGATGCTGGGCTTCATTTATCAAAACTACGTCATTTTGATGATGGTGTTCACTTATCAAAACTATATCATTTTGATAAGTGAGGTCTATATAAGGTGGTGGAGGTCTCTTGTTCTTAGGTTTAGGGTTCTTTATTCTATTAGCCGTCGCAGCCGCCGTAGAGAGAGAGATAGAGACAGAGAGAGAGGACCTTTTCCTGATCAATGCTCTGGTGATTCGCGTGGATGGACAGCATTTAGCATGGAAGCAAGAGCGAGGAGGATCCTTCTGAGGTAGGGGTTCTGTTCTTCTTTGAACCTATTACAGGGTTTGGCCTTGTGGTAGGTGATTTGTGGAATACATGTTTATATAAATATATGTAAATTCATATAAGTGTGATCTCCTATATGAATGTTAACCTTCAATGGCATATGTTGTTTGGATATGATGTTGAGTCTAGGGTCGGGGGGGATTTCGGGTTCATTCCTTGGGGCAGAGGACCCTAGGGGCCATTAGGGCGTTTGCACTATTCGTCCGGTGGTGAGATCATTAAAGTTAGTCCTGCGATAGGACTGCGTGAGGGAATCTTAGAGTTTTCGGGGTAGTTACGTCAATATAAAAATTATGTTTCATATGATATTTATGTGGATATGATAATTATGGATTGTGTGTGGATTGTTGGATACATATGTATATCTGATGTGCTGCAAATGTGACTATGTGTGCTATGTGGTCATGGTGGCCTGTGTGGTTGTGGCTGTGGTGTCTATCTTTCCTTTTCTGAAATTATGTTCGAGTAAGAATTTCGACGAGTGTCATACCAAGCTCTTGGAGCTTGCTTCAATCCATACAAAGCTTTCCACGGTTTATATACCATATGTTCAGCCTTGTGTTCAACGAAGCCCGGAGGTTGTTCAACATAAACCTCCTCTTGAAGATCTCCATTAAGAAAAGCGCTCTTAACATCCATTTGATAAACCGTGAAATTTTCATATGAAGCATACGCTAGGAACATTCGGATTGCCTCAAGTCTAGCTACCTGGAGTAAAGGTTTCGTCATAATCAATGCCTTCTTCTTGATGATATCCTTTGGCTACCAGTCGTGCTTTGTTCCGGATTACTATTCCATCAATATCTAATTTGTTCGGAATACCCATTTAATTCCAATGACTTGTTCTTTGTAAGGATCCGTGTTCGGGACGTGAGGAGTTAATTACGGTTTTGCCTTTTTGACTAGCAAATTGTTGGGTTTTGAGGAGTTTTATTTCGACACACATTGGCTATAACACCTTTTATGATGATGAGGAAGCTTGAGGCAAAATTTGAGCCCAAAAGGAGGTGCCCACGACAATGGTTGTCACGGGCGAGTTTTTCTTTCATGGGAGTCTTCCTAACATTGTTCTAAGGCTTGGGGAAAAATCCTAGGGAATTTGGAGGTGCCCATGACAATGGCCTTTGTCACGTGCAACCTCCATTAGCTTGGTTTTGTGATCCTTGTAACTTTTTCCCAAAGAATCATGTTGAAATTATGGATATTTTTGTCATATATGGATGTTAGAAGGTTGTAGTGTGTATCAAAACTATGTCGTTTTGATCTTGGGCTTTATTTAATCAAAACTACGTCATTTTGATGTCAAGTCGACTATATAAAAAGGTAAAGTTTTAAGGATTAGGTGTAAGGACTCGTGTGTAAGAAGTTAACCACAAACACCTTGGATGTTAGTGCACAAGTTTGAGGTAAGAGATGAGCCCAAGAGGGGACTTTTGGGAGGTGCATGTGACAAGTGATAACGTACATTTATGCCCTAGGAAGATGCTATGCATATACATGCGGTTTTAGGTTGTTTTGGCAGATTTTGGAGCTCACTTTGGGTATAGTAGATGGCCTCAAACAATTGGCATGCAAGAATAAAAGTTGCTTAGAATGAGGTCCTCTATCTACCACAGAAATTTCAGAGCATTTGGAGCTGCACGTGAATTCACCCATTTCACGTGCAAGCATATTTTTGCTTCTCGAGACCTCTACAAGATGCAAAGAGGCTTGGGGTGAAGTTTGAGTGCATTTGGAACCGCACGCCCAATTGGGGAATTGACGTTCAAATTGGCGTGTAAGCATGTTTTTGCATGGTTACCTTGGTTTTGTCATTCTAATCATCTTTTCCCAAAGGACCATGATGGAATTGTGAATATTTTGGTGTGTATGGATGTGAGAAGGTCATAGCTTGTTCCATCAAAACTACATCGTTTTGATCTTGGGATTCACTTAATCAAAACTACGTCGTTTTGATGTTGTGTTGTCTATATAAGGAGGAGAAGCCCCTCTGTTTTAGGTTTAGGGTTTGTTGCTCCACCGGCCGTCCAGAGAGAGAAAGAGAGAGAGAGAGAGGGAAGGAGAGCTTCGGTGGCTGCCTGGAGCGTCTTGCGTGGGTGGTCGGAGTCTTGCGTGGAAGCGGGAGCAAGAGAACATACAAGGTACGGGTTCTGTTCTTCCTAAATCCTCCTCTATCCTAGGGTTCTAGGGCACATTATGGAGTTATACCTGTTTATTTATATATGTAATCCATATAGGTGTGATCTCCTATATGGATGTTGGCCTTAATGGCGGTTTTTGATGTATTTTGGTGTTGGATGGTGAGTGCATATTAAGTGTTTGATAAAATGCCTGTGCGAATATGTCCGTGAATATGCCTACTATGTGTTTGATAATATGCCCGTGTGTGGTGGGTTTGTGGGTTTGTGAATGTATGCATGTTAAGCGTTTGGTAAAATACCTATGAGACTCTGCATGTCAAGTGTTTGATTTTATGCCTGATGGGCTGTGCGAACTAAGTGTTTGGTATTATGCCTGTGAAAGTGTGTATGCTACGTGTTTGGTTTAATGCCTGTGTGACCTTGTATGCTGTGTTTGTGGAACCCGGTAGGCTGTGGAAGCCCGGGACTGGAACTGTTAGCCTGTGTGGCTAAGCCTATATGGCTGTGGATATGTTAGCCCGTGTGGCTAAGCCTGAGTGGCTGTGGATATGTTAGCCGTGTGGCTAAGCCTTAGTGGCCGTGGATATGTTAGCCGTGTGGCTAAGCCTTAGTGGCCGTGGATATGTTAGCCTATATCGCTAAGCCTGTATGGTTGTGGATATGTGTGTGCCATGTGAATGTGGAATACAACTTGTTTATATTTTATTGTCACTACACTGCACCTGTACACACTCATGTAGACGCTAGGGGCATGGGATGGATTGGGGAGACATGATCCCTACTGAGCTGTGGTTGCTCACCCCTCCCTCTATGTTGTGTTTTCTTTCAGGAACATACAGGCGTTAGGTGGGACCCCAAGGTGGAAGACCTTATTGATTTTACTCTCTTCCATTTATGTTATTTTTATGGGAATTGATGTAACCCCAGTGGGGATGGATTGGAAAGAGGATTTTGTTGTAATAAAGACTGGTTTGGATTGTGGATTGCTTTTACGAACATTACTTTCTTGAATGTGTTGTGGATGTTTAAAATGTTATATTCGAGGTTTGCACCCTAACCCCTTTGCCCTCCGTGTGGGTACAAGGGGAGTCACATACCGGTTTCCTCGGGTTGGAAATCCGGGGCGTGACAATATGGTATCGAGCATGGTCTAGTTGGCCTTGGGTAGTGGGCGGATTTGGTTATTTTGAGTCCTTTGGAGGAACCTGGAGGACGTGCCTGATCAACACGGTCCTCTTTGAGCCTCTAAGGTGTACTTGGGGTAGTCCGGACCTGAGGTAGGATTTGCATGCATTGGCATTAGGGCACTAGTTGCATTTGTTGTGATGTGTGAAAATGTGAATAATGTGACAAGGTGTGGACTGTGCAACTCTGATTTTTCTCGAAATACCTTGAGCATGAGTATAAGGAATAAGGAAAGGTCCTTGATTGTTTGAGCTTGTGTGCACTGTGTATTGAACTGTGTGCAATGTTGATTGATGCAATGTGTGAAATGTGAGTAATGCCATGTGAGAGGAGAATTGATAAATGGGGTAGAGGAAGTAAGACCCGATATGGATAGCTGGGGGGAATTTAACGTAATAAAATTTTAATTGTAACAACTCGAAATTTTGTGATGATTTAGGCATGAAAGCATGGGAAAGAATCTGTGGTATTGAGTTGTGTGCTTGTGAACTTGAAGCTTGTGAAATGTGAACTGAAAATAAATAAAATAAATAAATAAATAAAATAAGTTGTGATAATACTGTTGATATTCTGAAAATGACTAGGTGAGATATGTGAATGCTTAAGTGTGTGCCTTTGTATGGTATTGTGTGGAATAAGTAATGTGGTGTTCAAAACATTCACTTGAGTATAAATGATATGTTCTATGTGAAGGTGTGAACTTGCATAGTTTGTGAAATGTGAATCTGCGAACCGTGTGGTGATAATGTGCGTTTTGAGATTAGTTATAGCTCCAAACGTCTAGTCGGTAATGGTAATGAGAGCATTGAGTGTTAACCTAGAGCGCTATCTCCTCGTGTACCCAACCTCTCGAGAAACTACGACCCGTGCGACGAGAAGAGTCCGCCACCCAGCCGGGCGAGTGGCGGAGTTGCAGGCTCGAGGCACGCCAAGAGTTGTCAACCCGCACCATTTGGGAAAACTTGGATGAAGATCAATGAAGCATTGTTGTCCTGATTAGCAGGAAGGATTCAAGGGGCGGAGAGGGGCAAACAGAGGATGGCCACAAGTTTCGAGACGGGGGTCACCCCAACAAATCGGTTTGAGACCGGTTGCTTAAAGGGTTGTTCTTCTTGTGGACAACCGGGACATTGGAAAAGAGTGTAGCAGGAAGCAGTATTAGTGTTGCATCTGTGAAAAAGTAGGACATCTCCAGAAGATAGTGATTGGTTGAGTCCCGTCTCGACTTAGGTGAGGATGGGTGGACCTTTAATTGTTGAGTTTCTAGCAATTAAATTAAGACACTTGTAATAGAGGGGTATTCTCGTTGGTAGGGCTCTTAAGCCACGGTCTTGTTAGGTGATGCTTAGGAGATTGTTTAAGTTGGCATTTCGAATAGAAGTGGTTGGTGACCTGTTGAAAAAAAAGGGGTAAAATGAATATTTATATTTAGATTGGCTAGCTAGTAGAGCTTAAGGCGTGAAAGGATAGCTTGTGGGTTATTGTGTGCCCCACTTTGGCAACCTTGAGTAATAGGAATATGTTCTTATGTGAATAGATGTACGTGTTAGAGTACTACTTGGGAAGGGTATTCCTATGGTTACCTTTCCAAGCGTTGGGGCTCAAGGAGGACATCGTAGTTAGTATAGCTCACTCCTTGAGCCCTTGGGTCCTTGAGGTGTTGACTTGTTGGATGGAGTGATCATTGCAAGCTCTTGTTGGTGATTATATAGGTGTCCTGGGTTCTCTCGATGGCCAAGCGTAGCCATGTGTCATGCTTACGGTGTGTCGAAAACACCTGAGTAGGGTAGAGAAGGATATGTTGTGAAACCAGTTTGCGCATGTACGAAATGTGCGGTGTTCCAGACCTGAACTATCGGTTATGAGTGGGTTTTAAGGGTCGTGCCCGGTGCATCCAATTAGAAAAAAAAAGAGGTAAGTAAGTGAGATTTGGCAGGCCTTGATTGGGCTTTTTACCCACAACTGGAAAATAATTCTCTAGGTGCCTTGAGGGTGTACTTTTGCATGGTAGGGCCATTCCTTTGGTTCGTATCTTGTGGGAGTAAGCTTAGAGGAGGAGAGAAGGTGTAAGGCTGGTACGTTCTACTCGTCAGGTGTCTTGTGTTTCTGTTGCTTGTGTTGCAAATGTGCTGGAAATTTGGTATTGTGTTGTTGCTTGTATTGCATTCGTGGTAAAGGTATACAATGGAGTTACTACATGTGGGTGTTGTGACATGTGCGTAGAGAAGGATGAGGTGTAGTGTATTAGCATATTAAATGTGGTGTGAGGATGAAGGAGAGTGTTCTAGGTGATGTTGTGTATGTTATACCTTGTCTGGTGCGATGGCCGGCTAAGCTAAATATTAAAGTGTTGTTGTCTTGGAAAAAAGGTTGTTTGATGCCCAGAGTTGAGTCGGTTGTGACATTTTTTGCTTGGACGGGGTGTTAGTGCTACTCCTTGAGGAGAGATTTATGTCGGACGGATGTCACAAAGGTGTATGTTTTAGAGCGGTGGTGGTAGACGGATAACCTCCATCTGTACTCCTTGAAAACCTTTCATGTGCGGATAACGGGGTAAGTGAGATGGTTCATGCCATCAAGGTGTTGGGGTGTTTGGGAGTAACGTGGAAGTCCCGAATCGGGAGTTTGCATGTCTTGTTATGCCTACCCGGAGGAATTGTAGTGACCACATTAAACTGAGGTTAAAGCCTGAGTATTTCTTGGTCCATTTGAGTGTTTTATTGGTGTGTAGGAATAGAACGTGATGGTTGGTATGGCGGAGATAGTGGGAGATTCCCTTGTGACTTGTGAGTGGTGACACAGAGGATTCCGTTTTTGTCATGTTGCAGGTAGGAGAGTTTTCCATGGTGGAGAGAACTATGTTGTTGGTACTTACCCATCGTCAAAGGATTCCTATCGCATGGAATGTCTGCTGACTGAGTAAGGCGTTATCACTTGGGTTGTAACAGAAGCCTCAGTTCGTGAAGGCTGTGTGGGACCTTGGTGGATCCCTATTTGACCGTAGTCAGAGAGGTGTTATTTGTGTGGCGTTCTGGTTCATGGGATTCTTTGGTAGATTCTCAACATTGGTGACTGGTGTTAGCCCGATAGTAGTTTTTGGTCTTGTCGTGGTTGTGTCTGGTACTGAATTTGTCATCCCTGGACTCCATTGGGCATCATGTTGACTGTAACTGAATGGAAACTTCATCCTAGTATAGCTGTGTCCTGGATTGTAAGCTGTGGAGAGCTATTATTGGTGCTGGTTGGGTTTTAATGTGGCTTGCTAGCAGATGTATTCTTCGGATCCCTAAGCCTGTTCTGCGTTAGCGTGAGGGTATTCAGCTGTGATGCTGGTGCTACTGTGGTGATATAAAATGTGGCACTGTGATTGTGGTTTACATCATGCTCTTATCCCGTTTGTTTGTATTTCATTGTGACCTCCTGGTGCTTGCTGTAAGGGTGAGGTCTACATCTGGGGTGTGGCGGGTTACTGTTGGGGTACCTTTAATTGGGGAGTGTTGGTTCTATTGTGACGCGCGTAGGCTAATGGTGTTGGCCTTGTTCGGTTGTTGGGGTCTTAGCGAATTTGTGGGAGGTTTCTCGACCTCACTGTTGTCCGACTTGCTCACATGAGTTGTTGTCAGCGCGCTACTTAACTACGCTCTAGTTCTTGATATGCTCATGAGTGTTACGCTAGTGTTGGCTAAATGGAGGTACTCATTTGGAGCGTACTAACAATGTTAGTATTCGTTAATGCATTCTGTATTGCTTTGATCTCATTGTGGTGTTTGCAATTTGGTTTCTCTTTTCGAGGACGAAAAGTCCAAAGGTGGGAAGGTTGTGAGGGAACTTCCAACGGATGTGTTTGTATGGTGTTGGCGGATGGGCAGTGGAACGTTAAATGTGCAGTAGTGTTTGTCTTTGTGAGTTGATCTCGTGACCGAGGTGATTTGTTAAACATGTTGGGGATGGGAGTATATGTCTCACACCGTCGTGCCATGTAATTACTTACGACACGTGTTATGTGTGTTTTTGTGTGATATCTTCGATCGCAGGTATGTGGATGTGTAAGGACCCGTACCTTGAGTTAGTCGGTTTTGCCTCCCGAGTAGAGTTTTTCTAGATTTTGACCTAGTAAATGGACTCCAATGAATTCACGTGCAAAAGGAAAGATGCTTAGAATGGTGTCCTCTATCTACCACGAAGTTTCAGGCCAAATGGACATGTATGTGAGGTGCACGTGATATGGGTCCAATTCACGTGCAAGTGTAATTGTCTTCCAAATGATACAAGGAGGCTAGGGGTGAAGTTTGAGAGCATTTGGAGTCCATATGGAGTTGCACGTGAATTGGGGAATTCACGTGCAAATTGGCGTGCAGGCATATTTTTGCATGGTTCCCTTGATTTTGTCATTCTAATGATCTTTCTCCAAAGGACCATGTTGAAATTCGAGTATTTTGGCCTATATGGGTGCGGAAAGGTGGTAACTTGTGTGATCAAAACTACGTCGTTTTGATCCTGGGATTCACTTAATCAAAACTACGTCGTTTTGATGTTGTGTTGTCTATATAAGGAGGAGAAGCCCCTCTGTTTTAGGTTTAGGGTTTGTTGCTCCACCAGCCGTCGCAGAGAGAGAGAGAGGGAAGGAGAGCTCCTGGTTGCTGCCGGGCGTCTTGCGTGGGTGGTCGGTGCTTCGTGGGTGGACGGCGTTCGACGTGGGATCGGGACATTGCTGTGTTGTTGCGTTTTCCTTGAGGTAGGGGTTCTGTTCTTCCTAAGTCCTTCTCTGTCCTAGGGTTCCAGGGCAGATTTCCTGGTTATAACTGTTATATATAAATATGTAATCCATATAGGTGTGATCTCCTATATGGATGTTGGCCTTCAAGTGGCATGTTGGTGTGATTTGTGGATTACATGCTATGTGTTTGATGAAATGCTTGTGTGAATATAGCTGTATGTATATGCCCAATACGTGTTTGATATTATGCCTGTGTGGTTGGACTTGTGATTCAGTGTATGTATGTAAAGTTGGGTGTGTGTTCTGTTGCTCGAATGGTTGGGTTTGTGCACTTGTGAGTGGGTGCACACCAAGTGTTTGGTTTTATGTTTGTGTGATGTGGTGTAAGTGTGCCCGACAGTGGTATCTGGCCTGAGGAGGCGGTTAAACTACTTTGCCTAAGAGGCGGTTAAATCACTTGGCCTGAAGAGGCGGTTAAATAACTTGGCCTGAAGAGGCGGTTAAATCACTTGTGTTTTGTGTGGTGGATAATTGTGACTACCGATGTGGTTTGATATTGTTTGTTGAGATTGTTGTAACACGTCACTACACCTGTGCACATGCATGTAGCCGCTAGGAGCATGGGAAAGGTTGGGGAGACTTGATCCCTATCGAGCCGTGGTTGCTCACCCCTCCTACCGTGTTTGCTTGTTTTCCAGGGACTTACAGGCGTTAGGTGGATACACCGAGGTGGAAGACCTTATCCATTTTACTCTCTTCCATTTATGTTGTTTTCTTTTATGGGAATCGATGTAACCCCAGTGGGGATGGGATTGGAAAGAATTCGTTGTAATAAACTGGTTTGGATTATTTTTATGAACATTACTTTCTTGAATGTGTTGTGGATGTTTGGAATGTAAAATTTTTGGTTTGTATCCGAACCCCTTTGCCCTCCGTGTGGGAAAGGGGAGTCACGTGCCGGTTTCCTCGGGTTGGAAATCCGGGGCGTGACAGATGGTTGTGGGCAAGGTGCATTAGCTTGTGCGTTATGGAAGGTGTGTTGTCTTTTTGAGGACGGCACGTCCTGCGAAGGAGACATGGGAACGTGAGTCCGTGATGCGTGAGCAGCACCCAGAGTTGTTCGAGGACGAACAAGCTTAAAAGTGGGAGGTGGCTGTTGGCCAAGGGATAGTGATGTGTTTTCTTGTATTAGTTGTGTATGATTTGGTGTATTTGTATTGTCTTTTAGACATGTGTTCATATTTGTCATGTGTTTTGAGATGTGTATTTGCGACATGCGGATATGTGTTATATGCATTATTGTGATGCATGTGGTTATGGATTATGGTGGTACGTTGTTATGTCTTTGTTATGTCTTTGCGCGCGGTGTATGATCCATTTGGGTGTTATGGCTCGCCGTGTGGTAAATGGGTAGCTTGTGTTTGTTTTCCTCGTATGTCATTTCTTTTCGAGGACGAAAAGTTTTAAGGGGGAGAGGATGTAATGACCCGTGTGTAAGAAGTTAACCACAAACACCTTGGATGTTGGTGCACAAGTTTGAGGTAAGAGATGAGCCCAAGAGGGGACTTTTGGGAGGTGCATGTGACAAGTGATAACGTACATTTATGCCCTAGGAAGATGCTATGCATATACATGTGGTTTTAAGCTGTTTTGGCAGATTTTGGAGCTCACTTTTGGTATAGTATATGGCCTCAAACAATTGGCATGCAAGAACAAAAGTTGCTTAGAATGAGGTCCTCTATCTACCACAGAAATCTCAGAGCATTTGGAGCTGCACGTGAATTCACCCATTTCATGTGCAAGCATATTTTTGCTTCTCAGACCTCTACAAGATGCAAGGAGGTTTGGGGTGAAGTTTGAGTGCATTTGGAGCTGCACGCCAATTGGGGAATTGACGTTCAAATTGGCGTGCAAGCATGTTTTTGCATGGTTACCTTGGTTTTGTCATTCTAATCATCTTTCCCCAAAGGACCATGTTGGAATTGTGAATATTTTGGTGTGTATGGATGTGGGAAGGTCATAACTTGTTCCATCAAAACTACGTCGTTTTGATGCTGAGATTCACTTAATCAAAACTATGTCGTTTTTATGTTGTGTTGTCTATATAAGGAGAAGAAGCCCCTCTGTTTTAGGTTTAGGGTATGTTGCTCCACCAGCCGTCGCAAAGAGAGAAAGAGAGACAGAGAGAGAGAGAGAGAGGGAAGGAGACCTTCTGGTGGCTGCCGGAGCGTCTTGCGTGGGTGGTTGGAGTCTTGCGTGGAAGCGGGAGCAGGAGAACATACAAGGTAGGGGTTCTGTTCTTCCTAAATCCTCCTCTGTCCTAGGGTTCTAGGGCAGATTATGGAGTTATACCTGTTTATATATATATGTAATCCATATAGGTGTGATCTCCTATATGGATGTTGACCTTCAATGGCGGTTTTTGATGTATTCTGGTGTTGGATGGTGAGTGCATATTAAGTGTTCGATAAAATGCCTGTGTGAATATGTCTGTGAATATGCCTACTATGTGTTTGATAATATGCCTGTGTGGCTGGGTTTGTGGGTTTCTAAATGTATGCATGTTAAGCGTTTGGTAAAATACCTATGAGACTCGCATGTCAAGTGTTTGATTTTATGCCGTTGGGCCGTGCGAACTAAGTGTTTGGTATTATGCCTCGTGAAAGTGTGTATGCTACATGTTTCGTTTAATGCCCTGTGTGACCTTGTATGCTTTGTTTGTGGAACCCGGTAGTCGTGGAAGCCCGGGATTGGAACTGTTAGCTTTGTGTGGCTAAGCCTATATGGCTATGGATATGTTAGCCCGTGTGGCTAAGCCTGAGTGGCCGTGGATATGTTAGCCGTGTGGCTAAGCCTTAGTGGCCGTGGATATGTTAGCCGTGTGGCTAAGCCTTAGTGGCCGTGGATATGTTAGCCTATATGGCTAAGCTTATATGGTCGTGGATATGTGTGTGCCATGTGAATGTGGAATACAACTTGTTTATATTTTATTGTCACTACACCGCACCTGTACACACTCATGTAGACGCTAGGGGCATGGGATGGATTGGGGAGACATGATCCCTCTTGAGATGTGGTTGCTCACCCCTCCCTCTATGTTGTGTTTTCTTTCAGGAACATACGGGCGTTAGGTGGGACCCCAAGGTGGAAGACCTTATTGATTTTCTTGTCTTCCATTTATGTTATTTTTATGGGAATTGATGTAACCCCACCTGGGGATGGATTGGAAAGAGGATTTTGTTATAATAAAGACTGGTTTGGATTGTGAATTGCTTTTATGAACATTACTTTCTTGAATGTGTTGTGGATGTTTAAAATGTTATATTCGAGGTTTGCACCCTAACCCCTTTGCCCTCCATGTGGGTACAAGGGGAGTCACATACTAGTTTCCTCGGGTTGGAAATCCGGGGCGTGACATTAGGGTTCATCATTCTTGTAAGCCTCGCGGCCGTCACATATAGAGAGAGATGAGAGAGAGACGGCCAGGAGAGAGAGAGAGAGACGGCTAGAGAGGGAGAGAGGGACGATCCAAGGCCGATGATCTAAGGTTCTTGCCGACGACAGGAGACCGGAGGCGTTGAGGTAGCTAGGATACAACGATCCGTTGTTTTCCCAAATTCGGAGGTAGGGATTCGTTGTCGGCCTTGTACCCCTCCCAAATTCTGGATTTTCACATGTCATAAATGAATTTTGGAATTTTGGTAATGGATTTGTTGTGATTCTTCTCTTAACCCCAATTCCGTGAATGAGATGATGAATATATATATGTATATGCATGTGTTGGATTAATATGAGATTTTTAATATATATATATATATATATATATATATATATATATATATATATATATCAGAGGAAAGAATTGATTTGGATGATGTCCATGAGTTGCGTTTGCCTACATAGGTAAAAGCGTAAGCGTGGATGTTATTGAGGATGTTCTTTGCACTTGCATGAGCTAAGTGCCCCTGTTGAGTTATATTGTTATGCCTGAGTTGTGCTTGCTGAGCTATATTAACATGTTTGAATTGAGATATGTTGCTTGAGTACCTTGTGCTGAATTGAGATGTATGCTTGAGTTGCATTACTGAGATACACTTACACTTGAGCTATGTTTACCGAGATGTACTTGTTGAGATCTTGTGAATTTGTGATTGAGATTGAGTACCCGAATACATGTGGGTTGAACTGAGTTATGGGCTAGGCACAATTACTGGACCCTTTGAGATTTGGCCAGGACTGCGGTCTTGAGTCTCGGTATACCACTCACGACGATGGGCTAAGTCTGCACCTATTCCTGTGGGTAGGTATGGCGTCCGAGGAGGTGATGGCCATATCTCGACTCGGGTGAAAAATGTTGCATAGGTGTCCATGCAACATTCACCTGGATGTGGTATGTCATGTCGCCGTGGTGGTGGGGTGTCCTCTGCCCTCCGGTGTTGGCACAGGTAAATGGTGTGTTCCTGGGTGATGTTTCTTCGCTTAGCTTTAGGCACTACATGAGCATAAGCATACACTTGTCATGCATATTGTAGAGTGGGATGGGTCTAGGGAGATTGGAACCCTACTGAGGTATGGTTTGCTCACCCCTCCTATAAACTGTTCTTTTGTAGGGTCTAGTAGGCGGTAGGTGAAAGAGCTGTGGTGGTAGGCCACTAAGGCAGAAGACTTTATGTTAGTTTCATTATTTTTTTGTGGATTTTTGTTTTATGGTTTGGATTATTTGTAACAGAGCACATTATGGTTTGATGGGAGTTTTTCCCTATTGAGTTGTAATGAACTTTCGAGCCCCTTGAAATGTAATAAATTGAGATATGGTTATTGTGCATGGTTTGGGAGCAGGAGCATGCCCCGTGGCATGTTAGCCTGGTTGTATAAGTTTGGGGACAGCACCCGTGTTATAAATTCTTTTTAGGTGCTTGCACTAACCCTTTGACCCTTCGGGTGCGGGCATGGGCAGTCACTACCCATTTCCAAGTGAAAAGAAATTGGGGCATGACAATAAGGCCACTGAGGCTGAAGACTTTATGTTAGTTTCATTGTTTTTTGTGGATTTTTGTTTTATGGTTTGGAATATTTGTGACAGGGCACATTGTGGTTTGATGGGAGTTTTTCCCCTATTGAGTTATAATGAACTTTTGAGCCCCTTTGAAATGTAACAAATTGAGATATGGTTATTGTTTGATTTGTGGTTGTGTATATGGTTTCAGAGCAGGAGCGTGTCCCATGGCATGTTAGCCTGGTTGTACAAGTTTGGGACAGCACCCGTGTTATAAGTCCTTTTTAGGTGCTTGCACCAACCCCTTGACCCTTCGGGTGCGGGCATGGGCAGTCACTACCCATTTCCAAGTGAAAGGAAATTGGGGCGTGACAATATGGTATCAGAGCCCATGTTCATGGTCTAGTAGATCTAGGATAGTGGGGAGGGATGATTGCTTCTAAGACCCTTAGGAGGTAGTATAGGACACGCCTGATCACCGTGGTTCTATCCGATTTTCTGGGGTGTACTCAGGGGTAGTTAGACCAAGGAGTAGGACATTTGCATTTAGGTTGGGGTGCATACATGCATTGGCATTAGGGCACTAGTTTAATTTCAATATAAATGTTATGATTTGAAATGTTATGTTGGTGAAAATTGTTGCTGAGAATTGTTGTTGTGAATTGTTGTTGTGCAATTCGAGTGATTATCCTGTATGTTTACATGTGAAAAGTTGCTTGAGTAACTCATGGCCCATAGGGGTGAGGGTGTATAGAGCCTAAGATGCTGACTCTAGTTCTATTTAAGATATGTAGACTATGCCTCCTAGGAGAGTAACCCAAGGTACTCCAGCTGCAGAAGATAAATCTTCTGCACGTGCTGGACAGGAGAGAGAATAGCGAGTAGAGGGCAATGATCCCCTAGAACGGATCATGGCCCAAGTCCGGGCCTTAAGCGAGAACGTACAGGGAATATGTGAGGATCTCAGGGGGGAGATCCTAAACGAGGTACGTCAGGAGATGATGGCACGACAGGTAGTGCCACCCTCTCTACCACGTGAGGCAGAACCTTCGCGTAGGCAGGAAGTGCCGATGAGGCGGGAAGAGGGAGATGTGGTGACACGGTTCTGAAAGGAACACCCACTAAGGTTCAAGGGAGGAGCTGAACCTTTAGCAGCAGAGCATTGGCTGCGACAGGTCGAGCATATATTCTCCTTCCTCCGACCACAGGAGGAAGACAAGGTGAGGCTGGCAGTCCGACAGTTGGAGGAGGAAGCCTTGGAATGGTGGCTCAGCATTTCAGGAAGTCGAGACATGGAGGCCATGTCCTGGAATGAGTTCCTCTAGTTGTTCCAAGAGGAGTTCTTCCTAGAGTCATTGCGGTGGTAGAAACGGGAAGAGTTCAGCAGTCTGAAGCAGGGATCACGCTCGATGGCAGAGTATGAGCGAGATTTCCGAGGGCTGAGTCGGTTTGCTCTAGAAGCAATCTGAAGGGAGGACCTGAAGGCCCATAAGTTTACCATGGGACTCAGACCTGCCCTGAAGCAAAGATTAGAGATGCTGCGACTGAAGACTTATGCTGAAGTCGTGGACACAACAAAGATTATTGAGAGAGGATTAGAAGAGGGAAGACAGGCTTATCGGGAGCGGCTGGGACAGAGTACGCGCGACAAGCAGAGGGAAACCAAGAGACAAAGGGTTGAGCTTGGGAGTGGGACTCTTCCCAAGGACAGGGGCCAAGCTTCAATGGCTCCACCTAGATCCCGTTATTTTGGAGGACAGGGAGGCTCAGCTGGGAGTTTCCCAAGCGAGTGTACCTATTGTGGCCAGTCAGGGCACGTCAAACGTGAGTGCCCCAAGCAGCACTTGAAGTGTCACAGCTGTGGGAAAATAGGACACATCAGTATGGTTTGTTTCAGTAGAGGGAACAGCCGGGGAGTTGGAAGTTTAACACAAGGAGGCAGGGGTGAGACCCAATTTCAAGCCTCAGCTCCGAGGCCAGCACGTTCGTGGCAAGCCAGTCAGGCTGGTTCCAGTTATACTAGACCGTAGGGGGAGAGGCAACCACAAGGAGGTTCGGAGGGGCGTCCAAGTGGACTCCAGGCAGGAACTAAAGGAAAGGCAAGCGAGGCAAGTGGTGGGGCAAGCCAAGGCGAGTGCTCGTGCTTACCTTAACACCAGAAGGGAGGGAGGACTTACCATCACCCTCCGAGGAAGATGGAGCCGGACCTTCGGTAGTTTGAGGTACTATTTTAATATCTCGCACTATTGTTGTTGTACTGTTTGATACCGGAGCTTCGTGCTCCCTGATTGTCGAGTCCTTGGTTCGAGCCTTGGACTTGATTGTGTGAGGGCCGATAGACCTACGAGCCGGGGAGCTGGTTGATGGCCTTTCAGGCTAAGATTGATTGTTATAAACGACGAGTGTCGTTTATTTCACCCACAGGATCTTCTTGTACCCTAGTGGGTGAATGGGATAAGAATCTTTGGGAGAGCTGGACCGAAGAGGGAGCTATGGGGTAATATTACCCATAGACTTGCCACTCTAACCTTTGAGGAGGAAGGTAACTTAGAGAAAAGGGTGTGGCCGGATGTTGCGACAATTTCTAGGATGTGTTTCTGGGGAGTTGTTGGAGTTGCCTCCAAACGAAGTATCAAGTTCACGATTGAACTTTTGCCGGGGGTGGGACCCATCTCACAAGTAGCATACCGGATGGGACAGTCATCCCTGGTTTTCGTCCGGGCCCTTTTTGGGGGGGAGCTCAAACTAGACCAATGGTGAGAAAATTTAGAGTCGCCACCAACTTGTTTTTGGGGTACAGTTGGATACCCTCTACTTTGAGTAGTTTAAAGTGTGTGGTCTGCGTTATCGAGAGAAGGGTTCGGGAGTTGGTTACGTGTAGGGAAGGATTAGCACCCCTATAGCGCCCTTTCGGTATCTAATTTAGGAGGAGAAGGTTTTTATTTTATTTATCTTGCCATGACTAGGTTAAGTTTCCTAAAGAGTCTATGATTTTTATTTAGCTAAGTTATTTGTCAAAGGTATGATTAAAATCGATTTACCCTAAATCCCTAAAGGGAATCCTAAAAGTTTTGAGTTTTTTGTTTGAAATGGAGAATGAGATCCTATGGGTTGGTTTTGGTTTTTGGTTTTACTTTTGGAAATTGAAGTCCTAAAATTTTATTTTCCCCTTTTTTTGGTTTTTTGGGTTAGAAAACATACATTTTTTTTGGTTTTTTATATTTTGTAGAAACGTTTTGTTTTTCTTTTGTTTTGTTTTTTGATTTTTTTTTGTTTTGGAAGGTAAAACATGTTTTTTTTTGTTTAAATGGATTTGGAAAACGTACGGGTCTCATGTTTTTTTTTGTTTTGGAAAGCATTTTGGAACATTTTTTATTGCACAAACGTTTTTCTTTTTTTTGTTTGTTGTTTTTCAAGGAGACATTTTGAACATATTTGGAAAATTTTTTTTTATAGAAAAACATTTTATAGAAAACGTATTTGGAAAAAAAACATTTTGTGGAAAACATTTTGTTATTTTTTTGTGTGTTTTTTTTTTAAAGCTTTGAACCTAAATCTACACGTTTCAACAATTGAAAATACATAGGAACACATATATCAAAATGGATGTGGAGTGTGTGAGTGTGACATCCACAAAAGAAAAATAAAAGTACTTTTCTTTTCCTTTTTTTTTTTTTTATCTTCTCCCTTTGCTCTCTCCTTTTTTTTCTTTTCTTTTTACTATGCCTTACATATTACAACATACACATATACAAAGGAAAGGGAAATACAAGGAAAACACCATACAACAAGGAAATACAAGGGAAGATTAAGAATTACATCAGACATTAGTACAAGTAGGTGAAAAGTAATGAAGAGATGAGAGCTAAACCGGCTTTGAAGCTTGCAACACCAATCTTCTGTTTGAGCTCCTGTTGGTGCCGACAATCACTTGCTTAGAACCAACAAGATCGACGGTGAGGTTTGTGAGGAGGAGTTTTGAAGATTGGAGTGATGTATTTTCTGGGTTTGAGATTTTTCGGTGACCTGGAAATAAGGAGGGTAGGCATGAGAAATAGGGGACTGGAAAAGGATTGGTGTCTTTTGTGTCTTTTTGCTTGCCGAACACACAGAAAAGGAGGGCTGAGTTGTTTTTGTGTTTTTTTTTGTTTTGTTTTTTTGCTGAAAAAAGAAAAAAAAAGGAGCTGGAACGAGATAGGGGGGAAAGGGGATGAAGGGGTGATGTTTAATTACGGGAATAGCGGGAAGACCGGGCGTTTTTTTTTTTTTTTTTAGGATGGATCCGAGAGAGGATGGCGGTTAGGGAGGCGTGGGCGTTACCTCTCCTTTCTTTCTTCTTCAATGATCTCTCTCTTCTTTTTCTCAATGATCTCTCTCTTTTTTCTTTCTTTTTTTGTTTTTTTAGACCTTGGAATGATGGAGGGTTCCCTCTTCCTCTCTCCGTGTTTTTTTTTTTTTTTACGATGATGGCTCTCTATCTCTCTCCCTTTTCTGCCTCTCCTTTTTGTTTTTGCTCAACTCTTTTGCGCAGGGCGGACTCAGGCGTTCTCTCCTTCTTTGTGTGGACAGCAGGTGTGTTTTAAGGTGTGGAAAATTTTTGGCCGGATTGTCATTAATTGCGGCATTTAATCTTTGTATTATTGATTCCCTTATTTTCATCCAGGTCTTGTGCGATTTGTCGGGTGGTCGCGCCTGGCGGCTCGTGATTGCCCTTTTTTTAATTTGTATTTTAGCACATGTGGTGACAGGTCGTTGAAAAGCATCTTTGCCAGCACATAAAATGCATCTCGTGAGCAAGCCAGCGAGAGGAGCCAAATAGCGAAAGTCGGACGTTAAGGGTCGGAATGTCGGCAGGTCGAAGTGTCGGCAAGGGTCGAAGGCTGCGATGGGTCGAAATTTCGGTGGGGCGAAAGTCAACGGTCAACGGGTCGAAGTGTCGGCGGGTCGAAGGTCAACGGTCAACGGGTTGAAGGGTCGAAGGTCGGAGGTTGACAGGCTTCGAGGGTCCGTGGGTCGTAGGTCAAGGTTCGAAGGTTCGCGAGGTCAAGGCATCACAGGGTCAAGGGTCGAAGGGTCGAAGGTCGGAGTGTCGGCGGCGGGGCTTCGAGGCTTCGAGAGTTAGGGGGTTGAAGGTCGAAAGGGCGAGTCGAAGGTCGGAGGGTTATAGGCTTCGAGGGTCAAGGGTCGAAGGGTAGAAGGTCGGAGTGTCGACGGCGGGGCTTCGAGGCTTCGAGAGTTAGGGGGTTGAAGTGTCGGCGGCGAGGCTTCGAGGGTCGAAGGGTCGAAGGTCGAAATCAGCAGTCAACGGGGCTTCGAGGCTTCGAGGCTTCGGGGCTTCGAGCTCGGGGCTCGAAGGGTCGAAGGTCGGAAATCAGCAGTCAACGGGGCTTCGAGGCTTCGAGGCTTCGGGGCTTCGAGCTCGGGGCTTCGAGCTTCGGGACCTTCGAGGCTTCGAGCTCGAGGCTTCGCGGCCGAGCTTCGGGGCGTCGAGCTCGGGGCTTCGAGGCTTCGAGCCGGGATTTTGGGGCTTCGAGCTTCGGGGCTCGAGGCTTCGAGCTTCGGGGTCAATGGGTCGAAGTGTCGGCAGGTCAACGGTCAACGGTCAACCCTTTCTTTTTTTTTAATTACCTTTTTACCCCCACCAAAAATGCAAAAATGGGTAACCTTCCAGGAATTGTTTGGGGAGATCCGTATTCGCCTACATAGGCATTTTGAAGAGTTTCGCATGATCACTTTTGCGGGCAGTTTGACCAGGGGCATTGACCGTCTTTTGGCAAGTTTGACTTTTTCCAACGAAAGTTGTTTTGGCCATAACTTCTTCATTTTAAGTCCGATTTGAGCTCGGTCAAGTGCGTTGGTCTCCAATTTTCATCCTCCATCACCTGGTGTTGGTCTTGGGGCGCTTCAAGGACTTGTAGCAAAAGTCATTAATTTTGAACTCCCCCATCCGGTGTCAATTGTATCCATCTCGCGCAGATTGGGGTAGACCATTCCTTGGAAGTATGGGATAATTGTGGACCTGTTCAATAAGGTATATGGCATGTGCAGAAAGGTATATCAAAATGGGGTTAGTATGTCCAACCCGGACAAAATAGGGTCCTACAGGGACCTACCGGAGTTATGGGAGCTTCAAAAGCAGATAAAGGACCTGGGAGATAAAGGTTTTATCCGCCCTAGTACCTCACCTTGGGGTGCACCAGTTTCATTTGCTAGGAAGGCAGACGGTTCGTTGCGACTTTGTATTAATTATCGAAAGTTGAATCAAGTGACGGTAAAGAACAAATACCCTCTCATGCGGATCGATGATTTGTTTGACCAGTTGAGTGGAGCACGGTAGTTCTCAAAGATTAATCTACATTCGGGATATCATCAATTGAGGGTCAGGAGCGAGGACAACCCTAAGACAAGCATTCGGGTGCGGATACGGATACTATGAGTGGTTAATGATGCCTTTTGGGCTCACGAACGCACCGGCAGTGTTCATGCATCTGATGAATCAGGTATTTGCCCCATACCTAGATTCCTTCGTGGTGGTATTTATTGACGACATTCTCGTGTACTCTAAGACCCGAACTGAGCATGAGGAGCACCTGACCATGGTGTTGCACACTACAAGATCATCAATTGTATGCTAAATTTAGCAAGTGCGACTTCTGGATGCAAGAGGTGCATTTTCTTGGACATGTGGTATTCGCCGAAGGAGTTAGAGTGGACCCAACCAAGATTGAGTCGGTATCATCTTGGAAGAGGCCCACGAACGTTTTTGAGATCTGCAGTTTCTTGGGTCTGGAAGGGTATTACCGGTGTTTCGTGGAAGGGTTTTCTCGGTTGGCAGCACCCATGACAGCTCTAACAAGTGTCAGCAAGCTTTTGAGGAGTTAAAAACTCGTTTGACTACTGCACTAGTGTTGGTCTACCGCAGGAGGGAGTACCATTCGAGGTATATTGTGATGCATCTCGAGTTGGACTGGGGTGTGTTCTGATGCCAGAACACAAAGTCATAGCATATGGCTCGCGACAGCTGAAGCCCCATCAACAAAATTACCCAATGCACATAGTCATAGCATATGGAGTTAGCAACAGTTATTTTTGCCCTAAAGTCTTGGCAACATTACCTGTTGGGGAGAAATTTGTGGTATATACTGACCACAAAAGCCTACAGTATATCTTCACCCAGAGAGACCTGAATTTGAGACAGAGGAGATGGGTAGAGTACTTGCAAATGTTTGATTTTACGCACTCCTACATGCCTGGGAAGGTGAATGTAGTTGCTGACGCACTGGGTATAAAGGAAAAAGCTGAGGTTTCCATGAGAGAATGGAAAATGATGGAACAGTTTAGCGTCTTGGTACACCTGATTTTAGTAGTGGGGAAGCAATCCTGTGTCCTATCACCGTGATGCCAGGAGTTATATCAACGTGTCCGTTATGGACAATTGGGGGGATATGGACCGTGAAGTGACCCGGGCCTAGATAGAGGCCAGTAAGTTATCGAGGACCGGACGAAGGAGTTGAGCATGAGTTGAGATTTTAGGCGCATCGATAGTACCGCCTTCCTTACGTGAGGATGTGATGAGGGAGTTTCATCATTCCCGTTTGGTTGTGCATCCAAGAGGAACTAAGACGTATCATGCCATTCGAGCACAGTTCTGGTGGCCGGGACCCAAGAGGAGTATAGCGAGTTTGTTTCTAGGTGCCTTATTTGTCAACAAGTTAAGGCGAGAGCACCAACGACCATGCGGGTCAATTGCAGCCCTTTGCGTGGCCGAGTGGAAGTGGGAGCATATTACCATGGATTTTGTGACAGGACTTCCTACCACTTCTGGGAGGAAGGATATGATTTGGGTCATTGTAGACCGATTAACTAAATCAGCCCATTTGTTGGCGGTCCGGGAGTGAGACTTTATCGGCATGTTAAGCCGGTTGTATGTTGATGAGATTATCCAATTGCATGGAGTGCCTTTGTCTATTGTTTCAGATAGGGATGCGCGGTTTACATCTCGGTTTTGGGGTGGTTTGCAAGAAGCATTGGGAACACGACTTAATCTGAGTACTGCTTTCCATCTTGAGACTGATGGTCAGTCAGAGAGGACCATTCAAACATTGGAAGACTTATTGAGAGCTTGTGTACTTGATTTTGGCGGATCATGGGCTTCTCACCTTCCTCTGGTAGAGTTTGCCTATAATAATAACTACCAGTGTTTTATTGGGATGGCCCTGTTTGAGGCATTGTATGGTAGACCCTGTCGGTCTCCATTATGTTGGGCGAGTCGGAGAGGCAGCTATGTTGGGACCTCAATTGGTCCAAGAGGGTACAAGCAAAAATACTGGTGATTAGGCAGTGCCTTCTTACTGCTCGGAAAGCGGACAAAAGTCTTATGCGGATCGCCGATGCCGACCGTTGGAGTTTTTGGTGGGAGACCACGTATTCCTTCGTGTTTCTCCACGGAGGGAGCATAAAAGATTTGGAAAGGGATCCAAGTTGTCTCCTCGATACATTGGACCATTATTTGAGATTTTGAGCATAGTTGGACCTGTTGCTTAGAGGTTGGCAATACCTCCCAGTTTGAGCAGAGTTCATGATGTTTTCCATATATCCCAATTGCGGAAATATCATCTAGATCCCACACATGTGTTGGATTAGAGTACTCTGGATATTGAGGAGGATGTGACGGTTGTTGAAGCACCAATACATATTTTGGATAGGTGCGAGAAGCAGTTGCGAGGTAAGATTATTCTGTTGGTTTGGGTGCTTTGTGGAAACACCGAGGTACGGAGGAAGAGACTTGGGAACGTGAGGCTGAGATGCATGCTCACTACCCTGACCTGTTCGAGGACGAACAACCCTGAAGGGGGGAGGAAGGCAAAGATCAGCATAATCAGGTACTTGTCCAACTGGTTATGTGACCTAAGAGTATTTCTTTTGACATCGTTGTATGACCATGTTAATTTGTGTTAGAGGTCTATTCATTGGTTGTGGTTGTTGTTTTCTTTCATTCCACATTTTCTTTTCGAGGACGAAAAGTCTTTAAGGGAGAGAGGATGTAAGGACCCGTGTTTCGGGACGTGAGGAGTTAATCGCAGTTTTGCCTTTTTGAGTAGCAAATTGTTGGGTTTTGAGGAGTTTTATTTCGACACACATTGGCTATAACACCTTTTATGATGATGAGGAAGCTTGACGCAAAATTTGAGCCCAAAAGGAGGTGCCCGCGACAATGGTTGTCACGGGTAGAGTTTTTTTTTTAGGGGAGTCTTCCTAACGTTGTTCTAAGGCTTGGGGAAAAATCCTAGGGAATTTGGAGGCGCCCGTGACAATGGCCTTTGTCACGTGCAGCATTCATTAGCTTGGTTTTGTGATCCTTGTAACTTTTTCCCAAAGAACCATGTTGAAATTATGGATATTTTGCCATATATGGATGTTAGAAGGTTATAGTGTGTATCAAAACTATGTCGTTTTGATCTTGGGCTTCATTTAATCAAAACTACGTCGTTTTGATGTCGGGGTGACTATGTAAAAAGCTGGAGCTTTAAGGATTAGGGTTCTTCATTCTTGTAACCCTTACGGCCGTCACATAGAGAGAGAGAGAGAGAGAGAGAGAGACAAGAGAGAGAGAGAGAGACGACCAGAGAGGGAGAGAGGGACGATCCAAGGCCAACGATCTATGGTTCTTGCTGACGACGAGAGACCGGAGGCGTTGAGGTAGCTAGGATACAACGATCTGTTGTATTCCCAAATTCTGGAGGTAGGGATTCATTGTCAACCTTGTACCCCTCCCAAATTCTGGATTTTCACCTATCATAAATGAATTCTGGAATTTTGGTAATGGATTTGTTGTGATTCTTCTCTTAACCCCAATTCGTGAATGAGATGATGAATATATATATGTATATGTATGTGTTGGATTAATATGAGATTTTTAATATATATATATATATATCAAAGAAAAGAATTGATTTGGATGATGTCCATGAGTTGCGTTTGTCTACATAGGTAAAAGCGTAAACCGTGGATGTTATTGAGGATGTTCTTTGCCTGCATGAGCCGAGTGCCTTTGTTGAGTTATATTGTTATGCCTGAGTTGTGCTTGCTGAGCTATATTAACATGTTTGAATTGAGATATGTCTTGCCGAGTACCTTGTCTTGAATTAAAATATATTGTTAAGTACCTTGTCTTGAATTGAGATGTATGCCTGAGTTACATTACTAAGATACACTTGCGCTTGAGCTATGTTTACCGAGATGTCTTGAGATGTACTTGTTGAGATGCTGCGAATTTGTGATTGAGATTGAGTACCAAAATACATGTGGGTTGAACCGAGTTATGGGCCAGGACCAATTACTGGACACTTTGAGATTTGGCCAGGACTGTGGTCCTGAGTCTCGGTGTAGCACTCACGACGGTGGTCTAAGTCTACACCCATTCCTGAGGGTAGGTATGGCGTCCGAGGAGGTGATGGCCATATCTGACTCGGGTGGAAAATGTTGCATAGGTGTCCGTGCAACATTCACCTGGATGTGGTATGTCATGTCGCCGTGGTGGCGGGGTATCCTCCGCCTCTAGTGTGGGCACAGGTAAATGGTATGTTCTTGGGTGATGTTTGTTGCTTAGCTTTAAGCACTACACGAGCACAAGCATACACTTGTCATGCATATTGTAGAGTGGGACGGGTCTGGGGAGACTGGAACTCTACTGAGCTATGGTTTGCTCACCCCTCCTATAAACTATTCTTTTGCAGGGTCTAATAGGCGGTAGGTGAAAGAGCTGTGGTGGTAGGCCACTGAGGCTGAAGACTTTATGTTAGTTTCATTTTTTTTTTGTGGATTTTTGTTTTATTGTTTGGATTATTTGTAACAGAGCACATTGTGGTTTGATGGGAGTTTTTCCCCTATTGAGTTGTAATGAACTTTTGAGCCCCTTTGAAATGTAATAAATCGAGATATGGTTATTGTTTGATTTGTGGTTGTGTGCATGGTTTGGGAGCAGGAGTGTGCCCCGTGGCATGTTAGCCTGGTTGTACAAGTTTGGGGACAGCACCCGTGTTATAAGTACTTTTTAGGTGCTTGCACCAACCCCTTAACCCTTCGGGTGCGGGCATGGGCGATCACTACCCATTTCCAAATGAAAGGAAATTGGGGCGTGACAGTTGCAACCTGATTTAGCTCTTCTTACATAGCATCTATCGAGTTTGAATCCTGAAGGGCTTCATCCACCACCTTTGGCTCTATACCTGTGATAGAAAATAAGAGTACAAGCACATATTGGAACTAGCTGCCCTCGTTCTTACTCCAACGGTAAGATCACCAATCACTTGATTTGATGGGTGGTTCGAGTCCACCTGTAGTTCTGCACAAGTGGTGGTGAGTAGTTAATGATTTGAAGCTCTCTGCGATTGGGTGGTTCTTGTATATCGGCTGGTTGCGCTTCTTTTGGGCTAGTTGTATCCATATGATGAACGGTTCCAGAAGAACTTGGAGGTTCTTTGGCACTCGTGACTTTCGTATTAACTAGTCTGAACGGACATGAAGGTTCCCCGGTGTTATGAATATCCATATCAATTTGTCCAGAGTTAGTGGATGTCCTGAGCTCAAATCTTCTGAAGCATCATCAGTAGCATTTCTTATTGCTTCACCGGTACTAGGCGATTCATCAGGAGTTGTGGCAGGAACATGTTTGAACTAAGAATAGTCAATCGTGTTATCTGTATGATCTTGTGCAATTGGATTTGAAGATCCTACACTTGACCAGTCAAGGTTAGATTCATCAAAATCAACATGGATAGATTCTTCAACTGTTAGACGTTTTCTGTTGAATACACAATAAGCCTTGCTGTGTAAAGAATGTTTGACAAAGATCCCATCATCGGAATTTGGCTCAAATTTACTCCAAGCCTCTTTGCCGTTGTTTAACATATAGCAGGCACACCCAAAAGCTTTAAAATGAGAGATTGACGGCTTCCTGCCTCTCCACATCTCATAGGGTGTTTTCATGGTAACCTTATTGATAAAAGTTCTGTTCTGAACATAGCATGCATTGGACATAGCTTTAGCCCATAAATTGAGAGGAAGTTTTGCCCCTGCTAACATTGATTTACCACCTTCGACTAACATGCGATTCTTACGCTCAGCAACTCCATTTTATTGTGGAGTCCTGGGCATAAAAAAGTCGTGCTAAATGCCCTATTCAGAACAATAGGATCTCATATTGGAAAAGTCAAATTCCATACCATGATCACTCCTGATGCATTTAATGCTCAGTCCTTGTGAATTACTTATACAGTTGAAGAGAGCTACTAGATGTTCAAAGGTTTGATCCTTTGATTTCAGGAACATCACCCATGTATACCTGGTGAAGTCATCGATAACCACAAGGGTATATCTTGCATCGGCAAGAGAAGCAATAGAAATAGGACCACAGAGGTCCATGTGAAGAAGTTGCAGCAGAGCAGTTATTGAATTAACTGACTTGCTCTTAAAGCTGTGCTTGGTCTCTTTGCCGAGTTGGCCTTCTCGACGAGAGAGTCTCCTGGAGAATTTATGTTTGGGCAGACCATTTTCTAAGTCAAGCGACGCCAATTTAGACAATGTAAAGACTCGTATTTGGGCAGTTTTGAGAGAGTCATTCTATGGGAATGTAACTATCTAGACGGTAGTGTAGCCGTCGATGTGAGCATTTTGATTGTACATGGGCCCGATTCCGAGTCGGGGCCTCGTTTGACCCGATTGTTGACTTTTTGGGGTTTATTGGTTGACTTTGTATTTGGGCGGTCATTTGAGTGTGATAATATCTGAATAGTGTTGGAGTTCGTGACCTCGGGAGGTCAATTATTGCGTTCGGGAGATCAATTATTCTTTGGGAGGCCAATTATTGGCAGCAGTATAAGTAATTTAGAAACCGCCTTATCCATTTAATTTGCTTGGTGTGTGCGTGTTTGAGCAAGAGAGAGAGAGAGAGAGAGAGAGAAGGTGAAGAGCTTCCCTTGGTGATTTTGGGGTGATTGGAGTTCGTAGATCGCAAATAATCTTTGCAGGTAGGTGTCCTTGAACCTCTTATCTCGATTTTGTCTTGGAATATGCATGAAGTTATCATGATTTATGAATTTGAGTATGAACCCTAGGTTTTGGGGAAAAACCCAATTTTGGGGTTAGATATGATGATTTAGCATAAAATCTGTAGTTAAGAACTGATTTATATCAGTTTGGGTACGTAATTTTGTACTCTATTTAGTAAAATGCGTGTTTGTGAGTGCCTGAGGGTTCTTTGGGTCGATCCCAAACGAAAATTAGGCCAAAACAATGATGAACAGTAACCTGGGCGAACTGTGAGGGTCGAAGTTCGTAGTCCGGAGCAGTTAGTCCGGATCAGTAGTCCGGAGCAGTTAGTCCGGATCAGTAGTTCGGATCAGCAGCGGTGATCCGTAGCTTCGCTCCGTAGCAGTGTTTCCGCAGCTTTGCTCCGCAGCAGTGATCCGCAGCTTCAATCCGCAGCAGTGTTCCGCAGCAGTGCAACTGCACTGCACTAGACATTTACATTGTAAAGCATTATGCCTCAAGAATTATACTTAAGTTACAATGTAAATAACGAAATACCCCCTATTTGGATTCAAAGAAAAATACTAGAAAAATTAATTCCCACTCTTTCAAAATGTGAAAATTGGGATTTAGTGTAAAATCTAGGAAAAACCCAAAAGTTCGTAGTGGTGACTTTTTGGAAAGTGGGGTTAGACATCTCAGAAAAATCCCCAAAAATCATATTATCTTATTTATGATATGGGAACCCAACGCCGGGACTTTTGATTTCAAGAAAATAGCTGCTATGGGTACTTCCTTCATAAATCAAGGATTGAGGATTTACTTGTGAAGAATGGCTACAGTTCTAAAGGAAATGTTGAGAATGACATGTCATACTAATGTTAGCATGTTGGTGTGAGGTATTGGGGCATGGACTCCGTGACTTGTTTGGGTTCTCACCGTGAGGCTAAGGCCTGTGTGGCCACTATGGTGGGCGGAGCATATGCGCCGATAAACAGACTGTGTGGCGACCGTGGCCGAGCATATTGCTGTGTGGCTGGGGACAGGCTAAGGCCCGAGTTGAGCCATTGAGCTCGTGGAGCTAGGGCCGAGTGCCCCGAGCTGGGATCCCATGGAGAATTGTGGACAAGTTGTCTGTGTGGGCAAGGCGAGTCCTGATGATTGTGCACACTACACGGAGCACGAGTACACTGAGCATATAGTATAAACTTATATGTGTTGCATGATGTGGAGTTTTGGGGTCACCTACTGAGCTTGTCGCTCACCCCTACTTCTTGTTTACCCCTTTTCAGGTGTGACCCGAGACTAGTGGAGGACTTTCTTCCAGGAGGACGTGCCCACTACTCTGATGTATGATACAGTACTGTATTTTGTATTTTATTATGTGTTGTATCCCGGACATGGGTCCGTGGACAGTTGTATTTGCATACTGTTGGTGATGTAATGTCTGATGATTGTTTGACTTATCATATGCATGATGATGTATGGGAAAGTACAGGATTACCCTTGATGTATATTTGTACAGGGTTACGTATTTGAGATAACACCCGCGGTGTAGTGTCTATTGGTGCTTACTCACCAACCCCTTGACCTTTCAGGTGCAGGCAAGGGGAAGTCATGTTCCTGGTTTCGGGTTTTCCTGGAATTCGGGGGCGTGACAGACAAAGTCTTAAAATTTAAATGTGTGCAACGCTTGTTCCATAGCAACTTTCTTTATTTGATGCTTTAGTGAGGAAGCATATAGGGTCGAAGAATTATTTCTTAAGACCACTGAGTATATGTCCCCATCTCTTAATCCGGATAACTTAACATCTCTAGATAAGTTTTCCCTAACTGTGCAGGTGTTGGACATGAAGGAAACGGTAAACCCTTTGTCACAAAAATTACTAACACTCAACAGATTATGCTTTAAACCTTCGACTAGTGCAACTTTAGTAATTGATACACAGCCGTTGGTTAAAGTGCCATACTTCACAGTCTTACCTTTGCTGTTGTCACCATATAATACGAATGGACCTTGTTTGTCAGTAACTTCAACGAGCAGAGACTGATCACCCGTCATATGTCCGGAGCATCCACTATCTAGGATCCACTACTTTGATTGATCTTTAACTTCAAGTGGTCCAGCAATGTATTCTAGAGATGCTCCTGCAAGACAACAGTTTACACTTTTGTTGCCCAAACTTGTTTCAGGCAGTTAGGAGAAACAACAGCAGTGTCAACACTTCCGGATTTTACTTTGTTAGGAACTATAGCTTTCCAAGTTGACTTTACTTTGTTAATGTCAGTTGCTTCTTTTATTTTGGTTTTCTTGGGAGAGTTACTCCTTTGAGATTTAGATTTTGCTTTGCTCGAAAAACCCTTTTTGATGAACTGATCTTTATTAATATGAACTTGATTACAAAGCCAATCATCAAATAAACTCCAACATTCATAGTGATAATGACTAATTTCTCTATAAATGGAGCAGACACTATGATGTGGAGCACAAACAGGGGATACAGATTTCTTAGATTTTACAAGTTTTCTACACTGATCCCTATGGCGTAATTCTTTGCGATTGGTTGACACGCTCTTGGCCCTATATGCGTCAGCCTTAGCCTTTCCTTTCTTTTTGGGTGCTACAATTTTGGCTTTAACTGCAGCTGTCTTCCCTTCATTGTTAGGTACAGGTGCTACTACTTCAGGAACAGCAGTAACAGCCTCTTTTCCACAATCATAGACTATTGTGCCACCTGAAATGAAACCATCCAATGGTTTAGATGTACTAATAGGATAAAGGTTGGTTAGTTCCGGAATGAAATCCGGAGGACACTCAATAGCTTGTGTGGAGGTTGATGGTTCGGAGCCAAGGCCAGGTTTAACTCGAATATCGTCCGGATTAGTTCTTAACGTAAAAGCTATTTCCCCTGAATGTAGCCACTTGCGATTTATTTCTTTTTCCTTTTCAAGTTCATTTTCGAGTCTTTTAAGATTTACAGTTAGGCCAGTTAGGTTGGTATTTAACAAATGATTTTCAGCTTTAAGATCGTGATACCAAACCTCTTTAGTCCTAAAGTCAGCTATATCTTTTTCAAGTCTTGCAATAGAGAACTCTAGACGTTTAGCCTGACTTTCCATATCTTTGTCCATTTGAGTAATTATTAGTCTCTCATTCCTTTCATGATCGCGTTCAATAGTAAAAGATTCTCATTTACTCAATAGCTTAGAGATAGAAGGTACCTCGGTATTTAACATGAGGCGGACATTTGGCTTTGGGGTTGGCTTATCATCAGGAGGATTCCTCCTCTTCTTCCGAGCCACCGAGATACTTCGTGATGAATGCCTTCCTCTTGTCCTTGCCGCTTTCTGAGGTGGAGCGTCGGGGTTTAACCTTATCACTTTTATCCGCCAACTTTGATTTGGATTTACAATCCTTGGCCCAGTGACCGGGTTTCCCACAGTTGTAGCATTCTTGGGAACTCGACTCCGATCGCTCCTTCTTGCGGGATGATGATGAGGAGCCTCTTCTGAATCCTTTTCTACTTTTCCGCTGGAATCGCTCGAAGGATTTGACCAGAAGAGCTATTTCTTCTTCAGCGTCAGAGTCAGAGTTCTCTGACTCTTCCGTATAATCATTCCGCAGTATGTTGAGACATTTTGTAGCTTTAAAGGCTACCCCATTTTCTTTCTGAGCTATTTTCTCATCTCAGTTAGTGTATTTGAACCTAACCTCATGAGTCCGTAGCTCTCCGTATAGTTCTTCAAGGGGAACATACCGGTTCTTGTCAACTTGCATCTGGAGCCGCTTGGAGTAGTAGCGATCCGACAAAGAACGAAAAAACATGTCATTGATTTGGAATTGAGTGTAGTGCTCATTGACAGTTTTCAGCTCAAGGATAAGCTTGCCGAATCTCCGATAGATGCTCTCAAGGGATTCGCCAGGTTTGTTATTGAAGCTCTCAAAGTTCGCCTGAGAGCATAGATAACGTTCCGCATCCGGGACTAACTTCCCTCATAAAGGATTGTCGGCTTATCCCCAGACGTCGTTGTTGTGCAGCCCTGGACGTCCGTGAATGCTTCGAGTCCAAAGATGATGTAACATATGCCAGGAGCCTTTTCGCTAGCACACCGCCAGGCTCTTTCATCATGGGTAAGTTTAGCATCCGTGTTTGGCCTTATAACTCCATGTTCTCCGATAGTCATCAGAATCGGTAGCTCCCGATGAAGACACGGCCATATGAGATGATCATGGCGTACCATGAACATCTTCATGCGAGCTCTCCACCTGGGAGAAAATCTCAGGTGTGAATTTTGGCGGTTCGGTCAAAGTAAAACTAGAACTCCGTGGTTGTGGAGCACGGCAGCAACAAGGTTGAGGTGGATCGACATTTTCACTTCGTTGTTTTGATTGGGGAGGGACTCTTGAGCACCTCTGGGAGTTAAGGCGAGTGTTGAATAGCATGCTGCTTTCTTCGGCCATTGTTGAGAGAGAAAGAGTGGGATCTCTAGTTTGAGTAGGTAGAACTTGCTCTGATACCACTTGTTGGTCCCTGGGAGCCTAGAGGGGGTCAATAGGCTTTTCTCAAAAACTCTTTTCTCACTCTTAGGCACGACACTTATCTGGTTAAGAGATAAAATCAATGCGGAAGATAACCAGATAGTGAAATATTTTGTTTTATTATCAACTGATAAGTATAACAAAATAGAAACAGATTAAAGCTTGTAAGGCTTTTAGATTTACTCAAACAAACTCTTTTACACTCTGTTTACAGAAGACTCACACGCTAGCCTCTATGATCTCAATGAGCTCTTGTACATACACGCTTATTACAAACTCACGAACATCAAAACTTTTTAAATTTACAAGTGTTATTATATATATATATATATATATAGACATCCATGAGAGACAATCTTGGAACTTGTTCTTCTAAGCAATGTGTAGCATTGACTATTCCTCAGAATTCTCTCTACCTTGAATGCTGCGGATGTGGAGCTCAAGATCTTGGGTTTGTAAAACATAAGCGTCTTTGTGAGTACCCAAGTGCAGTTAAAGTTGTGTCCACATATCCGTGTGATCCACGTGTAAGATGCTTTAGGTTATCGATGAGTTTGTCTTACATCAGGACACAGCGAGCTGGTGACTTTGAATGCAAAGAGATAAGTTGAAGCAGCGTCTTCTTAATCCGTCGTAAAGTTTCTTACTTCGTGTTAATGAAGCTCGGATCCTTACTCTATATCATTGGTTGCTTACTCCGTATTAGTTTGGTACTGGAATCCTTATTCTGTATCAGTGCTTCCATACTCCGTATGAATGAGAAGGTCAGAGAGCTTACTCTGCATCAGCGCTTCCTTACTCCGTATGAGCTGAAGGATCAGATGGCTTACTCCGTGTCAGCACATCCTTACTCCGCATGAGTAACTGGTTCAAATTCCTTACTCTGCATCTAGTTTCCTTACTTCATGCGAATAAAGGACTTGGGTCCTTATTCCGCACAAGTACTTCCTTACTCCGCATCTATGAAAGACTCAGATCCTTATTCCGTGTCTTCTTATCCTTAATCCGCTTGAATGGAAGAATTAGCTTTTTATTCCGCGAAGACTTTCTCTTACTCCGTGCGACTTGTAGACTAGGATTCTTACTCCGTATCTATTTGAATTAGTCCATTAAAAGTGTTAGGCACAGATTCCTTAGTCCGTAGCTTTAAGTGATTAGTTTGCACGAATGATCCTTATTCCATATGAAGTAGAGACTTGGTTATTTACCAAGTGTTTGATAACACTCACTCTTATTTGAATCAGGATTATGTATCATGTCCTTGGCTTTGCTCTCACGAGTGAAGGTCCGTATTAAGATCCTATCTTCTGCAATAACTTAAGATAAAACAATCAAAGTGTCGGATCAAATTACATAGGGTTTTATCCGCATTATCCAAATTCTGGGCTTGATCCAACAATTTCCTATTGTGCTCATCAAAGAAAACACACCCTCTATTCTACTTTGTTTGGACACTCACACACTATTCTATATTGATAAAACACTCTTTGAGCCAAAGAATTGAGCTCAATACTCTCTAAACAAACACAACTCAGCCATTATGGGTTTTATTCTAAAAATATTTTTTTATTTTTTTAACACTTCTTTTAAATAATGACCTTACAAGGTTACATTTTATGCTCTCCCTTGATGGATTATTCACTCTTTTTTTACTCACCTTTTTCCTTGCTATTGGGAGAGAAACATATATCATAATCCCTTTATTACATGACACATAAATAGGGCTAGCTCTTTCTAATGCATACCCCTTGCACTTTTGCTAAGTAGGGAGAGACGGAAATACACTGAGTGTCTCACATCCCATTATCCAATTAAGTGATGGGCTTTTTCACATTGTACATCATAGCCTTCTACATATACAACACAACAAAACAGAAAATGGATATATAGGAAGTCAAAGTGACTTAAATGACCTTGTATCACTAGCATCATACACCAAGCACTAAGCACTAATAAGTAATCATCATGCTTACTTAACTCCTACGATTAAATAACCAATGTTAAAAGTAAAGAGGATCAAAGAAAACTATTACCCCATAAACCATGAGTGTCACTCAAGGGCTAGAAAGAGGTTTTTATCATTTTTCTTTTGGATTTTCTTTTCACTCAAGTCTAAGGGTCACTAAGTGTTATCCTAGCATGTCATGCTCATTTAATATTCAAATTCCAGCTCTAAAAAAATGGTGATATCATTCAAGAGATATAAACATGATTAAACTAAATCATAGCACACCTTAATTATTTTAACACCATGTGAGGACCCGTGTCCTAATCCTGAGAGTTAGAGGTTGTGAGGTGCCTTATGTTATATCGACACGTGTTTGGGCTTGGATGAATTAGTCTTTTTTTTTTTGTGTTTTGGCAAGCACCTTGACCCGACGGCCAGCGGGAGTCCGAGGGCGCAACGCCTCGGCGGGGGGGTCTCGCCGTGGCAAGGGTCGACGTGGTCAACCTGGCGGAATGAGCGGTCGACGTGGTTGACGTGCATCGATGTGTGTGGTCGATGTGAGATTCTTGTTCAACGTAGGTCGATGTGTGGTTGAGGTCGACCACGAGCAATTTCCCAAGAGCTTTTCCATGTGTATCGGTCGACGCGAGAAATGTTCGACGTGGGTCGATGTGGTCAATCTAGCTTGAGATCGACCTGATGCGATGTGAGTTTTGGTCGACGTTGAGGCCTGGTCGATGCGAGAAGGGCGGTTGATGTGGGTCAATCCTGCCTGTTTTTGGGTCGACGTCGCCTCTGTGACAATGTATTTTTGATACGACTTCGTCTTTCGATTTCAGGGTTCTTTTTCCGTAGCCACCGACGCAAAAGAGAGAGAGAGAGAGATTGTCATCTATACAATCGTTGTAGGTGCGTTCTTGGAATCGGGAGGCGCCATTGGAGAGGAGCAAGGAGGAAGGAGGATTATCCGATTTCTTGATTTCCAAACCCTAACACAATCGGATCTAAGGTAGGTGGTTTTATCTCCTAGAACCCGTTTTATGAGTTGTAATTGTTTGAGATGACGATTGTGGGGAGATTGTATTGTGATGTGTGATTGTGAGACATGCATGAATATGTGTATATATATATATATATATATATATGTTTTGCATTGAGAAACATGTGATAGAGATGTCCTTGAGTTTGTGTTGAGGTGTAATGTGAGTTTAAGCATATGTGTGTGATTTGTTATGCTTAAATAGAGATGTTCCATGAGTTAAATTGTGTATTTCGTTATCATGCTTGTGTATGAGATATGAGGTCCCAGTGAGGGGACAGTCCTGGATTGGACATGAGATATGAGGTCCCAGTGAGGGGACAGTCCATGGGATGGACATGAGACATTGAGGTTCCATTGAGGGAACTTCCTATGAATTTCTTGTGTGTATTTTATTATACTTTAATTACACTACACTGCACATATCTGCACAGAGCATTTTGTGGAGGAGATGTTGGGTTGGTCCAGAGAGACATAACCCCTACTAAGCCGTGGTTTGCTCACCCACCTTTGATGTCTTGTTTTATTGTTCTCTTTGATGTATTGTAATTGAGGAGACTAAGACTCTTGTATTTGCTTGAGATTGGTGTACTTATTTGAGACACCGTGTTTTGGGGCTGGTCACCCTATTTATTATGTGACAGTTTTATTACATGAAGTATTAAATTGTGTGGTTTGTGCATGTCATGTGTGAGATTGTGATAGGTTTGGGGCAGCACCCAAGAGGGAGCCCTATTAGGTGACCATTCACCAACCCCTTGTCCTCCTCCTGGGTGCGAGGCATGGGGCATCACTAACCGGTTTCTCGGTGTTGGGAAATCCAGGGCATGACACACCATTATCACAACATGATACTAATGTGGCATAAAAAATATGAAAATTTAAGCCAAAATTGCATACCTAGTATACATGCCTCTCCACATGCAAATCACACATTGAAGCAACTCAAACAGGTAACACAAAATAAAAATAACAAACAAACAATAGACCAAAAACACAAACCAAAAACAAAATAAACATTCTCACAATCAAGGACAACAAGTGGCTCAAGTCACTCCCCACACCACACTTAAAGTATGTTATGTCCTCATGGCATAGAATAGGGAGTAGGAAGATACTTAACTATCGGTGGATTTCTCTCCAATTTTCGATATGAGAAAACACATTTTCTTTTGTTTGCCTAGCGAGACAAGCTCATTTGATATCGCGTGCGTAACAAAAGATGCTCCAAATTATGTTATACATGTGTCCTCCAAATTTCAAGGCAATTGGACAAAAATTACCCTTGCACATGATATGGGCATTGTCACGGTCAAGGCCAAATCGTCTCAAATTTTTCTAGTGGGTCCCTCATGCACTTGTAGATAAAAAATGCCTTTTGCAGACATATTAGTTGTAGCTCTACACAACATTAAAACACTATTTTTTGCTTTTCGACCGTAGAAATGGCACCATTGATATCACGTGCGTAAGAGAAAAATGCTCCAAATACTTTCATCAACCATTCATTAAAATTTCAGAGAATTCGGCCCTTGAACGTGATATTCCATTATCACGTATAGCCCCAATTCAGCCCAAATTTTACCAATAGCTTTACTTTCACTGTAGATCAATTTTGTCTCTTGCACGACATATGGATAATGTCACATTCAAGCATGTTGTCGGATTCCATTTGTCTTAACTTGGCGAGTTGGACCAATACTTGGGCTTTATAAAGAAGTCATGAAGTCCAAAGCTCAATAGAGAAGTTATAGGCCCGCAAAAGGGTTAGTGAAGACTAAACTATATCTCCTGCACCATGGTTAGCAAACAACAAGCAAAAATAAAATAAATATAAAAGAAAAGCTATTGGGTTGCCTCCCAACAAGAACTTTATTTAAAGTCTGGTAGCTAGACCGACGATATGATCATGAAGGCTCAAAAGAGAGGGAACCAACAATCTCCCTCTATGTTGGGTCATAATAAGGTTTTAGTCTATTGCCATTAACCCAAAATTTCTTTCCATCTTCACTTTAAGCTCAAAACTCCCATATGGCTTCTTATCGGTTATCACAAATGGACCCATCCATTTTGATCTTAACTTACCTGGGCATGACCTCGATCTAGTGTTAAACAATAAAACTTTTTGCCCCAGGTTTAGAAATTCTTTGTTTAAGTGCCTATCATGCCATTTCTTTGTTCTTTCTTTATAAATTTTAGCACTTTCATAAGCATCCATTCTAAATTCTTCTAACTCAATTAATTGAGTCATCCTTAGCCCCTTAGTCTCTTTTGGATCAAAATTTAATTTCCTCAAGGCCCATTGAGCCTTGTGTTCTAATTCCACAGGAAAATGACAAGACTTCCCATATAGGATTTTGTAAGGGGACATTCCAATGGGAGTTTTGTAGGCTGTCCTATAAGCCCATAAGGCTTCATCAAGCCTTTGAGACCAATCCTTTCTATTTCCTCCAATAGTTTTCTGAAGAATAGCTTTTATTTCCCTGTTAGACACTTCAACTTGCCCATTAGCTTGTGGGTGATAAGCTAAAGACTTCCTATGCTTCACTCCATACTTGGTCAACAATTTATCAAATAGTTTGTTACAAAAGTGACTACCCTCATCACTAATAATAGCCCTTAGTGTCCCAAATCGGCTAAAGATATTTCTTGTGAGGAACTTAGTCACCACTCTAGCATCATTCACTCTTGTTATTATTCCCTCAACCCACTTAGACACATAATCCATAGCCAACAAAATGTATGAATACCTATCGGAAATGCGGAATGGCCCCATAAAGTTTATGCCCCAAATATCAAAAATTTCAACTGGAAGGATTCTAGTTAAGGGCATCTCATTCTTCTTAGACAGTCCAACTACCCTTTGGCATCTATCACAAGTTTTAACAAAGACATAGGTGTCTTTAACCATGTTGGGCCAATAAAACCTGCATTGCATGATTTTAGCCACTATTCTTTGCACTCCAAAGTGGCCCCCATAATCCGATGCATGAAAATGATAAACTCGGTGGCTAAATAGTTTGCTATATCAGCAACCGAGGAAGCCGGCTTACTTGAAGCACCGCCTCATCAGGAAAGTCATCGGAGATAGGTAAAGACTTAGGTGCACTTTCAACTCGAGAAAAGTGATCTACAATAGTGTTTAAGGCTCTTTTAGTGTCTCTAATCTCTAAATCAAACTCGTGTAAGAGGAGAACCCATCTTAGCAAACGTGGCTTAGCTTCTTTCTTAGCTAACAAATACTTAAGAGTTGCATGGTTAGTTTAAACAACAACCTTAGACCCAAAGAGGTAAGGTCTAAACTTGTTGCAGCCATACACCACAGCTAGCAACTCTTTCTCAGTAGTGTTATAGTTCTATTAGGCATTATCTAGAGTCTTAGTAGCACAGTAAATCACCCTAAAAATTTTCTCTCTCCTCTGCCCAAGAACTACCCCCACGACATAGTCACTCGCATCACACATAAGCTCAAACGGTTGTTCCCAATCCCGAGTAACTATGACAGGGGCTATGACTAGCTTGTGCTTAAGGACTTCAAAAGTTTGTGTCCTTTTCTAACAACACACGTAGGGGCTAAGCTATTTTGGGAAGTCCTTAATAAATCTCCTATAGAACCCAGCATGTCCTAAGAAACTTCTTACCCCTTTAACATTGGTTGGAGGTGGCAGGGTTTCAATGGTAGATATCTTAACTCTATCCACCTCTAAACCTTTAGCTGACACCTTGTGCCCAAGGATTATGCCCTCATTTACCATGAAATGGCATTTCTCCCAATTGAGAACAAGTTCTTTTTCTTCACATCTCTCGAGGGTAGTATCTAGGTTTTTTAAACAAAGTTGATAAAATGAATTGAACATAGAGAAATCATCTATCGAACCCGTGTTCTAATCTTGAGAAATTGTGGTTGTGAGGTGCCTTGTTGTAATGAACCTTGTTTGGGGATTGGAGGAGTTAGTCATTTGTGCGTTTGGCAAGGACTCTTGACCAGACGGTTAACGGGAGTCCGAGGGTGCAATGCCCCTTGCGGGGATGCCGGGGCAGTGTCCCAGAAGCCAAATTATTTTGGAGAAAGCTAAGTTGAATTTTAGTGTGTAGGCTGGTCGATCGACCCTGGTCGATGTGGGATAGTGGTCGACGTGGTCGACCTGGCATAGTCGACGTGGTCAACCTAGCATGGCGAGTGGTCGATGCCGAACAAAAGGAGTTTCTAGAGAGTTTGGTCAATGTGAGATGATTTTTCATGTGGGTCGATGCGTGGTCGACGTGGTCGAGGTCGACTAAAAGCAATTTCCCAAGAGCTTTTCCATGTGTGTTGGTCGACGCGAGAAATGGTCGACTTGGGGTCGACGTGGTCGACCAAGCTATAGGACGACCTTGTACGATGTGAAGAATGATCGATGTGGGGTCTTGTTGATGTGAGAATGGGAGGTTGATGTGGTCGATCCCGGCTATTTGTGGTCAACGTCGATTTTGCGGCAGTGTATTTTTGATATACGACGTATTTCTTCAAGAATTAGGTTTTTTTCCACATTTTTTTGTGAGAGCCGCAATCGAGAGAGAGAGAGAGGGAGAGAGAGATAAAGAGAGGAATCATTGTTGGCTTGGTCATTGTCGTTGCATTCTTGGAAGAAGGAGGTACCTATCGGAGTGGAGCAAGGAGCGTGAGAGATCCTTCAAGTCGGAACCCTAATGAGTTTGGATTTGAGGTAGGTGGTTCTATCTCCTGGAATCCGTTTAAATGGTTGTAACTGTCTAATATGACGGTTATGGAGAGATTGTATTATGATGGGTGGTTTTGAGATTTGCATGTGTATATATGTATATATGTTTTGTGTTGAGAAAAATGAAATAAAGATGTTATGGAGCTATAGTGAGGTGTGTTGTGAACTTGGGTGTATGCATGAGAATTGTTGTTCCTTAATAAAGATGTTCCATGAGATATTTGTATGCTTTGCTTTTGTGCTTGGTTATGAGATATTGAGGTCTCAATGAGGGGACAGTCTATGGGATGGATAGGAGATATTGAGGTCCCAATGAAGGGATAGTCCATGGGATGGATAGGAGATATTAAGGTCCCAATGAGGGGACAGTCCATGGGATGGACATGAGATATTGAGGTCCCAGTGAGGGGACAGTCCTGGAGTGGACATGAGATGTTTAGGTTCCATTGAGGGAACCACTTGTGAATCCTTATGCGTTATCTATTATTATTTATTTTTCACTACACTGCACACATTTGCACTGAGCATTTTGTAGAGGAGATGTTGGGTTGGCCCAGGGAGGCATAACCCCTACTAAGCTATGGTTTGCTCACCCACCTTTGATGTCTTTCTCTGCAGGACCTAGCAGGCGTTAGGGGGGATTACATTGTCGTGGAAGCATGTGTGTTTGATTTACAGTTTTGTTTGAGACATTGTAATTGTTAAACTTGAAACTTATGTATTTATTTGAAACACTGTGATTTGGGGCTAGTGACCCTATGTAACATGTGACCCTTGTTTTATTATAGGGGGACTTTTCTTTTGTATGGTTTGTGCATGTCATGTGTGAGATTATAGCAGGTTTGGGGCAGCACCCTAGAGGGAGCCCTATTAGGTGACCATTCACCAACCCCTTGTCCTCCTGGGTGTGAGGCATTGGGCATCACTAACCGGTTTCTCGGTGTTGGGAAATCCGGGGCATGACAGATGGTATTAGAGCAATTGAGACCTTGGGTAGTGGGAGTGTAATTTCTTTTTAAGGCCCTTAGGGAGCATGAAGGGACTCGCCTGATCAACAAGACTCTTGTGTTTTCCTCAGGTGTACCGAGGGGATGATGAACCACGGAGTAGAACTTGAGTGTGCATACATGCATTGTGTTTGGCACTAGCCTGTGATGTGATTTGATGATTGACTTCCTTATGCATGTGCATGATGATATCATTGAGATGTTGTTTGCATTATGACTTTGTCTCGAGATGTGTGTTGAGAATGAGTAAATGAGATGTGTGGAGTTGAGAATTTATGTGATTGAGTAGTGTTTATTTTCTTGCGTAGAACCATGCCTCCTAGGAGAGTAACGCGTGAGAGTGGCGCTGCTAGAGATGAGGTATCAGTCCACATTGGACAAGCTAGGGAAGTTGACTCCATGACATAGGTGTTGGCTCAGCTTCAGACCCTGAGCGATGCGATGCACGGGATGAGAGATAACATCTGTCAGGAGCTTCGGGAGGAGATGAGAGCAGAGATGGCCGCACAATAGGGGATACCTCCTCCACCACCTCGGGGAGAAGATGTTCCACGTGATGGGGAAATTCAACGGGCTTTGGAGGATTGGGCAGCCAAGTTTAGGAAAGAGAAACCTATGCGGTTCAAGGGAGGTGGATACCAGTTGCAGCAAAGCAGTGGTTGCGGCATGTGGAGCATGTGTTTTCTTTTCTTCTTCCACCAAAGGAACAGAAGGTTCGACTGGCAATCCGACAGCCAGAGGGAGAGGCCTTAGAGTGGTGGTTGAGCTTGGCGGGTCGCCGTGAGGTGGGGAACTTGTTATGGGATGATTTCCTACATGTGTTCTATGACGAGTTCTTTTCGGAGTCCATTCGGTGGCGCAAGAGGAGTGAGTTTGACACCCTGATGTAGAGAGGGCGATCAGTGGCTGAGTACAAGTGGGAGTTCTAGAATTTGAGTCGATTTGCTCCGTAGTCGGGTCTCGAGGGAGGACCTAAAGGCCCACAAATTCACAATGGGTCTTCGACTTGCCTTGAGGCAGAGGATGGTGGTACTCAAGCTGAGGACATATGCAAAGGTGGTGGACGCTGATAGAATTTTGTAGAGAGGTCTAGATGAGGGAAGGCAAGAGCATGGAGGCAAGGTGGGCAGAAAAGGCCCAGGAAGGAGCCCAAGGGCAACAACCAGGTGTAGAGCAAGGGCCAAGCAGTAGGGTTCTTGAGTAGACCCCGTTTTGTTGGGGGTCGGGGGAGCAACTTTCGAGCTTTCCTAGTTGGTGTAGCTGTTGTGGTGAGGAGGGATACTAGAAAAGAGAGCGTCCTAAGAGCCATATGTCATGTTTTAAATGTGGTAAGGTAGGCCACATTAGTATAGTGTGTTTTGACAAGGGAGAAGAGTGAGTGTCCAGTGGGCTAGCTCGAGTGTAAAGAGCGAAGCTCGGTTCGGTGGGGCAAGCAAGCCAAGCAAGGTCAAACCAGACTTGACCAATGGGAAGGCAGGAGGGGAAACCGCAGGGCAATGCAGCGAGGCAGTCCAGTGGGAACCAGGGGAGCATCGGAGGTCAGACATCTGAGGCTAGAGGAGGTCAAGCCAGGGTATTTGCCCTCACTTCGGTAGCTCCAGAGGAGGAGTTGCTAGCGCCGCCACTAGAAGAGGAGGGAGCAGGACCATCAGGTATTCGGGGTACAGTTCTTATCTCGAGCACTATGATATTTGTTCTTTTTGATACTGGTGCATCATGTTCTTTGATTGCTGAGTCCTTAGTAGAGAGCCTTGGGATAGAATGTGTTGAGACTGATAGACCTCTCCTTGTGGGGTCACCCATGGGTGTCACCACATGGCTAAAGAGGAAGTGTTGTGGGTGTGAGCTAACCATTGGTAGTGTAGTTCTTGCGTTTGACCTATTTGTGATGTCCATGGATACCTTTGATGTTATTCTGGGAATAGACGGTTAGTAGCCTTTTAGGCGAGGATTAACAGTTATAGGAGGAGGGTAGAGTTTATTACGCCCTCAGGAGAGGTGGTTTCCTTGCGTGGGGAATGGGGTGATTGACTGACTCAAAAAGTTGAGCAGCGCTAACACTATCCCAAGTGCAGGAATATGTCAAGTAATAATTAAGAACACAGTTCTTAGATCGTCTCCCAAAGGAAAGCTTAAATTTAATCTTGTTATAATAAATAAGTAACTAGGTGGTATATGCAATGGATGTGAAATTACTAGCCACAGGCTAGATTTGAAAGTTTAGGTTTTAATTTGAAAATGTTCTACAGCTTGAATTGCTATAGAAATTAATTCACAATAAAAAGTAAATTGAAGAACGAATTAAAAAAACTAGATTATTAATTAAAATAAATGAAGCAAGCAATTGATAAACACAAATAAAACTAATTAAGATCAAACATAAACTCTCACAATATAAAAACTGAATGTGATATGACACGAGAAAGAAATTGAAATAACATATTACAATAATTCTCAAACTTGCAAAGAAATTGAAACAAGCAATCGAAAAGTTATTAACCCTAAAACAGAATTTAAAATAATAAAAATCTTTAGGAAAAATAATCTGAAACAATCTGAAAAACTATATCTCTAAAGCAGCAAAATAAACTATCTTGATCTTCTCTTTAGTTATGCCGCCTTAGGTTAACTTGCAATTCCCAGCCGGCTCTGCACGATCTCCTCTCACTAAAAACGTCCTCTGCTCTAAAAAACATCCCCTTTTCTCTCCTCAACCGTCATATATATATAATCTCATGGGCTAGGATGCTACATTAACCTAACACAGCAATTACAAGTATAATCTCCCTTCTAACCTTACTTAAGAAAAGTACAAGTTCGCCTTTATACTAAACAATGTCGTTCTGAGGCAGAATAAAAGCGCACGTGTTTAGTGCACCTGCTGGTAACTGTGTTAATGGTGAACACGTGCATGACTTTTTTTGATACGTGCATTAACAAAAGTTGTTTGGAATTTAAGTTTCTCCAGTTCTGCATCTGCACGTGTCCAGTGGTGGATACGTGCATCTTATTTTCTGACCCGTGCATTAACAAAAGTTGTTTGGAACTGGATTTCCTTCAATTCTTCTTCTGCACGTGTTGGTGCACGTGTCAACTTTGGACACGTGCATGCTAGAATTGCCTCTTTCTTACTCCCTGAACACTTTGAACTCCTTGAGAACTATTTTGGTTGGAAGTATTTGCTTCTTTGATCTTCATTTGGCTTAAGAACCTCAATTCTTGTGTCTAGCTGCCTTGCTCTGAGTTCCTTAGCTCCATTTTCCTAGAAAAACTTACAAAACAAAGCAAAACACAAAACAAAACAAAACAAAAAGACAATACACTAGAAAGTAATAATGAAAGCACACCAATCCAAAGCACACAAAATACACCCTAGATTCCTTAAACTGGTCTTTTTACACCAAAAATTACCGAAAGCTCAAAATAATCAAGAATACTATTAGTGCAATTAAAATGATCAAATTAATCCAAATGCATGCAAAAATAGTTATTATTAAGCACAAGTATCACACAATTATCACTCCCAACTGTGATGAGGCGAGTAGAGCAAGTCCAAGACAAGAGTTGTGGGGTGTCATCACCCACCATTTGGCAAGATTGGGGTTTGGGGAGGAGCAAAGTTCGGGTAAGAGGGTATGGCCAGCTATAATGGATCGGGTCCAGGATGTCTTTCCTGAGGATTTGGTGGAGTTACCTCCGGAGCGAAGCGTGGAGTTCACCATAGACTTGCTACCGAAAGTGGGACCTATCTCACATGTGGCTTATCGTATGAGCCCAACGGAGCTGTGAAAGCTCCAAAAGTAGTTAGTGGAGCTTGGAGAGAGGGTTTTATTAGACGAAGTACCTTGCCGTGGCGTGCTCCAGTGTTGTTTGCAAAGAAGGTGATGGTTCCTAACGTTTATGCATTGATTATAGGAAGCTGAATCAGGTGACTGTGAAGAACAAGTATCCTCTGCCCCGTATAGACGACTTGTTTGATCAGCTGAGTGGAGCACAGTGGTTCTCCAAGGTGGATTTGAGGTCTGGCTATCATCAGTTAAGAGTGAAAAATGAGGATGTACCCAAGATAGGCTTCAGGTGTAGGTGCGGGCACTATAAGTGGTTGGTGATGCCATTTGGGCTCACTAAGCGGTGTTCATGCATTTAATGAATCGGTATTTGCCCCTTACCTTGATTCATTTGTGGTGGTGTTCGTGGATGATATTCTTGTTTATTCACGTTTCGGAGGAGAGCATGAGGAGCACTTGGCTATGGTATTGCAGGTTTTGAGGGAGCATCGTTTGTTTGCCAAGTTCTCAAAGTGTAGCTTCTGGATGGATGAAGTTCACTTTCTTGGTCATGTGGTGTCAGCAGAGGGCATTAGAGTGGTTCCAAGTAAGGTGGAGGCAGTATCAGCCTGGAAGAGGCCAACCAATGTTTTTGAGATCCAGAGCTTTTTGGGGTTGGTGGGCTATTACCGGCATTTTGTGGAGGGATTTTCTCGCCTGGTAGCCACTATGACAGCTTCAACGAGGAAGGGAGCAAAGTTTGAGTGGACTGAGGCGTGTCAGTAGGCCTTTGAGAAATTGAAGACTTGTTTGACCACAGCACCAGTTTTGAGTTTGCCGCAGGAGGGAGTTCCATATGAGGTGTATTGTGATGCCTCTGGAGTGGGTTTAGGCTGTGTCTTGATGCAAAAGAGACAGGTTATAGCCTATGGTTCGAGGCAATTGAAACCTCATGAGCAAAACTACCCGACACATGACCTAGAGTTTGCAACCATTATCTTTGTGTTGAAGAGTTGGCAGTACTACCTATTGGGAGAGAGGTTTGTGGTGTATTCTGATCATAAGAGTCTTCAGTATGTGTTTACTCAGAGGAATCTGAATCTGCAGCAGAGGAGATGGATGGAGTACCTTCAGCAGTTTGATTTCACCTTGACTTATACTCCTGGAAAGGGGAATCTAGTGGCAAATGCCTTGAGTAGGAAAGGTCAAACTGAGGATGCCTTGAGAGAGTGGAAGATGATGGAGCAAGTGGCTTCATTGCAGCTATCTGATTGTGCTGGTAGAGCTGTTTTGAGTCCCATTATGGTTGGGCTCGAGCCGTATCTTCATTTCCAGGGAGGGACAACAGGGAGATGAGGAGTATAGCAAGCTTTATGCTAGAATTGAGGCCAAAGAGCTCGCAGAGGAGTGGACATTGGGAGAGAAGCGTAAGTTGAGGTTTGAAGGGAGGTTGTTTGTGATTTCTTCCCTACGGGAGGAAGTGATGAGGAAATTTTATGCTTCGAGGTTAGCCGTACATCCGGGTGGCACCAAAATCTACCATTCCCTTCGATAACATTTTTAGTGCTCGGGGATGAAGAGGAGTGTGACAGAGTTTGTCTCGTGTTGCCTTACTTGTCGGCAAGTGAAGGTTGAACACCGGCGACCAAGACGGATGTTGCACCCATTGCCTATGGCACAATGGAAGTGGGACCATATCACGATGGATTTTGTGATCGGACTTCTACCCACTTCGGGAGGGAAGAATATGATTTGGGTTATTATGGACCTTTTGACCAAGTCAGCACATTTTTTGGCAATGAAGGAGAAAGGGAGCATAAGTAGCCTTAGTCAGCTTTATATTGATGAGATTGTGCGATTGCATGGTGTTCCTATGTCTATTGTGTCAGATCGAGATGCCTGTTTTACTTCTTGGTTTTGGAAGGGTTTGCAGGAGGCATTGGGCACTGAGTTGAGTTTGAGTACAGCCTTTCATCCAAAGACTAATGGGCAATTAGATAGAACTATCCAGACTTTGGAGGACATCCTTCGAGCTTATGTGATGGATTTTGGGGGTTCCTGGGCCACCCACCTTCCATTGGTGGGTTTGCTTACAACAATAGTTATCAAGCCTCCATTGGAATGACTTCATATGAGGCGTTGTATGATAGACCTAGCAGGTCACCCTTGTGTTGGGCTAAGGCCAATGAGACAGCTTTGTTGAGGCCGCAATTAGTGTAGAATGCCACAGAGAAAGTTCGAGTGATTCAACAGCATTTGTTAACAGCTTAAAGCAGGCATAAATCTTATGCTGACAAGAGGAGGAGACCATTGGAGTTTGTTGTGGTGGATCATGTGTTTCTTCGAGTTTCCCTGAGGAGAGGGCATCGCCGGTTTGGAAAAGGTTCCAAGCTATCTCCACAAGACATTGGACCTTTTGACATCCTCGGGCGAGTTAGTCTCGTGGCATATCGATTAGCGCTCCCTCCGTATTTGAGTCGAGTGCATGACATGTTTCATGTGTCCTAGTTGAGGAAATACCACCCTGACCGAGCACATGTGATAGCTTGGGGAGATTTGGATATCGCAGATGGTATTACTATCATGGAGACTCCTATTCGAGTTTTAGATAGGCAGGAGAAGATCCTTCATGGGAAGATCATTCCTTTAGTTCGTGTCTTGTGGGCATATCGAGGCATTGAGGAGGAGACTTGGAAGCGAGAGTCTGTGATGTGCAATCAATTTCCAGAGTTGTTCGAAGGAGAATAGTCTTAAAGGAGGAGAGGAGGCTGGTATGTTTTATCTTTCATGTGCATTGGTTGTTTATTTTCATGTGTCTCATTTGTTTGTGTTAGTTCTCTTTTATGTGTTATGTTCTATATAGTTATGCTAAAATGTGTATCTTATACAAGTGCGGTTGCGTGTGCTTGAGGTAGTGCCTTGTGTTGTGGTATGAAGGAGTTCTCATGCATTGGTATTGTGGCATGTCGGTGTAGAGGCGTATGAGTTGTGGTTCGTCGGCCTAGTATAGGTGTTGTGCATATTCGGTGTTCTTCCATGAGTTGTAACGTAAATATTATATGTTTTGTGTTAGTTCTTGTGGTTGATGTGTGGGAGAGCAGGGATAGCCTTTTCGAGGGCGAAAAGCTTTTAAGGGGTGAAGGATGTGAGGACCCGTGTCCTAGTCTTAAGAAATTGTGGTTGTGAGGTGCCTTTTTGTAATGAACCATGTTTGGGGATTGAAGGAGTTAGTCATTTGTGCATTTGGGCAAGGACTCTTGACCAGACGGTTAGCGGGAGTCCAAGGGTGCAGCGCCCCTTGTAGGGATACTAGGGCAGCACCCTAAGAGCCAAATTATTTTGGAGAAAGCTAAGTTGAATTTTCATGTGTAGGTTGGTCGATGGACCATGGTCGATGTGGGATAGTGGTCGACGTGGTCGACCTGGCGTGAATAGTGGTCGATGTCGAACAAGAGGAGTTTCCAGAGAGTTTGGTCAATGTGAGATGATTTTCAATGTGGGTCAATGCGTGGTCAGCGTTGTCGAGGTCGGCCAAAAGCAATTTCGTGAGAGCTTTTCTATGTGTGTTGGTCGACGCGAGAAATGGTCAACCTGGGGTCGACGTGGTCGACCCAGTTGTAGGTCGACCTTGTACGATGCGAAGATTGATCGATGTGGGGTTTGGTTGATGTGAGAATGGGAGGTCAATGTGGTCAATCCCGGCTATTTGTGGTCGATGTCGACTTTGCGGCAGTATATTTTTGATTTACGGCATATTTCTTCGGCGATTAGGTTTTTTCAATGTTTTCCGTTTTGAGCCGCCGTCGAGAGAGGGGGAGAGAGAGAGAGACAGAGAGAGGAATCATTGTCGGCTTGGTCATTGCCGCTGCATTCTTGGAAGAAGGAGGCGCCTATTGGAGTGGAACAAGGAGCGCGGGAGATCCTTCAAGTCGGAACCCTAACGCGTTTGGATTTGAGGTAGTTGGTCATATCTCCTGGAATTCATTTCAATGGTTGTAATCGTTTAATATGACGATTGTGGAGAGATTGTATTGTGATGGGTGGTTTTGAGATTTGCATGTGTATATATATATATATATATATATGTATATATGTATATATGTTTTATGTTGAGAAAAATGAAATAAAGATGTTGTGGAGCTATAGTGAGGTGTATTGTGAAGTTGGGTACATGCATGAGAATTGTTGTTCCTTAATAGAGATGTTCCGTGAGATATTTGTATGTTTTGCTTTTGTGCATGGTTATGAGATATTGAGGTCCCAATGAGGGGACAGTCCATGGGATGGATAGGAGATATTGAGGTCCTAATGAGGGGGCAGTCCATGGGATGGACATGAGATATTGAGGTTCCAGTGAGGGGACAGTCCTAGAGTGGACATGAGATGTTTAGGTTCCATTGAAGGAACCACTTGTGAATCCTTGTGTGTTATCTATTATTATTATTATTATTATTATTTCTTTTTTCACTACACTCGCACACATTTGCATTGAGCATTTTGTTGAGGAGATGTTGGGTTAGCCTAGGGAGGCATAACCCTACTAAGTTATGGTTTACTCACTCACCTTTGATGTCTTTCTCTGCAGGACCGAGCATGCATTAGGGGGATTACATTGCCGTGGAAGCATGTGTGTTTGATTTACAGTTTTGTTTGAGACATTGTAATTGTTAAACTTGAAAGTTATGTATTTATTTGAAACACTGTGATTTGGGGCTAGTGACCCTATGTAACATGTGACACTATTTTATTATAGGGTGACTTTTCTTTTGTATGATTTTTGCATGTCATGTGTAAGATTATAGCAGGTTTGGGGCAGAAACCTAAAGGAAGTCCTATTAGGTGACCATTCCCTAACCCCTTGTCCTCCTGGGTGCGAGGCATGGGGCATCACTAACCGGTTTCTCGGTGTTGGGAAATCCTGGGCGTGACATCATCCATAAATACTTCCATTATCTCCTCCACTAAGCCCTGAAAAATGGCTATCATGCACCTTTGAAGGTCGCAGATGCATTGCACAGCCCAGATGGCATCCTCCTAAATGCAAAAGTGCCAAAAGGGCAAGTAAACGTTGTTTTCTTCTGGTCCTCGGGTTTAATCATGATCTGATTGTATCCGAAATACCCCTCTAGGAAGCAGTAATGGCTATACATAGCCAACCTATCAAGCATTTGATCAATAAAAGGAAGGGAAAAGTGATCCTTCCTATTGGCCTTATTTAGCTTCCTATAGTCCACACAGACTCGCCACCCCGTGAGAGTCTGAGATGGAATCAATTCATTCTTTTCATTTCTAATCACTGTCATGCCCCCTTTCTTGGGCACAAAATGCAAAAGACTAACCCACTCACTATCAGATATAGCATAAATGATCCGAGCATTTTTCCATTTTAGAACTTCTTTCCTAATAACTTCTTTCATTACTGGGTTCAGTCTTCATTGTCTTTCAACAGTGGGATGAAAATTATCATTCATGAGGATTTTATGTATGCACAACCCTAGACTAATGCCCCTAATATCTTCAACATTCCACCCAAGGGCCTTTTTATGTTTTCTTAAAATTTCTAGCAATTGTTCACATTCCAAAGTATTTAAATTTGAAGGTACAATTACTAGAAATCTATTTGGGGAGTCTAGAAATTCATACCTCAAGTGTCCAGGCAACTCCTTTAGTTCTGGCTCTAGAGTTATTAGCTCATCATGCTCCTCCTTAGCTTGCTACAATGGACTTGATTTTTGTTCCTCCTCTTTAGTGATCAAGTCCTTAGTCTCTTGCTACTGGATCTCTGATGTGTGAAGCACTTCATCTGCTTGTTATTCTATCTGCTCATTCATGAAGTCTTCCACTAAGTCCTCAAAATCTTCGATCCAGAGACAACTTTTCTCTTCTTATCCTTGCAAAGGTCTTTGCATATGGAAGACTAGGGTATCTTCGTTTATCCTCAAGGTTAACTTACCTTGAGCTACATCGATCAAAGCACACCCTATCCTCAAGAAAGGTCTTCCTAGGCGTAATCGAACTCCCGTGGCTTCTTCCATCTCTAATACCACAAATTCGCTGGAAAAATAAATGAGCCCACCTTCACCAAAGACGTCCTCTATGATTCCCTCAGGCCTTCTAGTGGACCGTCAACAAATTGTTGTTAGTTAAAAGTAGGCTTCAACCCTATTAACCCAAGCTGCTTGTAAAGGGCGAAGGAGATTAAATTGATGTTGGCCCCCAAATCACATAGGGCCTGTTGTTGTGGTGCATCTCCTATTACACACAGAAGAGTGAAACTACCCGAATCTTTATGCTTTATGGGTGACTTCCTTTGAATCATGTTGCTAACCTCATTAGTTATAGCAATGATCTCGTGGTCTTCATACTTCCTCTTCTTCATCATAAAATCTTTCAAAACTTTCTTGTATCTAGGCATCTATTCAAGGGCTTCAATGAAAGAAATGTTTATTTCCAGCTTCTTGAATATCTTCAAGAAGTGTTCATTTTCTTCTTCCACCCTTTGATTCCTCATACGCTAAGGAAATGGCATCGTAGGCCTCACTTCTCTTGGCCTTTGTTCTTCACCTGGTTGAATCTTAGTTGGTTACTATTCTTGGTTAACTCCTAACTGTTTCTCTTCCTCATCTTCTCTTCCCTGATTTTCTGCTGCTAAGGGCTTGGTTTGTGCTTCTTATAGGGCCTTCTTCTTAGGATCCTAAGCTTCTTTTAATGCCTTACCACTTCTCAAAGTGATAGCCTTGCAGCTTTCCTTGGGAGTAATTTCAGTGTCACTTGGAAAAGATTTGGAGGAGACTCCCGATTGGCATTTGGTACCACACTCACCAAGTAACTTCTTCATGTTTTTAATGGAGCTCTCCATACTTCCTACCCTTTCCTTCAAATCTCCCACCTCTCTTCTAGTCGTCTCATCCTCGGTCTGATAATTTCTTCTTCATTGTTGCCGAGGATTAGGCTACTGTTGTGGCTCAAAACCCGGAGGTGGGTGCAAATAATTATCCGTTGCATACGGATTCTACTTCATCACTAGAGGCACATATTTATACCGATTTGAAGCTTCACCTCCTCTATTCTGGCTCTGGTTAAAGGCATTTTTCCTGGTAGCCTTGGTTGGGATGTTGCTTGATAGCCTTGTCCCTGGTTCGTTGATAGAAGGGTTGCTTTTGATACATACCCTTTCCTCTAACAAAATTTACTTATTCAACTCCACTCCATCTTTGATCAACCGTTGTGCAACTTGTTATGGTCCTCCAACTTTAAGAGCCAATACTTCCATGCTTTTCGCTAGAGCCCGGATCTGCTCTTGCATGTCATTGGAGGAATTATCAACGGAAGCTATCTTCTCCTTTGGCCTTAAAGTTTGTTCATTTGACCACTACCAATCTGCCAATGATAGTGTCTCTAAGAGATCACTGCTACATCAGGTTCCAAATTCATTAGACATCCTCCCGCAATCGTATTCACCTTGTCTTGTGAGTGAGACCGAAGACCAGTGTAGAATGATTCGATTTGAATCCATTGGGGTCTTCCATGGTCAGGGCATCTTCTTACCAAGTCTTTAAATCTCTCCCATGCCTCATGGAGAGTCTCCAACTCGTCTTGCCTAAATCGGCTGATTTCCATTCCGAGGTGGATCACCTTGAAATGAGGGAAATACTTGGACATAAATTTAGTCTGCATCTCCTCCCAAGTGTTGATAGATCTAGCCGGTAGCCTGTTGAACCACCCAAGAGCTCTATCCTCTAAAGAAAAAGGAAAAAGCTTTAACTTAATCACCTCCTTAGGAACATTGTTGAGCTTTATGGTGTCACACATCTAGATGAAATGCATTAAATGTTGATGCGGCTCATCCATTGTCATTCCTCCAAATGCGTTGTTGTTCACCATGTTTATCAATGCTGGCTTCAGCTCAAAGCTTTTGACTTGAACCCTTGCTTGCCTAATCCCAGAATAGTGATATGAAATAATCGGCCTCGCATAGTCCAAGAAAGTTCTGAGCCTAAATATATTACCCACTTCTTCCGGATATTAGCCCCTCCTTATCGTACACTACCATCAGGTCTTGTGTCCTCCATAATGTCAAGAACCGTATCCTCTAAGTGCTACAGTGCCTCTTCACTTCCCTTGCAGTTTCCCTAGTTGCCCTACGATGATCTCTCGATTATCCGTTCAGGTTTTGGATTAAATGGCACAAGTTCCCTTCGTCACATACACGGCTAGAATTTTCCTCAAACACCTGGTGAGTGTTCCTGTAAAACAAAAACACACGCAGCAGCTCCGAACAAAATAAAATAAATAAATAACACAAAATCAAAGAAAATAAAAGACATAATAAAGCACCAAGATCGGAATTCAAACAATTTCACTAAATGTTGATTTTAAAAACTAGTTAACCGTTGAATCCCCTGCAATAGTGCCAATTTGTCAGATAGATTTTTAACCACTCTAAAACAGTTAGCTAATGTCATAAAACCTTTCTTCAAGATAATTAATTCTCTTAGTTTGCACTAAACAGAATAGCAGCAAGCAAAGGGTCAAACCCTCAGGGATTAACATAGTTTTCTAGTTCTTAAATAAAAACACCCAACTACTCTTGTTCTATAAAATGTCTTGGCAAAAATGATTTCTTTTTAAACTAAAGGTCTAATTTTTATATGATTTTTTTAATAAACAAAGACAGCAAAATTATTTTTGGGGTTTAACTCAAGGACTAAAAGCATCTTGAGTCGCAATTTCACCTCCTTATGCTGTTGCTACTGATTTTAAGGTTCTTGGGGTTATTTAAATGATAGCATGCTATACATGAGCCAAGGTTCTGCAAATGGTCATTGATAGACCTTCTAAGTGTTGTAAGGCTGAATGGTCATCATCGCAGTAACATACAAAGCCAATTTATCATATTTTTGAAAAGATAATGGTCACACCAATCACAAATATGCTATAAATTTTAAAGTTTGCCCAGACTAAGGCTAAGAAACCTAGGTGTATACAACTTAGATGTAGAAGATGAAAAACAAATTCATAAAACATGCAAATCTCAATTAAACAAACCCAATTGTCACGCCCGGATTTCCAACCCGAGGAGACCGGAACGTGACCCTCCCTTTATCCGGGTTTGGACAAAGGGGTAGAATACAATATACACTTCACATTTCTTTTCGAAACCAAAATCATATAATTATTTAATTGAAACCACATGCCTTTATTATGTTTCAAACTCCATTACAATATCTCCCCACCTGGGGTTACAATGCCTCAACAAAATTACATAATGCAAATAACACAAAACAAAGCCACAAAATGGAACTCTTCCACCTTGGTGTTCCCACCTAACGCCTTGTAGGTTCCTGCAAGAAAACACACCATAGTAGGAGGGGTGAGCATCCACAGCTCAGTAGGGATCATGTCTCCCCAACCCATCCCATGCTCCTAGCATCTACATGCCATGTGTACAAGTGCGGTGTCGTGTTACAATAATTTCAACAGACATAACAACAACCACATCAACAATTACAACCGCCACCGCCACACAGGCTAACACTTTAACAACAAGTGATTTAACCGCCTCTTCAGGCCAAGTTATTTAACCGCCTCTTCAGGCCAAGTGATTTAACCGCCTCTTCAGGCCAAGTGATTTAACCGCCTCTTCAGGCCAAGTTTCCACTAACCTCACAGGCTAACACAAAACGGTCCCGGGCTTCCACGACCACCGGGTGTACAAGCAACCACACAAAGACATAAGACCATACGGGCATAACATCAAACACTTAATATGCTTAGTCACACAGAATAACGTCGAACACTTAGCATGCATATATTCACAGGCTCACAAACCCACCACACAGACATTATTTCAAACACATAATATGCATAGCCTCTCAGGTATAAAACCAAACACTTGGTGTGCACCCGTTCACAAGTGCACAATCCCGGCCATTCAGGCCACAGAGCAAACACCCAAGATACATACATACCCTAAATCACAAGTTCGGCCACACAGGCATAATACCAAACACGTAATGGGCATATACACACAACTATATTCACACAGGCTTTTCATCAAACATATAGCATATAGACCACGTAACCACACTAAAATGCCACTGAAGGCCAACATCCATATAGGAGATCACACCTATATGGATTACATATGTATATATAAACAGATATCAGCCTAGAATCCGCCCTAGGACCCTAGGACAGAGGAGGGATTAGGAAGAACAGAACCCCTACCTTAAAGCGGCTCTTCCTTGCTCCCGCGCCAAACGCCGTCCTCCCCACGCAAGATGCTCCGGCAAAGAACCAGCAACTCCCCTTCCCTCTCTCTCTAGCTCTCTCTCTCTCTCAGCGGCAGTGCAGCAAGAAAGGAACACAAGAACCCTAAACTCAAACTCAAGCCCTCCTTATATAGACACCATCCACATCAAAACGACGTAGTTTTGATTAAGTAAACCTAGGATCAAAACGACGTAGTTTTGATCACACAAGTTAGCACCTATCCGCACCCATATAGGCCAAAATACTCGGAATTTCAACATGGTCCTTTGGAGAAAGATCATTAGAATGATAAAACCAAGGGAACCATGCAAAAATATGCTCGCACGCCAATTTGCACGCCAATTCCCCAATTGGCGTGCAGCTCCAAATGCACTCAAACTTCACCACAAGCCTCCTTGCATCTTGGAGAGGCCTGAGGAGCAAAAATATGCTTGCACGTGAAATGGGTGAATTCACGTTCAGCTCCAAATGCTCTGAAATTTCGTGGTAGATAGAGGACCTCATTCTAAGAAACTTTTGTTCTTGCACGCCAATTGTTTGAGGCCATCTACTAGGTCAAAAGTGAGCTCCAAGATCAGCCAAAACAACTTAAAACCGCCTGTATACGCATAGCATCTTCCTAGGGCATAAATGTACGCTATCGCTTGACACAAGCACCTCTCAAAAGTCCCCTCTTGGGCTCATCTCTTACCTTAAACTTGTGTACCAACATCCAAGGTGTTTGTGGTTAACTCCTTACACACGGGTTACACACGAGTCATTACACCAATATTCATAAAATCAATTTAGCAACATAGGGGACTACATTGCTCCCCTAGATTAAGAAAACGCTCACACATATTTATGAAATAGCGTAAAGAAATATAAAACATCATCTCGGAACCAGGTGTAGAAGAACTTCAACTCTAGATTTTCTCCAGTGCCTAAGACACTCTCTAGGACCTGCTCTCTCCAAAATGTGTCTCTTCTCTCCGGACATGATTCTCAATATCTAAGACGTGATCCCCAATATCCAAGACGTGATCCCCTCGAAATTGTGATGTGCCACCTCCTTTTATAGAGCTGTCAGTTGTGTAATATGTGCCCTAGCCACCTGGTTGTCATCATTTATCAAAACGGCGTAGTTTTGATAAATGATAGCGATTCTCCCTTCCAGCCATTATACAACTCAAACCAAACACAATATGGACAAGGTTCTTTAGACAAAAATCATCAGCAAACAAAAATAAAGGTCCCCGTGCAAAAACATTATTGCACGTGATAATGCACGTGACATTGCACGTGACAACACCATATCACGTGCAAGCTCCAAATGCTATGAAATTCATCCCCAAGCTTCCTTGCATCATTTAGAAGGCTCCCATGCAATAATACACCTATAAGTGACATTGGCCATATCATATGCACATCAAAAATGCCTCCTTTTGAGCTCATCTTTTGTCACAAGTTCCCTTATTGGCAGATAAAATGGTTTAGCTGATGTGCGTGAGCAAAAATCACCTAAAAACCTGCCAAAACAACTCAAAAACACATGTACATAGGCAATCGTATCTTCCTAAGGGTTAGAGCAAATATATATGAAATACAGTGCAATTAAGCTCTAATCATGCTCTTAATCACCCTAAATATACAATAGAATAACGCCATAAATGCACGTTATCAGCGTCATGACGAACTAAGAACAAGAACAATCTTTAACGATTCGTCGTACACTTCTTGTTCAACAAGATCCAGCACAACCATCTTGTATACTCTCTAAGTTATTCATTCACAATCAACAATCTATCTTAGAACATTTCCTAACAATGTTAATCCTTTCATATTGACATCCGTAGGAATATTATTACTGAATCTGATATCTATCACATCAAGAGCATTTACTCATCTCAGATCTGTTAGATAGCTCATAAACACTTCAATACCATATTGTCATCTTCTCCATTAATATTATATACTAGTCTTCACTTGTGTACTTACACCAGCTCTCAGTCACAAGCTTTCGCGAAAAGATTCTATTCACCCCCCCCCCCTCTAGGCACACTTTAAGACCTACATACTACCCCCAAACTTTATCTTGGGCCTCTTAGAATTAGATCCACTCTGGAGCTACCATCCCTAATGGGCCTGTCTCTCCTCGTCGAGACCCCTCTTAACAATATGGGCCATCTCTACTGTCTCTGAATATGTTCTCAGACGGAATGCCTCATCTCTCTACTTGTGGGATGGCCTCAGACCCAAGGTAAACTTATGGGCCTTTAGGTCATCCTGCGATATAGTCGATGGAGCAAACCTACTCAAGTTCCTGAACTCCCACTCATACTCTGACATTGTCCTCGACCCCTACCTCAGACCAGCAAACTCTTTTCTCTTCTGCCATCTCATGGACTCCGGGAAGAATTGATCATGGAATAACTGAAGGAACTCATCCCACAACATCATCTGCACATCACGGCTCCCAGCGACACTACATTACCACTCTAAGGCCTCACCCTCCAACTGTCTCACTGCTAATCTCACCTTATCCTCCTCCCGTAGTAGAAGAAAGGAGAATAGGTGCTCAATACGCCTCAGCCAATGCTCTGCAGCCACTAGATCACCTCCTCCCTAGAACTTACTCAGTTGTTCCTTTCGGAACCTTGTAACCACGTCCTTATCAACATGTCAGGATACCACTGCCTCACGCGGAACCCTATCCTCATGCTAGGACCCCTTCTCTAGGGGTGGTGGTGGAACCACCGCCGTGCTACTAACTCACGACACACCGCTTCCCGGACCTTGTCCCCCTATACATTCCCCCAGCGCCCCCATTTGGGCCACAAGTTGTGCGAACAACTCATTTCCTCTAGCGGACTGCCCCGTATCCGGCTCCACATTGGTGGAAGAATCATCACCAATTACCCCAAATGCATGCAACACTCTCCTCGGAGGCATTTTCACTACACATAGAAACAAAGGTTCAATCTCTATTCCATCTTCATCACATGGGTCAATCACACATATGACACATATCACATATGGCTCACACTAACACACACAAGTTACATAATGCACACATACATGCTATCACATATGTCACGCCCCCGAATTCCAGGGTACCAAGCAACCAGGAACATGACTTCCCCTTGCCCGCACCCAAAAGGTCAAGGGGTAGGTGACTAGCACCAATAGAGATTACACCGAGTCTTGTCTCAAATATGCAACCCTGTATAGTCATACATCAAGGGTAATCCTGTACTTTTCCATACATCATCATGCATACAATAAGTCAAATAGTCATATACACATCACATCACAAATAGTATGCAAATACAAGTCCACAGACCCATGTCCGAGATATAATAAAAACAATAACGAATACAAGATCGTATCCTACATCGAGTAGTGGGCACGTCCTCCTGGAAGAAAGTCCTCCACTAGTCGCGGGTCACACCTGAAAAAGGTAAACAATAAGTAGGGGGTAAGCGATCAGCTCAGTAGGTGACCCCAAAACTCCACATCATGCAAACATACAAGTCTATGCTACATGCTCAGTGTACTCGTGCATTGTATAGTCTGCACAATCATCATGACTCAGCCTGCAAACAAACATCAGGTCCCAGCTTGTCCACGATCTCCACGGGATCCCAGCTCAGGGCACTCAGCCCTAGCTCCACGAGCTCAACGGCTCACTTAGGCCTTAGCCTGTCCACAGTGCAATATGCCCGGCCACAGTCGCCACACAAGCCTGCCATCGGCGCATATGCCTGTCACGTCAACCACATAGCACCATCGGTGCATCACGGTGACAACCCAAAGTTATAGAGCCCAAGCCCCAATTCCTCAAACCAACAAACCAACACCAATATGGCATTAAGGTTCACTACTCCCTTTATAACCGAAGCCAGTCTTCACAAATCGATCATCATTCCTTGACCAAGGAAGGAGATACCCATAGGAGTTGTTTTCTTGAAATAAAAGGTCCCGACATTGGATCTCCATATCATAACTAAAATAATCTGATTTTTGAGCATTTTTCTGAGATTTCTAACCCCACTTTCCAAAAATTCACCTCTACGAAGAACTGGATTTTTCTGAGATTTTACACTAAATCCCAATTTTCACATTTTGAAGGAGTGAGAATTAATTTTTCTAGTATTTTTCTTTGAATCCAAATGGGGTGTATTTCATTATTTACATTATAACTTAAATATTTAAATGTGGAGAGGCATAATGGTTTACAATGTAAATGGTCCCGTGCAGTGCAGTTGCATTGCTGCGGATTGAAGCTACGGATCACTACTGCGGATTAATGCTGCAAAATTGATGCTATGAATTGATGCTATGGACCACTGTTGCTGGCACATCCGGACTAACTGATCCAGACTACTGATCCGGACTAACTAATACGGACTACCGATCCGGACTAATAAAGTTCTTGACTCCGTAGTTGCTAACTATGAAGCGCTCGCTGACTCCATAGTGACTCCGATCCATACTGCGACTCCATAGCTGTTGACTCCACAGTTGCTGACTACGAACTTCGACCCTATAGATCGCCCAGGGTACTATTCATCATCGTTTTTGGCCTATTTTTCGTCTAGAATCAACTCAGCAACCCCCAGGCACTCACAAACACGCGGTTTACTAAACAGAGTACAAAATTACATACCCAAACTGATATAAATTAGTTTTTACCCACAGATCTTATGCTAAACCGTTAGATCTAACCCAAACATTGGGTTTTCCCCAAAACCTAGGGTTCATACTCAATTTCATAAATCATGCATTTTCAAAGACAGAATCGAGATAAGAGGTTCAAGGACACCTACCTCGAAAGTTTATTTGCGATCCACGAACTTTAATCGCCCCAAATCACCAAAGGAAGCTCTTCACCTTCTCTCTCTCTCTCTCTCTCTCTCTCTCTCTCTCTCTCTCTCTCTCTCTCTCTCTCTCTCTCTCTCTCTCTCTCTTGCACAAACACGCACGCGCCAAACAATTTTAAGCGATAAGGCAATTTCTTCATTTTTATATACTGCTACCAATAATTGGCCTCCCAGCAATAATTGACCTCCCGAACGCAATAATTGACCTCCCGAGGTCACGAACTCTAAATTGAGTCCAATTACTGTCAAAACGCTCGAAATGACGAGCACAACACTAAGCAGATATTATCACACTCAAATGAACGCCCAAATGCAAACTCAACCAATAAACCCTGAAAAGTCAATAATCGGGTCAAACAGGGCCCCGACTCGAAATCGGGCCCAGGTACGGTCAAAATGCTCACATCGACAACTACACTACCGTCTAGATAGTTGCATGCCCATAAAATGGCTATCTCTCAACACTACCCAAATACGAGTCTTTACATCCTCCCCATCTTACGACTTTTCATCCTCGAAAATAAAACACATGCCCAAAGGACATAGCAAAATTCAAGCTCAAGTACCGCACAACTACAAGACACAAACACATGATCATCAACATGATCACCAACCACACATGTACAATGCAACTCACAACAAGCCAAAAAGGCTCACAAGATGCCAGGATGCCAACAAACAATAAGCTAAACCACATCTCAAGCAACATATGCAAAACAAATGAAGAAAACATAACTCATACCTTAGGGAAGGTCCTCACATCCCCCCCCACCTGAGGACCGATCGTCATCGAACAGCTCGGGATGAAGAACCCGCATCTGGCTCTCTTTCTCCCAAGTCTGCTCTTCCATGCCTCGGTGTCGCCATAACACCTGAACTAGTGGGATCGTCTTGCCCCACAAGACCTTGTCCCGCCTGTCCAAAATCTGTGCCGGCATCTCAACAACGGCACCATCATCGCCTAAGTCTATCTCGCGATAGTCCAACACATGAGAAGGATCCTGGGTGATACCGTCGCAACCGAGACACATGGAACACATCATGTACTCACGCCAACTCCGGTGGCAAAGCTAATCGGTAAGCCACTACGCCTACGGTGGCAATAATCTCAAATGGTCCCACAAAACGAGGGGAGAGTTTGGATCCACGTCCGGACCTCCGATGCCCTCAACGCGGCGAAACCCACAAAAATACACAGTCCCCCAACTCAAACCGCAAAGGTCGATGCCTTGATAACGTGCATTTTATGCCGTTATTCTAGTGTTTATTTAGGATGTTTAAGAGCATGATTAGAGCCTTATTGCTTCATATATCATATATATTTGCTCTAACCCCTAAGAAGATGCTAGTTGCAAATACATGCATTTTTAAGTTGTTTTGGCAGATTTTGGACCTCACTTTTGACATAGTAGATGGCCTCAAACAATTGGCGTGCAAGAACAAAAGTTTCTTAGAATGATGTCATCTACCTACCACAGAAATTTCAGAGCATTTGGAGCTGCACGTGAATTCACTCATTTCACGTGCAAGCCTATTTTTGCCTCTCAGGCCTCTACAGGATGCAAGGAAGCTTGGGGAGAAATTTGAGCTGATTTGGAGGTGCACGTGAATTCACCATATCACGTGCAAATTGGCGTGCGAGAGATATTTTTGGACCGATCCTATCGTTTTTCCATGCCGATCATTTATTTCCGAAGGCCCATGTCCAAAAAGTGGATGGAAGATAGAGTTTTTAATGTTTCGAGTGTTACTTATCAAAACTACGTCGTTTTGATAGATGGCCTAGGGTACACACCTCAAAGCCCATCCAAACTCTATAAATACAAGCCTCCACGCCCTGCTATGTATGCCTAACCCCCCTACACGTTTTATAGAGAGAGAGAGGCTCCACGACTTGGAGGTGCTCCTTGACCTAGGAGAGCGACCGTCGCAGCCGTCGCGACCGCCGTCGCGGATTTTGGAGCCTGGATTTGAAGCTTTCTTTGTGCGCGTGATCAAGAAGAAGATATTGAGCTTTTCTCGCTTTGTGTTTGCTTGTAATCATGCGTGAGTAGTCTATTAATCTAGGGGAGCAATGTAGCCCCCTTGTTGCTTTCTTTGTGTTTATGAATATTGGGTTTGGATGATTGAAGTTTGCATGTTTTATGAATCTGTTCTTAAGTTCTATCTTTGGATGTACACCTTGGTATTCTTAGCCCTAGTCTGGGGCGGATTGAGATTCATAACTTATTTGTAATTGGTGTGATCATTATCCTTTTGCAAGTATGATTTATTGGCTTTGCATGTTTGTGTGTTTAGATGACCATTCCGGTATACAACTCTTAAAAGGACCTCAATGACCATTTGTTGTCCTTGGCTTATGTTTAGCATGTTTTCAATCAGACAACCCTAATACCATGAACCAGTAGAGATAACATAGGGAGGTGAAATTGTAACCCTAGATGCTTTTAATCCTTGAATCTTAATCCTAAAATCAGTTTACTTTCTTTGTTTATTCAGAAAACCAAATAAAGTTAGATCTTTAGTTTAAAAAAGAAAACTTTTTGCCAAGACATTTTATAGAACAAGAGTAATTGGGTGCTTTGATTTGAGAACTTGAAAACTAGGCTAATCCCTGGTGGGTTCGACCCCTTGCTTGCTTGTTATTCTTTTAGTGCAAACTTAGGGAATTTATTATCTTGAAGAGAGATTTAACGACATTAGCTAGCTCTTTTAGAGAGGCTAAAAAACTTGTCTGTCAAATTGGCGCCGTTGCCGGGGATTCAACGGTTAACTAGTTTTTAAAATCAACATTGAGTGAAATTGTTTGAATTCTGATCTTGGTGTTTATTTTGTCTTTTACTTTATGTTATTTTGTGTTCTTTGTTTGTTTATTTTGCATTGTTCGGAGCTGCTTGGGTGTGTTCTTGTTGTTTTATAGGAACATACACCATATGTTTGAGGTATTGCTAGTTGTGTATGCGAAGAGGGGAACTTGTGTCCTTTAATCCAGAACCTGAACAGGACTCCAATGGACAGAAAGTTTGGAGATGAGGAGGAGCTAACCATGGAAGAATGTTTGGAAAGGATGATCCAAGGCAACAAATATTTGTGGGAAAACCAAGGGAGAGATGAGGAGAATTCAATGATGGCAGACCAACATGTTTATGTTCCAGGCCATGCAGCAAGATCAATTTTCATATAGTGCTTGGGATTGCCTGTCTATGATCCTCCCACAAGCGATTATTCATACCAGGAGCCTCCTTGTTATGGTGGGAGTATTAATGGAGATGGTAGAGAAGTATGGCCAACTTACACCCAACCCGAGGGTGACTACTATCCACAAGAGCCACCACCTAAGGAGTTTAATGGTTTCTTCAATGGATATTCGAGAACATATGGGTTGGGCAATATTAAGATGAAGCTTACTCGAAGCTCCACTCTATGGCAATTATTGTCCATATCAACAACAAGAGTGGCAGCCCCAAGTTGAAGATGAAGAAACCAGAAGAAAGGGAGAGGATTTGAATGAAAGGCTATGAAGTTTGGAGACTACCATAAAAAATATAGAGCAATTATTGATGAGTATGGTTCAAAATGCAGATAACGGAGTCTCCTCTAACTCCTTTTCTGGTGACACAGAGATAGAGGCGAAGAGAATTGCAAAGCCATCACTCCAACTTCCATGTATCAATCTCTCGACATCCGCCTCACAAGAATGGGAGTTTTTCTGCTAATAATGATTCTGAAGATGAAGCTCGCATTCTAGCTGGTCAAACCATTAATGATGCTATAGACCAAGAAGTGGATACAAGGGCAATGGTTCATTATGATGAGGTTGTCCCTCCACCACAATTTAATAGCCCATGTGATGTATCCACTTCAACTCTTCCCATGGTTGGAGCTTATGAGGACAATTTTTCTATCCAAGAAGAAGAGGAAGACTTGAATTGTTCGGGGTGTTAGAAGAACATGAGAAACCAATAAATGACAATCCAAGGATGTAGCAACAAATCTTGGATGATGATGCTATAATTCTCATATCTGAAGGCACATCAAACCAAGGTACTCTTTATGAAGACAAGCTACATGAGCCCACCACTACTATGTTTGCTTTGGAATCATCTTCCCTTATACAAGAGAAGGAAGTGCTTGACAAGGGAGGTAACCATGCGTGCATCATGACTACTCCAATTGTGGAGTATATTGAATTTGTGTTACCACCTCGATGGAATGAGAGGAAGGAGAACCATAAGTTTGTGGAGGTGTCTCCCTATCAACAATTGAATCAGGAGTTCAAGTGGCTCCCACAGCGTTCATTCATCCGATTGCTATGGTCTATGAGGCCGTTGAGGTTTACAATGCCAGGATGAAAGCCTTTCATACATTGGTTGAGCTTAGTATGACAAAGTCTAGCTACAGACTTTAAATAAAACGCTGGTTGGGAGGCAACCCAATGTTTATTGCTATGTTTTATTTTATGTTATTTTCTTTTATTTATTTTATTCAATAAATTGTTTGCAAGCTAACCATTGTGCAGGAGACTTTGCTTCTTTCTTAACTAACCATTTGCGGGATGAGCAAATTATTGGGTCCTGAACTTGTGGAATTGTTTTTAAAGTCAAAGTCAAGGAGCAAGGAGCAAGTGAAGCCCAAACGTGCATGAAGATGGGCTCAACCAATTCACGTGCAAGGGCTATTTTGGTCAGAACACTCTGAAAATTTAGGGGCACGTGTATCACGCCAATTGGAGCATCTTTCCTTATGCACGCTATATAAAGAGAGGCCATCTTCAAAGGCTTCCACACCAATCACTCCAGTGGGATCTTTGCTTGCTACTACATGATGGCTATTCTGCAAGGGAAGGAAACTTGGGAAGTGCGCGGCGAGACGTCGGTTGACTTTGTGGCTCAGGTGCGACGAATGGTGGCCAATGTGATCTACTATTACAAGTGTGCCAAACCAGGGGTAAGTGTTTTTCCTACTCCTATTTTATGCCATGAGGACATAGCATATTTTAAGTGTGGTGTATGGGGAGTGACTTGAGCCACTTGCTTGTCTTTTATGTTGTGATTGCATGCTTTATTTATAATTATTAAAAAAAAAACAAAAAAACAAAAGCTGTTTTTAGTTGCATGATTGTTTGAGTTGTTTGCTTGAATGATTTGCTTGTAGAGGCATGGATATTAAGTATGCAATTTTGGCTTAAAATTTAATTTTTATGCCACATTAGTATCATGTTGTGATAAGGGTGTTAAAGTAGTTAAAATGTGCTCGATTTAGTTTGATCATGTCTTTATCTTATGAATGATATCACCATGTTTTTGGAGCTGAGTTTTGAATATTAGCTGAGCATGAAATGCTATGATAGACCTAAGTAACCCTTAAAGTTGAGTGAAAAAGAAATGCAAAATGAGAACAGCTTCTTTTTAGCTATTGAGTGACATTTAGGGTATGGGTAATAGTCTGATTTGATACTCTTCTTGCATTCAACATTGGTTATTTAATGGTAGGAGTCAAGTAAGCATGTGATTACTTATTAGTGCTCAGTGTTTGGTGTTTAGTTAGGATGCAAGACCTCTCGAGTCACCGTGGACTGTCTTTGCATTCTTTTCTTTATTGTGTGATATTATTGGAAAAGGCTGTGATGCACATTGTGGAAAAAGCCCATCACATTTTGAAAGGGGTATGCATTAGAAAAATCAGTCTTATTTATGTGTTATGTGAGTAAAACAAAAAAAAAGAGAATAATCCATCAAGGGAGAGCATAAAATGCAACCTTGTAAGGTTATTACTTAAAAAAAAGAGAAAAAAAAAAAGAAAAAGAAAAAAAAAGAAAAGCAAGATTCAGAATAAAAGCCACACTGGCTTGATGTTTATGTGTGATTGTTTAGATTTGTGAAGCCACATTGGCTGAATTATGTTTTGTTTTGAGAGTGTTGAGCTCAATTCTTTAGCTCATGATTTTGTTTTATCAGTTATTAGAATAGAGTGTGAGTTTATTGAGTTTAGACTAGCGTGTGAGTTCAAATAAAGTAGAATAGAGAGTGTGTTTTCTTTGATGAGCACAATAGGGAACTCTCATGATTGCTTGGCAAATACTTAATCAATAGTTGATGGCGAGTGTAGAGATAGAGTTTTCCATCCATTGTTCATTGATAGGTATTGGGGCTTGAGAATTATTATATTTGAGTGAGGCTGCTTATCCTTGGTAAGAACTTAAAGGGAAACTAGGTGCTATTTTATCATGGATTGCTTGCTCATATCTGAAATTTAAGTGGAGATATTGCATGGTTGTTGGACTAGGGATATGGACATGAATGAACTAAGTTATGACTCATTTTGATGCTTAAATTCCCATTTCATCATGATAGAGTTGCATGCTTAGGGAAACCATGATTCTCCTTGATTGTTATTTTATTTTTCTTCCGTTTGATCGCGTGTTTATTTTATTTTTGCATGCTTGTATGTTTTTGCTTGAGGACAAGCAATGGTTCAAGTGTGGTGTATTTGATAACGTGCATTTTATTTTTCTAATCCGCGTAGGACTTCTCGCCTACTCCGCGCTGTCAACATCCTTGTCGAATCAGCTGCACTATCTCCGTGATTTGTCAAACCATATCGGGACCGAGAACCGCTATCTCTCCGATCTCGTGCCCAACACAAAGGTGACCTACAAGGCCGCCCATACAATGCCTCATACGGAGCCATCCCAATCGTGGCCTGATAATCGTTGTTATAAGAGAACTCCACCAAAGGAAGGTGAGTCTCCCAACAACCTCCAAAATCTAGGACACAGGCACGCAACATATCCTCGAGTGTCTGAATCGTCCGCTCCGACTGACCATCCGTCTGCGGATGAAAGGCTGTACTGAGGTTCACCCTAGTACCCAAAGCTCGCTGCAACTGTCTCCAAAATTGAGAGGTGAACCTCGCATCCCGATTAGATACAATAGATAATGGGACTCTATGCAACCGCACAATAACATCAAGGTACCTCTGTCCCGAAGTCCTCACTAGGTCTGTCTCCCGAATCGGAATAAAATGCGCCGATTTGGTCAATCGGTCCACAATAACCTATATAGTGTCGTGTCCCCTATAATGAGGAAGTCCAGTGACAAAATCCATAGTTACGTGGTCCCATTTCCACTCTAGCACCTGGCAATGATCGCAACTCACCAGCTGATCTCAAGTGCTCTGTCTTGACCGGCCCGCAGGTCAAACACCTCCTCACATAATCAGCAACGGCCTTCTTCAGGCCTGGCCACCAATATTGCCTCCTCATGGCATGATACATCTTGGTCCCACCAGGATGTACAACTAATCGTGACTGGTGAAATTCCCAAAGAACCCCTTCTAAAGAAAAGTGGGAACTATCGGTCCACGCATGTACCTCAATATATGCTCTGCATCTTCGGTCCAATCGGAAGATGTCTGCCGCTGAATCTGTCCCTGATGACCTCACAGTCAATGTCCCCCCGTTGATCCTCTATGATCCTATGCCGCAACTTAGGGACTGCGACAAGAACATTGAGGGTCCCTCGCCCCTTGCTGGTCACCATCTGCAATCTCATCGCCGCTAACCGACCCATCATCTCCCATTCCTTAATGGCACAATGGGCCACCACGGCCGCTCTTCCTACTCAGAGCATCCGCCACCACATTACCTTTCCCAGGGGTATACATCATATCAAACCGAAATTGCTACAGGTACTCCACCCACCGCCTTTGCCTAAGGTTCAGGTCTCGCGAGAGAAGATATATCGCAAGCTCTTGTGGTCCGTATATACCACAAATTTCTCCCCAAGGAGATAATGCCGCCAGCTCTTTAAAGCAAAGATCACTGCAGCTAACTCCAAATCATGTGTGGGATAGTTTGCTCATGTGGCCTCAATTGCCTAGATCTACAAGCAATCACCTACCGAGCCCGCATCAACACACAACCAAGTCCCACCCTAGAAGCATCACAAGACACCTCGAAAGGCACACCCTCCCTGTGGAAGAATCATGATAGGTGCCGAGGTCAATCGTGCCTTCAACTCCATGAAAGCACTCTCACAAGCATCGGACCAAACAAAAGGAACTCCCTTCCTAGTCGGGTTCGTCATAGGAGCCGCCAACCTAGAAAAATCCTCCATGAACCTCGATAGTAGCCTGCCAAACCAAGGAAGCTACGAATCTCAAACACATTTGTGGGCCTCTTCCACGACATAAGTGCCTCGATCTTCTCGGGATCCACCGTGATACCCTCCAAAGATACCACATGCCCCAAGAAGTGCACCTGTTGCAACCAGAAGTCACATTTCGTGAACTTCGCGTACAATCGATGCTCTCGCAAGGTTTGCAACACAACCTGCAAATGCTCCTCATGCTCCCTTTTGGTCGCTGAATAGACCAAAATATCGTCGATGAACACCACAACGAACATATCTAAATATGGAGCAAACACCTAGTTCATCAATCTCATAAACACTCGCTGGAGCATTCGTGAGCCCAAACGGCATCATGAGCCACTCATAATGCCCATAACGACAACCGAATGTGGTCTTAGGGATATCTGCGTCCCCGACCCACAACCGATGGTATCCGGACCCCAAGTCTATCTTGGAAAACCACCTCGCACCGCGAAACCGATCAAACAGGTTATCGATCCTCGGCAATGGGTACTGTTCTTCACAATCACCTGGTTCAGCTTCCAGGTAGTCGATACACGGCCCGAAGCGAACCATTGCCTTCTTGGCAAACAACACCTGGAGCGCCCCACGGTGACCTACTCTGCCTGATAAAGCCTGGTGCCAGTAGATCATCTAGTTGCCGCTTGAGCTCCCTAAGCTTTGTCGATGCCATCCGCTAACCTGATCGGTGTTGTCCCTGGCAACAACTCGATCGAAAACTCTACCTCCCTCATGGGTGGCAAACTGACCAAGTCCTCAAGAAAGACATCGGAGAACTGATCTACAATGGGTGACAAAATAGCCTTCCCCTCTCTCCTCCCCGTCAACCAACGTCAAGCTGGCTAACCGGTGGGTCACATCGCCCCACACGTGCCTCAAAGGTCCCAACCTTGCATGCCTCCTTAGTCCACTCACCCACAAAGACACCCCGCGTGCCCTCTTGTGTGAGAAACGTTATGCGCCATCGAAAACAATCAATCTTGGCCTCCACAGAGACCAACCAATCCATACCAAGGATAACATCAAAATCATCTAACTCCATAATATACAAATCATATAACAAGTTAACACCCCCAAGTGTTACCCGACAAGCACGACAGATACTCTCAAGTATCACAATTCCACTCAAAGGTGAAGCAACCATCAGAGACTGACTAACTGTCTCCTAATCTAACTCCAACCCAACCACCGTAGCATACAAAATAAAAGAATGGGTAGCACCAGTATCAATCAAAACTGAATAGATAGTATGAGAAATAATGATGGTACCTCTCACCACTGAAGGTCCTGCTCCTGCCTCGTCCACTGGTGGAACCTCGCCTCTCTCCTGGTAAGGGCAAAAGTCCTCCCTCATGGCCCACTACCACTAGCTTGGCCCATTGGGGCCTTGCCCCGCTAATCAACATGACCCTGTGCCTCCCGCCGAGGCCGCCGCACCGTAGGTCGCGCCCGCGTGCTTTGTGCCGGCGGCACCGACCTTCGAGACGAAGCCACACTCCTCCGTCCCTGCTCCACACTCCTCGAGACGTGGACCTACACTACGGGTCGAGCTAAGGGTAACACATTCCCTAGCTCCATGTCCCACCTTCCTGCATCGGAAGCATGTCATCCTTTTCCTCGGGCAATCTCTCGACAAATGTCCGGTCAAACCACAACTCCAACAAGTACCTGACCTTCGACTGGCTAAACTCTCATGAGGTCCCACCGCTTGGCTAGAAACCCTCTGCACCTGCCTCCTCTCAGGCTAAGCGGCACTGCTCTCCCCACTCTACCTCTTCTTGCTCGAACCTGCTGAACCGCCCGGCCTCTGGGCTCTCGCCTGATCCTGACCCCGCTCAGTAATGAGTGCCTTGTCGACTGCCTCCCGCAGTAGCTGGTCAACTGCATCGGTTCTAGCTGTTTCTTCAAAGATGGCCTCAAGCCCTGAATAAAATCCTGCGTTTTACGGGCTTCCTTTTCCCAAGCCTCAAGAGCAAATCGCCCTAAATCTGTAAAGGCTTGCACATACTCACCCACAGTTTGGCAACCTTGCTGAAGCTCATAATACTCTCTCCATCGGGCATATTGTACCGAGCTGGGAAAATACTCCCCAAAGAAGCGCTTCACAAACTCTCTCCAACTCATCTGACTGCCATGGACAGCTTTAGTGGACTCCCACCACCTACGTGGGATACCCAACAAATAGTGCATCACCACTCGCGCCTACTCCTCATCTGGCACCCCAATCATCTCAAAGATGTCCTCTGTCCACCTAATCCAGTCCTCAGCTACCTCTGGCCTCGAACCATCCTCAAAAGTCCTAGGTGCATGTTTCAAAAACTGTGCAGCCCAGTTTACTCCTCGTCGTGCTGGCTTTATCACGACCTCCTACTGGTGCACATCCCGCACCACCCTCGCCTCTTGTTGGTGAGGCCGTGGTGGCCGCCGAGGCTGCTCTTGCCTCTTCGGCTCATCCACCTCTCTAGCCATATCCCTCATCGATCCCGACATACCCTGCATGGCCTCCTGTGAACCGAATCAACACCTGAGCCAAATCAAGTCCCATAACGGGAGCCGATGACCTCTGCTGCGGGCTCGCTGCCCCTTGTGCCCCGACTCTATCGTGGGCTCCTCTGCTGGGCCCTGGCCTCGGATAACTCTCCTCGGTGGTGCCATCATACCTGGCCACAACAACAAACAACAAACGATCAACACTAGCACTGCTAGCACAAACGACCATCAAAGGCATAAATCAACTCGTAGGTTCTCACCACACGACCCGTAGGTCCACAACTATACATATAGCATCGTGTCCCCCTCGGGGTACACCACATGACCCGTAGGTCCACAACCATGCATATAGCACCGTGTCACCCCTCAGGGTACACCACAATCAAGTCCTGGCTCTCACGGCCATGTGCCATCTCGGCACCAAATGCAATCATATCACATAGACAAGGACAAACTAGTGCCCTACATGCACACAAGCATACCACTAGCAATGCACCCCATCCCCATGTATGCTCCTAGGATGATCTAACTAACACCAAAATAATCTAGAACACATGTAAGGACTGCGTTGATCAGGCGCCCTCCCTACGGTTTTCCAAGTCACATGGAATCAATTAACCACCCCTCACTAACCTAGGTCCGCTAGACCATGCTCGATACCAACTTGTCACCCCCCCCCTCGAATTCCAGGGAACCCAAAACCGGGTACATGACTTCCCCTTGCCCGCACCCGAAAGGTCAAGGGGTTGGTGACTAGCACCAATAGAGACTACACCTCGGGTGCTGTCTCAAATATGTAACCTTGTATATTCATACATCAAGGGTAATCCTATACTTTCCCATACATTATCATGCATACAATAAGTCAAATAGTCATACTGACATCACATCACAAATAGTATGCAAATACAAGTCCACAGACCCATGTCTGGGATATAATACAAACAATACAGAATAAAGCCTTGTATCCTACATCAGAGTAGTGGGCACGTCCTCCTGAAAGAAAGACTAGTCCCGACTCACACCTGAAAAAGGTAAACAACAAGTAGGGGGTGAGCGACCAGCTCAGTAAGTGACCCCAAAACTCCACTTCATGCAAACATACAAGTCTATGCTACATGCTCTGTGTACTCGTGCACTGTGTAGTGTGCACAATAATCAGGACTCAGCCTGCAAACAAGCATCAGGACCCAGCCTGTCCACGATCCTCCACGGGATGCCAGCTCAGGGCACTCAGCCCTAGCTCCACGAGCTCAATGGCTCACTTAGGCCTTAGCCTGTCCACAGCGCAATATGCCCGGCCATAGTTGCCACACAGGCTTGCCATCGGCGCATATGCCTGCCACGTCAACCACATAGCACCATCGGTGCATCACGGTGAGAACCCAAAGTTATAGAGCCCAAGTCCCAATTCCTCAAACCAACATACCAACACCAATATGGCATTAAGGTTCACCATACTCCCTTTATAACTGAAGCCAGTCTTCACAAACCAATCATTATTCCTTGACCAAGGAAGGAGATACCCATAAGAGTTGTTTTCTTGAAATAAAAAGTCCCGGCATTGGGTCTCCATATCATAACTAAGATAATCTGACTTTTGACCATTTTTCTGAGATGTTTAACCCCACTTTCCAAAAATTCACCTCTACGAAAAACTGGATTTTTTCGAGATTTTACACTAAATCCTAATTTTCACAATTTGAAGGAGTGAGAATTAATTTTTCTAGTATTTTTCTTTGAATCCAAATGAGGGGTATTTCATTATTTACATTATAACTTAAATACTTATATGTGGAGAGGCATAATGGTTTACAATGTAAATGGTTTAGTGCAGTGCAGTTGCACTGCTGCGGATTGAAGCTGCGGATCACTGTTGCGGATTGATGCTGCGGAATTGATGCTACGGATTGATGCTACGGACCACTGTTGCTGCCACATCCGGACTAACTGATCCGAACTAAATAATCTGAACAACTGATCCGGACTAATGAAGCTGCTGACTCCACAGCTGCTGACTCCATAGTTGCTGACTACGAAGCTACTGACTCCATAGCTGCTGACTCCATAGTTGCTGACTATGAAGCTGCTGACTCTATAGTTGTTGACTACGAAGCTGCTGACTCCATAACTGCTAAATCCCACAGACTACATGCGACTCCATAGCTACTGACTCCATAGCTGCTGACTACGAAGCTGGTGACTACGAACTTCGACCCTACAGTTCGCCCAGGGTACTGTTCATCATCGTTTTTGGCCTATTTTTCATCTGGAATCAATCCAGCAACCCCCAGGCACTCACAAACACGCGTTTTACTAAATTACATACCCAAACTGATATAAATCAGTTTTTACCCGCAAATCTTATGCTAAACCATTAAATCTTACCCAAACATTGGGTTTTCCCCAAAACCTAGGGTTCATACTTATTTTCATAAATCATGCATATTCAAAGACAGAATCGAGATAAGAGGTTCAAGGACACCTACCTAGAAAGTTTATTTGCGATCCACGAACTCCAATCGCCCCAAATCACCAAAGGAAGCTCTTCACCTTCTCTCTCTCTCTTGCTAAAACACGCACGCACCAAACAATTTTAAGGGATAAGGCAGTTTCTTCATTTCTATATACTGCTACCAATAATTGGCCTCCCAGCAATAATTGACCTCCCGAATGCAATAATTGACCTCCCGAGGTCACGAACTCCAAATTGAGCCCAATTATTGTCAAAACGCTCGAAATGATGAGCATAACATTAAGAAGATATTATCACACTCAAATGACCGCCCAAATGCAAACTCAACCAATAAACCCCGAAAAGTCAATAATCGAGTCAAATGAGGCCCCGACTCAAAATCGGGCCCAGGTACAGTCAAAATGCTCACATTGACGACTACACTACCATCTAGATAGTTGCATGCCCATAAAATGGCTATCTCTCAACACTACCCAAATACGAGTCTTTACAGGTATAAACACACATACATACATGTTCTTTCCCCCGACGACGTTACAACATAGTTTTTTTTACAATTCAACAAAACAAACAAATACACACAAGGTCTTCACCTCTAACGAACCTCCTAGCTCCTGTAAGCACCTGAAACAAACAAAAACAAACACAATAGGAGGGGTGAGCAACCGCTTAGTAGGGATTATGTCTCTCCGACCCATCCCAACTTATAAATTAGTGTAATGCTAAATATATGTTGTTCCTGCAAGGTTAAGTTGTCATTATTGTCAACATTATGGAGAAGCGGAATTTGTAGGGTCTAGGTCGAAGATCCGTACTTGGTTGGATAACTTCGTAGAGTGATCTCTTAGAGTGAGCTCGTAGAGGGAGTCTACTTATGTACGTCCTAACTCGAAGGCCGTAGAGCAGGTGACTCGAAGGTTGAAGGTCATAGACCATCGGACCATGGGGTTGAAGCCTCGAAGAGCCACAGGGTCGAAGGGTCGTAGTTTCACGGACCCAAGGTGCGAAAGATAAAGAGCTGCGTCCCGTAGACTCGAAGCAAAGACCCATAGAGTTACGACATGCAGGGTCATAGAGTCGAAGCTCACAGGGTCGTAGATTGAAACTCGCAGGGTCGTATAGATTGAAGGACCTGTTGCGGAGACCCGTGAACGGTTAATCGCCCAAGGCAGAATACAACCATCGCGACTCGAAGACTTGTAAAGCTCAAAGGCTTGTAGAATGAAATGTCGGAGCTAAGCACGATTCGACCTAGCTTCGAAGCCAGAAAGCTAGAGAGCAAAAGGAAGATCAATGCCCTTAGTTCGCAGACTCGACTCGAAGAGTCGAAGATGAAGACTCGTAGACTCATAGAAATGTTGCGAGGCAATATCTTCGAGGCGGTGGTGTAATGACTCGTATTTGGGGTTCTGGTAGTTAACCATGTGATGGAGTGCACATCGAGGGATGTGAATATCAAGAAACGACATATGCGTCGAATAGAGATGTGAATATCGGTACAATGACGTATGCATCGAGGGTAATTTTGGGATTTTTGTGGTGTGGTCGGGTGACTTTGTATTTGTGGTATTATTTGGAAAAACAAATCTTGGTACGGTGATGTACTCGTCAAATGGAGCATCTTGACAAGAATGGGGTTTGATTTGGAGTTAGGACCCTATAAGGGTAATTTTGATATTTTAATGAATTAAATGTGGAAAAGTATAAGTAAGGTAGTGAAAACCCAAACCCCTAGTGGTCTTCAAACGTGCTTGCCTTTCTAGAGAGAGAAAGATGAGAGGAGAGAGAAAGACTGAGAGGAAAAAAAAAAAAAAAAAAAAAAAGAAAAAACCAACATCCCAAAACAAAAACAAAAAAATAAAATTTTATTTTTTTTTTCTCATATTTTGTTGATTTTGCTTGCAAGAGTAGCTAAATAATGTGAATTAACTCCAAATCCATGGAATTGGAATTATGAACCCTAGAGTTTGAGAAGCCCTATTTTTTTTTTTTGGGGTAAAATTGGTTTTTTTTGGGGGGGGGTTCCCCGCCCATGTGTAGGCGGGCCCGGGGTCTACCATTACCGTACCCCCCCCCCGCCTAGGTGGGTAATAAAATTTTAAAAAAATTTTAAAACCCACCCAGCCCCGCCCATGTAGGCGGGGGGGGACCCCCGGCTGTTAAGGTAACGGGGGGCTGCACGCCCGCACCCCGCTACCGGCTTTTATTGATTTCTATCTTAAGACAATCTCGCCTTTTAGAGATTCCACAAAGCAGTTGATAAGAGTAATTCGGATCATATTGGGGACAGAATCAACCTATTACCGCCTCCTGCTCTCGCTTAGGTAGTAGATTAAATTTTAAGATTGTATCACGTTCTATATATAGGCGTGACACGATATACCGTTCTTTAGTGTGTATTTGAATGAGGTTCGGTTTGCCCGCATCTTATTATCATTTTTTATTGGATATGTCCATATCAATAATTTTGGCTTAAATCAAATTTTTACATCATTTTTAACCACAAAATTATTAAAAATGATTTAATTTTACAATAACAAATATCATTCAAAAATATTAAAAATCATAAATAATAGTTAAATAATAACATTTAAAATATTATACAATTATAAATAAACATTATTAAAATTAGGCAGGCGGGGGCGGGCGGGGTACCCCGCCACCTATTACCACTCCCCCCCCCGCCCCCGCCTGGGGCGGGGTGTCAAGTTTAAAAACCGCACCCCGCTCTTGCCTAGGTGGGGTAACCCGCCCCGCATAGCGGGGGTGGAGCGGATAGCGGGTGGAGTAGCGGGGGCGGGTATCCGTTGCCTACCCCTAGTTTTGGTAGCCTAAGATGGCTAGGACGAGTTAGAAAGCCATTTGTGAGATGAATTAGTGCTTAAAAATAGAGATTTAACGAGTATAATTGGATTTCGGGATGAAATCGGGAAAAACGTAGTCGACGGTTCACGATCGGGGAACTGCTCGAGGCAAGCTTGAGCGAGAGAGCTTCGAGCAAGAGTGTCGAGCAAAGTATAGTGTCAAGCATAGTTTCGAGCAGTCTCGAGCAAGGTGTCTCTAGCAGTTGGGTAGTGCAGTTGCCAGTGTATGTTGCCAGGGTGCGTGGACCCATATACATTGTAACCATTATGCCTCTCCAACATTTAAGTATTATACTTAAGTTATAATGTAAATACGAAAATACCCCCCCCATTTGGATTCAAAGAAAAATACTATAAAATCAAATTCCTACTCCTTCAAAATGTGAAAAATGGGATTTAGTGTAAAATCCCAGAAATATGCAGTTTTTCGTAGTGGTGACTTTTTGGAAAGTAGGGTTAGACCTCTCAGAAAAATCCTCAAAAATCATATTATCTCAGTTATGGTATGAGGAGCCAATACCGGGACTTTTTATTTCAAGAAACTAGCTTCTACGAAAATCCTCTCTCTTGGTCAAGACATGAGGATATAGTTGTGAACTCAAGTGGTCATTGTTGAACCCCATTTTGACCGAGTTAAATCACAATCATACTCGGCGAAAGACCACAAGACAAAGCACTACTTTGGGAAACCTTTACATGTCCCAAGGCAAGCACAAGTGATAGAGGATGAAATTTGGAGAACAACGCACTTGACCACACTTGATTCCGAGAAGAAATGAAGAAATTATGACAAAAGTACTAAGTTTTGTATGAAGTTGAATTGGACAGCTGGTGTGCAGCCCGCTATTTTACTGATAACTTCCCCAATACTTGTCGTAATTGAAAAAACTCAATTGCGTTGAGTAGATAACACCTTTACCTGTCATTTCCAATTGGTTTGAGATTTTTCCGGGATATATTCAATTAATTATGATTTTTCGAAGTTGGCAATCAAATCTAGTACAAATTTGGGAGAGAGCCGGTGTGCACCGCATTATTTTACCAATAACTCCTTCAATACTAGTTGGAATTGAACAAAGTCACTTGCATTGGTTAGATAACAACTTTATCTATCATTTCCAACTGGTTTGAGATTATTCCAGGCTGTATTCAATTAGTTATGATTTTTTGAAGTTGGTGATCAAGTTTGGGTGGAACAGCCGGTATGCAGCGCACTATTTTGCCAATAACTTCCTCAATACTTGTTGGAATTGAACAAAGTTAATTGAATTGGTTAGATAACATTCTTATATATCATCTCCAACTAGTTTGAGGATAATCCAAGTTCTGTGCAATTAAATATGAATTTTTGAATCTGATGGGCAGAATGCTTCCATCGTCACGTACCTCTGTGAGGTTTTTCCCACTTTTATCCTAAATGGTAGATCCTTTTTGAGTGATTCCAATTTCTGGAGATGGATGACAGAATTTCAAGAAAAACAAGACCAATTTGGCCCTAATCCGAGCTCTATGGAGAAAGTTATGAATTTTTGAAGTTGCCCCAAAAATCTACCTTATTTTTCATGAATTTTGGTTCTTCATATGCATGTTTGTCCCACATTGGCAGTTTTGCTTCTCCTTCACTCAGTATATATACAAAGACACTCTCCTTACACAAGTGAGAACAAGAGAGGCCTAAGGTAGCCCAAGTAGAGGCGCCATGTGGCGACCAAGCCCACATGGAAATTTTTGGGGAAACCCAAATCCGGCGGCCAAACTTAGTCAAATCCGGGCTAAGCCCGTTGATGCGAACTAAGCCCAAATCCGGCATCAAACTTGGTCCAATTCGAGCTTAGCCCATTGATGCGGAATAAGCTCATTAGTGGGGAATAAGGACTTGTTAATGCGGAATACGTACCTATTGATGCGAAATAAGCCCACTGATTCGGAATAAGCCCAGATCCGGAGGTTAAACCTGGTTAATAATTCGGAAAAACTCCAAAATAGCTCCTTTACAGTGCCTGGAAGTGACTCCAAAGCACCAGGACTCGAAAAATCCAGAAAATTTGTTTTTAAGTACATTAAATGCCACCAGTGTCTCGTAACCTCCTTTTTAAGTGTGGGAATTGAGGAGACTCCGAATATTAAATTAAAATGTCTCGAAACTCCATTTTTGAGCATAGGGACGGGAGACCTCTCGTAATTAAATGCCATTTTCCTCGGAACATCACATTTGACCCTGGAGATTGCATAACTATTAATTTCCAACGGCTCCAATACACCTGGTAATGCATTCATCCCTTACCCACCAAGGCATCCAGGTACAACAGAGGATTAAATAATCTCAAATGATTTATTTATTTTCAGGCATTGGGACTCCTTTTTCAAAGCACAGGAACTGTGAATTATTGTAAATCGCTGCAAACCAAGAATTACATTTACGAAGTCATTAATTCATTGGAACACTATAGTTGACTCATGGGGACCGTAAGACATCCAATAAATGTCGAGGCACGTCTTGTCTCCCCTGGGATTCCTATAAATAGGCGCCCCAAGAGGTAGAGAGGGGGCATCAATTATCACATATTGGAGCAGATTATTCAGACTGGCTGCATTTCTTAGAGATAAAAAATCAGAGAGGATTTTTATCATAAAAAAAAAGAGCTTGCTAGACGGGATCATGAGAGAGAAAATCAGAGAGAAAATTTTGAGAATTTCTAAAGGCAGAAACACTTCATTTTGGGAGAAAAATGCCCGAATATCTCCTATTTTTGGTGGAAAGAGCTAAGGCTAAAGGAAATACACCAAATCAAGGAGGAAGATTTATTTTACTAATCATTGTATTTTCAGGGATCATTAGGAGGAAAGAGGAACCAATGTCCGCATCATCTTAATTTCTCCAGGTTTCCTGCTTTACTTTTGTTTATTTATTAAACTGTTCTCTTTTTAAATTCTTTCTCTGTATTATTTTCAAACATAAAACCCAAAAACTTCTCTATTTTCTCTTTTAATTATTTCTCAAAGTTTAAAAAACGAATATACAAAAAAACAGTTTGCATTTCTCTTTTTATTTATTATTTTCCAAAACAATAAAATGTAAGAACACAAAGCCCATATCTCTTCTAGAAAATTTAAAACAAGGGTCTGGGCGGTCATGAGGATTGCGCCCTAGATGCTCATATCCTAGTCCTGCAGGCCGATATTAATTGTGATAGTATTTCCATTTGAATTCAAATTGTTTTCATTTTCTTTTCTAAAAAAGAAAGTTCCCTTTTGTTTTCCTGAAAAACGCAATACTATCACATGGGCCTAGATTCCACATTCTTTTTCTAAAATTAGAATGCCCCCTTTTATTTATTTTATTAAAAAAAAATTTTGGTTTTAAGGCCTAAATCCTAAAATCTTTCTTTTTCTTAAAATTAAAAATACAAAACTCTTTTTTTGAATAAATGATAAAGCAAGCAAACACCCATAGATCAAGACTAGGTACCAATTGTGGGCGTTATGGGGGGTGCAACCGTTTTTCTTCCTTCCCCACACGTAACCGACTCCCAAACTTAATTTTCTGGAACCATAGACCCTTTCTTTTTCTAGGTGTCCAATCACACCTTTAATTTGTTTGGTGGCGACTTTGTGTTTTTATTTTCTTTAATGGTTTGTGCGAGCCTTGTGCAGGGATGACTCTAGGATCAACTGAATGAACTAGCATGGAGTCCTTTCATAAAAGCCAGCAACGAGCCCGATCAAAAATGGGTGATGACAGCTGGCGACTCTGCTGGGGACTGTTGTCAGAGTCTAGCCATGGTCTCGATTTATTGGAATGTTTGCTTGCTTGTTTTTTTTTTTTGTCCGTTTATTTTCCTTTTTATTTTACAATTGTTTTAACTATGCATACATGCTTCTCTCTCTTTCTCCAACCCTATACCCGGGCTTTCTCTAACACAACAGGATTAGAAGAGGCTAGTAAAGGTTTGCCCATGTGGACTTGGTTGTGCTTGTCTACGTGGAATACCCGAAATGGCTCACTTAGGCAGTGGTCCTTTCTTGTTAATGCCCCAAGAGGTACATGAAGGACTCCCTCCATTAATGCCCTTTGGGGTACGGGGTCTCCTTGTTAGTTCTTGTTAATGCCCTCGTGGTACAAGGCTAAGTAGGGAATGCTTGGGAACCAATGAATAAGATAGGTAGATTTAGAAGCCCATCAGGGGAATGACCTTCATGTGTTTGAGCCTTGCTATGACATTTGTGTACTTGCCTTGCTTGAACTTTGTATATATTGTCAATGTACTAACCCCTTGCACATATTACCCATCATTGTCTACTAACGCCTCATTTTCATTCATTGCATATCATAGCATTGCACACATTCATTTAGGAAACATGGCAAGCTTTGATCGTCTTCTAGCTAACAAGGTGGACAGAGAAGGCGTTCAAGAGGTCGCTCTCGCATCAAGGATAATCCAAAGGGACTTGGCAAATTTTTATCAAAAGGAGCCATAGAAGGTCCGAGACATACACATTAAGCTCCCAAAGAATCATGCTCCTGAACTCACATCCATATGGAGGAAGTGGTCTTCAAGGAGTCAAGCCGCATACACCAAGCACTTTGGGGATCTGTTACATCTAACTAAACTACCAATAGATGAGAACATGATCATTGCAGCAGTTGAACCCTGGGATCCAAGGAGAAGGTGCTTGTTTTAATGGCGTGGATTTAGTCCCAACTATTGAAGAATACAAAAGGCTTCTTGATCAAGAAGTGGGTCAAAAGAACGCAATCTTCAACTATGATCCTCGAAAATCATGCCAGCGTACTTTGGCTTGTCTCCTAGATATACAAGCTAAAGAAGTTCCTCTAATCATTCAAAAAGATGAGAAGCATGAAATCGTTCCATGGGAGTTCTTCAAGAGGATGATGCAACATTCAACTCAAGAGGAGACCCATATACTTTTCACTATTGTTGTCTATGGTCTACTCATTTTCCCTCAGAATCCAAACTTCATTGACGGGGAAGTCCTGGAACTTGTCCTGCAATTGATAAAGGGAAATGACCTTGTTCCTGCCATCTTAGCTGAAACCATTAGGTCCTTATTCTACATCCGAGTCAGAGGCCGAGGACAATTTAGAGGTTGTCTTCCTCTCCTATGCACATGGTTGAAGAGTCACTTCCCATGCAGCTTTCCATGCTTCAAGGAAGAGTACGTGTTACCTGCTACGACCTTGCTAGATATTCTAGATAGTGGGTGGCGGCTACCCAATGACAAGGAAGGTTGGATGCACAAGTTCCATATAGTAGGAGATGAGGATATCATTTGGAGGGCCCCTTGGATGTATAGATCAAGCATGTTATATAGCTGCGGAAGCTATAATTGGGTCCTACTAATCGGACCTTGGGGAAGCACTACATACGCACCATTACAGGTGAGAAGACAACTTGAAGGGCGTCAAATCGTCCCAGTCTTACATGGAATGGAAGCCTGTGATAGGGAATATGGAGCTCCTGGGGCAAAATGGGCAATCTTTGAAATGCACAGAGCTTGGGCCACCCCTCAACAAATCAAGGCTAACCTACACGCTACTCCTGTCTTATCTGAATACAAGGCATGGAAAGAGAAGTTGTTCCCTCTCCCCCAACACAAGCGAGGACACTGCAGTTGAAGAGGTGGCCTCCGACGAAGAACCTGCAGTTGTCCTAGATACAACTCTATCCTTGCTACAAGAGAACACCATTTTGCAGCAAATAGTGCAAGAACAAGGGGAAGCCATACAGAAAATGGTGGAGCAGTTGGAAGCAGCTAAGATGCAGAAGAGTTATGCAAGGAAGCAGTCATTCGCAAGGGGGATGGTCATCAACAGGCTTGAACAGGAGAATGAGAGACTAAGGAACCTCCGAAGAAGACGCTGCTAGGAGATAATCAAACCTTGTCCTAGAACATATAGTTTTAGGGATTTCATGTCATTTTACTTCTATTAAATTAAGTTTGACTATTTGTACCCATTGAAGTTTGGTTTCCAACTTAATAAAGTTTGTGTTTTTGCATCTCATGCATATCATGCACTCATACTTAAAAAGTGAGAACCAAAATAAACTTTCCAGATTCGCCAGGTTTGTTAGAAGGCCTTCAGTAGAATTGGGAACTCATACAACGTAAGGTCCTCCAGTCATCAGACATCTCCTACAATGGTAGAGCATACCGAGGACAAACTTACTGGTCTTGAGTAGGCTCAAGAAGAGATCGGGGGGAGCATGCTCCAAGTGCAGGCTCAGTTAAAAACTATGATGGACATGCTAGCCAAGCTGACTGTCGAGAGAGAAGCTAGCCCAACTACAGGAGCTATTAATCAAGAGCAAGAACATGCACCACATGCTTCACAAGCCTACACTCCAGCAAACATGGTTCCTAGGGCATCACATCAAGTCCCACCTACACCACCTGCTATGGGGGCGCTAACCCCAAATATCATGGAAGCTATGGAATCCCTCGCTTAACCATCCGATTGGAAATCTATTGAGGCTCGACTGAAAGCTGTGGAGGGGGTAAAAACATATGGAGGGACCGACCCACATGATTTATGTTTGGTGCCAGGCATAGTACTTCCTGTAAAGACCCGTATTTGAGTAGTGTTGAGAGATAGTCATTCTATGGGAATTCAACTATCTGGACGGTAGTGTAGTCGTCGATGTGAGCATTTTGACAGTAATTGGGCCCAATTCCGGGTCGGGGCCCCGAGTGGCCCGATTGTTGACTTTTTGGGCTTTATTGGTTGACCTTGCGTTTGAGCAGTCAATTGGGTTGGAAAATATCTAGATTGTGTTGTGCTCGTCATTTTGAGCATTTTGACTGTACTTGGGCTCAATTTGGAGTTCGTGACCTCGAGAGGTCAATTAATATTTTTGGGATTTATTAATGAAAGAAAATACGGAAATATAAATAGGGGGAAGGAGAGTTTCCATGTTACGTTTCAGCGTTTCAGCGTTTCAGCGTTGGAGAGAGAGAGAGAGAGAGAGAGAGAGAGAGAGAGAGAGAGAGAGAGAAGGAAGCTTGGAGCCTTCGATTTGGGGCGTTTTGAGCTCATTCAAGCATCAAGAATCATTCCAGGTAGGTGTTCCATTGATTCTTCACCCTTTTCTTGCTGTTTTATTGGATTAACATGTAAGAATTAGCTGAAATCTTGCAAATTCGTGATGAACCCTAGAAATTGGGAAAAATGGAAATTGAGCATGAAACCTAGATGATTTAGGTTGTTTGGTAGCCTACTATGGCTAGATGATGTTAGAAAGCCTTAATAGGGATGAATTGTTGCTTAAAAATAGAGATTTAACGAGTATAATTGGGTTTTGGGATGAATTGGGGAAGAACGCAGTCGGTAGTTAGTTAGCTAATCGCTAGGAAGCGCTCGAGCTAGGCTTTGAGCGACTTGAGCGAGGCCTCGAGGAGAATGTAGCCTCAAGCGAGGCTTCGAGCAAGGAGCGTCGAGTAAGAGCGTCGAGAGTGTAGCATCGAAACCGTGTTTTGAGCGATCTCGAGCGAGCGATTTGAAGCAGTGTCTCGAGCAGTTGGACAGTGTAGTTCCAGACTGGACCATTTACATTGTAAGCCATTATGCCTAAGTACTTAAGTTACAATGTAAATAACGAAATACCCCCCATTTGGATTCAAAAAAATACTAGAAAAATAAATTCCCACTCTTTCAAAATGTGAAAATTGGGATTTAGTGTAAAATCTCGGAAAAATCCAGTTTTTCGTAGAGGTGGATTTTTGGAAAGTGGGGTTAGACATCTCAGAAAAATCCCAAAAAATCAGATTATCATAGTTATGATATGGAGACCCAATGCCGGGACTTTTTATTGCAAGAAAATAGCTGCTATGGGTATCTCCTTCCTTAGTCAAGAAATGAAGATCGACTTGTGAAGACTGGCTACAGTTCTAAAGGGAGTGTTGTACACCTTAAGACCATATTGGTGTTGGTATGTTGGTTTGTGGATTTGGGACTTGGGTTCCATGACTTGTTGGGTTCTCACCGTGAAGCACAGATGATGATATGTGGTTGACGGGGTAGGCATATGTGCTGATGGCAGGCCTGTGTGGCACTGTGGCCGGGCATATTGTGCTGTGGCCGTTGCAGGCATATGCGCCAATGATAGGCCTGTGTGACACTGTGTACGGGCATATAGCGCTGTGGAAGGGCTGAGTGCCCTGAGCTGAAATCCCATTGAGGATTGTGTTGAGCTGTTGAGCTCATGGACCTTGGGCTAAGTGCCCTAAGCTGGGATCCTGTTGAGGATCGTGGACAAGCTGTCCTATGTGGGCAGGCTGGGTCCTGATGTTTGCTTGCAGGCTGAGTCCTAATGTTTGTGCACACTACACAGTGCACGAGTACACAGAGCATGTAGTATAGACGTGTATGTTTACATGATGTGGAGTGTTGGGGTCACCTACTGAGCTTGTCGCTCATCCCTACTTGCTGTTTACCTTTTTCAGGTGTGACCCGGGACTAGTAGAGGACTTTCTTCCAGGAGGATGTGCCCACTAATCTGATGTATGATACAGTGCTGTATTCTATATTGTTTGTATTATATCCCAGACATGGGTCCGTGGACTTGTATTTGCATACTGTTTGTGATGTGATGTCTGTATGACTGTTTGACTTACTGTATGCATGATGATGTATGGGAAAGTACAGGATTACCCTTGATGTATGATTGTATAAGGTTGCATATTTGAGACAGCACCCGCGGTGTAGTCTCTATTGGTGCTAGTCACCAACCCCTTGACCTCTCGGGTGCGGGCAAGGGGAAGTCATGTACCCGGTTCCGGGTTCCCTGGAATTCAGGGCGTGACACTTCCATCCAAATTCAAAATGCCTAATTTTAAAAAGTTCAATGGTACTCAATGTCCTAAAACACATGTGAGCATGTATTACTGCAAGATGACAGCCCATGCAGACAATGGCAAACTCTTAATGCATTGCTTCCAGGAGAGTCTAACCGGTGGTCCACTGCGATGGTACATCCATCTTGAAGGTAGCCATATCAGAACATGGAGTGAGCTCTCCACGGCGTTCTTAGTATAAAAACGGCGTTAGATCGGCTAGCCCTGCAGTCATTTGAAAAAGGAAGTAATGAAAGCTTCAAAGTTTATGCCTGACGATGGAGGGAGGCAGCCATGGATGTTCAGCCTCCACTCACCGAAAGAGAACTTACCACCCTCTTCATCAGTACCATGAAAGGGGTTTACTACAAAAAACTAATCGGGAATGTTTTAAGTAGCTTTACAGACTTGGTCGCCTCAGGAGAACGAATCGAAGGTGGCATAAGGGAAGGAAAACTCGGGGGAAGCAAGTATGAAGCTTCTAGAAAGCCCTCTTCCTCCAATCGAAAGAAAGAAGGAGAATCCCAGGAAGTATGGCAACCCAAGGCTGACTATAACAACACCGGGTCACAACAATATGGAGGATCTTCGATAGTGTCCTACATTGCTCAAGCCCCGAACCCCCAATATCAGCCTCAGGGCAGGAACTTTTACTCAACCAACCAATCCCAGTCTAAGCAATCAAAGCAGCCATGGCAGAAGCAAAAAATAGGAAAGGAGAAATTCGATCTAATTCCTATCACATACACAGAGGCATAAACTAGATTATTGGCAGCAGGACTTGTCAGTCTAGTGCCCCTAAAAAAGTAAATGTCACGCCCCAAATTTCCTTCCCCTTGGAAATGGGTAATGACTGCCCATGCTCGCACCCGAAGGGTCAAGGGTTCGGTGTAAACACCAAAGTGAGGACACCTACCGCGGGTGCTGTCCTATCCCTATATCACATGTCAACATGCCAAGGGGCATGTACCTGTTTCTATGCCAAACACACCACCACAATATACATACATACGGTATTCACAACATAATACATCAATTACATTGCTCAGAGGCTTCAAGCTCTTTAACAACCCACTAGGGAACAAGCTCCTAATAATATAACCAGGGTACACAGTTAAAACAAACAGAATCTCAAATACAACAAAACAACCAAATGTATAAATATATATATAAGGCCATACAGCCCCAGCGGCCTACCAACTCAGCTGTTCCGCCTATCGCCTGCTAGGTCCTGCAAAGAACAATTCATAGGAGTGTGAGCACACCACAGCTCAGTAGGGATCAAGTCTCCCCAGTCCCGTCCCACTCTAAAACTATGCATGTCAAGTGGATGCATGTGCCCGTGTAGTGACTTAAGCTAAAACAATAACCATCACCCAGTAAACATGCCTCATACCTCTGCCTGCACAGGAGGGCAGATGACACCCCGCCACCACGGCGACGTGACATACCACACCAGGCAAATGTGAATCTCATCTCAAGGGGTACCGTATAATGACTGTCCCATACTCAGCTCAATTCCCGTGTTTCTGGGGTTCTCATCTCAACTCCCCGCGTTTCTGGGGTCCTCAACATACACATTTCGACACATACAACTCAACAATCTCAACTCAACAAACATAACTCAACAAACACAGTAAAACCATGAAACTCATTTAGCATACAAAAAACTCAACTCAGAATGTAAAACAACAGATAGTCTCAGAACAATTACGTCATTTCATATAACATTATCTAACTCCTCCTGGTCCCTAAAGTCCACACATTTCTCACACTCGTAGTCTGGATCATAAACAACCTTTCAAGGGAAGCTTATCCACCACAAGGGGAGCCCAAAACAAGCCGCACGTGACAACCTCTTGTCGCAGGCAGAGGCAAATTAACTCCAAACATCATTCTAACCATCTCAAAAGGTTCAGGGACGATTTTTAGCCAAAAACAAGGTTGCACGTGAAAAGGTCATTCTCACTTGCGAGGGTGTTTCAACTCCTATGCCCCTAAGGAAGCTCCACCTAAAATTTGGTGCAATTTGGAGCAAGAATGAATCTGCAAGTAAAAAAGGCATTCTCACGTGCAGACTCCAAAACCTTCCTTTTGTCATTCTAATCATTTTTCCCTAAAGGACCAACCTAAAATTCGTTTTAGTTTAGAAGTTATTGAGACTCTAAGTCCGCAAACAGGGCCAAAATCCAACTCGGCCTCGCTCTCATTTTGATTTTCCCAATACCAGGAGGTCTTAACCAAACCAAATACAGGGGTTTTTTCCTAAAATTCTTCATCTAAATAGTTTCAAGACAATGGGTATACAAATGACCCCTAACCCAAAGGCACAAATAATCTCACGCGGAAATTCAGAAATTCAGAAAACTCAGACAAAAACCCCAGATCATCCATAGGCTCATGGTGAATTTAGAAACTCAATATATATTAAAAATCTCTTTTCAATATCCCAGATCATCACATAAATTTTGTTTTCTAGAAATCTGTAAGAGAGAGACGGCAAAGAGACAAAACTTTAAATCCCTACCTCAGAAGTGTTGCAGAAAAGAATTGGGGAAAAGAACGGAGCGATCTGTATCCTTGCTACCTCCACGCCTCCGGCCTCCCGTCGTCTGTAGGAAATCCTTGGTCGTCAGAAACTCCTCCACTCTGGATCGTCTCTCTCTCTCTCTCTCTCTCTCTCTCTCTCTGGGCGTGTGTGTGTGTGTGACGGCTGCAGGGAAGGTAGGGTTTGGTTTTCCTTTTCTTTTCTCCTATTTTCTTTCTTTTTATTATTTTATTTTTAATAGAAGCCCAAGACCAAATGCAGCCCAATGGTAGTTAATTGAACCCAAGAAGATAGGCAAAATAGCCCACTCTCTCATATTGGGTGTTCCTTTGAAGGGAGACCCAAAGCTCAAAATACAAACCCAGGTAATTTAAAATGGAATATAAAATTATTTGTGAAATCCCGAAAATACCCCTCAGGGCCTCAAATCCCAAATTTAGTCCAAGTACAGTCAAAATTCTCCATTTGATGAGCACATCATTGTGCTGATATTCATTTGTTAAAATAAGGTCTCTAACTCAAGGCTATCTCTAAGGCCCCTCAAATACGGGTCCTTACATCCTCTCTCCCTTAAAAACTTTTCGTCCTCGAAAAGAAAACGCGGAATGAAAGGAAACAACAACCACAACCAATGAATAGACCACTAACACAAATGAATACACTCATCAAACAACCAGTTAGACAAGTACCTGACTATGTTGATGTTTGCCTTCCTCCGCCCCTTCAAGGTTGTTCGTCCTCGAACAGGTCAGGGTAGTGAGCACGCATCTCAGCCTCACGTTCCCAAGTCTCTTCCTCCATACCTCGGTGTTTCCACAACACCCGAACCAACGGAATAGTCTTACCTCGTAGCTGCTTCATGCGCCAATCCAAAATACGGATTGGTGTCTCAACAATCGTCACGTCCTCCCCAATATCCAGGGTACTCCAATCCAGCACATGTGTGGGATCTGGATGGTATTTCTGCAACTGGGATACATGGAAAACATCATGAACTCTGCTCAAACTGGGAGGTAATGCCAACCTATAAGCAACGGGTCCAACTCTGCTCAAAATCTCGAACGGTCCAATGTATCGTGGAGATAACCTGGATCCCTTTCCAAATCTCTTATGCCCTCTCCGTGGAGAAACACGAAGAAACATGTGGTCTCCAACCAAAAACTCCAATGGTCTGCGTCGGCGATCCGCATAAGACTTTTGTCTACTCTGGACCGTAAGAAGGCGCTGCCTAATCAGTTGGACTTTTGCCGTGGCCTCTTGGACCAATTGAGGTCTCAACATAGCTGCCTCTCCAGCTTCTGCCCAACACAATGGAGATCGGCAAGGTCTGCCATACAATGTCTCAAACGGGGCCATCCCAATAGAAGCCCGGTAACTATTATTATAGGCAAACTCTACCAAAGGAAGGTGAGAAGCCCATGATCCCCCAAAATCAAGCACACAAGCTCTCAACAGGTCTTCCAACGTTTGAATGGTCCTCTTTGACTAACCATCAGTCTCAGGATGGAAAGTAGTACTCAAATTAAGCCGCGTCCCCAATGCCTCTTGCAAACCATTCCAAAACCGAGAAGTGAATCGTGCATCTCTGTCTGAAACGATAGACAAAGGCACTCCATGCAATCGCACAATCTCATCAACATACAGTTGGCTCAACGTTCCAATGGAGTCTCACTCCCGAATAGCCAAGAAATGGGCCGATTTAGTCAATCGGTCTACAATGAGCCAACTCATATCCTTCCACCCAGAAGTGGTAGGAAGTCCTGTCACAAAATCCATGGTAATAAGCTCCCACTTCCACTCAGCCACAGGCAATGGTTGTAACTGACCAGCAGGTCGTTGGTGCTCTGCCTTTACTTGTTGACAAGTAAGGCACCTGGAAACAAACTCTGCTATACACCTCTTCAGTCCTGGCCACCAGAACTGTGCTCGCACGACATGATACATCTTAGTCCCTCCTGGATACACAGCCAAACGGGAATGATGAAACTCCCTCATCACATCCCCGCGTAAGGAGGATGGTACTATCAAGCGCCCCTGAAATCTCAGCTCATGCTCAGTTCCTTCTGTCCATTCCTTAGACGGTTCACCGGCCTCTATCTCGGGCCCCAGATCACTTCACAGTCCACGTCCCCCAACTGTCCCTCACGGACACGCTGGTATAACTCTGGCATTACAGCAATAAAACATAGGACTGCTTCTCCATTGCTAAAATCAGGTTGTACTTGCAGCACTGCTAATTGCTCCATCATTTTCCATTCTCTCATGGAAACCTCAGCTTTTCCCTTCCTACTCAGTGCATCTGCAACTACATTCCCCTTTCCAGGTGTGTAGGAGAGTGTAAAGTCAAACATCTGCAAGTACTCCACCCATCTCCTCTGTCTCAAATTTAGATCCCTCTGGGTGAAGATGTACTATAGGCTCTTGTGGCCAGTGTATACCACAAATTTCTCCCCCAGCAGCTAATGTTGCCACGACTTCAAGGCAAAGATAACTGCTGCTAATTCCAGATCATGCGTTGGGTAATTCTGCTCATGGGGCTTAAGCTGTCGTGAGCCATAAGCTATGACTTTGTGTTCCTGCATCAGAACACACCCCAATCCAACTCGGGATGCATCACAATACACCTCGTAAGGCACTCTATCCCGTGGTAGACTCAAAACTGGTGCAGTAGTCAAACGAGTCTTCAATTCCTCAAAAGCTCGCTGACACTTGTCTGTCCACTCAAATTTAACTCCTTTTCGTGTCAGTTTGTCATCGGTCTTGCTAATCGAGAGAACCCTTCCACGAAACGCCCGTAATATCCTGCGGACCCAAGAAACTACGGATCTCAAAAACATTCATGGGCCTTTTCCAAGATGATATAGACTCAATCTTGGTTGGGTCCACTCTAACTCCCTCGGCGGATACCACATGCCCTAAGGAAATGCACCTCTTGCATCCAGAAGTCACACTTGCTGAATTTAGCATACAACTGGTGGTCTCGAAGCGTCTGTAACACCACAGTCAAATGCTCCTCATGCTCCTCTCGGGTCGTTGAGTATACAAGGATGTCATCAATAAATACCACCACAAAGGAATCTAGGTACGGGGCAAATACCTGATTCATCAGGTGCATGAACACCGCCGGTGCATTCGTGAGCCCGAAAGGCATCACTAACCACTTATAGTGCCCATACTACACCTGAAAGCAGTCTTAGGAATATCCTCGCTCCTGACCCTCAACTGATGATACCCAGAACGCAAATCAATCTTTGAGAACCACTGTGCCCCACTCAACTGGTCAAACAGATCATCAATTCTCGGCAAAGGGTATTTGTTCTTTACTGTCACTTGGTTCAGCTTATGATAATCGATGCAGAGCCGTAGTGAACCGTCTGCCTTTTTAGCAAACAAGACTGGTGCACCCCAAGGTGATGTACTTGGGCGAATGAAACTTTTATCTCCCAGCTCCTTTATTTGCTTTTGAAGCTCCCTTAACTTGGTAGGTCCCATCCGGTATGCCACTTGTGAGATAGGTCCCACCCCTGGCAATAACTCGATTGTGAACTCGACACTCCTGTGTGGAGGCAACTCCAGTAACTCCCCAGGAAACACATCCTGAAAATTCTCAACAACAACTGGCCACACTCGTTTTTCAGTATTACCTTCCTCCTCAAAAGTAAGTGTAGCAAGTCTATGGGTAACACTACCCCATAGCCCTCTCGTCAGTCCAGCCCTCCCGGCATTCTCATCCCATTCCCCCACTAGGGTACAGAGTAATCCCGTGGGTGAAATAAATGACACCCGCTGTCTATAACAGTCAATCTTAGCCTAGAAGGCCATTAACCAATCCATCCCTAAAATCAAATCAAAGGTCCTCATGGGCATCACATACAAATCAAATGTGACCTCAACATCTCCTATCGTAAGCATACACTCACGACGCACTCGGTTTATTGTCGATGCACCTCCCACAGGTGACTCAACACTCAGGGGCCTATCTGCCCTCACACAATCAAGTCCAAGGCTCTCAACCAAGGACTTAGCAATCAAGGAGCACGAAGCTCCGGTATCAAACAAGACAGCAACTATAGTGCGAGATATCAAAACAGTACCTCGAACTACCGAAGGTCCGGCTTCGCCTTCCTCGGCGGATAATGGCAACTCCTCCCGCTCGGGTGGTGCTGAAGTAAGTGCAAATACTTTGCCATGGTTTGCCTTGCTACTAGCCTCTCTTGTTTGTCCTTTGATCCCTGTCTGATGTCCACTTGGACGATTCTCTGAACCGCCTTGTGGTTGCTTCTCTCCCAGTGGCCTTGCATAAGTGGAACCAGCCTGACTCGCCTGCCATGAACGTGCTAGCCTCGGAGTCGGGGCCCGAAAGTGGGTCTCACTCCTCCCTCCTGATGCGAATCCACCAGCTCCCCGGTTGTTCCCCTTACTGAAACACACCGTACTAAGGTGTCCTGTCTTCCCACAGCTATGGCACTGTAGGTGCTGCTTGGGACACTAACGTTTCATGTGTCCAGTTTGGCCACAACAAGTACACTCACGTGGGAAACCTCCAGCTGAGTTCCCCGGTCCTCCAGCGTAATGGGACTTTGGTGGAGCCATTGGTGATTGGCCATTTTCCGTGGGGAAGCTGCTACTTCCAAGCTCAACTCTCGGTTTCTTGGAGTCTCCCTGCTTATCGCGCGTACTCTGTGCTAGCCGCTCCTGATGAGCCTGTTTACCCTCCTCCAGTCCTCTTTCCACAATCTTAGCTGTCTCCATGACCTCAGCATAGGTCCTCAGCCGCAGCATCTCCACCCTCTGCTTCAGGGCAGGCTTGAGTCCCATGTTAAACTTATGGGCCTTCAGGTCCTCTCTAGAGATTGCCTCAGGGGAAAACCGGCTCAGTCCTCGGAATTCACGCTCGTACTCAGACACAGTGCGTGATCCTTGTTTCAAACCATTGAACTCTTCCCGTTTCTACCACCGCAAGGACTCCGGGAAGTACTCCTCATGGAACAACTGAAGGAACTCCTCCCATGACAAGGTCTGCATGTCCCGGCTACCTAAAATGCTGAGCCACCACTCTAAGGCTTCCTCTTCTAACTGCCTGACTGCTAACCTCACTTTATCCTCCTCCCGGGGTCGGAGAAAGGAGAACACATGCTCAATCTGTCGCAGCCAATGCTTTGCCGCTAAAGGATCAGCTCCTCCCTTGAACCTCGGTGGTTGTTCCTTCCGGAACCGGGTCACCACATCTTCCTCCTCCCGTCTCATCGGTATCTCTTGTCTACGTGGAGGCTCTGTCTCACGGGGTGGAGAAGGTAGCACTGTCTGCTATGCCATCATCTCCCGCCTAATCTCATCTCGGATCTCTCCCTTGAGATCCTCTCGCATGCCTTGTATATTCTCACTCAAGGCCCTAACTTGGGCCATGATCCGCTCCATGGGATCATCGCCCTCCGTTTGCTGCCTTCCCTCTTGTCCAGCACGTGCGAAGACTCATCCTCTGCAAACTGGGGTAGCCCGGGTAATTCTCCTAGGAGGCATTCTCTACACATTTCAAAAACAAGTGGAGCTGGAATCAATATCTCTCAAGCTTAGCACACCCTCACCTCTAGGACCATGAGGTACTCAAACAACATCTCATAAGCATACACATCATGTTCACAGGATCTCAACATACATATTATAATCTCATACTTTAAAAGTTTCAACACATCACAGTTTCTCAAATCAGCATGTCTCAACACTTTCCACAATATTCACATTTCAATTCATTGTATGCTCATTTCAAATCAGTTACTCATTTCAAATCATGACACTCATATTATGATTAAGCTAGTGCCCTAATGCCAATGCATGTATGCACCCCATCCCAAATGCAAATGCCCTACTCCTTGGTCTAACTACCCCTGAGTGCACCCTAGAAAACCAGATAGAACCACGGTGATCAGGCGTGTCCTATACTGCCTCCTAAGGGTCTCAGAAGCAGTTATCCCTCCCCACTATCCTAAGTCCACTAGACCATGAACTTGGGCTCTGATACCATAATGTCACGCCCCAAATTTCCTTCCCCTTGGAAATGGGTAATGACTGCCCATGCTCGCACCCGAAAGGTCAAAGGTTCGGTGTAAACACCAAAGTGAGGACACCTACCGCGGGTGCTGTCCTATCCCTGTATCACATGTCAACATGCCAAGGGGCATGTACCTATTTCCATGCCAAACACACCACCACAATATACATACATACGGTATTCACAACACAATACATCAATTACATTGCTCAGAGGCTTCAAGCTCTTTAACAACCCACTAGGGAACAAGCTCCCAATAATATAACCAGGGCACACAGTTCAAACAAATAGAATCTCAAATACAACAAAACAACCAAATGTATAAATATATATATAAGGCCATACAGCCCCAGCGGCCTACCAACTCAGCTGTTCCGCCTATCGCCTGCTAGGTCCTGCAAAGAACAATCCATAGGAGGGGTGAGCACACCACAGCTTAGTAGGGATCAAGTCTCCCCAGTCCCGTCCCACTCTAAAACTATGCATGTCAAGTGGATGCATGTGCCCGTGTAGTGACTTAAGCTAAAACAATAACCATCACCCAGTAAACACACCTCATACCTCTGCCTGCACAGGAGGGAGAGGACACCCCGCCACCATGGCGACGTGACATACCACACCAGGCAAATGTGAATCTCATCTCAAGGGGTATAGTATAATGACTGTCCCATACTCAGCTCAATCCCCGCATTTCTGGGGCTCTCATCTCAACTCCCCGCATTTATGGGGTCCTCAACATACACATTTCAACACATATAACTCAACAATCTCAACTCAACAAACATAACTCAACAACCACAGTGCAAACATGCAACTCATTTAGCATACAAAAAACTCAACTCAGAATGTAAAACAACAGATAGTCTCAGAACAATTACATCATTTCATATAACATTATCTAACTCCTCCTAGTCCCTAAAGTCCACACATTTCTCACACTCATAGTCTGGATCATAAACAACCTTTCAAGGGAAGCTTATCCACCACAAGGGGAGCCCAAAACAAGCTACACGTGACAACCTATTGTCACGGGCAGAGGCAAATTAACTCCAAACATCATTCTAACCATCCCAAAAGGTTCAGGGACGATTTTTAGCCAAAAACAAGGTTGCACGTGAAAAGGTCATTCTCACGTGCGGGGGTGTTTCAACTCTTATGCCCCTAAGGAAGCTCCACCTAAAATTTGGTGCAATTTAGAGCAAGAATGAATGCAAGTGAAAAAGGCATTCTCACGTGCAGACTCTAAAACCTTCCTTTTGTCATTTTAATCATTTTTCCCTAAAGGACCAACCTCAAATTCGTTTTAGTTTAGAAGTTATTGAGACTCTATGTCCGTAAATAGGGCCAAAATCCAACTCGGCCTCGCTCTCATTTTGATTTTCCCAATACCAGAGGTCTTAACCAAACCAGGATACAGGGTTTTTTCCTAAAATTCTTCATCTAAATAGTTTCAAGACAATGGGTATACAAATGACCCCTAACCCAAAGGCACAAATAATCTCACGCGGAAATTCAAAAATTCAGAAAACTCGGACAAAAACCCGAGATCATCCATAGGCTCGGGGTGAATTTAGAAACTCAATATATATTAAAAATCTCTTTTCAACATCCCGGATAATCACATAAATTTTGTTTTCTAGAAATCGCAAGAGAGAGACGGCAAAGAGACAAAACTTTAAATCCCTACCTCGAAGTGTTGCGAGAAAAGAATTAGGGAAATGAACGAAGCGATCCGTATCCTTGCTACCTCCACGCCTCCGGCCTCCCGTCATCCGTAGGAAATCCTTGATCGTCGAAACTCCTCCACTCTGGATCGTCTCCCCTCTCTCTCTCTCTCTCTCTCTCTCTCTCTCTCTCTTGGGCGTGTGTGTGTGTGTGTGACGGCCGCAAGGGAAGGTAGGGTTTGGTTTTCCTTTTCTTTTCTCCTATTTTCTTTCTTTTTATTATTTTGTTTTTAATAGAAGCCCAAGACCAAATGCAGCCCAATGGCGGTTAAGTGAACCCAAGAAGATAGGCAAAACAGCCCACTCTCTCATATTGGGTGTTCCTTTGAAGGGAGACCCAAAGCTCAAAATACAAACCCAGGTAATTTAAAAGGGAATATAAAATTATTTGTGAAATCCCGAAAATACCCCTCAGGGCCTCAAATCCCAAATTTAGTCCAAGTACAGTCAAAATTCTTCATTTGATGAGCACATCATTGTGCTGATATTCATTTGTTAAAATAAGTTCTCTAACTCAAGGCTATCTCTAAGGCCCCTCAAATACGGGTTCTTACAGTTAAGCCCTCCATATCCTAATTGGTACAAAGCTGATACCAGCTGTGCATACCATGGAGGTGGAATTGGATACGACACAGAAGGTTGTTTCGCCCTAAAAAGGAAGATACAACATTTAAGAGATGCTAGGTGGTTGGACTTCTCTAAAATGATTGGCACTCCCAATGTGGGTACCAACCCTCTTCCGGAACACTCAAGCAATATTGCCCATGTAATAGCCGAATATGGAAGTTCTCTGAGATAGGCTTCAACAATCAAGATGGACAAGTGTTAGCTGTTCACGACCCTACACAAGAATGGACTCATAGTAACCAAAAATGTGACTGAGGCCAATAGGGGCAACAACTGGAAGAGGCATTGCCTTTATCATAAGACAGCTTATGGACACGATTTAGAAGAGTGTACAGAATTCCAAGAAGCAGTTCAAAAGCTGCTAGACTCCAAAAAGCTGGAGATCTCGGGATTGGAAAAACGACATGAGATCTGCATGGCCTCCACGGACAGGACACAAATGGCACCGAGGCCTGGGGCACCGAAACCCTTAATTATCCACTACACGGAGAAGCCAAAGGCCGACTCATTGATGCAAAAGATCAAAACTCTTACTATTCAGGAGCCGTCACCTTTCCCATATAAGAATGATAAAGCAGTGCCGTGGAATTATCACTGCAAGTCCGTCATCGTAGGGGTCCTTATAGAAGAGAAGAAGACAAGAAGTGGTCGTTCATACACACCGCAAGAAGTCAATAAAGCTGATAAGGGTAAATCCGTGGAGCAAGATATTATTCTAAAACTGATATCGGCTAACAAAAGTACCTCTATCCCAGAAGAGGAGGTAATTGAATTTCTGAAGCTAATCAAGCAGAGTGAGTATAACATCATTGATCAGTTGAGTCGACAGCTGGCTCGCATCTCACTATTATCTCTACTCATGGATTCTACTCCACACCGGAAACCCTTTTAAAGGTCTTGAGTAAAGCTTATGTCCCTCCATCTATCTCCGTAGAAAATTTAGACAGAATTGCAAATAACATCGTGGCAAGCAACTTTCTCAGCTTCAGTGAAGAAGAGCTCCCTCAAGAAGGTGTTGGACATATCATAGCTTTGCATATCTCTGTTAAGTCCAAGGACCATATCATCTCACGTGTACTAATTGATAATGGGTCATCTTTGAATATTATGCCAGCACCCATTCTAAAGCAACTACCAGTGGATCCATCTTACATCCGCCCCACTAACATGATTGTCAGGGCTTTTGATGGAGAAAAACGAGAAGTAGTAGGAACCCTAGATGTACCACTACAAATCAGTCTAAGTACTTTCACTGTGGAGTTCCAGGTCATGGATATTGCTCCTTGCTATAGCTGCCTGTTGGGAAGGCTGTGGATTCATGCAGCAGGGGCAATCCCCTCAACCCTCCATCAAAAGGTTAAATTCATTGTAGACAGGCAACTCATATGCATGTCTGGAGAAGCAGAAATCCTTGTCACCAAACCTCTCTCTGTCCCCTACATCGAAAGCAGTGAAGATATCCCTGAGTGTTCCTTCTACTCATTCGAGGTTGTCAATGCAACCTACCTTCCAAATCCTACAACTGATCAAGATATTGGGACACAGCTACCAAAAGCATTAAGGATGGTAGCGTCAGTCATGCTGAAGCTGGGCCACAAAGCAGGAGAAGGCTTGGGCTTGCAAGGACAAGAGATCAAAGAACCTGTTACCATTCGAAGTTAGAAAATTTGGGTTAGGCTACAAGCCTACTAAAGCTGACAGGAAATTAGAGACTGCAAGAAGAAGGGATAGCCGACTGGCTAAATTGGAGAAAAAAACCTTCCAAGAACAAAAGATGACTTTCCCACTGCTCGGAGCTACATTCTGGAGTGCGGGGTTCATAAATCGAAGGAAAGAGACAGTGGCTGCTATAGAGGATGACAATAAAGAGTCAAAACTAGTTCGGGTATGCCAAGGAGATCTGGGCAACAATTAGACAATTAGAAAAGCTTGGACCTCCCTATCATGTAAACAGTTCAAGGAACCTGCTGGGGCATTTTTAATGTTTTCTTTTTGTTGTTTTTCAATTTCAAATTCTGAATTTCCTATAATCTTTATTTTGAAAATTGGAATAAAATGAAACTTTTTTAAAGCATCCCCTTGCATTTCATGGCACGTGCATTATCATATATAGTTGAGTAAGTCAGACTTTTTCAAACAGGTATAATAAATTTAGAGATATGGTAAGGAAAGAAGAAACGAGTTGCTTACGACTTGACCATAATCCAAACTGGGAATAGTCAGTGTCTGAGATAGAGGAAGCTGGAACAGTAGAAGATCCTGAGCTACCAGAAGACATCAAGCTCTTGCTAGAAAAAGAAGACTAACCCACTATCCCTAGTGAAGACCCAGTCACAGTCGTAAACTTCGGAACAGCCGCTGAGCCAAAAGAATTAAGATTGGGGTCTTTAATCCCTAATAATGTCAAAGATCAGCTACTTGATCTTCTCAAGTCCTACATTGATGTGTTCGCCTGGTCCTACATTACACCAGTTGCCCTTGAGACCTAAGTGTAAGCCTGTCCAGCAAAAGCTAAGGAGGATGAGACCGGAGATGATACTAAAGATCAAGGAAGAAGTCAAAAAGCAATGGGATGCAAGGTTCCTTAGTATGGCCCACTATCCAGAATAGGTGGCCAATATTGTACCAGCTCCAAAGAAAGGGGGGAAGGTACGTATGTGTGTAGACTATCGCAACCTCAATAGGGCTAGTCCTAAAGATAACTTCCCACTACATCACATTGACACTTTGGTAGACAACACTGCAAGACATACTATGTTTTCCTTCATGGATGGGTTCTCTGGCTATAACCAAATTCAGATGGATCCTGAACACAAGGAAAAGACTACATTCATCACTATATGGGGCACCTTTTGCTACAATGTCATGCCTTTCAGACTCAAAAATGCTTGGGGCAACTTATCAAAGAGCCATGGTAACACTATTCCATGACATGATGCACAAAGAAGTAGAGGTCTATGTCGATGATATGATCGCCAAGTCGAAAGGAGACAAGAACCATGTGGAAGTGTTGCATAAGCTCTTCGACAGACTATGAAAATACCAATTGAAGTTAAATCCAGCCAAATGTACCTTTGGGGCTACTTCAGGCAAGCTATTGGGATTCATCGTTAGTCAATGGGGAATTGAGATTGATCCCGATAAAGTCCAGGCTATCCAAGATATTCCTGTGCCAAACTATCAAGGAAGTTAGAGGATTCCTCGGAAGACTCAACTACATCGCTCGGTTCATTTCACAACTCACTATGACTTGTGAACCTGTCTTCAAGGTGTTGCGCAAGAACAGTCCCGAGGTGTGGAACAATGAATGTCAGGAGGCCTTTGATACAATTAAGCAGTATTTGATGAACCCTCCAATTTTGGCTCCCCAGTATCCGGTCAACCTCTGAATCTGTACTTAACAGTCCAAGACACCTCAATGGGTTGTGTACTGGGACAGCATGATGCCTCAGGGAAGAAAGAGCAAATCATTTACTATCCTGAGCAAGAAGTTTACACCTTGTGAGGAAAAATACACTCCTCCTGGAAAAAACTTATTGTGCCCTCGCTTGGACAGCACGAAGATTAAGGCAGTATACACTCCACCATACCACATGGCTCATCTCTAGACATGACCTGCTCAAATACCTATTGGAAAAGCCATCCATGACGGGAAGAATTGCTAAATGGCAGCTACTCTTAGCAGAATATGACATTGTCTATGTGCCTCAAAAAGCCATCAAAGGAAGTGCCATAGAGATCGGGCCTTGGAAGAGTATGAGCCAGCAATCTCTGATTTTCCAGATGAATTCATCAACACCATCCAAGAAAATGACGATTCAGACACATGGACCCTATGGGTTGATGGAGGATCAAGCTTATCTGGTCATCGCATCAAGGCAGTCCTAATTTCCCCATCCGGAGTACATTTTTCGATGGCCGCCAAGTTGACATTCCCTTGCACAAACAATATAGCTAAATATGAAGCTTGTGTAATGGGCCTCCAAGAGGCATTGAGTAAAGGAATCAGAAAATTACAAGTGTTTGGGGATTCAGCTCTAGTCATTTATCAAGTTAGAAAGGAATGGGAAACTTGAAATCACAAGTTGATTCCTTACCGACAAATGATTTGTGAAATGGCTAACCTATTTGATGAAATCACATTTGAACACATGTCAAGAGAGCATAATCGAATTCCCGATGCTTTAGGAACTCTAGCCTCCCTCCTTCGATTGGACACATGCTTCGTGTCACGCCCCAATTTCCTTTCACTTGGAAATGGGTAATGACCGCCCATGCACACACCCAAAGGGTCAAGGGGTTGGTGCAAGCACCTAAAAGAAAACGGACTTGACATGGGTGTTGTCCCAAACTTGTACCACCAGGCTACATGCCACGGGGCATGCTCCTGCTCCCAAACCATGCATACAACCACAAATTAAATAGTAATCATATCTCAATTTATTACATTTCAAAGGGGCCCAAAGTCCATTACAACTCGAGTCGGGGAAAAACGCCCATCAAACCAAAATATATTCTGTTTACAAACAATCCAAACCATAAAAGCACAATTCCACAAAAACAATGAAATTAATAAAATCTTCAGCCTCAGTAGCCTACCACCACAGCTCTTTCACCTACCGCCTGCTAGACCCTGCAAAAGAACAGTTTATAGGAGGGGTGAGCAAACCATAGCTCAGTAGGGTTCCAGTCTCCCCTGACCCGTCCCACTCTACAATATGCATGACAAGTGTATGCTTGTGCTCGTGTAGTGCCTAAAGCTAAACAACACATCACCCAGTAACACACCATTTACCTGTGCCCACACTGGAGGGCAGAGGACACCCCGCCACCACGGCGACATAACATACCACATCCAAGCGAATGTTGCATGGTCACCAATGCAACATTTTCCATCCGAGTCAGATATGGCCATCACCTCCTCATATGCCATACCTACCCTCAGGAATGGGTGCAGACTTAGCCCACCGTCATGAGTGCTACACCGAGACTCGGGACCGCGACCCTGGCCAAATCTTAAAGGGGGGTCCAGTAGTTGTGCCTGGCCCATAAGTCATCTTAACCCACAAGTGTTTGGGTACTCATTCTCAAATACAAGTTCATAGCATCTCAGCAAATACATTTCAAGTACATCTTAGCAAACACAGCTCAAACGCAAGTGTAACTCAGTAATGCAACTCAGGCATACATCTCAACTCAGTACAAAGTAACTCAGAGAGCACAACTCAAATATATCAATGCAACTCAGCAAGCATAATTCAGATATATCAATGTAAATCAACAGTGCATTCAGCTCATACTATGCAACAGCATTCACTAACATTCACAGTTTACAGTTCTACCAACATAGGTGTTTTTGAGCTGTTTTGGCAAATTTTAAGACAAATTCAACTCATGCTTATTACCCAAATCACTCTATTTTTCACACAAGGGACTTCTAGCTAAATGGGGCAGCCAAAAGAAGCAAAATGAAGGGTGCACGTCATATGGGCCATATGGCGTGCAGGGGTATTTTTGGCTCCCTACATTCTACACACCTCAGGGATGTCCGGGGTAAATTTTCAGGGCAATTGGACCTGCACGCCAATTGGGGATATAGCGTGCAAATTGGCGTGCAACCATGTTTTTGCACAGTTTTCTTTGTTTTGTTATTCTAAAGACTTCTCTCTAAAGAACCCACCTCCAATTCCGGTTAGTTTGTAAATTATTAGGCGTTAAACCTAGGATACAAGGCCTATTTTCAATTCCAGCCTCTACACTCATGCTTAACCACCCATACAGACAAACCCAGGCCATCCAAATCAATTTTCCCTCAGATATATATTGAAAATCTCACAATAAACCAACACGCGCTTATATATATATAGGTATATAGTCAGCATCACATCCATGACAGGTAAAAATACAGAATTTTGTGAGAGAGTTTCAAGGGTTGATCAAGAAATCCCTACCTCAAGAATTTGGGAATACAACAGATCGTTGTATCCTAGCTACCTCGACGCCTCCGGTCTCCCGTCGTCAGCAGGAACCTCAGATCATCGGCCTTGGATCGTCTCCCTCCCTCTCTAGCCGTCTCTCTCTCTCTCTCTGGCCGTCTCTCTCTCTCTCTCTCCTCTCTCCCCTCTCTCCTCCCTCCCTGACGGCTGCTAGGGTTTGTAAAATGAGAAATCCCCTAATTTTTTTAACCCCTTTTTCTTTATATATTTTCCCACATAATCAAAACGACATAGTTTTGATTAAGTGAATCCCTACATCAAAACGACGTAATTTTGATTAATTCAAAGCCCAGCATCTAAAATCCCAAAGGCCAAGGTTTTCTAACCCATCTTTTAAGCTCAACAGGCCAATTCATTAAGCCCAACAAATATTAAAATAAATCCCTCAAATAAATATTATTTACGATATGTGAAATTCCCAAAATACCCCTCAGGGCCTCGAACTCCAACTTGAGCCCAAGTATAGTCAAAATTCTCCATTCGATTAGCACATCACTTTTCTGATGTTCATTCTCTAAGACAAGGTCTCTTACTTAAGGCTAACTCCAAGAACTCCTCAAACGCGGGTCCTTACACAAGACAAAGCACTACTTTGGGAAACCTTTACATTTCCCAAGGCAAGCACAAGTGATAGAGGATGAAATTTGGAGAACAACGCACTTGACCACACTTGATTCCGAGAAGAAATGAAGAAATTATGACAAAAGTACTAAGTTTTGTATGAAGTTGAATTGGACAGCCGGTGTGCGGTTTGCTATTTTGCCGATAACTTTCCTAATACTTGTCGTAATCCAACAAAATCAATTGAATTGAGTAGATAACACCTTTATCTATTATTTCCAATTGGTTTGAGATTTTTCCGGGCTATATTCAATTAATTATGATTTTTCGAAGTTGGCAACTAAATCTGGTACAAATTTGGGAGAGACAGCCAGTGTGTGGCACACTATTTTGCCAATAACTCCTTCAATACTAGTTGGAATTGAACAAAGTCACTTGAATTGGTTAGATAACATCTTTATATATCATTTCCAACTGTTTTGAGATTATTCCAGGTTGTATTCAATTAGTTATGATTTTTTGAAGTTGGTAATCAAGTTTGGGTGGAACAACCGGTATGTGGCGCACTATTTTGTCAATAACTTCCTCAATACTTGTTGGCATTGAAAAAAGTCAATTTCATTGGTTAGATAACATTCTTATATATCATATCCAACTGGTGTGAGGATAATCCGAGTTCTTTGCAATTAAATATGAATTTTTGAATCTGACGGGCAGAATGCTTCCACTGGCACGTACCTCTGTGAGGTTTTTCCCACTTTTATCCTAAATGGTTGATCCTTTTTGAGTGATTCCAATTTCTGGAGATAGATGACAGAATTTCAACAAAAACAAGACCCATTTGGCCCTAATCCGAGCTCTATGGAGAAAGTTATGAGTTTTTGAAGTTGCTCCAAAAATTTGCCTTATTTTTCACGAATTTCGGTTCTTCATATGCATGTTTGTCCTACATTGGCAGTTTTGCTTCTCCTTCGCCCAATATATATACAAAGACACTCTCCTTACACAGCAAGTAAGAATAAGAGAGGCCTAAGGAAGCCCAAGTAGAGGCGCCACATGGCGACCAAGCCCACACATGGAAATTTTTGGGGAAACCCAAATTCGGCAGCCAAACTTGGTCAAATCCGGGCCAAGCCCAAATCCAGTGGTCAAACTTAGTCAAATCTGAGCTAAGCCCGTTGATGCGGACTAAGCCCAAATCCGGAAATCAAACTTGGTCAAATCCGGGCTAAACCTGTTGATGCGGACTATGCCCAAATCCAGGTGGTCAAACTTGGTCAAATCCGAGCTAAGCCCATTGATGCGGAATAAGCTCATTAGTCTTTGAATAAGCCCAAATCCGGTGGTCAAACTTGGTCAAATCCGAGCTAAGCCCATTGATGCGGAATAAGGACCTATTAATGCGGAATAAGAACCTATTGATACGGAATAAGGCCACTGATCCGGAATAAGCACAGATCCTGAAGTCAAACCTGGTCAATAATTCGGAAAAACTCCAAAATAGCTCCTCTACCGGTGTCGGAGTGACTCCAAAGCACCGGGACTCTGAAAAATCCAGAAAATTCTTTTTAAGTGCATTAAATGCCACCAGTGTCTCGGAACCCCCTTTTTAAGCGTGCGAATTGAGGAGTCTCCGAATATTAAATTCCAATGTCTCAGAACTCCATTTTTGAGCATAGGGATGGGAGACCTCCGTAATTAAATGCCTTTTTCCTCGGGACATCACGGTTGACCCTCAGAGACCGCATAACTATTAATTCCCAACGGCTCCAATACACCCAGAAATGCATTCGCCCTTACCCACCAAGGCGTCCAGGTACAACAGAGGATTAAATAATTTCAAACGATTTATTTATTTTCAGGCATTGGGACTCCTTTTTCAAAGCACAGAGCTGTGAATTATTGTAAATCGTTATAAACCAAGAATTACATTTCGAAGTCATTAATTCATTGGAACACCGTAGTTGACTCATGGGGATTGTAAAACATCCAATAAATGCCAAGGCACGGGTTGTCTCCCTTGGGATTCCTATAAATAGCGCCCCAAGAGGTAGAGAGTGGGAATCAATTATCACATATCGAGCGGATTATTCGGAGAGAGGAATTTCAGGTTGCATTTCTTAGAGATAAAAAAATCGGAGAGGATTTTTTATCAAAAAAAAAAAAAAGAGCTTCTTTGGACGGGATTGTGAGAGAGAAAATCGAGAGAAAATTTTGAGAATTTCTAAAGGCGAGAAGCACTTCATTTTGGGAGAAAAATGCCCAAATGTCTCCTATTTTTGGTGGAAAGAGCTAAGGCTAAAGGAAATACACCGAATCAAGGAGGAAGATCTATTTTACTAATCATTGTGTTTTCGGGGATCACTAGGAGGAAAGAGGAACCAACATCTGCATCATCTTAATTTCTCCCAGGTTTCTGCTTTACTTTTGTTTATTTATTAAACTGTTCTCTTTTTTAAATTCTTTCTCCGTGTTGTTTTCAAACATAAAACCCAAAAACTTCTCTATTTTCTCTTTTCATTATTTCTCAAAGTTTAAAAAACGAATATACAAAAAAATAGTTTGCATTTCTCTTTTCATTTATTATTTTCCAAAATAATAAAATGTAAGAACACAAAACCCATATCTCTTCTAGAAAATTAAAAACAAGGGCCTGGGCGGTCATGAGGATTGAGCCCTAAATACTCATATCCTAGTCTGTCTGGTCCAATATTAATTGTGGCAGTATTTTCATTTGAATTCAAATTGTTTTCATTTTCTTTTCTAAAAAAGAAAGTTCCCTTTTGTTTTCCTGAAAAACGCAATACTATCACATGGGCCTAGATCCCACATTCTTTTTCTAAAATTAGAATGCCCCCTTTTATTTATTTTATTAAAATCTTTTTTTGTGGTTTTAAGACCTAGATCCTAAAATCTTTCTTTTTCTTAAAATTAAAAATACAAAACTCTTTTTTTGAATAAATGATAAATCAAGCAAACACCCATAGATCAAGACTAGGTACCAATTGTGGGCGCTGTGGAGGTGCAAGAGTTTTTCTTCCTTCCCCACATGTAACCGACTCCCAAACCTAATTTTCTGGAACTGTAGACCCTTTCTTTTTCTAGGTGCCCAATCACACCTTTAATTTGTTTGGTGGCGACTCTGTGTTTTTCTTTTCTTTAATGGTTTGTGCGAGCCTTGTGTAGGGATGACTCTAGGATCAACTGAATGAACTAGCATGGAGTCCTTTCATAAAAGCCAACAACGAGCCCGGTCAAAAACGGGTGATGACAGTCATGTGGACTTGTAAAGTTACCTTGGTAAGCCTAGGAGGCTATTATTGAGGGCCTGGAAAGTGAGAGGTGTTTAGAGCCTAAGAGGCTACTATACCTGAGAGGTAATATAGTCATGTACCTGAAAGGTAATCCGTACCTAAGAGTTAAGGCGGGGCCTGAGATAATACGTACCTGAGAGGTAATGTACCTTAGAGGTAATAAAATATGGTGCTTGAGAGGCAATGCTATGCTTGACGGGCAATACGATGCCCGAGAGGCCCTGAGAGGCAATATTGTGCCCGAGAGGAAATGTTGTGCCTGAGAGGCCATAATACGCCTAAGAGGTAATGTACTTAAGAGGTAATATAGTAATGTACACGAAAGGTAATATAGTAATGTATCTCGAGATCCAATGTACTTGAGAGGTAATATAAAATATTGTGCCTGAGAGGCAATGTTGTGCCCGAGGGGCTTGAGAGGTCATACTATTCCTAAGAGGAAAATACTATGTATGAGAGGTAAGACTAAGCCTAGTGAGGCTATGTGATGAAACTATTGTGGCTGGTTTGATGCTATGGTTTAGGTCATGATGGCTAAGGTGTCGAAGGGGCGGTGAGGGTGGCCGACACCTTGTGAGAGCCTCATGGTATGTTGACGGTTATGGTTGTCATCATGGTTTTCGTCCGGGCCCATTTGGGGTGAGCTCAAACTAAACCAATGGTGAGAAATTTAGAGTCGCCACCAACTGTTTTTGGGGTGCAGTTGGATACCCTCTATTTTGAGTAGTTTAAAGTGTGTGGTCCGCATTATCGAGAGAAGGGTTCGGGGAGTTGGTTACGTGTAGGGAAGGATTAGCACCCCTACAACGCCCTTTCGGTATCTAATTTAGGAGGAGGAGGTTTTATTTTATTTGTCTTTGCTGTCACGCCCGGTTTTCCAACCCGAGGAGACCGGAATGTGACCCTCCCTTTACCCGGGTTTGGATAAAGGGATGGAATACAACATACACTTCGAGAAAACAAAATCACACAATTATTTAATTGAAACCATATGCCTTTATTATGTTTCAAACTTCATTACAATATCTCCCCACGAGGGTTACAATGCCTCAACAAAATTACATAATACAATTAACACAAAACAAAGCCACAAAAACGAACTCTTCCACCTTGGTGTTCCCACCTAACGCTTGTAGGTTCCGCAAGAAAACACACCACGGTAGGAGGGGTGAGCATCCACGACTTAGTAGGGATCAAGTCTCCCCAACCCATCCCATGCTCCTAGCATCTACATGCCATGTGTACAAGTGCGGTGTCGTGTTACAATAATTTCAACAGACAATAACAAACCACACCAGGTAGTTACAATTCTCTACCACACAAGCCACAAGTGATTTAACCGCCTCTTCGGGCCAATGATTTAACCGCCTCTCAGGCATAATTTCCATAGTCGGTCTCAGCGACATTAATTCAGCCTCTCGGGCTCCACGGTCGATCTCACCGACATCAACTCAACCTCTCGGGCTCCACGAGTACACAAGCATTGCCTCGGCCTCTCAGGCTTCTTAGGCTCCACAGACAACAACGAGACATTTAACATATATCTCGGTTATTCAGGCATAACAACAAACACTTAACATGCATGTCCACCTTGGTATAACATCAAACACCTAGCATGCATATCCTCACGGACATTACATCAAACACCATTCAGGCATAACCACATTGGCATAACATCAATCGCATAACATGCATGGCCTCACAAGCATAATATCAAACACCTAGTGTGCAGTGCCACACGGGCCTAATCTCAACCCATACTTGCCACTTTGAAGGCCAACATTCATATAGGAGGTCACACCTATATGAATTTACATATAAATAGTATAACAATAACAGTAGAAGCTCTATAAATCCTCTACATAAGGCCTAACCCCGGAACAAATCAGGTGAGACAAAACCCCTACCATGGAAATGACGGCAAGCCCCAGCGGCTCTCCTTCCCTCTCTACATAGGGCCTAATCTCGGCAAACGCCGACTCTCCTTCCCTCTCTCTCTCTCTCTCTCTCTCTCTCTCTCTCTCTCTCTCTCTGCGACGGGTGGTGGAGCAACAAACCCTAAACCTAAAACAGAGGGCTCTTCATACTTATATAGACAACGAACATCAAAACGACGTAGTTTTGATTAAGTGAACCCAACATCAAAACGACGTAGTTTTGATTACACAAGTTACAACCTTTCCGCATCCATACTCGACAAAATATCCATAATTCCAACATGGTCCTTTGGGAAAAGATGATTAGAATAACAAAACTAAGGTAACTATGCAAAAATATGCCTGCACGCCAATTTGAATGCCAATTCCCCAATTGGCGTGCGCCTCCAAATGCACTCAAACTTCATCCCAAGCCTCCTTGCATCTTGTAGAGGTCCGAGAAGCAAAAATATGCTTGCACGTGAAATGGGTGAATTCATGTGCAGCTCCAAATGCTCTGAAATTTTTGTGGTAGATAGAGGACTTCATTTTAGGCAACTTTTTGTTCTTGCACGCCAATTGTTTGAGGCCATCTACTATATCAAAAGTGAGCTCCAAGACCAGCCAAAACAACTTAAAACCACCCGTATATGCATAGCATCTTCCTAGGGCATAAATGCACGTTATCACTTGTCACATGCACCTCCCAAAAGTCCCCTCTTGGGCTCATCTCTTACCTCAAACTTGTGCACCAACATCCAAGGTGGTTGTGGTTAACTTCTTACACACAGGTCATTACACTTGCCATAGCTGGGTTAAGTTTCCTAGAAAGTCTATGATTTTTATTTAGCTAAGTTATTTATTAAAGTCATGGTTAAAATGGATTTATCCTAAATTTCTAAAGGGAATCCTAAAAGTTTTGGGTTTTGTTTGAAATGGAGAATGAGATCCTATGGGTTGGTTTTGGGTTTTTGGTTTTGCTTTGGGAAATTGAAGTCCTAAAAATGGAAACATGTTTTTTTTCTTCTCTTTTTTTTTGTTTTTGTTTTGTTTTTTTAGCGTGGAATTGGAACTCCCAAAAGTGGAAAGAGGTTTTGACTTGAAAACATTTTTTTTGTTTTTTTGGTCTTTATTTTTTTTTTTTTTTTTTTTTTTTTTTTTTTGGTTTTGGAAATTGAAGTACTAACTTTGGTTTTTTTTTATTTTGAAAACATGAAAACGTTTTCTTGTTTGTTTTTGTTTTTTTGCTTTTTATTCTTTTTCCAAGGATAAAACTATGAGCTAACACAATAACATATAAAGTGAGGTATGTGATTGTGACATCCATAAATCAAAACGACCCACTTTTTTCTTTCTTTTCTTTTTCTTCATGCCTCCCTTTGCTCTGTCTCTTTTTCTTTGTTTGTTGTTTTTTTTTGCTATACTTTACATATTACAACATACACATATACAAAGGAAAGGGAAATACAAGGAAAACACAACGCAACCAACAAAAGAAAAAAAGAAATACAAGGAAATATTAAGAGTTACATCAAATATCAATATAAATAAAGCTGAAAAGTAATGAAGAAATAAGGGTTGAACCAACTTTGAAGCTTCGAACACCGAAGCTGGCTGTGCGAATCCTGTCCACGCCGATGGTCGTCTTCTTCTGGGTTTTGGGTAGAAAATGTGGGAAAGGAGGATGATGTATATTCTGGATTTAGATTTTTTTTGGGTTGGAATCGAGGAGAATGGGTGTAAGAAATAGGGGACGAAAAAGGATTGTTGTTTTTTTTGTGATGAAAACGAAAGAGAGGAAAATTTGGAGTTTTTTTTTTTTTTGTGTTTTTTCTTTTGCTAAAAAAAAAAAGCTGGAACGGAGAAAGTGGGGTTGACTAAAAAAATGGGAATTTTCGGAAAGGCTGTATGGGAGAGAGAGAGCTGGGCGTTTGTTTTTTTCCGGGTGAGGTTTCTTCTCTTTTTGTATCAGGGAGAAGCTTGTGCGTCTTTCTCTCTTTTTTTTAGATGTAATTTCCTTTTTTTCTCTCTCTCTCTTAGGCTGTTTTTTTTTTTTCGCAGGGAAAAAGCTGGGGCAAACTGGGGCGTTTTTTGATGTGAAGACTTTGGGGAAAGGGAAGAACTTGGCGTAATCAGTGCCTGGGCAAGAGGGTTCCTCGTCAGATGAGGGGTCTCTCTTTTCTCTTTCTGTCGAACTCCCTGCCTTTTTTGGGCGAGATCTCTGTTTTTCTTTGTTTTGGGGCTGCACTCTTCTTTTTTCTCTCTGCCGAACCTCTTCCTTTTCTATCTCTCTTTTTTTTGTTTGAACTCTCTTGTTTTTCTTTCTTTTCTCTCTCGTTCGTTAGTCGGGATGAGGTTGGGGCTAAATGGCGGCGAGGTTTTTTTTCAACGGTGATGGTCTCTCTCTTACTTTTTTCTTTGGACAAATCCTCCTTTTTCCTTTCTGCCTTTCTTTTTTGTTTTCGCTCAACTCTCTTGCGTAGGGGCGGACTCAGGCGTTATCTCTTTCTTCGCATGGACAGCGACCGAGTTTTAAGGGCGTGCGAAAATTTTGTTTGGACTATCATTAATTGCAGCATTTAATCTTTGTATTATCGATCCCCTTATTTTCATCCAGGTCTTGTGCGATTTGTCGGGTGGTCCGCGACCGCGGCTTATTGCCTTTTTTAATTTGTATTTTAGCACATGTGACTGATAGGTCGTTGAAAAGCATCTTTGCCAGCACATAAAATTCATCTCGTGAGCAAGCCAGCGAGGAAGCCAGCGAGAGGAGCCAAACAGCGAAAGTCAGACGTTAATGGTCAGAATGTCGGCAGGGTCGAAGCTGCGATGGGTCGAAATTTCGGTGGGGCGAAAGTTAATGGTCAACGGGTCGAAGTGTCGGCAGGTCGAAGGTCAACGGTCAACGGGTTGAAGGGTTGAAGGTCGGAGGTTGACAGGCTTCGAGGGTCCGTGGGTCGTAGGTCAAGGTTCGAAGGTTCGCAGGGTCAAGGGTCGAAGGTTGGAGTGTCAGCAGCGGGGCTTCGAGGCTTCGAGGCTTCGAGAGTTAGGGGGTTGAAGGTCGAAAGGGCGAGTCGAAGGTCAGAGGGTTATAGGCTTCGAGGGTCAAGGGTCGAAGGGCCGAAGGTCGGAGTATCGGCAGCGGGGGGCTTCGAGGCTTCGAGAGTTAGGGGGTTGAAGGTCAAAAGGGCGAGTCGAAGGTCGGAGTGTCGGCAGTGGGGCTTCGAGGGTCAAGGGTCGAAGGGTCGAAGGTCAGAGTGTTGGCAACGGGGCTTCGAGGCTTCAAGAGTTAGGGGGTTGAAGGTCGAAAGGGCGAGTCGAAGGTCGGAGTGTCGGCAGCGGGGCTTCGAGGCTTCGAATCTTCGAGGCTTCGAGGCTTCGATGCTTTGAGGCTTCGAGGCCTCAAGGCTTCGATGCTTCGAGGCTTCGGGGCTTCAATGCTTCGGGGCTTCGAGGCTTCGAAGGTCAATTGGGTCGAAGTGTCGGTAGGTCAATGGTCAACGGTCAACGGTCAATGGTCAACGGTCAACGCCGAAGTTTTTTTTTAAATTACCTTCTTACCCTTCACCTAAAATGCAAAAATGGATAACTTTCCAGGGATTGTTTGGGGAGATCCGTATTCGCCTAAATTGACGCTTTGAAGAATTTCGCATGGCCACTTTTTCGAGCGATTTGGACCAGGGGCATTGACTGTCTTTTGGCAAGTTTCGACTTTTTCCAACGAAAGTTGTTTTAGCCATAACTTCTTCATTTTAAGCCCGATTTGAACTCGGTCAAGTGCGTTGGTCTCCAATTTTCATCCTCCATCACCTAGTATTGGTTTTGGGGCGCTTCAAGGACTTGTAGCAGAAGTCATTAATTTTGGACTCCCCCGTCCGTGTCAATTGTATCCATCTCGTGCAAATTGGGGCTAACATCAATTCCAAACCATTCCTTGGAAGTATGGGATCATTGTGGACCTGTCCAACAAGGTATATGGCATGGGCAGAAAGGTATATCAAATGGGGTTAGTATGTCCAACCCGGACAAAATGGGGTCCAACAGCTGCCCCTCTTTGTGCACTGTTTGTATACAAATAGCGTACAAAGATAAAAGGGAGTCATTTTGGATGGGTTGGAGCACTTACCTGACTTACCTAGCATATGGGAAGAGTAGAATGCGACATTTGGGTCTGAGGCTGCCTATGATGTAAAGATATGGGAGATTGAAAGCCTACAACAATGACAGGCTTGATCTTGAAAAAGAGAGCCTTCGGCAACGATAGACTTTGTTTAAAAAATGAAAAGCCCACATCAATGATAGGCTTGAACTGAAAAGGAAAAGGCCCACAACAATGATGGGTGTGAACTGAAAATTGAAAGGCCCACAACAACGATAGGCTCGAATTGAAAAATGGAAAAGGCCCACAACAATGATGGGTGTGAACTAAAAATTGAAAGGCCCACAACAACGATAGGCTCGAATTGAAAATGGATAGCCCACAGCAACGATAGGCTTGAATTGAAAATGGATAGCCCACAGCAACGATAGACTTGAATTGAAAATGGATAACCCACAGCAACGATAGGCTTGAACTGAAAAATGTAAAAGGCCCACAACAATGATGGGCGTGAACTAAAAATTGAAAGGCCCACAGCAACGATAGGCTCGAATTGAAAATGGATAGCCGCCCACAGCAATGATAGGCTTGAATTGAAAATGGATAGCCCACATCAACGACAGCCTTGAATTGAAAATGGATAGCCCACAGTAACGATAGGCTTGAATTGAAAATGGATAGCCCACAGCAACGATAGGCTTGAATTGAAAATGGATAGCCCACAGCAACAATAGGCTTGAATTGAAAATGGATAGCCCACAGCAACGATAGGCTTGAATTGAAAATGGATAGCCCACAGCAACGATAGGCTTAAATTGAAAACGGAAAGCCCACAGCAACAATAGACTTAAATTGGGAAGACTTGTTGGAGACATCAAATGTTATTTGGGGAAATGCTTTAAGGAATTGGTGAGTTTGGGAAGTTACCCAATTTAGGCTCCCTCTACGAGTTCACTCAAGGAGATCGCTCTACGAGGTGACCCAAAAGGGGAAAAAGTTTGTCAAGTGCCAAAAGGATGCATTTAGAGCTTGGGGGAAATTGCAAAGAAAGAGTTGCGGAATTGAACAAAGAAAGCTAGGATAGCTTGGTGAGAAGCTTGCTGGGTATGAGCTCCTAGGATCTTCAGAGGCGGCGACATTCTTGAAATTACAGAGTATGCTGAATGTATGTAAATGATGCATGGACTGCAATGTGCTGTATGCGGGGATGCATAAACCTCAACTTGTGGTGAAATATGATGCAATGTGATGCAATGCGATGTAGGCATCGAATGCCATGTGATGTATCACTGAGGGTTTGGCCGTTGTTGGATAGGTTGGCTAACCTTCAACTTGTTGGGGAACAACGTTCTCTTTGGATAGAGAGTCCGTCCGGTCTTTGCTGGGAACTCCCTGTTGTGCATGAAGGGTCTGTTAAATTTCGCTTTGCCATATTAAGGAGCTTGACTTGACGGCTTCTCTGGGGATAGTGATATTCTATGGAGATATGAGTACTCCGAGTTGGGGGCCTTAATTTGTTTGGGGATTTTGAGCTTGGCCCTACTCATAAGGCAATGCCAATGGATCTTACTGGGGATTTAAGATATTCTATTTAAATGTGAAATGAAGACGATGTAACATGATTAAAGAAATAAAAAAAGATTTTTGCTGGTTTAATTCCACAAAACATATTTATATCATAAAAAGGTGTCCTATTGTTATAATCTGATAAACTGAATCACAAGTCTTTAAAAGTATAATGTACAAATTTGATTCGAGTGTGCCGCAGGTTTGACCAAGGATCAATGCGCCTCTCGAGAATGCTTTTTTCACAACATATGGGCCTTCATAATTGGGAGTCCACTTGCCTCTATGGTCATGTTGAATTGGTAAGATCTTCTTAAGGACAAGATCACCCTCTTGAAAGCTTTTGGGCTTCACCTTTTTATTGTAATTGTTCATCATTCTCTGTTGATACAGCTGTCCTCTGCAAACTGCTGCCAGGCGCTTGCCCTCAATTAAATTCAACTACTCATAACGACTTTAGGACCATTCTGCTTCTTCGAGCTGAGTATCCTTAAGTACTCGGAGGGAAGGTATCTCCACTTCGACCGGTAGAACTGCTTCCATGCCGTAGACCAAAGAAAATGGAGTTGCCCCAGTCGATGTACGCACTGAGGTACGATAAGCATGCAAAGCGTATGGTAGCTTCTCATGCCAATCTTTGTATGTTTCAGTCATCTTTCTGATAATGTTCTTGATGTTCTTGTTGGCTGCCTCGACTGCTCCATTCATCTTTGGGCGATAGGGGGTCGAGTTGCGGTGTTGAATTTTGTATGTTTCACACAACCTCTCTATCATCCGACTGTTCAAATTGGCAGCATGGTCCGTTATGATCTGCTCGGGAAGCCCATATCGGCATATGATGTTGTTCCGCATAAATCGAAGTACCACAGCCTGTGTGACATTAGTGTATGATGCTACTTCTACCCACTTGGTGAAGTAATCAATGGCTACCAAAATGAAACGATGACCATTAGAAGCTTTTGGAGATATTGGTCCGATAACGTCAATGCCCCAAAGCGAGAACGGCCACAGGGAAACCATCACGTGTAGTTTGGACGGCGGTACTTGGATCTTATCGCCAAAAATTTGACACTTGAGGCATTTGCGCACATATTCAATGCAATCTTTTTCCATGGTGACCCAATAATAGCCCATTCGCATGATTCGTCTTGTTAATGCATGTCCGTTTGCATGTGAACCACATTCCCCTTCGTGCACTTCTTTCATTATTTGTGTCGATTCTTCTTTTGCCACACACCGCAATAACACCATGTCATGGTTTCTCTTGTACAGAATCGAGCCATCAAGATAATAGTTGGACGCTGACCTTCGGATATTTCTTTTATCAGACTCAGAGGCCTCAGCTGGATACTCTTGTTTAAGCAAGTATTGTCTAATATCATCGTACCAGGGCTTTTCTTCGGTATTTTCGTCAATGGCCATGCAATGTGTAGGAGCATCTTGTATGCGGATATCAAAAGACTGAACTTCCAACTTTGTGTCTAGCCGAAGGAGGGAGGCTAGAGTTGCCAGCACGTCAGGGAGCTGATTGTATTCCCTAGGCATATGCTCAAATGTGATGTCTTCGAATTGCTCGGCTAACTCTGCAACGTGCTTCCGATATGGAATTAATTTGTGGTTTCGAGTCTCCCATTCACCCCTTACTTGAAAAATGATGAGTGCCAAATCGCCGAACACTCGTAATTTTTTGATTCCTTTGTTAATGGCCATGCAATGTGTAGGAGCATCTTGTATGCGGATATCAAAAGACTGAACTTCCAACTTTGTGTCTAGCCGAAGGAGGGAGGCTAGAGTTGCCAGCACGTCAGGGAGCTGATTGTATTCCCTAGGCATATGCTCAAATGTGATGTCTTCGAATTGCTCGGCTAACTCTGCAACGTGCTTCCGATATGGAATTAATTTGTGGTTTCGAGTCTCCCATTCACCCCTTACTTGAAAAATGATGAGTGCCAAATCGCCGAACACTCGTAATTTTTTGATTCCTTTGTTAATGGCTTCTTGAAGTCCCATCACACAAGCCTCATATTCTGCTACATTGTTTGTACAAGGGAAGGTTAGCTTTGCCGCCATGGGAAAATGTTCGCCTTTTGGGGATATCAGGATGGCCCCAACACCGTGACCTAAAAGACTGGAGGCTCCATCGAACCACATCGTCCATATGTCTGATACTTCGGCCGAAATGATGTTGATGTGCTCATCTAGGAAGCCAATGGTCATGGGCTCAAAGTCTTCCAACGCTCTATCTGCCAGATAGTCGGCTATCGCACTTCCTTTTAAAGCTTTTTGAGGTACGTAGATGATATCGTACTCCAATAGGATCAACTGCCACTTGGCGATTCTTCCAGAAATGGATGGCTTTTCCAAGAGATATTTGAGCGGATGATGCCTTGAAATCAGCCAAGTAGTATGATAAAGAGTGTATTGCCTCAATCTTCTTGTTATCCAGACAAGAGCACAGCACGTCTTCTCCAAGGGTGTGTAGTTTTCTTCATTGACAGTGAACTTCTTGCTGAGGTAATAAATGGCCTGCTCCTTCTTGCCTGTAGAATCGTGTTGCCCCAAGACACAACCCATCGCTGACTCCTGAACGGTCAAGTATAAGATCAGAGGTCTATCCGGTACTGGTGGGACCAAAATAGGTGGATTAGACAGGTATTGTTTAATCTTGTCAAAAGCTTCTTGACACTTGTCATTCCAAATTTTGGGGTTGTTCTTCCGTAAAGTCTTGAAAATGGGTTCACATGTGGCTGTTAATTGGGAAATAAATCGGGCAATATAATTCAGTCACCCTAGGAATCCTCTAACCTCCTTGATGGTCTGTGGTGGCGGCATCTCTTGGATAGCTCGAACTTTATCTGGATCGATTTCGACTCCTTTTTGGCTCACAATGAAACCCAACAGTTTTCCCAACATGGCTCCGAAAGTGCACTGTTCGGGGTTCAATTTCAGCTGATATTTCCATAGCCTATTGAAGAGCTTGCGGAGTACTTCGATATGATCTTCAGTGCTTCGTGATTTGGCTATCATGTCATCCACATATACTTCGATTTCCTTATGCATCATGTCGTGGAATAGGGTCACCATGGCTCGCTGATAAGTTGCCCCTGCGTTCCTCAGACCAAAAGGCATCACATTATAGCAGAAAGTGCCCCAAAGTGTTCTGAATGTGGTCCTCTCTTTGTGTTCGGGGGCCATACGAATTTGATTATAGCCCGAGAAACCATCCATGAATGAGAATAGAGCGTGTTTTGCTGTATTATCCACTAAGGTATCAATATGAGGAAGAGGGAAGTTGTCTTTCGGACTGGCCCAATTCAGATCTCTATAATCGACAGACATGCGTACTTTGCCTCGTTTTTTCGGTACTGGTACAACATTGGCCACCCATTCTGGATAATGGGAGACACTTAAGAAACCTGCATCCCATTGCTTTTTGACTTCTTCTTTAATCTTCAGTATCATCTCTGGTCTCATTCTTCTCAATTTCTGCTGAACTGGCTTGCATTCTGGCCTCACTAGTATGTGATGTTGCACTATGTCCGTGTCTAATCCTGGCATATCTTGATACGACCATGCAAAAACATCTATGTAGCTCCTTAACAGCTCAATTAATTGCTTCTTGATGTCGGTAGCTATTAAGGATCCCATCCTCAATTCTCTTGGTTCGGCAACCGTCCCCAAATTCACTGTTTCTACTGGGTCTTCACTTGGAATGGAGAAACGGTCTTCCCTTTCCAATAGGCGTATAATCTCTCCCGATAGCTCGGGTGTCTCCTCTACCTCATTCTCGTCAGCTTCAAACACGGGCTGCTCCCAGTTTGGACTTTGGTCAAACCTTTGGCATCTCGTTTCGCCTTCGTATACTATGTTTTCATTGACATTGTGATACCTGCTTATAAGAGAATGACAAGTTGGTAACCAAATATGATATGCATATGTTATGAATGGAATGCAACATAAAAGATTTTGAAAAACACATTTTATTGGAAGGTTTAAGGAAAAACAAATGTTCATAGCTTCAAAGTACATTAACATAGAATACATTAAATCCCAGCGACCCGTAAGCATTACATTATGGGGAGGTCTAGGCTGGTCCAATTGTTCAATGGCTGGTTGGGATCCTCTCGCACTAACTAAACCATCTCGCTTGGTGCATGCTCATTTGTGTCCAATACGGCTACAGTCCCCGTCTTGGGCTCAGGTTGGCTCTTATGCATAAACCCTCCACTCTAAAATGTAACATTCAAAGGGGGAAAGCTTCTCCTTTCTTCAGGTAATGGTATTTTCTGCAACCTTGCCATTCTGATTTCCCTCTTCTTGATAGCTTCCCTCTGTCTGTCAGCTTTTGTAGGGACGTAGCCTAGCCCAAACTTTTTGGTATTCTCTCGGATGGTCAGGGGTTTCTGAATCCCTTGAGCTGTCAAGCCTAATCCTTGCCCCGATTTGTACGCCTGTCTGATCATAGTGGCTGCAACCAGTTTTGCTGCCTTCGAGAGACGATGGTCTAGGGCAGAAGTAACATTCACCATCTCAAAAGCCCGATAGGAGCATTCTGGCACATCTTCGTTGCTTTCAATATAAGGAACTGATCCCGGTTTGGTGACGAGGAAATTTGTCTCTCCAAAGATGCAGATGAGCTGGTCCCCCATTACAAACTTCATATTCTGGTGGAGACTTGATGGCACCGCTCCTGCCATATGGATCCAGGGTCTTCCCAACAAACAGCTGTAATATGGCGTGATGTCCATCACCTGAAATTCCACCGTAAAAGTAGTTGGCCCAATCATGAGTGGAATATCCAAAGTTCCCACCACATCACGCTTTCCTCCATCGAATGCTCGTACCTTCATCGTACAGGGACGCATATAGGACGTGTCAATTGGAAGTTGCTGCAGTATATGCAAGGGCATAATGTTTAAGGCCGAGCCGTTGTCAATGACTACACGGGCTATGGTGTGCTCCTTGCATTTGACCGTGATGTGCAGAGCTTTTATGTGCCCCTTTCCTTCTTGGGGTAGCTCGTCATCTCCAAAGCTAATGACGTTATTCATGATGAGGTTACTAGTGAGTCCATCCACATTCGCGACTGAGATGGTCGGTGGAACATAGGCTTGGCTCAGAACTTTCAGCAGTGCTTCCCGGTGAGGTTGGGAATCCATCATTAATGAGAGCAAGGAGATGCGAGCCAGTTGTCGGCTTAGCTGATCCACAATATTATACTCGCTCTGTTTCATGAATTTTAGGAATTCCAATGTCTCTTTTTCAGTGACCGGTGCTCCTTTCTTTGTTGCCTCTAGCGTTGGCTCAATGTCTGGTTCTACAGCTTTTTCCTTCCTTACTTTATCAGCCATATCAGGGGCATAAGCCTTACCACTCCTAGTTATCTTCTCTGCTGCGGTGGCTCCCTAGACTACTTCACAACTGTAATTCCATGGGACTGCTTTATCAATTTTATAGGGGAAAGGAGCAGGAACACCTATGGTAAAGGGTGCAATTCCATGCGGTAGTTGTGGGATTTCGGTCCTCTCCCCCTTGTCTGGCACGAGACTTGAGGCATGGATAGTGAGAGGCTTGATTCCATGTGGCAGTAGCGGGATCTCCGGAGCCTTAACAGTTAAGACAAGGGGTGTTGGCACCCATGGAGATTTGTGTGAATCGTCTTCTTGGATCATGTGGCTTTGGTTGTCCATTCCTCCTCTTGAGAATTCTATCATCCTTTGGTCCATGAGTTTTTGCACCACCTCGGAAAACTTAGTACATTCTACGATGTCATGTCCCTGTGACATCTTGTGATAAGGGCATCGTTTTTCCCCATCTGTTCCTTTTCCTGCCTTTGGCGTGTTTTTAGCAAGTATATAGCCATGTTCCTGTAATAGAGTAAACAAATGTGTTTTCTCCATTTGTACTTGGGAGACCCTTTCCAGCCGTGCTTCATTTTCGATACTAGCAACATTATTGGAGTGTTCTGGGAGAGGATTGCTGTTCACATTTGGCGTCCCAGACAATGCGCAAAAATCCAGCCATTTTGCATCCTTTAATGCCTGAACCTTCCTTTTGAATGTTATACAATTCTCGATATCATGTCTAGCTCCACCTGCATGATATTCACATCTGGCCTCTGGCTTATACCAGACCGGGGGAGGAGATCTTATTTCTCCCAAGGGTATAGGAGTTACCATCCTTGCTTCTAAAAGCTTGGGATATAATTCGGCATATGTCATTGGAATCGGGTCAAACTCTTGTCGTGGTCGACGAGAAGCCTGATTCGCTCCTGCTTGCTGGGTCGGGGCTCTTGGTTGCCCCTGTCCTTGGAATGAGGCTCCTGATCCTTCCTGAGTTGTTGGCCTTGGTTGCTCTGGGTATGGCGCTCTCGGTTGAAATGAGTTAGGTACCATTGATTATGGAAATGGGACCCCTCCTTGCGGTAGATATGGCATGAATTGGGGAGATAGAGCATGTGCAGCATAAGCAGCTACCGGTGACCCTTTGTAGCATCCTGGCGCTTGGTAGAATGTTGGTTGTATTGACTGGTGTGTTTGGTATACCAGGTTGCTCTCATTTTCCTTCTTCTTTGCTGGTGGTTGAAACCGTTTTGATGCCTCAGCCGCATCACCCTTTAGCTTTCCGCCTTTAATTCCACTTTCTACACGTTCACCGAATGCAACCAAGTCTGCAAAGCTATTGGACATGTTACCTATCAACTTCTCGTAGTATACGCCTTTTAGTGTGTTGATAAAAAGAGTGGTGAGTTCTCTTTCGGTAAGAGGAGGTTGGACCTCCACAGCGGCCTCTCTCCATCTTCGTGCATAATCTTTGAAGTTCTCCTCGGATCCCTTTTCCATGGACTGCAGGGTTAGTCGATCCAGCGCCAGCTCGGTGACATGTTTGTATTGTGCCAGGAAAGAGGTAGCCAAATCCTTCCATGTCTTAATGCGGTTTCCATTCAGTTGAAAGTACCAGCGAAGGGATGCCCCGGTTAGGCTCTCCTGGAAACAATGCATGAGGAGCTTGTCTTCACCAGCATAAGCAGCCATCTTTTGATAGTACATGGCCAAATGTGTCTTTGGACATCGGGTCCCGTTCAACTTTTCAAACTCCAGGGACTAAGCATAAGTCTTGTGGGCTGGTCATGCCATAGCTGTCCGTGCCTTCTATGGCTTTCAATCTTTCCTCGAGTCGGCGTAGAGCGGAAGACTCAACATTTTCCTGAGGAGCTGGGGAACTCACCGCTTCCATTACATTTCCTGGTGCAGGCATAGTGAAATGAGTTTGATTTGGGGTTGGAGGTTGTGCCATAGTAGGATGGTATGTGGGCGCCTGGCTTGGAGCCAGGTTGGGTGACTGAACGGCCTCCTGTCCCTGCTCTTGATGGTGATTGGTAGTTTCCCCTATCAGAAGTCTTCCTCTTTCTTCAGTCAATTTTGTGAGCATTTCCATTATTGCAGACATTTGCCCCTGTAGGGTTTGTTGTGACTGTTCCAACCCCATGAGTCTGTTCTCTATTTCTTCTGCCATTGGCTGCGGTTAAGGTATTTGATTGCGCCGGGATCTGAGATTGTAAGAGTGCGCAATCCTGGAGGGAGGCTGCTACCCACCTGGGTACAAGGGAATTTTTATTTGATTTTTCATTTGATATGCATGTATGCATGAATGTCTATGTAGAGGGTTAAAGAAACAAACAACTTTATTGCAACCAAAACACACAATACAAACACTCAATACAAACATACGATGCTGAAATGTCATGTAAAATGAAAGCTATCACTACATGATCTTAAGGCATTCTTCCAGTCATCTCCTAAGGAGCACGACGCCTCTTTCTCTGGGGTGGTCGTTCACCTGCTTCCTCCCTCTACTTCATTATCGTCTCAATCTGTTTTTCCCTCAGCTGCAGCCTTTGAAGAGCTCCTTCTAGAGATGCTTCTAGCCTCTGGATCTGCTGCCTTAAATTCTGATTCTCCTGGAGGATAGCCTTCATGTATGAAGTTAGCTGTGGCTTGTGTTGTGCCCTCCAAGATATGTATGCGGGGTAAACACCAGGTTTTGAGCTGTTGGGTTGGATCTTGTGTGGTGTGGACCATGCTTGATATATCTTCTTGCCTTCTTCTGTGAGCATGGTTCTGCTGTAAGTAAAGTCACACTCTTCCATGCCAAAGAGCACGGGAATAATCTGATGACGCCCCACTTGTCTTCCCACCTGCAGTGGTGCATTTGCAGTTCCTCCCCAGGGACCTAAAAGTGGAACCCAATTGTAGTCCCCGCAGCTATATGTCATGGAGACCACCGGCATCCAAGGAGCAGTCCAGGTAATGTCAGCTTCTGTGAGGTTCTCCAACTTCTTTTTCCAATTGTCAAAGTCTTTTGGTAGGCTCCACTTGCTGAGCAGAATATCTAGTAGTGTTGTGGCTGGTACTTGATAAACAGCAGGGAAACGATGAACACTACAGGGGAAATGACCTTGCAACCAGGTACACAGGAGAGGTAGGCACCCCATGAACTGTCCCGAGCCTTTACTCCTCAGGTAAGTAAGAGATCGGATGGTTTCAGCCAAGGTAGCAGGAGTAGGGTCACATCCTTTGAGCACCTGCTGGACCAAATCTACAATTGCCCCATCGATGTGAGCTGGTATCCTCGGGAAAATGACTAGCCCATATATAGCTAGTGTAAGCAGTTTGTGTGCCTCTGCTTCTGTTGCAGTCTGTATTATTTTTTTGATTGTTGCCCATGGAAGATATTCTCGCCCACCGTAGGTTGTGACCGCCGATGAGTCCCATACTGGCTTTCCCATAATCTCAGCAAAGGCCCTTCGACATGACCTTCTGGGCTCAGGTAGATGGATCTTCATTTTGTTTTCCACGGGGATGTCCAATAATCTTCTGTATTCTTCTATTGTGGGAACCAGATCTATGCCATTGAAGTCAAAGCACCGCCGTCGAGGCTCCCAGAAATATATGGCTGCCCCAAGCATATCTATATCGGCTAGTAGCTCGGTCACATGGAGCAAATCCCCAAACTATTGTATCTATATGCTTTTCCTTTCGTCTGACCACTGCCTCCATATTGTCTGCACCTCCTTAGTGTAGTCCAGCTGATCTTCTATGATAACATGTTCTGCCTTGTGGGTTTCCTCTGGCAGAAAGTCTCCAAGGCGAAGTTGAATGTCTCCAGATGCTTGGGCCACCACTGCGATAGCCTCCTTGTCCTGGAGGGCCTTTTAGGAGATGACTGAAAGTTGCCATGCCTATATGAATGTTGTGTTATGCATGGTGACAGGTTAATATATATCAAGGCAGTTAGACATGAAAAAGAATAAACCAATAGTAAAAAAAACAGCTAATATCTGTAGGGAATGACTTAAGGACTACCCTGCAAAACAAGGGTTAGCATGGAATGAGCAAACAAAGTGTGGGTCAATGCCCCTGATGGGCTTCTATTGCTACACCTATCTTATTCGTTGGTTCCCAAACTTCCTCAATAGAGGGCTCCATACACCATGGGATTTACCAGAGGGGGATCTTAAAAGGACGTGCCTTAAAAGAACCTCAAGCTTGAGTGAGGAGTCCGAGGCCCCATTACGGATAATGATCAACGCGCTGGGGACCGTACTGAACCTCGCTAACCTAAATTGTGCTAAAACCCGGGTATAGGGTTACGTATGAATGCAACAAGTATGGAAAGCAGTAAATCACAACTATCATGGTAATTAAAGCGTCTAAATAAATCACAGTTTAAACGACAACTGTATAAAAAATAAGTAAATCACAATTATATCTAAAAAAACAACTTAGCATGACAGTTAAATATATACAACAGTACAATTAAATATAACCTCCTAATCCTAGTTCTAGACCTAACTCTCTAAAGTGTTCATTATCCCCAGCAGAGTCGCCAGCTATCATCACTGGTTTTCGTCCGGGCCCGTTTGGGGTGAGCTCAAACTAAACCAATGGTGAGAAATGTAGAGTCGCCACCAACTGTTTTTGGGGTACAGTTGGATACCCTCTATTTTGAGTAGTTTAAAGTGTGTAGTCTGCATTATCAGAGAAGGGTTCGGGAGTTGGTTACGTGTAGGGAAGGATTAGCACCCCTACAGCGCCCTTTCGGTATCTAATTTAGGAGGAGGAGGTTTTATTTTATTTGTACTGCCATAGCTGGGTTAAGTTTCCTAGAAAGTCTATGATTTTTATTTAGCTAAGTTATTTATTAAAGTCATGGTTAAAATGGATTTATCCTAAATTTCTAAAGGGAATCCTAAAAGTTTTGGGTTTTGTTTGAAATGGAGAATGAGATCCTATGGGTCGGTTTTGGGTTTTTGGTTTTGCTTCGGGAAATTGAAGTCCTAAAAATGGAAACATGTTTTTTTTTGTTTTTTTCTTCTCTTTTTTTTTTTGTTTTTGTTTTGTTTTTTTAGCGTGGAATTGGAACTCCCAAAAGTGGAAAGAGGTTTTGACTTGAAAACATTTTTTTGTTTTTTTGGTCTTTGTTTTTTTGTTTTTTTTTTTTTGTTTTTTTTTTTTTGGTTTTGGAAATTGAAGTACTAATTTTGGTTTTTTTTATTTTAAAAACATGGAAACGTTTTTTTGTTTGTTTTTGTTTTTTTGCTTTTTATTCATAGTTTTGCTCAAGGATAAAACTATGAGCTAACACAATAACATATAAAGTGAGGTGTGTGATTGTGATATCCATAAACCAAAATGACCCACTCTTTTTCTTTCTTTTCTTTTTCTCTGCCTCCTTTGCTCTCTCTTTTCTTTGTTTGTTGTTTTTTTTTGTATACTTTACATATTACAACATACACATATGCAAAAGGAAAGGGAAATACAAAGGAAAACACAACGCAACCAACAAAAGAAAAAAAGAAATACAATGAAATATTAAGAGTTACATCAAATATCAATATAAATAAACTGAAAAGTAATGAAGAAATAAGGGTTGAACCGACTTTGAAGCTTCGAACACCGAACTACTGTGCGAATCCTGTCCACGCCGATGGTCATCTTCTTCTGTGTTTTGGGTAGAAAATGTGGGAAAGGAGGATGATGTATATTCTGGATTCAGATTTTTTTTTGGGCTGGAATCGAGGAGAATGGGTGTAAGAAATAGGGGACTGAAAAAGGATTGTTGTTTTTTTTGTGATGAAAACGCAGAAAGAGAGGGCTAAAGCTGGAGTTGTTGTTTTTTTTTTGTGTTTTTATTTTGCTAAAAAAAAAAAGAACTGGAAGGAGAGAAAGCGGGGTTGACTAAAAAAAAGGGAATTTTCGGAAAGGCCTGTATGGGAGAGAAAGAGACTGGGCGTTTGTTTTTTTTCGGGTGAGGTTTCCTCTCTTTTTGTATCAGGGAGAAGCTTGGGCGTCTTTCTCTCTTTTTTTTAGACGTAATTTCCTCTTTTTCTCTCTCTCTCTGGCCGTTTTTTTTTTCCCGGGGGAAGGATCTTTGTGGGCAGACTTTTGGGGAAAGGGAAGAACTTGGCGTAATCGGTGCTGGGCAAGAGGGTTCCTCGTCAGATGAGGGGTCTCTCTTTTCTCTTTCTGTCGAACTCCCCTCCTTTTTTGGGCGAGATCTCTGTTTTTCTCTGTTTTGGGGCTGCACTCTTCTTTTTTCTGTCTGCCGAACCTCTTCCTTTTCTATCTCTCTTTTTTTTTTTGTTTGAACTCTTTCTTTTCTCTCTCTGTTTGCGCTAGGATGAGGATGGGGCTAAGTGGCAGCAGGTTTTTTTTCAACGATGATGGTCTCTCTCTTCTTTTTTCTTTGGACGAATCCTCCTTTTCCTTTTCTGCCTTTCTTTTTTGTTTCTGCTCAACTCTCTTGCGCAGGGGCGGGGACTCAGGCGTTATCTCTTTCTTCGCGTGGACAGCAAACTGAGTTTTAAGGGCTGGCAGAAAATTTTGGCTGGACTGTCATTAATTGCAGCATTTAATGCTATATTATTGATTCCCTTATTTTCATCCAGGTCTTGTGCGATTTGTCGGGTGGTCTGGCGACTGGCAGCTCGTGATTGCCTTTTTTAATTTGTATTTTAGCACATGTGACTGACAGGTCGTTGAAAAGCATCTTTGCCAGCACATAAAATTCATCTCGAGAGAAAGCCAGCGAGAGGAGCCAAACAGCGAAAGTCAGACATTAAGGGTCAGAATGTCGGCAAGGTCGAAGTGTCGGCAGGGTCGAAGCTGCGATGGGTCGAAATTTCGGTGGGGCAAAAGTCAACGGTCAGCGGGTCGAAGTGTCGGTAGGTCGAAGGTCAATGGTCAACGGGTTGAAGGGTCGAAGGTCGGAGGTTGACAGGCTTTGAGGGTCCGTGGGTCATAGGTCAAGGTTCGAAGGTTCGCAGGTCAAGGCGTCGCAGGGTCAAGGGTCGAAGGTCGAAGTGTCGGCAGCGGGGTTTTGAGGCTTCGAGAGTTAGGGGGTTGAAGGTCAAAAGGGCGAGTCGAAGGTCGGAGGGTTATAGGCTTCGAGGGTCAAGGGTCGAAGGGTCGAAGGTCGGAGTGTCGGCAGCGGGGCTTCGAGGCTTCGAGAGTTAGGGGGTTGAAGGTCGAAAGGGCGAGTCGAAGGTCGGAGTGTCGGCAACGGGGCTTCGAGGGTCAAGGGTCGAAGGTCAGAGTGTCAGTAGCGGGGCTTCGAGGCTTCGAGAGTTAGGAGGTTGAAGGTCGAAAGGGTGAGTCGAAGGTCGGAGTGTCGGCAGCGGGGCTTCGAGGCTTCGAATCTTCGAGGCTTCGAGGCTTCGGGGCTTCGAGGCTTCGAGGCTTCGGGGCTTCGATGCTTCAGGGCTTCGAGGCTTCGAATGTCAATTAGGTTGAAGTGTCGACAGGTCAACAGTCAACGGTCAATGGTCAACGGTCAACGCCGAAGTTTTTTTTTTAAATTACCTTCTTACCCTTCACCTAAAATGCAAAAATGGATAACTTTCCAGGGCTTGTTTGGGGAGATCCGTATTCGCCTAAATTGACGCTTTGAAGAATTTTGCATGGCCACTTTTTCGGGCGATTTGGACTAGGGGCATTGATCGTCTTTTGGCAAGTTTCGACTTTTTTCAACGAAAGTTGTTTTGGCCATAACTTCTTCATTTTAAGCCCGATTTGAACTCGGTCAAGTGCGTTGGTCTCCAATTTTCATCCTCCATCACCTGGTGTTGGTCTTGGGGCACTTCAAGGACTTGTAGCAGAAGTCATTAATTTTGGACTCCCCCGTCCGTGTCAATTGTATCCATCTCGTGCAAATTGGGGCTAACATCAATTCCAAACCATTCCTTGGAAGTATTTGATCATTGTGGACCTGTCCAACAAGGTATATGCCATGGGCAAAAAGGTATATCAAATGGGGTTAGTATGTCTAACCCGGACAAAATGGGGTCCAACAATGGTTATGGTTAGCTCGTATACTTACGTGTACTGTGTATGACCTTTGGGTCTATTGTGATATGTTATGCTCGCTTGTATACCATTGTGTGAGATCTATGTGACATGTGGAATTCTTAAGTCCATGTGAGATGTCAATTGTGCTCGGTGGCATATTCGGTGGTTGAGTTTAAGTTGAGTTGAGCTCAATGCAGATGTACCGTTACGTGGATGTGATAGGTGGCTAAGGCCCCCCCTGGTTTGTGATATACCCTGTTGGGTGAGGTTAAAGCTTGATGAGCTTGTTGAGTTGATTTGATATTGTGAAGGATCATGGAGGCTGTGCCCTGAGGTGATGTGGATCCTATTTAGGATTGTGGTGAATATGCTGGGTCCTTGTGTGGATAGGATAGGCTATCCTGCTGATGTGATTTGTTGATAATTCTATTTTGGATTGTGGGAAAATATACCGAGTCCTGATGAGGAGAGGATGTCCTAGTGTAATGTTATATTGATGGGATGTTGTGAGGCTTCTGATGACAAGTGGTAGAGACCCCTGAGATGTTATGCTAGTGTCAGAGCCTGTTTGTCCTTAGGAAGGCGTTCCATGATATCAAAAGTCCTCTCAATCCGATGTGGTTGAGCAGCGTCTCCCACAGAGCGGCGGTATCAGATCGGAATACTTATCCCTTGGCACTCAGTGATGGCACTAGTACGTTGTGAGAGCTGTCTAGAGAGTTGGAGGTTAAAAATAAGGAATATGTTCCCTAATTTTAGTTTGCTTCAGGCTATGTCCTGACATTTGTTGTCTATATGGTTATGCTTTGAGCATGTATTGAGTGGAGAGTGTAAAGTGATAGAATCCCTACTTGGCGTGATTTCTCACCCCTCGTTATGTTTATTTTTGTTTGTTTCAGGTGCTTACAAGAGCTAGGAGGTTCACCATGGGTGGAGAACTGATAACGTGCATTTATGCTGTTATTCTAGTGCAGATTTAAGGTATTAAAAAGCATGATTAGAGCTTAATTCATCCATATTTCTTAGATATTTGCTCTAACGTGCATTTATCCATATTTCCTAGGAAGACTGCTTGGCCTATATATATATATGTGTGTTTTTGAGCTATTTTGGCAGGTTTTTAGGCAATTTCATCTTATAGATACCAGCCAAATCACTTCATTTATCAAAGAAGGGACTTGTGGTAAAATAGGGCAGCCTGAGGAGGCAAAATAAGGGTGCACGCCATATGGACCCTTATGATGTGCAAGGATTTTATTGCAGCCCTGCTTTCTACACATTCCAAGGAAGCTTGGAGCAAAATTGCAGACCATTTGGAGGTGCACGTCATATGGCCATATGACGTGTAATATGCCGTGCAGCCGGATTTTTGCATCGATTGATTTGTTTTATTATTTTAAACACTTTTCTCTAAAGCACTTAGTCCAAATTATGCTTGGTTCGGGTTGTACTCAAGTTGGAAGAAAAATGGAAACTACTTATCAAAACTACATCGTTTTGATAAGTGGTAACTGCTGACGGCTAGGGCACTCATTACACAGCAGTTTTCTCTATAAATAGAGGAGGCAGTAGCCCTTTTGGAGAAGACTTAGAGGGGGGCACGTTTTTAGAGAGAGAGAGGCTCACGGTTTTGGAGGCTAGGGTTCTGATCCTGGAGCTGCCGGCCCTAGAAGATCTAACGGCTGGAGAAGATCTAAAGATGGAGTTTTGCTGCACCTGCTTGAGGATGATGATCTTTATTTCTTATTGTTTATCCAAGAACATGTGTGAGTAGTTTCCTTTATCTGGGGGAGCAATGTAGCACCCTATGTTGTCAAACTGATTATTTAAATATTGGGTTTGTTTAATTGAGATTGCATGTTTTATGAATCTGTTCTTATCTTTTAACATCTGGGTTGTACACCTGGGTTTTCTTAGCCTTAGTCTGAGGCTGATCTTTGATTCATAACATATTTGTGATTGGTGTGACCATTATCCTATCATGAGTATGATAGTTAGGCTTTGCATGTTGATGTCATGATGACCATTCAGGAAGACAAGACTTAGAAGGGCAATGACCAATTGCAGTACCTTGGCTTAGTTATAGCATGTTATCAGTTAAATAATCTCAAGAACCTTAAAATCAGTAGAAACAACATAGGGAGGTGAAGTTGTGACCCTAGATGCCTTTAATCCTTGAATCTTAATCCTAAGATCAATTTGCTTTCTTTGTTTATTCAGAAAACCAAATAAAAATTAGATCTTTAGTTATAAAAAGAATTCGTTTTTGCCAAGACATTTTATAGAGCAAGAGTAATTGAGTGGTTTGGTTTAAAAACTAGAGAACTAGGCTAATCCCTATGGGTTCGACCCCTTCCTTGCTGCTGTTCTGTTTAGTGCAAACTAAGGGAATTTATTATCTTGAAGAGAGGTTTAACGACATTAGTCAACTCTTTTAGGGAGGCTAAAAATCTGCCTATCAAGAACTTGTTTGGGTTTGTTTGTTTTGTTGGATTAGAAAAACTATGATGTAACCTCGTGGGGGAAAGAACATGTATGTATGTGTGTTTGTATTGTGATTTGAAATGAGATTTCTGTATATATGTGAGATGGTTTTAGGGACGGCACCTGTGCTAAGGTCCCTTTCTTGGTGTTCTCACCAACCTCTTGTCCCTTCGGGTGCGGGATTGGGCATTCACTACCCGGTTTCTGCGAGCCGAAAAGCCGAGGCATGACAAGTGGCTAGTCAAAGGAACAGAGCGCGCTGCGAAGGAGCAAAACACGCTGAAGTTCATCGTTTAAGTAAGTCATTACCCAGGCAGCGGTTTTAAGTACGTTAAGACTGAAAAACACGTGGATGTCATCCGAATGTGGTTTAACATGTTTCAACCGTGAAGATTGAAGGAAGAAACATGCTTAACCCTAGAAGAAGAGTTTCTGACTTTGGCCGACCTATAAAAGCAAGGAATGTGCCTGACTTGAACGAGGGTGTCAATAATATTTTGAGCAGACAAGAAACGTATCTGAAGGTTAAAAAAATAGGCGACGCAGAGTAGTTCATACGACAGAGAGAGAAAGGAAGATTGGAAGAGAGATAACAAACAGCAAAAGGAGTGGTTGAACGTCGAGCATAGCAAATGGCTAAATATGAAGGAGCAGATTGCAATAGACAATTCTTCACAGTGAGTGAGTTTTGGAGTAATACTGTTTTTGTATTTACATTTAAAAGAAAAGAGAGTTAATCCTATTGTAATAAGGGCTAGTCCCTACTGTATTGAAAGGAGATAATGGATTGGACTCGGTGTAGGTACACCCTCACCACCGTGGAGTAGATTACATTGATTGAACCACATAAACCGTGTGTCTTTGTCTTTTACTTTTCATACATATCTTCTGTTGAGTTGATTCTACATGAGACACTAAAATACCACCCAAACAAGAATTACATCTGTTGGAATACATTTAAAGTATCCTACTCTTTAAAACTAAAGGAATAGTTTTAAAGTATACAGATTCACCCGCCCCCCTCTCTCTGTATACACACACGCATACCAAGACGATCACACTTGGAACCTGGAATATCAATTGGTATTAGAGCTAAGTTCTCACCAGAGGTAGATCTATCACTCTGTGGAGAAGTGATCTCACAGATTGATATATTTGTGTTGCTGAGATCTGTTGCTTAACAGCCTAGTGACCAAGCAAGAGTCTAGTTGGTATATCAAGAGATAGAGATTCCTATTAGTGGACCAAGTACCAACTCCAACTATGCAAAGAGGGTGCCCATTTTTGATGGCACAAACTACAAGATGTGGAGAGTGAGAATGGAGATTGTGTTTATGTCCATGGGTATGGACGTTGAGCGGGTAATAAGAGACGGATATATAAAACCTGCCAGCAATAGAGAACCCACAGAAGCTGAAAGAAGAACCTATTAACTAAACGGCAGAGCTCTAAGTGTGATCACATTAGCACTCACAGACTCTAAATATGCAAAGGTTATAAACTGCAGGGTTGCGAAGGATTTATGGGATAGACTAGAAAGTATCTATCAAGGTGATGGCAGACTATAAGAAACCAGGCTGCAACTGTATACTCAGAGATTCGAATCTCTCAAAATGGAGGAACAAAATAGTATATAGGAGTTCTTTGTTCGTTTGACTGAGATTGTCAATGACATGAGAAGTCATGGGAAAAACAAAAAGGACTTTGTAATTGTAAAGAAAGTTCTTAAAGTTCTACCCAAGAGATTCATCCCAAGGGTGAAAGTTTTGGAGAATAGCCGAGACCTAGAAACGATGAGTTTGCAAGAGTTGCAGTGCAGTTTAACTGCATTTGAGATGAAGCGGCACTCTTATGAAAAGCCATCCACTTCAATATCCCAGTCCACAGCCAAGGAATCAAAAGAAGTATCCTTCAAGGCTATGAGAAAATTAAAAATTAAGAAGGAAGCTGAGTCCTCAGAAGAACAAGAGGATAGTGATAATGAAGACAGTGAAGATGGGGTGGTAGCCTACTTCACTAGAAAATTCAGAAGGAATGGAGCAGGAAAGCAAGCTGGAGGAAAAGGGAAAGGAGGACTTTCCCTCAGATGCTTTAAATTTGGAAAGCGGGGGCACTTTGCATCTCAATGCAAAGTGAAAGCTAATAACTCGGATGATGAAGCCTCAGATGAAAAGGATACAAAGTAGAAGAAGTCATCATACCGAAGAAGCAATTCCACAAGGAGACCAGTAGCTCCACAGAAGAAGAAGGGCTCACACAAAAACTACATGAGCCGGATTACTGAATCTGATGATGAGAATGTATGCTCATCAGATTATGCCTTTGTTGCCAAGATAGAGGTAGACAATGGCACTACCTCCGAGGAGGATGAGGCAGTAGAAGAAGAAGTAGATCTGGAGGAAGAGCTTGAGCTTGCAACAGAGGAGATCCTCAAGAGAGGTTGCAGGATAAAGCAGCTCAAGGGAGAGCTTAAGCAAGCCAAGGGAGAGCTTGGTGAAATCAAAGGTGAGAAGGATAAGGTGTTGGAGGACTCCAAGAAGTCTTGTGAGGAAATTATCAGTCTAAAGCTCAAGCTAGAGGAGCAAATCGAGATCTGTGATGACATTACCACAGAACTAACCACCAGAGACACCATAATCCAACGGCTTGAAGAAAAATAGGTAGGCCTTTAACTGAAGATCTCAAAGGATAAAGCCAGACAAGCCTCAACCTTTAGAAGTTCCCTGATCACATCATGCATCACTCCACAAGAAGCTCAGAGAACCGGGGCAACACTGCAGGCGGGAATGGTTGTCAATTCAAATTTTCATGACAATCCTAAAAAGACCACTGATGTGACCCAGATCAGTAAGAAAATGGAGAGAGTGAATGACATGAAGATGGAGAGACACCCAAAAGAGTCCAAGACTACAGGAGCGGTCAAATGCATTTAGATATCTGAGCATTCCAAGAATATAAAGAAATCTAATGCATATGTCATTTCCAAAAATGTTCGGGTGCCCCTCAAGAAAGAAGGTAAACCTATGAAACCAACTGTCAAGGCCAAGCCTATTTTGAAGAAGATCCCAGTTGGTCAGAAGTTGAGCAACACTAGCTTTCAAGGTCACTACTACTACTGTGCAGTGTGGGGTCACATGGCTAGATTTTGTTGGTGGAGGTATCTAGTGCAAGCTCCTAGAACTACAATGAAGACATCTAGAAGGAACTTGTACCAGACTGAGAGAAAGAAACCAGTGGGAAGTTTCTGCACTTACTATCAAAAACAAGGACATAATGAAGCTTCATGCTGGTGGGAGCCAAAGCCCATTATCATGAACAATAAGTTTGCTATACTGGCAGACTTGAATGTTTGTGATAATTGCGGCAGTGAACATCACAGTACAAGAAAAGTGCTTATTCCTGAACAAGATAAGAAGAAGAACACTATGAAGTTGCAAGAGATGAAGAAGGAGAAAGCATCTCAAAAGACTGTGAAGCCCAAGCCTCAGGGGGAGTGCTTCAAGTCTAAAGTAAAACAGGAAGAGTGCTTCAAGTCCATATTGCTGAGATTGCATTGAAAGCAGACATCAAGGACAGACAGTGGATCCTTGATAGTGGCTACTGAGGTCACATGATTGGTGACCTAAAGAAACTGTAAGATGTGAACAAAGACAAATTTGGCAAAGTAAGATTTGGCAATGATAGCTCACTGAAGATTAAGGGGCTAGGATCATCCAAATGGGGAAAGAATAAACTGAAGGATGTTCTGCATGTTGAAGGATTGAAGTACAATTTAGCATTCGTCAGTCAGCTGTGTGATGCAGGTCATGAAGTGACCTTTATTAAAATTGGGTGCCAAGTAAAGAGAGAAAATGGCAACACAGTAACAGCTAGAAGAAGGACAGATGGGGATCTGTATGTGATTGATGAAAATAAGACTCATACCTATCATATAACAAAGATTAAAGAGAATGAACTCTGGCATAAAAGACTAGGACATCTTAATCAGAAGAATATGAGAAGACTTGTGAATTGCAAGGCTATCAGAGATATCCCAGATATCAAAAGGGACAGAGAGCATGTCTGCTCAACATGCTTACATAGAAAACAAGCAAGATTTCACTATAATGTAAAGGAGTATAGTTCAGAAGCAGCTCTGGATATTATGCATACAGACCTATGTGGACCAATGAGAAACAAGGGACTCAATGGTGAAAGGTACTTCATTCTATTTGAGGATGACTTCACCAAGAGGACCTGCATTATATATTTGAAGCACAAAACAGAAGCCCTGGACTGCTTCAAGAAGAATAGAAGAATGGTTGAGAATGACTGTGGTCAAAGGATTAAAATCTTAAGATCTGATCAGGCTACTGAGTTCACTAATGATGCCTTTGAAAGGTACTTGAATAAACATGGGATTCAGCATCAACTATCAGCATCAAGGACTCCACAACAAAATGGGGTTGTTGAAAGGAAGAATAGGGTTGTCATTGAAATGGGCAGAACCTTACAGCTGGAAGCGAATCTACATGCAAGGTTTTGGACAGAGGCCACCAGAACAGCGGTACATCTGCTGAACAAAGTAACATTAAGACCAAGAACAGACTATACACCTTATAAACTGTGGTGTGGAAAGAAGTCAACAGTCAAATACTTTAGAATATTTAGAAGTCCTTGCTTTGTGAAGATAAAGGAGCAAAGAAAAGGAAAGCTTCATGGCAGATTTGAGGAGGAACATTTGTTGGATATTCATATCAGACAAAGGGTTATAGAGTATTTCTTCCAAGACTTGGAAAAGTCATAACTTCAAGTGAAGTTAAGGTTAATGAGAACTGAAAGAAGGATGTGATTGAATATGAAGATCTAGAACTTGAAGAAGCAGAACCTCAAATGGTAGAAGAATCTGAGCATGGAAAAGAAAAGAAAGATGAGGACACAGACTCAGACAAGTCTAATGAAGAAAAGAAGGAAGAGACCAATCTTGGAGGAGATTCAACTAAAATGACCAAGAGGACATGGTCCAGTGTGCATGATAAGGATTAGATCCTTGGTGATCCCCAAGCAGGTGTAACTACCAGGAGAAGGTTTATAAGGGCCACCGCACCGCTCTCTCAAATAAAGCCAAAAACAGTTGGAGAAGCGATAGAGGATAAAGCTTGGATCACAAGAATAAATGATGAGTTGGACTAAATTGAAAAGAACAAAACATGGGAGCTAGTTTCTAGACCAAAGAACAAGAATGTCATCGAAACAAAGTGGGTGTTTAGAAATAAACTGAATGAAGATGGCAAGATTGTTAGGAACAAGGCTAGACTGGTATACAAGGGATATTCTCAAATTGAGGGTATAGATGTGGATGAAACATTTGCACCAGTGGCAAGGCTAGAAACAATAAGGATATTTCTTGCATTGGCAGCATATAAGAGGTTCAAAGTCTATCAAATGGATGTGAAGTTTGCATTTCTGAATGGATTGCTAAAAGAAGAAGTTTATATTGAGCAACCAAATGGAGTACAGATTGCTGATGATGAGACACATGTGTGCAGGTGAAAGAAAGCCTTGTATGGCCTGAAGCAGGCTCCTATAGCATGGTATAGCCGACTGGATGAGTATTTAAAAAGAATGAATTTCAATGAGAGGAACAGGGGATCATAACTTGTATATACTGAATTCGGCAGAGTCGATTGGCTACCATAGTCTATGTAGATGACATTATATTCGGAGGAAGTCACTCGAGAATTATGTGAAGAATTTGCCAAGAAAATGAGTGATGAATTTGAAATGTCTCTCATAGGAGAATTAACATACTTCTTGGGATTACAGATCAGGCAGACTACTGAAGCAATCTTTATATCATAACACAAGTATGCTAGAGAACTGTTAAAGAAGTATGGTATGAATGATAGCAGACCTGTTGGAACACTAATGGCTATAGGCTGCGAATTACATAAAGATCAGGAAGGTGTGAGTGTAAATCAGAAAGAGTATCGAGGCATGATTGGAAGCCTTCTATACATTACAGCCTCCTGACCTGGTCTTATGCAAGCTGTGTGTCAAGCAAGTAGATATCAAGTAGACCCGAAGGAATCCCACTTGCTGGCAGTCAAGCGAATTCGTAGATACCTACAAGGTACATTAGAAATGGGACTGTGGTATCCATCTAAGGATTCAATTGAACTACAAGCTTACACTTATGCAAACTGGGCTGGAAATATTGATGATAGACGTTCTACTAGTGGTTGTAGTTTTTATCTAGGTTCAAAGTGTGTTGCATGGTTGAGCTATAAACAAAACAGTGTGGCCTGTAGCACAGCCAAAGCTGAATATGCGGCTGCACATGCTGCATGTACTCAAGTGGTATGGATGAACACTCAACTATCAGACTTGGGAGTGGATATGTAGTTACCTATCAACATTTGGTGTGACAACCAGAGTGCAATTAATATTAGCAGGAATCCCATTCAGCATTCAAAGACCAAGCACATCGACTACATATACCACTACATCAAAGAACAAATGGAAGCGGGAAATGTACAACTGGTGTATGTTCCAACCCAGGAGCAAACTGCTGATATTCTCACCAAACCTCTATCCATCGACTTGTTTGATACACACAGATGCGGGTTATCTGTGCAGCTTCCTCCTTCCGCCTAACGGCGTGGCGAGTGTTTCCCCCCTCTCGGCTTTGCAATTGGTTGGCAAAGGGGGAGAAGAATGTTGTGCGTAGGGGGAGTAGAGTGGGAAGAGTTCAGGGGGAGCAATGTTTTCAAGGCTCTTCGAAGAGTCGAAGGTTTGCACATTCCGTATGTTGCCAACAATTACAAAGGGGAAGATTGTTGTTCCCATGAGGTTGAGTTGTTATTATTGTCAACATTATGGAGAAGCGGAATTCACAGGGTCTGGGTTGAAGATCCGTACTTGGTTGGATAACTTCGTAGAGTGATCTCTTAGAGTGAGCTCATAGAGGGAGTCTACTTATGTACGTCCTGACTCGAAGGTCGTATACCAGGCGACTCGAAGGTCGAAGGTCGTAGACTAGGCGACTCGAAGGTTGAAGGTCGTAGACCATCAGACCATAGGGTCGAAGCCTCGAAGAGCCACATGGTCGAAGGGTCATAGTTTCACAGACCCAAGGTGCAGACAGGTGAAGAGCCATGTCTCACTGACTCGAAGCAAAGACTCATAGCAAGACTCTGAGTTACAACATGCGGGGTCATAGAGTCGAAGCTCACAGGGTCGTAGATTGAAGCTCGCAGGGTCGTATAGATTGAAGGACCTGTTGCGGAGACCCATAAGCAGTTAATCAGCCAAGGCAGAATGCAGCTGTCACTAACTCAAAGACTCATAAAGCTCAAAGGCTCGTAGAATGAGATGTCAGTTAAGCACTGATTCTGACCTAGCTTCGAAGCCAAAGAGCAGAAGGAAGATCAATGCCCTTAGTTCGTAGACTCTGACTCGGAGAGTCGAAGATGAAGACTCGTAGACTCGTAGAAATGCTGCGAGGCAATATCTTAAGGCAGTGGCTAATCAAGGAACAGAGTGCGCTGCGAAGGAGCAAAACGCGCTGAAGTTCATCGTTTAAGTAAGTCGTTACCCAGGCAGCAGTTTTAAGTATGTTAAGTCTTGAAAAACACGTGGATGTCATCCGAGGGTGGTTTAACATCTTTTAACCATGAAGATCGAAAGAAGAAACATGCTTAACCCTAGTAGAAGGGTTTCGACTTTGGTCGACCTATAAAAGCAAGGAATGTGCCTGACTTGAATGAGGGCATCAATAATATTTTGAGCGAGACAAGAAACGTATCTCGAAGGTAAAAAAAATAGGCGACGCAGAAGTAGTTCATACGACGGAGAGAGAGGAAGCTTGGAAGAGAGATAACGGTGAGTTAATCTGTCTTTCTTCCTCATACATTCAAAGAAATAGATCATGAGTTCGGCAAAAGGAGTGGTTGAAGGTCGACCATAGGAAACGGCTAAATACGCAGGAGTAGATTGCAATAGACGGTTCTTCAGAGTAAGTAGTTCTAAAGTAATACTATTTTTGTATTTACATTTAAAAGAAAAGAGAGTTGATCATATTGTAACAAGGGCTAGTCCCTATTGTATTCAAAGGAGATAGTGGATTGGACTCGGTGTAGGTACACCCTCACCACTATGGAGTAGATCACATCGATTGAACCACGTAAACCGTGTGTATTTGTCTTTTACTTTTCATACATATCTCGTTGTTGAGTTGATTCCGCATGAGACACTAAAATACCACCCAAACAAGAATTACATATGTTAGAATACCTCTAAAGTATTCTACTCTTTAAAACTAAAGAAATAGTTTTAAAGTATATAGATTCACCCCCCCCCCCCCCCCTCTCTATATACACACACGCATACCATGACGATCACGCTTGGAACCTGGGAATATCAATATACAACACCCACTAGATCATGTACTCACACATTAAAATATAAAGAAAACCTCCCAGGTAATCCCAAACATTGCCTCTTAAGCACTATGTTGCCCCTTAGGCATAATTTTGCCTTTCGGGCATAACATTGCCTCTCAAGCACAGTAGCCTCTTAGGCTCTAAACAAGTCTCGCATCGCAGGCCCTCAATAGTAGCCTCCCAAGCTTATCAAGGTAGCCTTATAAGCCCACATGACCGCTAGGGTTCACAACACTCCCTCTGTAATAGAAGTGTCTTCACAAATTTATCCTCAAGTCTTAACTAAGAGAGAGAATTTTCGTAGAAGTTGTTTTCTTGAAATAAGAAGTCCTGGCATTGGTTCCCCATATCATAACTAAGATAACTTGATTTTTTGGAAATTTTTCTGAGAGGTCTAACCTTACTTCCTAAATAGTTACCTCGAACCAAAACTGGATTTTTTTGGGATTCAGTGCTAATTTCCATTTTTGCATGAGTGAGAATTTAATTTTTTTATATTTTTATTTGAATCAAATGGGGGACATTTCCTTATTTACATTGTAACTTAATACTTAAATGTGGAGAGACATAAAGGTTTATAATGTAAATGGTCCAGTCCAGTGAAACTATGTCTAGTATAATTGTATTTCGGAACTTTATTTTCAAATCTCACTTCGAAACTATTTTTGAAACTGCACATTCGAACCTTCCTTCGAACATACCTTCAAACCTTCCTTTAAACCTACCTTCGAAACTACACATTCAAAATCTCCAATTCTAGAGTTGATCCCATCGACTACTCACTGCATTGTGGCTCCCTCAAGTCCTCAACCTCATAATTCGCTAAGGTTACTGTTCATCATCATTCTAGCTCGTTTCTCATCTAGATTAAACCAGTAACCTCCAAACCTCATAAAACTCATATCCAATACTACATATTATGTTTTAATCATATCTTGTGCACTCAAGTTATAAGATTTAACCCAAAATTGGGTTCCCCCAAAACTTAGGGTTCATAATCCAAATTCCACGAATTTGGGAGTTAATTCCCATGTCTTAGCTACTCTAGCAAGCATAATCAATGACATGTGAGTGACGAATGAATCCCTACCTCAAAGTTGGGTGATTTGAGTCCGGATCGTCCAATCCCCTTTGCAAGCTCTTGGTTCCTTCTCAAATGTTCTCTCTCTTTCTCTCTCTTCATGAACACGCACACGCAACAATAAAAATGAAGGTTCCTCCCCTCTTTTCTCTATTTATACTTAGGGATGGCAAAAGTACCCTGACCTGCTCTGACCCACCCCGACTCGGGCTGCCCTGACCCGAATTGACCCGCCCCGACAAGCCATCAGGTCGGGCCTAGGTTTTGCCCAACCTGCCCCGACCCGAAGATTTTAAATAAGTTTAATAGGAAAAATGACACCCTGCCCCGACCCGCCCCGCCCCACCCATCCTGAATTGCCTAAACCACCAGGTCGTGTCGAGTTCGAGTCAAAATAAATATTTTCGAGTCGGGTTCAGGTCGGGTGGTACCTAGGCCCAACCCAACCCATTGCCATCCCTATTTATACTTTATTTTATTTCTTAAAATATCCAAATTACCCTCACAGGGCCCAAACTTCAACTGGACTCCAGATTGAGCCCAGTTATAATCAAAACGCTCTATTTGATGAACACATTCCTATGTAGATATTTTTATCCCTTGATATGCATTCCATTACATTGTTATCTCCTAGAACCTTTAACATGAGTCATTACAATTTACATATAATAAAAAAAAGGAAAAGGTCACAAAAGACCTTATTACATCCAATAAAAGAGTGATATGTAACAATTCCAAATTGAAAGTACATGTCCAACTTAGATAAAATGAAATCCAACACTAGAATTTGAGAAATCATCATTGGTCGGTTTTTAAATAAAAAAGGAGTAGTTAAGGGTGTGCATGAGTCAGTTTGGGTAAGTTAGGAGGCTAAATCATCAATTAACCCCCTCGGCGGATGACTAATTCATACACTCACCAACCAACTTGATAACCTCAACAACCAATAGATTTGTTGAATAAATGTTTGATGCCAACTAGTAGGTATAATGGATAGAGCGGGTGTCAACGAATATTTATTAGTTCCATCTAAATGTGACAAAAATATTAGAAAAATAGTAAAATAAACACTTAAAAAACATCACGAAAGAATCCTAACAAATCTCTAAATATTAAATACTGTAAACTTTGTATGTTAGAGGATTATTAGAATCATTACTAGAGCTACATTTATAACATTTTTCAATGAAAATAGAGAAAATACAAAAAATGAGTTACAATAACAGACATTGGCAACTTATGCAAACAAAACCCGAGAAACAAAAAGCAAAAAAAAATCATCATTAAGAAGATAAATAATGAATTATTTTAATTTATTTTTCTTGGTACTTGTCAAGGAAATTAAGTGACCAAGTGGCAAATGTGATGGGATCTTGTAGGTGTAGTTCATGTGGAAATTGAGTGAATGGGTTGGAACAATTGGTAGTGGGTATAACATTTCTCACTAGCTAACTTTTCATGCCCAAATTCCCAAACATCAAGGGACTGGTTAGTGATGTCCCATGCCTTACACCAGGAAGGATAAGGGATTGGTAGATAACTCCTGTGCCCCAAAAAAAGAGAAAAAATCATGCTACGGTGGAATTGGGCCGTTATAGATGGTATCGAGCTGGGGACCAGGTCGGTGTTCCATAGTCCCATGGGAATGTGAGCCTCTTAAGGGGGGGTGGATTGTACAATCTGAAGACTTTGCAAGTCCCACATCGGCTGGGGGGAGAACGAAGCGTGCCTCTTAAGAGGGCGTGGAGACCTCTCTTGGCATGAGGCCTTTTGGGGTGCATGTGGCACTGGCAAGAAATAAAACGGGGATTGGGCTTGGGCCCTGAACCGGACAAAATCATGCTACAAAGGACTTGGGCTATTGCGGATGGTATCGAAGTTGGGGACCGGGTCGGTGTGCCATAGTCCCACGGGGATGTGGGCCTCCTAGGGGGGTGGATTGTACGGTCCGAGGACTTTGCAAGTCCCACATCGGCTAGGGAGGAGAACGAAGCGTGCCTCTTAGGAGGACGTAGAGACCTCTCCTGGCACGAGGCCTTTTGGGGTGTGTGTGTGGCGTTGCCAAGAAATAAACCGGGGATTGGGCGTAGGCCCTGAACCAGACAAAATCGTGCTAGGGAGGACTTGGGATGTTACAGATAGTATCAGAGCTGGGGATCGGGTCGGTGTGCCATAGTCCTACGGGGATATGGGCCTCCTAAGGGGGGGGTGGATTATAGAGTCCGAGGACTTTGCAAGTCCCACATCGACCGGGGAGGAGAACGAAGCATGCGTCTTAAGAGGAGGTAGAGACCTCTCTTGGCACGAGACCTCTCTTTGCAAAACCGAGGATTGGGTTTGGGCCCTGAACCAGGACAATATCATGCTACGGTGGACTTGGGCTATTACACAAACCATCAACAAATGAAATAAACAAAACTAAATAGAATAGAAAAATAATGCTCCTACCTCCTTAGCGGGATAATATTCTAACACCTGCCATATAAAAGTGACAAAGGTGAGTGAGCAAATCATAGCTTAATAGGAATCAAGTCTCCTGAAACCAACTCAACATTTATACCTCTATATGCTCGTAGACACAAACGTTTGTATAATGTATTAATGCATTAATTTCCAATTAAGATTTACACAAACTAATAATAATACAATCATAATTCAAATAATTAAAGCAACACACAGGGTTTAGTCAACTATAGGACATTTTCATGCCCACTCTCAGGTTTTCCTCTTGCAGGACCCCAATACTCATGTCCACTCTAGGACTATTTCATCAATGGAAGCTTAATGCTCAAATCAAAGACAAGGTCACATAATACATACACTTTTCAAAGGTATTTTCACAATTAATTAAAGAGACAATACACATTTAAAGTATAGTTCAAAACATCTCAAATACCCCATGATAAGTCCTCAAACTCTCCATAAACTCTTGGAATTCAATTATGAAGAAAGGGGTAGAAAATAGAAGAAAACCCACCTAGATCGAACCGTCCAAGTTGACTCAACCGGGTCTCTCTGCTTGTTAGGTCAATTTGTATAGGTCAATTTGTACACGTCGACTACGATGATCGACTACTCCATTCCAATGTTTTTTTACTTGTTTTTGACCCAAACTCAATTCCTCACACCCTGAATAAGGTTTCTAAGCCACAAACATCATCATTCCACATATTTTTTGCATTTAAACAAGTTTATATGAATCAAAATCCAATATTTCACATAATACCATGTCTAGAAGCATGAATAAGTTCTAACCCTAAATCTTCCCAACCAAATTCATAGTAGTCCCAAATAAGGATGGGTACAAAGGAAACATAACTACCTACCTCTTATTCCAGATTAGATTAAAAGACCCTTGCTCCTCACATTTTTGCTCCACGGATTCTCTTCCCTCTTCTCACCCAGCGTCTCATTCTCTCTCTCTTTTTCTCTTTTGCATAAGATGGAACACGCATGATTTGTTTCCCCCTTTTTCTTTCCTTTTTCCTTTTCTTTTTTTAAATAAATATTATATTCCCTTTTTATTTATATTAAAACAAATTATATTCTCTATTATTATCTAAGCATTTAAATTAACAAAATACCTCAAAACACTCAAACAGGCCAAAGCTACTCCTTAGGGCGCCGAACTCCAAAGTAAGCCCAAATATAGTCAAACTTCCTCATTTTTCAAGTCTGACCTCATGGTACTATCAATTTATCCCAACTCTCACTTTATAATGAGGTCCATCCCTAGGACCAAGGACACTGGTCCTCACATATGACTTAATTTACTAAAAAAAATGAAGCAACCTAATCCATTTTATAATTTTCAACTAGCGAGTGGCAATTAAAGTCGGTAGGGTCAAGCAAATTTGACTAGCCCTAGGAGTAATTCATCTTTGTCTTCTCAAATTGTAAATTTTTTATCTCATTTTTGAACTATTTCTCTTCGGATCTCATTAATTCAAAATCTCTAAGAAATAAAAATGATAACACTAGAGACAAAGGCATGTTGGGATGAAGGAGGGCCATACCCCCCCATTCATCTGGATTATTAGTGTATATAGTAAGATTTCTTTTAAGTTAGCTAGCCCTCCCCCCATTCTTAAATTCACGTGCTGTCTCAGTGTGCCATCCAAGTTGTCTCTGACTCTCTAAATTTGGTAACTCAATAATTCAGCAATTTTAATCATACAAGTTGTTTTAATTCGGCAATTCGGCTAGGATGCAGAGAAGCAAAGTCGTTGACATCCTCCTCCCTTCCCCAGTGTGGCAATGATGCAAATGCAAGCAATGATGCCATCCGACCCCTCCTCCCTTTGCTAGGTAACCAGGCCCTAGGCCCCCAACCATTTCTCCTTGGGACATCAGAGATGCATCATGCCGATGTCGCCTCCAGGCTTCAATCGGGCTCAAACTTTGCTCGTGGCAACGGTAGTGCCTCCAAGCTCTAGCCGGCATCCGGCCAGCCCTTTACCCTCCTTTCTATTCCTCATGGCAACACAGGGTCTCAACCCTCCTCTGTTACCTATCGGTGGAAAGGTAAAAGCTACTTTTTTCATTACTAAAATTTATTCTTATAACAAATTATTTAATTACAGTAAATTAATAACTACAAACGGGTTATATAACTGATTTCATTAATTTTTGACTTGTCAGATTTATTTAAATGATGTAGTGTACAAAATAAACATAAATTTTATTTTATTTGTAGATTATTATGGGTAAGCTAACTATGATAACACATTTTAAAAAAAAACTTGAATGATTTAAAAGCTATAACTAGTGATGCAACATTACCAACTACTAATGTTGACATCCCAATTTTTGAGAGTATTAGAAATTTCAATTCCAAAAAATATTGATATCCCAATTAAAGAAAATTCTCATCTAAAATTTCAAAAAGTTAATACTAGTTTGTTGGAGTGGGATCTTGGATTGCGTCAACCAATATGGAATTATCATGTTAATCAACGTGATGAAATTCGACAAGTTTAGCATAACTATAGCCCTTTCCAATCCAAATTGTCTTAAAAAAATCCAAACCAAAAAATCATCGTTAGAGCTTTCAAGAAACTTGGTACAATCTTTTTTCAAAATATTCTCTTGCAAAAGATGTAACATTTTGCCTTCTATATTTTTTATTTCATGAACTAACTGCGAATCATGGAAAAAATACATTCACGGTTGATGGATTTAGAAGTTGAAAAAAAGTAAGAAATGGAACAAGATGTGTGCTTTTATCTCATGCAATCATCTCATAGATTCTCGATTACAAGAATTAAATCATCAATTTAATGAGCAAGCAATAGAGTTACTTGTTCTTAGTTCGGCTTTAGATCCTTATCGAGCATGTCAATATTTTAAAATTAATGATTTTTATTTTTTAGTAATGAAGTTCTATCCACAATACTTTATGTCATCATTCGTTTTCGGTCCGGCTGAAACCAAATAATAAAAAATACATAGTCGCCACCAACTATTTTTTAGGGTACAGTTGGATACCCTCTACCTTGAGTAGTTAAGATATGGTCTGCATTACCAAGGTAGGTTCGGGAGCCTGGTTACGTGTAGGGAAGGTTTTAGCACCATTGCAACGCCCTTTCGGTACCTTTCTTAGGAAGAAGAGGTTTCTATTTGTTTTCTTACTTACAAAAAATCACATGTTAATCTACATGCTAATTACGTATTAATTGTCTAATTATCAAAATGTTATTTTAATCCGTTAAATGCTAATCAATTAATTAATAAGCTTAATTACTACTCACACGCTAATTATTAAATTAAAAGTTAAAAGTTAAATTTAATTATCATAATCTAATTATGAATTATTTAAATTAGTCTAATTATTTATTAAATTTTAAATATAAAAATTAATTATAAAAGTTAATTTCTAATGTTATTTAATTCATTACACGTTAATTAATTAATTACCAGGCTTAATTACTATTTACATGTCTAAATTTGAAAAGTTTAATTACAAACTTATTATTAAAAGTTAACTAACTAATTATGCTAATTTAATTATACTAATTATGCTAAATTTAAAAACTAACTAACTAACTAACTAAATATGTTAAAATTAACTAATTAAAATTATGTTAATTATTCTAAATTTTAAAAAACTAACTAACTAATTATGTTAAATTTAATTACAAACTAACTACTAATTTACTACACAAAATAATAATAAAAACTAAAGAAGGAAAAGAATAAAAACCTGGAATATCATGGACTAAGGGTGCCCTTTTCCCGAATGCCTTGTTTTTTTGCAAAAGAAGGGAAAAGATTAATTTGACTATAACCACGTTCTCTTTTAGAACTACGAGTTAATTTTACACTCTACTCTCCTTTTTTAGAGTTGTGAGTATTTGATGGTGTTGGTGTGTTTTGGAAGGGGGAGAGGACCCCTTATATAGGAGTCATGGGGAGGAAGTTTTTGCAAAACTTTCAATGTGGGACTTCCATTTTTATTATTTTTATGATTATTATTATTATTAAAAAGTCAAATAAGGGGTGCGGGTACTATTCATGAAATAGTACCGGGGTACTGTTCATGAAATAGTAACTTGAATAGTGCCCTGGGTACTGTTTACATTTTTTTTGTCGGTTGCGACTGATCATTAGCACGGTTTTATTTATTTATTTATTTAACCTATATATGTATATATATACACCCACATATAACACACAAACATGCAAACTGCAATTTATTTAGGACTCTGTGGTGGAGATATTACATGGTTCAACCTAAAATATATTCTGTAGCCATTGCCATTACATATAAGAGGATGATGAAAGCAAGTAAGGGTATGAAAGCACCGCCCATCATATGATACACAATATTGCACACCACGACCACGACCGTCGGCACGCACGTCATCCAATCGCCCATTTTCGCAGAAGAGGAGGCAAAAAACGTGGAGAATTGAAGAAGGGAGTTTGAAGAGTGGTAGAGTGGAAATTGTGTGAGTGAAGGAGAGGAATGAGGGTGTATTTATAGGGTGGAAAAGTGGCCATTGGTGGAGAATATAACCATTGGAAATAGTGTCGTGACCATTGGTTTTTTTTGTGCAGAAAATGATGTTTGAAAAATAAAAATGTAGACATTCAACCGGCTCTAAAAATGTTTTTTTGGAATTTGTTATTTTCTTTTTTATGCTTTTTTTTTGTTTTTGTTTTTGTTTTTTTATATATATAATTAACGTCACACCCTTTAAATTAACGATCACGCCTCTTTATTTATCTATACAAAGTGAATAAAGTGAATAACAAATATGGAATAATATAAAGCTAAAAATGAATATGTATGTCCAACCCGGACAAAATGGGGTCCAACAATGTCCCTCTTTGTACAAACAAGTGTACAAAGATAAGAAGGAATCATTTTGGACGGGGTGGAGCACTTACCTATCTTACCTAGAGCCGGGCGGGTAGGACGTTATGGTTGGGTCTTTCCCCAAGAATGAAAAGAGGCTTTTAAGGCCGATGGAATTTGAACAATTTTGACGAGGCATCTAAGGCCTAACAAGAATGGAAAGGGCATATAAGGCCTGACGAGAAGTTGAAAAGACATCTAAGGCCTAACAGGAACTAAAAAAACATCTAAGGCCCGACCGAAATTGAAAAGGCATCTAAGGCCTAATAGAAATTGAAAAGGTATCTAAGGTCCGACAAGAATTGAAAAGGCATCTAAGGCTTAACAGAATTATAAGGCATCCAAGGTCAACAGGAATTGAAAAGGCATCCAAGGCCTATAGGAATTGGAAAACATATTGGGCCAACCTGTAAAGGAGATGGTGTCTTGGGCCAATAGGAAGTGGAAAAGCATCTTGGGCCTAAAATTATGAAGGCATCTTGGGCCATCCAGGAAAGAAGATGGTGTCTTGGGCCTAGGATTGGGACGGCATCTTGGGCCGACTAGGAAAAGAGATGGCGTCTTGGGCCAACCTAAAGTGGAATGGCATCTTGGGCCTGGAATTGGGAAGGCATCTTGGGCCAAACAGGGGAGGAGATGGCGTCTTGGGCCAACAGGAATTGGGAAGGCATCTTGGGCCAACCAGGAAAATAGATGGCGTCTTGGGCTAACAGGAATGTGGAAAGGCATCTTGGGCTTGGCAAGAAATCGGAAAAGGAGTCTAGGGCCTGAGAATTAGGAAGGCATCTCGGGCCAACCTGGAAATGAAATGGCATCTTGGGCCGAATACAACATCTTGAGTCAAATAGCTTCTTGGGCTGTGGAGGAATAGCTTCTTGGGCCAATAGAATAATTTTGACAAGGCATCCAAGGCCTAATAGGAATTGAAAAGGCATCCAAGGCCCAACAGGAATTGAAAAAGGCATTCAAGGCCTAACAAGAATTGAAAAGTCATCCAAGGCCCAATAGGAATTGAAAAGTCATCCAAGGCCTAACAGGAATTGAAAAGGACTCCAAGGCCTAACAGAAATTAAAAAGGCATCCAAGGCCTAATAGGAATTGAAAAGACATCTAAGGCCGAGACAAAGGTAGATGATTGTTGAAGAAAGTTGCTAATGACCCAATATGGGCTCCCTCTATAAGTTCACTCAAGGAGATCGCTCAACGAGGTTACCCGAAATAGGAAGATTGCAGTTTAGGGTGCTTTAAGGATATTTCCAAGGAAGACTTATAGAGTTGAACAAAGGAAGCATTTAGGGCATTCTATGGCTTTTCATGCTTGTGAGCACGGCTATAAGATTGAGATAGTGTTTAGGGCCTAGAGAACCGAAGTGAGATCAACATCTAGGGCTGGAGGAATGACATCTAGGGTCGAATGAATGGGACTAGCATCTAGGACTGGAGGTAGGACATCTAGGGTCAAAACCTTAAAATAAAAAAGATGACAACTAGGGTTGATTAAAATGAATCAACATCTAGGGCTGAAGGTAAGACATCTAGGGTCCAAATTTGAAAAATAAAAAAACACAACATCTAAGGTCGATTTAGAAGGATCAGCATCTAGGGCTAGAGGTATGACATCTAGGGTCAAAACCTTAAAATAAAAAGACGACATCTAGTGTCAATTAAAAAGAATCAGCATCTAGGGCTGAAGGTAAAACATCTAGGGTCCAAATCTGAAAAGGAAAAAACATACGACATCTAAGGTTGGTTAAGAAGGATTAGCATCTAGGGGTGGAGGTATGACATCTAGGGTCAAGACCTGAAAAACGAGAATGTGACATCTTGGGTCGAAATAAAAGAAAACAACATCTAGGGCTGAGGGTATGACATCCATGGTCAAAACCTGAAAAAGAAAAAGCACGACATCTAGGGTCAATTAGAAAGTACCAAGATCAAGGGCTAGAGGTAAGACATGATAAAAGATAGTTTTTTCATGGCTCCCTTTGCGAGTTCATTCTAAGAGATCGCTCTACGAAGTGACCATTTGAGAGTTGCTTTGGTTTGGAATTTAGATCATGTAAGTTGGTGGTGGAAATGCATTGGTTATTTGTTGGGGATGAACTTTTTTGCTTCCAGGGTGAGCTTTCGAGGCGTATCTTTGTGGAGGCTGGGACGCGGTGTTATGACAAAAATCCTACAATTGGGCAAGAGCAAAAATGGCACCTATAGAGATGATACATGAGATATGATTAATGCATGAGATGCATGAGATGTATAAGGTTTTGGGAATATGTATGTGAGATGCATGAGAATGACACTTAAAGTCATAAGAAAGTAACTTGGTGCACCCAGGTCGGATGATTTCCGCCCGTGACATATTGAGAACTTTGGGATTGTTTGGGAATAGCATTTAGGGCACATTAATGGTTGAAAAGCTTGTAACTTGATCAAGACTCCCTCTACGAGTTCACTCTACAAGATCGCTCTACAAGGTTACCTTGTCAAAGATACTTTTTAGGAAATATTACACCGTTCAGGGGGAGTATGATATAGGGAACAACCCATTATCATTAAAGGGAGGTAGGGAAACATTTCAACACCATGGTATGTCGGTAAAGTGATAGGGAAACAATCCACTATCATGGTGATGTAATGTAGGGAACAACCCATTATCGAGGACAGAAAAAGGTAGGGAAACATTCCACCACCATTGGAATTTGGTAAAGGGATAGGGAAACGATCCACTATCAAGCTTGTTAAAGTTGAAGAAAATGCAACATGTATGCAAATGGTGCATGGAATGCAATGAGATGCATGTCTAGGGTGCAAAATGAATTTTAGGTTAAAATGCTAAATGTATGCTTGGTTGTATGAATTATGCAACATGATCTTTACTTATTGTCTCTCTTGACAAAGGTAAACACTTTTGAGGGTTTGGTGGGCTTGAGAGACCTTGGTTGGTTACTAAGGCTTAAGGCTTTTCAGAACGACCTTTTCTTGACGTGGAGGGGGGAGCTTAACCTGTCGGGGGTTTCACTGCTACTGATGATTGGCTTCACCTTGCTCAGAAAATATATCAATGTTATTGAGGAGTTATTTTACCAGGGAATCCTTTCAATCATGCTAGGGAATTCAATTTCTTCTTTGGCTGGGGAGTTTGTTTGACATAGATTTCTTAAGTGGAAGAGTTTGATTTGAGCACTTGTCTTTTTTGGATGATAGAGCACCTTTGCTTGAGTAATATCATTATAAATCTTGTTGGGGATAAATGTGTATGTACAAAAGTTTTGTGAATTTCAAAAACAAGTTTTCAAAGACGATTTTGTTTAGAATGATTTTCAAAACATGATTATGCAATATATTCATAACTTGTCCTCTCATGGCAAGGGTATACGCATTTTGAAGGCATGCTCCACAAAGTAGGATTGAACTTATCTAGCTTTGACTTGATAATGGTTCTTGATAGCTTAAGGGTTTGATCGGTAAAATTTGGAAGTGTTGGATCAAGCCCAGAATTTGGATAATCTTGATAAAGCCCTATGTAATTTGATTTGAGATCTTTTGTGTTTTGTCTTTAATCATTGCAGAAGATATGTTATTAATCCAGAGATACACTCGTAAAAGCATAGCTAAGGACAGGATACATAATCCTGATCCGAACGAGAGTGAGTGTCGTCAAACACTTGGTAAATAACCAAGTCCCCCATACATATGGAGTAAGGAAGTACGATGTGGAATAAGGACCCGAGTTTTTATTCGCACGGAGTAAAGAAACTAGATGCGGAGTAAGGAATCCGGACCACTCACTCATGCGGAGTAAGGATGTGCTAGTACGGAGTAAGCCATCCGATCCTTTAAACTCACACGGAGTAAGAAACTCATGCAGAGTAAGGATGTGCTAGTACGGAGTAAGCCATCCGATCCTTTAAACTCGCACAGAGTAAGAAACTCGTACGGACTAAGGAACTTACACGCGGAGTAAGGAAGCGCTGACACGGACTAAGGATTCCAGTACCAAATAGATACGGAGTAAGCAACCGCTGACACGAACTAAGGATTCCAGTACCAAATAGATACGGAGTAAGCAACCACTAACACGGACTAAGGTTCCGAGCTTCATTAGCAACGGAGTAAGGAAAATTACACCGGACCAAGAAGATGCTACATCAACTTACCACATTTAAAGTTATCAGCTCGTGGTATCCCGATGTAAGACAAACTCGTCGAGAACCTGAAGAATATTACACGTGGATCACCTGGATATGTGGACACAACTTTAATTATACTTGGGAACTCACAAAGGCACTTATACTCTTCAAACCCAAGATCTTGATCTCCACAAACCACAGCAGTCAAGGCAGAGAGATTACCGAGGAATAGTTAGTGCTGAACGCATTCCGAAACTACAAGTTCCAAGGTTGTCTCTTAGGAATGTTTGTATAAATATTCATACTTGTACATTTGAAAAGAGTGTGCGAGTGAGCCTGAATCAACCCTGTGTATGCACAAGAGTTTAAAGACATAATATAGGCTAGTGTGTGAATCCTTTTGTAAAGAGTGTAAAAGAGTCTTGCTTTTATTTTGTTGTATTTATCTTTTGATAATAAAACAAAATACTTCCACTATCCTGGTTATCTTCCGAGTGATTCTATCACTTAACTAGATAAGTGTTGTGTCATAAGAGAATCAAAAGAGTTTCGATAAGAGCCTATTCACCCCCTCTAGGCTCCAAGGGACCATCAAGTGGTATCGAGCACGTTCTATTTGTTCTAAGTAGAGATCCCACTCTTTCACTCTTAAGAATGGCCAAAGAAAGCGGTATGCTATTCAACACTCGCCTTAACTCCGGAGGTGCACAAGAGCCCATCCCGAATCAAAGCAACGCAGGAAAACGTCGACCCACCTCAACCTGCGTCGCCGCCACTCCTCAACCATGGAGTTCCGGTTTTACTCGACAAAACCGCCCAAATTCACACCTGAGCTTTTCTCCCAGGGGAAAGCTCGCATGAAGATGTTTATGGTATGCCATGATCATCTCATGTGGCCCTGTCTTCATCGGGAGATTCCAATTTCGATGACTATCGGAGAACATGGAGTTAGAAGGCCAAAGACGGATGCCGAACTTACCAACGATGAAAGAGCCTGGCAATGCGCAAGCGAAAAGGCTCGGCTTACGTTACATCGTCTTTGGATTCGGAGGCTTTCACGGACGTCCAGGGCTGCACGACAAGAAAAGTTGTTTGGGATAAATTGACAATCCTCTATGAGGGAGTCGGTCCCGGATGCAAAACGTGATATGTGCTCTCAGACAGAACTTTGAGAGTTTCAATCACAAACCTGGCGAATCCCTTGAGAGCATCTATCAGAGACTCAGCAAGCTCATTCTAGAGCTAAAAACTGTCAATGAACACTACACTCAGTCTCAAATCAATGACAAGTTCTTTCGATCCCTGCCGGATCGCTACTACTCCAAGTAGCTCCAGATGCAAGCTGACAAAAACTAGCCGTTCACTGCCCTTGAAGAAATATATGGAGAGCTTCAGACTCATGAGGTCAGATTCAGATACACTGACCGTGATGAGAAAATAGCTCGGAAAGAAAAAGGGGTAGCCCTCAAAGCTACGGAATTCTCTAGTAATCATTAAGAGGATGACACGGATAAGTCAGAGAATTCTGACTCAGACGTAGAAGAGGAAATAGCTCTTTTTGTCAAATCCTTTGAACGATTCCTTCGGAAAAGTAGAAAAGGATTCAGAAGAGGCCCCTCATCATCCAGAAGGAAGGAGCGATCGGAGTCGACCTCCCAAGAATGCTTTAATTGTGGGAAACCCGGTCCACCGGGCCAAGGAATGCAGATCCAAATCTAAGATGGCGAGAGAAAAGTGACAAGGTTACTCCTCAACATACCACCTCGAGACAACAACAAGAACAAGAGGAAGGCGTTCGTGACAAAGTACATCAGTGGCTCGGAAGAAGAGGAGGAATCCTCGGATGATGAGCCAACTCCTAAGCCGAACGTCCGCCTCATGGCAAATACGAGGTACCTTCATCTCTCGAGCTCATGAGTAAAATAGAATCTCTTATTACTGAACGTGATCATGAAAAGAATGAGAGACTAATAATTACTCAAATGTACAAAGATATGGAAAGTCGGAATAAACATCTTGAATTTACTATTACTAGACTTGAAAAAGACATAGCCGACTTGGAGGAAAAGAAGCTTGGTATCACGATCTAAGGTCTGAAAATCATCTCGCTAAATACCAATCTCTCAGGCCTAAAAGTTATTGTAAAAAGACTCAAGAATGAACTTGAACAGGAAAAGGAAATAAATCGTAAGTGGCTTAAATCCGGGAACCTCTTCATTTAGGACCGATCCAGATAATATTCGAGTCAAACCTGGCCTAGGCTCGAATCATCAACCTCCAATGCTCAAGCTACTAAGTGTCCTCCAGATTTCACTCCAAAACTAACCAACTTATATCCTGTTGGTACATCTAAACCGTTCGATGGTTTCATTCAGGTGGCACCATAGTTTATGATCGTGGAGTCGAGGTCATTCGCACTTCCCAAAGCGGTAGACCCGTAACTAATGATGAAGGGAAGGCTACCGCAGATTAAAGCCAAAACCGTAGCACCCAAAAAGAAAGGAAAGGCTAAGGCTGACGCATCTAGGGCCAAGAGCGCGTCACCCAAACGCAATGGATTAGGCCACAGGGAACAGAGTAGAAAGTCTATAAAATCTAAGAGACCTGTATCCCCTGTCTGTACTCCGCATTATAGTTCTGTTCCATCTGTAGGGAAATAGGTCATTATCACTATGAATGTTGGAGTTTATCTGATAACGGCTTTGTAATCAAATTCGTACGAATAAAGATCAGTTCAATAAAAAGGGTTCTTCGAGCAAAACAAAATCTAAACCTCAAAGGAGTATCTCTCCCAAGATAACCCAAATAAAAGAAGCAGCTGAAACTAACAAATTAAAGTCAACTTAGAGAGTTAAAAGTCCTAGCAAAGTCAAATTCGAAACTGTTGACATTACTGCTGTTCTTTCTAACCGCCCGAAACAAGTTTAGGCACTAAAAGTGTAAACTGTTGTCTTTCAGGAGCATCTCTGGAATGCACTGCCGGATCACTTGAAGTTAAAGATCAATCAAAGCAAGTGGATCCTCAATAGTGGATGCTCCGGACATATGACGGGTGATCAGACTCTGCTTGTAGAAGTTAATGAAAAACGAGGTCCATCCGTTTCATATGGTGACAACGGAAAGGAAAAACTGTCAGGTATGGCACTTTAACCAACGGCTGTATCAATCACTAGAGTTGCACTAGTCGAAGGTTTGAAGCATAATTTGCTAAGTGTCGGTAATTTATGTGACAAAGGATTTATGTTTCCTTTATGTCCAACACCTGACAAGAAGGGAAAACTTATCCGGAGATGTTAAGTTATCCGGATCAAGAGATGGGGACATATACTCGGTGGTCTTAAGAAATAATTCTTCGACCCTGTATGCTTCCTCACTAAAGCTTCAGATGAAGATAGTTGGTTATGGCACAAGCGATGCGCACATTTAAACTTTAAGACATTGTCTAAGTTAGCGTCACTTGATCTTGTCACCGGTCTACCTAAACTCAAATACTCTAGAGACACTCTCTTCGAGAATGCCAACTTGGCAAACGGACCAAACATAGCTTTAAGAGCAAATCGGTTAATTCAATAATCGCTCCTCTACAACTTCTTCATATGGACCTCTGTGGTCCTATTTCCCGTTCCTTCGCCGGGTTGGTGCGAGATATACCCTTGTGGTTATCGATGATTTCACCAGATACACATGGAAGATGTTCCTAAAATCGAAGGATCAAACTTTTGAGCATCTTGTAGATCTTTTCAACCGGATAAGCAACTCACAAGGACCGAGCATAAAGTGCATCAGGAGTGATCATGGTACGGAATTTGATTTTTTCGAGATATGAGATCATATTGTTCCGAACAGGGCATTCGGCATGACTTCTCTGCGCCCGAACTCCACAACAAAATGGGGTAGGTGAGCGCAAGAATCATACTTTAGTCGAGGCTGGCGGATCTATGTTAGCGGGGGCAATGCTTCCTCTCAATCTATGGGTTAAGTCGTGTCCACCGCTGCTATGTTCGAAACGAACTCTAATAAATAAATCTACCATGAAAATACCCTATGAGATGTGGAGAGGACGAAAGCCTTCAATTTCACATTTCAGAGCTTTTGGGTGTACTTGCTATATTTTGATAAATGGCAAAGAAACCCGGAATAAATTTGAACCAAAATCTGATGATGGGATTTTTGTCGGGTACTCATTACATAGCAAGGCTTATCGAGTCTTCAATAAAAAACTTTTTAAAGTTAAAGAATCTATCCATGTGACCTTTGATGAAACTAATTTTGATTGGTCAAAAGTTGCCTCTTCAAGTTCTAATGTACAGGTCCCAGACAGCAACATCGACTATAAGAAGTTTATGAATGTTCCTGTTACACATTCTGACCAACCACGTGGCATCAGCGAGGCACAAAGAAATTATATGGATGATGCTACGGATGATTCGGACTCAGGACTACCATTAAGCTCCAGACATACTCCTTCGGATACCCAAAATTCCGGAGCACCTTCAAGCCCGTCCGAACCAGTTAACACTGAAAGAAACAGTGTTGAAGAACCACCTAGTTCTACCTTACCTTCTAATACGGAAACATCTGGTCCGGAAGAAGCTCAACAAACAGATATACCTGAACCACCTAATGCGCAGAGCTTCAAATTATTCAAGATTAACCATCACATGCACGAAATTACGGATGGACCCGAAACCATCCCTCGGATCAAGTGATTGGTGATCCTACTATCGGTGTAAGAACAAGAGCAGCCACTTTCAACATGTGTCTTTACTTGTGTTTTCTATCTCAAATAGAACCAAAGGTGGTAGATGAAGCTCTTCAGATTCGAATTGGATAGAAGCCATGCAAGAAGAGTGAATCAATTTAAGAGAAATAATGTGTGGACACTAGTACCAAGGCCTAAGTCTCAGCAAGTCATTGGAGTTAAATGGGTGTTCTGGAACAAGCTTGATACGGATGGAATAGTAATCCAGAACAAAGCCAGACTGGTAGCCAAAGGATATCGTCAAAAAGAAGGAATAGACTATGATAAGACCTTTGCTCCGGTAGCAAGACTTGAGGCAATCCGAATGTTTCTGGCGTATGCTTCATATGAAAACTTCATAGTTTATCAAATCGACGTCAAGAGCGCATTCTGAATGGAGATCTTCAAGAGGAGGTGTACGTTGAACAACCTCCCGGTTTCATTGAACCTAAGGCAGGACATCTAGTCTACAAGCTTCAGAAAGCTTTATATGGTTTGAAGCAAGCTCCAAGAGCTTGGTACGACACTCTATCAGAATTCCTACTTGCTCACAACTTCCAAAAAGGGAAGATAGACACCACCTTATTTCTACGAAAAGAGAAAGGACACACTCTAATCGTACAGATATACGTGGATGATATCATTTTCGGATCAACAAATCCGAAGCTTTGTAAAGAGTTTGCAAAGTTAATGACAGGCAAGTTTGAGATGAGCATGATGGGAGAACCGTCCTACTTCCTTGGAATAGAAGTTAAACAATTGAAGGAAGGAATCTTCATTAATCAAGCCAAGTACACTCGCGATCTTATTAAGAAGTTTGGTATGGAAGGTTCATCTCCCATCAAAACTCCCATGCCGCCGATGCCAAGCTAGATCCTAATGTGGATGGAATATCAAGAAATGTGACCGACTATAGAGGGATGATAGGATCCTTGCTGTATCTTACAAGTCACCCAGGACATTATGTTTGCAACTTGCATCTGTGCACGATATCGAGGCGAATCCCAAGGAGTCACATATGCTTCATGTTAAACGGATATTAAGGTATCTCAAGGGAACGATGAATTTGGAACTCTGGTACCCAAAGGAGTCCAACTTCACCTTATCTGGATACTCGATGCCGACTTCACTGGGTGTCGCATCGACAGGGAAGCACAAGTGGTACGTGTCGGTTTCTTGGAAATAGATTAATTTCATGGTTCAAGTAAGAAGCGAATTCCGTATCAACCTCTCTGCCGAGGCGGAATATATAGTCTGTTGGGAGTTGTTGTGCCAGCTATTCCGGATTCAAAGTCAACTTACGACTACGGTTTCAACATGTCATCTATTTCACTCTCTTGCGACAACACTAAATTGATCTTATCAATAACAATCCTTTCATGCACCCTAAGACGAAGCATATTGAGGTCGGGTACCACTTCATACGCGACCATATTCTCAAAAGTCATATCTCACTTGGAACATGTTGCTACCGAAGATCAACTGGCGACATACTTACAAAGCCCCTACCTGATGCAAGATTCTCCGAACTACTCTTTCGATTAGGTATGCTTGACTTCTCTACATAGTCTCACATTTAAATTACCCAACAAGATACTTACTTTCGGAACATGCATTGTGCTTTTATTGATAGTAGTAGATACATACTGATCTTAATGTTGATCATACTTACTATTTAACGTGCTTCATGCTTTGATATTGATATCAACTTCATTGTGGGAGGATGCTTGCGTTTCCCGACTAAAGTCATTTAAGTAAACATGATTAAAGTTTATATGATTAACCTCATTCTGGTTTCATGATCTTAATTTCCACTGATCACCACATGACAAATTCTGTTCATTTAGATTACTCTATTAACATATATAGTTGAAGAAATGAAATGGGTTAGCTCTGAATGCCTGGTGGATGAATACACAATCACAGGTCGATCATCTTCAAGTATAGTTTCCTAAAAGGATAGACAATCTTGAATTTCTTTAAGCCGGAAAGGTCTACCGAGAGGATTGCACAATCTACGGGGGAGAAAATGCTTTATAAATTATTCGAGTAATACCCCCCGTATATGTCTCATGACCTCTTTCCTGGCATCTATTCGAGGGGGAGCCTTTCATTGAGATGATCGAATGATCTACGGGGAGCCTAAGCTTCATCTATTACCTCGATAATAACCCCCTAATATGTCTCGGGATACTCCCTCCTCTAAACCTTTACTTCCGGATCCGACCGGACATGCGTTGTTGAAACGGAATTGAGACATGCTTGGATGTTTTTTTTCTTCAACCATGCATTTTAATCGGATAATCAACTGCTTGCTTTTAACATGTGTCCGCTTCCTCATTTTTCACTCATGAATCCTAGTTTGGTCAAATCATATGATTTTTAATTAATCTTACCTACGTCGTTCAGCAGAACGGTTTATTTATGTTGACCTATATGAACTTGTGTATTTATTATCTAACATATGCCCTGATTCAGTCACATTGGTCATTCTCTAGTATGTATATGTCTATTTCATTCATTGTAATGCATAAGTTCCGATTCTCATTAGTTCGGATTATATAGCTCTTCACCGACTATTTTCTCCTATCCGTACTAATCCTTGCCTGTTAAGCTTTTGTATTTTTAGTTTATTTTTTTTGTGAAGCTACGGTTTAGATTTTCTTTGCAACCTTATCGATAAATCTAGTCCATAGTCTTGGATTTGAAGTGTTGTGGTACTTCTCTTCTCTTCGACTTATTGACACAAAGGAATCTACTTCTCTTTCACCGCACTCTTATTCTACGGACATGGTCTACTTTTCATCCTGGGATACTCGTCACTCGACTATCGTTGATTCCGGATGATTGTTGGTTCATTCCTCCGGACTTCGACACTCGTCAAATTGCGATAATCCATGTCTTATTATATATCACGTGCTTTTGAGGAGGAATAATGATGATTCATTGAATGCATGTCTCGGGATGCACACACTTCCCCCAGGAAGGCAAACAACTATTACCCTTACTTGGTCATGCCGTCTCCACGTCATCTTTTAATTCGGAGGCGCACCGATATCAAGACTAATGACATCAGCCCGTCAAGCGGTTTCTTGTTTCACTCGCCAAATTCCTAAACCCGCCGACATTCACGGACTCGGTCTTATATATTCCGGTCATTCTGCCGAGGCACGAGTGTTACCCTTTTCAAATCCCTAAAACTCTCGTTGCTCCTTCAATCCCCAAGACCTCGCCTTCCCTCTCACCCTTCAACTTTCATCTACAATGGCACCCAAAACCTCTCTTTCCAGCGTCAATCCCGGCCATCCAGGTGGATTGGAGCGCTGTCTCCAACCCTCCGGACTGGTTTTTCCATATTCACCCTCTTCTAAAGCCTCTCACATACTCGACTTGATCTCCAATCCTGTCGATCTTCTTATAGACGACATTCTTGAGTTCTACCAACGGATCTGCTATACCACCGACTCCATCATCTCCCTCCGTTCGCGGTGAATCCATCCTAATCACCCCCGCCGTTCTCCGCGCCGCTCTCAATCTACCCCCCGGTGAACCACGGCCCCGATGCCGATCCCATGGCGGCTTCTATGGGTTGCACCTATAAAGGCAAGGAATACAAGGTGTAGTCCTTCCAAGGTCACTATCGTCGTATGGCGATCATCCTGAGTCGATGTTCATGGCTCGCACTTCCGCTCTGGACTCTGTTCCGTACGATCTTCTTCTGGCCATGTACGGCATTTTCGAAGGTCTTCCGATGGACTGGGGGACGTTTTTGTTCCGACTACTGTAGAATGGACCCAAGAACCATTCCTTCGGGCGCATACTAAGCATTGTCTTCCGGCATCTTCATCCGGACCATTTCGCCCACTCTGATGTTGTTCCATTTCCTCCGGCTTATTATCTTCGCCATCTTACGCCTGATGGGAACATGACAGCCCGCCATCCCTCTGCATCTCTCCGGCTTCTCCCTGCCATGGAACAACAAGGCAGTTCAGTTGGTGACCCCTCCGACAGCCATGCCCCTGACGTCGCCTACGCTCACCGCTCCTCCCGAGCCGGTCCGTTGTTGCCCCCTCCATTTCTCAGGCCTCCCGGCCACGGGCGTCCGTGCCGAACCCTCCGTCGGCCCCTTCTGCTGCGGATGTTCCCACTCCGTCCACTTCCACCGTTGCTTGCCGCGGTTGATACCGCCATTGCTGTCGCCATTGCGATGTCCCGGAATCTATTCCTAAGCTCCTTTCCCTCCCCTACCTCAACCCCGAGTCTACCTTGACTATCTCTCCGCCGACACCTTAACGGACGTTTGGCTCCGTTTCAGCCTTGCCCACACCGCCTCCATTCCTGACACTGATCTCCGGGTGTTTTACACTCGCCATACCCAATCCCCGGAGACCATGATCATCTGGAATTTGGACCAAGGCTTTCTTACGCCGGCCTCCATTCCAGATGTGTCGTTCCCTAACCCCTCCAGCCTGGTCCATGCCGCACGGAGTCCTTCCCCTGCTAAGGCTGGACCTTCTTCTCCTGCTGTTGACATTCCCGTTGTTGACCTATCTAGTCAAAGTGGGTCCGCTGCTCCGGATGCCTCTGCTGCTCCGGATGCCCCTTCTGGCTGTCTGGCTGATACTCCTACGGACTCCTCTGCGCCAGCGCACTCCTCGCTCCTCGTTCATGCGGGGGGAGTCCTCCAAAGCTCCAGAGTTGGCCCTTAGGCGTGCTTCTTTTGGCACGGTCCACTCTGACGCTGTGCTCTCCGCCCAGCTGGACCGCCATGCCTAAGCTCAAAGCGCCCAAATATCCGCCATCGCCACCAAGGTTGATGCTCTTGGCACCCAACTCCTCTCCGCCCTGACCGACTCCTCCACTTCCATGGAACAGAAGATGGACCTAGTCGCCTCGTCCGTCCACTCCTTGTCTACCTCCTTCGCGGACCTAGCGCACACGATGGCTCGCCCTCCCGTTGCTCCCCGTCGATCCGCCAAACCGGGGGAGAGAGTGTCATCCGATCCTTCGCTCCTCCTGCATCACATTCCTCCACTTGTCTTGAGAAGCGGCCTGCCTCTTTATTGCTTCAGGGAGTTCAAATCCCCAAATGTAGCCGCTTCTCTCATCCAAGCTCCTCGAGTGCAGCTCTTCCTCCATCCTCTCCATCCGCAGCTGACACCTTCCTCCCATCATACGCGGCGTGTGACCCTCTTGATGCGGACGGAAGCGTGCGTAAGGCAATGATTTCCTATCTTTGCGTCTCTCGTCGAGAGAAGATGTCTCTCGACTTGTACCCCTTCTCCCCGAACGACATTCAGACCCTTTGTTCGGAGAAAGGCCTCTTTACAATAGACGACATTGACAACTTCTCTAGGGCTGCTAAAATGGAGATGAGGCAGTTTCCATCTCTGTACAAGGATGGTCACTTGTTTGAAGTTCTGCTGTACTGGAATGAGGGCTATCTTCCAGTGTAGATATCATTCAGTCCTTTATCGATGGAACTGCTGAGGATAACAAGCCATGGAGAACTCTCTCAACTATCCTCATTCCGTACCGGATCATGTCACCACATTTCATGATGGTTGTCTTCATGATTCAGTCCAAACAGATGATTCTGATTGATTCTCATCGATTGTAGAGCGGTATGTAAGAAAGAATCAATGGGAACCACTATGTCTCAAGGTTATTGAAGTCGTGAAGAAAGCCGAATTATATGAAAAGTTGGGCATCACTCCTTTGAGACCAACCGAGAAAGCCAAGGCGACATTCTGGGGCAAGAAGCAAGTGCCACAACAGCCAGATAGAGATAGTTGTGGGGCCTTTGTTTGTTACTTCATCAAGTCATTCTTAAGTGTAGACAAATCTTGGAGCCAACACACCACTTATTCGATGAAGCAGACAATGGAGCTTAGAGAGAAAGCGGGAACAATGATCTTGAAGTATAGTAAGCCTTATGTACCTTAATGAAAATCTTGTATAAAGGCTGAATTATATTCTATTGCTGATAAATGAAAATGGTTATGATGTGTATTCTGTATGTTATCTTTTTGCGCTAGCTACGGATCGGATTACAAAGGGTTTGGGCATATCCATAATCGGGGGAGATTGTTGGATCAAGCCCAGAATTTGGATAATGCTGATAAAGCCCTATGTAATTTGATTTGAGATCTTTTTGTGTTTTGTCTTTAATCATTGCGAAGATATGTTATTAATCCAGAGATACACTCGTAAAAGCAAAGCTAAGGACAGGATACATAATCCCGATCCGTACGAGAGTGAGTGTCGTCAAACACTTGGTAAATAACCAAGTCCCCTATACATACGGAGTAAGGAAGTGCGATGCGGAATAAGGACCCGAGTCTTTATTCGCACGGAGTAAAGAAACTAGATGCGGAGTAAGGAATCCGGACCACTCACTTATGCGGAGTAAGGATGTGCTAGTACGGAGTAAGCCATCCGATCCTTTAAACTCGCATGGAGTAAGAAACTCGTACGGAGTAAGGAACTTACACGCGGAGTAAGGAAAGCGCTGATACGGAATAAGCACTCCGACCTTCTCATTCACACGGAGTAAGGAAGCGCGACACGGACTAAGGATTCTAGTACCAAATAGATACGGCGTAAGCAACCGCCGACACGGACTAAGGATTCCGGTACCAAATAGATACGGAGTAAGCAACCACCGATACGGAGTAAGGTTCCGAGCTTCATTAGCAATGGAGTAAGAAAAATTACACCGGACCAAGAAGATGCTACTTCAACTTACCGCATTTAAAGTTATCGGCTCGTGGCGTCCCGATGTAAGACAAACATGTTGAGAACCTGAAGAATATTACACGTGGATCACCCGGATATGTGGACACAACTATAATTATACTTGGGAACTCACAAAGGCACTTATACTCTTCAAACCCAAGATCTTGATCTCCACAAACCACGATAGTCAAGGCGGAGAGATTACCAGGAATAGTTAGTGTTGAACGCATTCCCGAACTACAAGTTCTAAGGTTGTCTCTTAGGAATGTTTGTATAAATATTCATACTTGTACATTTGAAAAGAGTGTGCGAAGCGAGCCTGAATCAACCCCGTGTATGCACAAGAGTTCAAAGACATAATATAGGGTAGTGTGTGAATCCTTTTGTAAACAGAGTGTAAAAGAGTCTTGCTTCTATTTTGTTGTATTTATCTTTTGATAATAAAACAAAATACTTCCACTATCTGGTTATCTTCCGCAGTGATTCTATCACTTAACTAGATAAGTGTTGTGTCATAAGAGAATCAAAAGAGTTTCAATAAGAGCTTATTCACCCCCCTCTAGGCTCCAAGGGACCATCAGGAAGTTTTAGGGTTAATGGTTTTGGTATTGGTACTCCATGATTTGGAGGTTTTTGAGATCGCATTAGATAATAGCCTTGAAGCCTTGGGGTTTTTATCCTTCAAGATTGAAAATGTTAATACTCAATGGTTTTGAGGATTTCATGTCCATGGGTTGGGGATATTGGTATTCAAATGCTTTGAGGGTTTTTACCTTTGGAGGTTGGCATTAAATAATTTGAAGTTTCTCCTTTCATCTTGTATGCTTGATTGTTTGCCGCTTAGTGGCCTAAAAGACTCCTCCTCCCGAAGTTATTGCTTAGAGCTTGGTGCGCTTGATCACTTGTTGTTTTTATAGCTTTGGATTCCACCGTCAAAGGTTGTTGTTTGGGCTTTGACTTGATCTGGAATGTTTGAACATTTCTTGTTTTCATGGCTTTGAATTTTACTCGTAGTGCCCTTTTAGGTTTTCACTACGCCCGCCTTACATGGATTCTGTTGTCCTTTCGCCTTGTAGATGGCTTTGTATTTTACCTTTGATGCCCTTTTGGGTTTTCACCAAGTCCGCTTTTCGTATTGGGAATTTTCATTCTTCTTTGAGTACTTGAAAAATAACTTTGATCATTCAATCAGAGAGGGCTTTTCCAAGACTGTAATGAGGGCTTGAGGTTTAAGGGTTTATCAAGAAAGGAGTATATAGGCTCAAACCTATTCTAGGTTGGATATGATCCATAGTTCATACGGAATTCTCTAGAAGCTGATTCTTTTGACTTTCTTTTTATTCACTCCCCCTTTTTTTATTTCTTGGTTTTTTTTCTCATCATGCCCCAAAATGCCTTATTGAATTTTGCTCTCTGTTTTTTTTTGGTTGCCCAACTTTGACATGAGTTATCCCAATGATGGACTCTAAAACGCACTAACTCGCCTCGGCATATGTCTTGCAATGCCTCTCTTAAGGGATTTGGCTTTAAGGAATTGCCCTAGTGTGGGGTGAACTATGGATCGGGTAATTTGAAAGGAAATTTATTACAGGCTCAAAAGGGATAGCAAGGATATTATTACGAGATAGCACAAAAGATGGCCTCTCCTCACTTTAAATGATCAAATGTTTTCTCAAGTAGTTCAAAGAAGTGTTATATCCATTTTCGTGACAGAAGGAACTTTACCTAAGAATCAATCAATCTCTTTGATGATGTCCCTCCCGGTGGGAATGGAGCTCTCCAAAATTGCATTCCTTAAACTCCTCCATCTCTTGCCTTAAGCTTTTTGAATGATATGCTGCTTGGATCCTTCTAAGGCTTAGGTTATCAGTTCAATCTCCCTTGTTTCATATGCCCTTGTTAGGCTTTCATACACATGCCATGAGATTGGACAAATTATGAACAACTATTGCATACACATGTTATGAAATGCTAAAAACCATTTAAAAACATTTATTATCAAGAGGAGGTGACAAACATTTTTTTTCATGATTTATAAAACAAAGTTTCACTAACAAGGGAAATTATTAAAAACCTCGAGTCTTTGCGATATTACTTGAGCATTGGTGATCTATCCCCTAGAAAACTTAACTGGTTTGCCCTCCTTCGGTGGTATGGGAGTTACCAAACCCACTCCCAGTCACTTGTAGTATACCTTGGTGCATGTCATCGGGACCAAGAGACCTTGCTTTGGCCGAGTCACTTTGAGCCTTTAGTAGTGTTGGTAAGAAGTTCAACTACCGTGCATTCCTCATGGACTGAACTTTCTTCTTGAAGCCGATACGGTTTTCAATATTATGCCCTATCCCCCCAAGATGATATGCACATCATTCATTTGAATTGTACCACTCGGGATAAGGTTGCTTGACTGGTTCCAAAGGAATTGGAGCTACCATATGGGCTTGAAGCAAATCTTTGTATAACTCCAAGTAAGTCATGAGGATGGGGTCAACTTCTGGTTGCTTGAGTTTCTTATGCCTTCTCTCTATTGAACCATGAATGTTATCTGAGAGGATGCCTCCATATTTCGTTGTTACTGGTCCCAATCCTTGCCATGCACGCTGATGAGTCTGTTGGGGCGTACGTGTCAAAGAAATGACACTAGTGTGGCTATGAGGAAACAGTGAGGGTATTGGCATGACATGAGAGTTTTGGAAGGGAATTGGTCCATGGGAACGCTTCACTCGTTGTGCTAGTTCAGTGGTTCTTCTCTCTCGTTCTACCTTGGTGAGCCCTTCAACCAATTCCATTAGCTTATGGAGTTGACATTTCAGCCCTGCAAATCCGTATACATCATTATCTGAGCTTGCTCTACCCTAGCCATCCGATTGTATAAGTCTTCAACCATGTGCTTGGACTTTTGAGGACAATCTGGTTCAATAAGAGTGTTAAGCCCCCCCTTTATTTTTTTTATTTTTTTGGCATGCATGCATGTATGGATCTACATGACATAAGTACTAAGTGAATGAGAATGTATGAGTCTATATGATGTAAATGTCTTATGTATCCTTATCTACGAAATGTATGAATGAGGGCATACCTGCTATAGGTACACATGGACTAATGAGGACTAGTGTATGTTCCTAAATTGCGTGGTGAATGTGAATGGAGTGGAATGGACTAAAGTCTTTTTCTTAAAAATTTTTGGTTTTTTTGTTGTCTGGGTTTTATAATGATAAGGTGGACTATATGATAAGAAATATGTGAATGGAGTGGAATGGAATATTATGTTGTACATGATGACATGTTAGGATAATAGTTGAAATATCAAGGTAATACGTACAAGAAACAAAAACAGTATTAAGGCAAGTAATTTGTACAAGAGATGATTTTAATAACTATCCTGCAAAATAGAGGTTAGCATGGCATAAAATAATCAAACAACATGTGGGTTTAATGCCCCTAGTGGGCCTTACTAATCCTATCTTATTCATTGGTTCCCAAGCTTCCTCTATAGAGGGCTACGTACACCATGGGATTTATCGGAGGGGGGCCTTAAAAGGACGAGCCTTAAAAGGACCTCAAGCTTGAGTGAGAAGTTCAGGGCCCCTTTGCGGATAATGATCAACGCGTAGGGGACCTTACTAAATCTCGCTAACCTAAATAGTGAAATAAACCCGAGTATAGGGTTATGCATGGATGCAACAGTTAGGAAAAACAATAAATCATAACTATCATGACATTGCAAAGTATATATATCATAATTAATAGTTAGGCAAGCACAGATATATTCAATTAAGTAAAAAACAAAAACAACCTCCTACTCTTAATTCTAGGCCTAACCTTCTAATATTATACAATTCCCCAACAAAGTCGCCAGCTGTCATCACTCGTTTTTGTCCGGGCCGAAACCAAATGATAAAAAATATAGAGTCGCCACCAATTGGTTTTGGGATACGATTGGATACCCTCACCTTGAGTAGTTAAGATGTGGTCTCGTTACTGAGGTGGATTTGGGAATTGGTTATGTGTAAGAAAGGTTTTAGCACCCTTGCAACGCTCTTTCGGTACCTTTCTTAGGATGAAGAGATTTTTATTTGTTTTCTTACTTAAAAAAAATCACATGTTAATCTAAGTACTAATTACGTATTAATTATGTAATTATCAAAATGTTATTTTAATCCGTTAAATGCTAATCAATTAATTAACGAGGCTTAATTACTACTCACACGCTAATTATTAAATTAAAAGTTAAAAGTTAAATTTAATTATCATAATCTAATTATGAATTATTTAAATTAGTCTAATTATTTACTAAATTTTAAATATGAAAATTAATTATAAAAGTTAATTACTAATTTATCTAATTACTAATGTTATTTAATTCATTATATGCTAATTAATTAATTACTAGGCTTAATTACTATTTACATGTCTAAATTTGAAAAGTTTAATTACAAACTTATTATTAAAAATAAACTAACTAATTATGCTAATTTAATTATACTTGTCACGCCCGGATTTCCAACCCGAGGAGACCTGAACGTGACCCTCCCTTTTACCCAAGTTGGATAGAGGGGTTAGAATACAACATACACCTCACATTTTATATTCAGGAGAACAACCTTATATTTATTGAGTCCAAACATAGCAAATACGTTCAAAACACACTTTTATTACATTGAACTCCACATTACAATCTCCCCACCGGGGTTACAAAGTTACAAAAGAAAAGCAAAGACAACCCAAAATAATGATGAGCAAGCCACAAGGAGGACTTCCACCTTGGTGTTCCCACCTAACGCCTGTAGATTCCTGTAAAGAAAACAACATGGTAGGAGGGGTGAGCAACCACGGCTCGCTATGGGATCATGTCTCCCCAACCCATCCCATGCACCTAATATCTACATGCCTTGTGTAAAAGTGTTGTGTCGTCTTACAATTATTCTACCAGATATAATTACCGGCTATAACAAAGAAATACAATCATACACGGGCTGGTACATAAACACTCCCGGGCTTCCACGCCCACCGGGTTCCAAGAACAATCCGGCTTCCACGACCACCGGGTTCCAAGAACGATCCCAGGCTTCCACGACCACCGGGTTCCAAGAACACAAGACACATAGCCACACTTAGTCACACAGACATAACATCGAACACTTAGCATGCAAAGCCTCACAGGTATAAAACCAAGCAATTCGTGTGCATAAATTCACGGACTCATAAACCCAGCCGCACAAGCATTTTCTCAAACATGTAGCGGGCATGCCACACGAGCATTTTATCGAACACTTTTCATGCATCACACGAACACTAGAAACACACCAAAATCGCCATTGAAGGCCAATATTCATATAGGAGATCACACCTATATGGATTTACATATAAGTATTATAGCAATAACAATGGAAACTTTACAAAATATCCACAGGGCCTAACCTCGGAACATACCAGGAAAGACAGAACCCCTACCTCAAAGATCCTCCACGCTCTTGCCTCCACGCTTAATGCCGTCCAACCACGGGAATGACAATGACAGCCACGAACCGGAGCCCTCTCTCTCAATCTCCCTCTCTCTCTCTCTCGTGACGGTGGCAGCCGACAACAAAAACCCTAAACCTAAAATAAAGAGAGCTCCTCTTTATATAGACCTCACTTATCAAAACGACGTAGTTTTGATAAATGAAATCCCACCATCAAAACGACGTAGTTTTGATAAATGAAACACACCATCAAAACGACGTAGTTTTGATAAATAAAACACACCATCAAAATGACGTAGTTTTGATAAATGAAACACACCATCAAAACGACGTAGTTTTGATAAATAAAACATGAACTAACCACTCCGCTTCCACACAGGACAAAATACCCACAATCCGAACATGGTCATTGTCACACGCAGCCTCTACACGCTCCCCCTTGAGCTCATTACACTCTCTAACAACCAAGCCACGAAGACTCGTAGAAACACTCCTTCGAAGATTAGGCGGAAACGCGGCCTTGAAGATCTATCTCGAAGATCTAACTTTCGACCCTCAAACCTTCGAACTTCGACCATCGGTCTTCGACCCTACGACCCAAATCTTCGGGTCTTCCACCTTTCGACCCAAGCGTTCGCCCAAGGTATTGTTCATCTTCGTTCCAGCTTGTTCTACCCAAAACACGGGTCATTACATCCTCTCCCCCTTAAGACTTTTCGTCCTCGAAAAGAAACAACATGCAAGGAAAACAAACACATGCGGCCCATTTGCAAGACAACGAGCCACAACGCCCGATGGATCACACAAGATAACAGGACATCTCAAACACATTTTGCAATCTCAAAACACATCTCAATAAAAATACCGGTTTACAAGTAGAAATACAAATACACCAAAGCATGAACCACAAAAAAAACACATCACTACGACCACCTCCCCCCCCTTAAGATTGTTCATCCTCGAACAACTTTGGGTGTTGCTCACGCATCACGGACTCACGTTCCCATGTCTCCTCAATGCCACGGTGCTGCCACGGCACGCGAACCAAAGGAATAGCACGACCACGCAAAAGCTTCTCTCGCCGATCTAGGATACGGATAGGGGCCTCAACAACGGACATGTCATCCTCAATGTCCAATGTCCCCCAATCGATGACATGAGTGGGGTCGGGGGTGATACTTCCTCAATCGGGACACGTGAAACACGTTGTGCACTCGACTCGGCCAGCGGTGGTAACGCTAACCGGTAGGCCACAGCCCCACACGATCCAGAATCTCAAAAGGACCAATAAACCGCGGAGATAGCTTGGAACCTCACCCAAACCATCGATGTCCACGACGTGAGAGACACGAAGGAACACATGATCACCAACAGAAAACTCCAAAGGTCGCCGCCGCCGATCCGCATAAGATTTCGCCGACTACGAGCGGATAACAAACGCCGACGAATCAACTTAACCTTCTCGGTAGCCTCTTGAACCAACTGCGGTCCCAAGAGAGGCTGTCTCCCCCACCTCGGTCCAACACAAAGGTGATCGACACGGCCGCCCATACAACGCCTCAAAAGGAGCCATCCCAATGGATGCCTGATAAGCGTTATTGTAGGCAAACTCCACCAAAGGAAGGTAAGTTGCCCACGAACCCCCAAAATCTAACACACAGGCCCGTAACATGTCCTCCAACGTCTGATTCGTCCTCTCTGTCTGGTTGTCGGTCTCGGGGTGAAAGGCTGTACTCAAGTGAAGCTTGGTCCCCATAGCCGCCGCAAACCTGTCCAGAAACGGGGAAGTGAACCGCGAATCCCGGTCGGAGACAACCGATGATGGTACTCCATGCGGTCTCACAATCTCGTTCATGTATAGGCGACTTAAGGTCCCAATGGAGTCCCGCTCGCGAACAACAAGGAAATGGGCCGACTTTGTGAGTCGATCCACAATCACCCAAATCATATCCTTCCTCCCGGTGGTGGGTGGAAGACCGATCCTAAAGTCCATCGCGATGTGGTCCCACTTCCACTCCGCTATGGGCAACGACATAACATGCCCGCCGGCCGCGATGTTCCTGCCTTCACTCCGCCGACACGTGAGGCACCGCGAAACAAAGGCAGCCACATCGCGTTTCATCCCAGGCCACCAAAAATGTCCTCGAAGCGCATGGTACATCTTCGTGCCCCCTGGATGCACAACGAACTCTAGATTGGTGAAACTCCCTCATCACCTCATCCCCGAGGGAAGAAGCTACGACCAACCGCCCTTGAAACGATAACTCATGCTCGGGACCCTCTGTCCAGTCCTCGGATAGCTCCCCGGCCTCAATACGGGTACGGAGAACCTCACACTCGATGTCACCCAGTTGTCCCTCCCGGACGCGGCTGGTACAACTCGAGCACAACCACCAAAGGACTCGGGGATTGTCCCACCATCACGAACAATAGGTCACCGGCCTAACATCGCCAATCTGCTCCATCGGCTTCCACTCTCTCACGGCCACCTCAGCTTTCCCTCTCCTGCTCAACGCGTTAGCTACAACATTACCCTTGCCCGGGTATAGGCAAGAGTAAAGTCAAAGGTCTGCAAATACTCCACCCATCTCCTTTGCCTCAAATTCAAGTCCTTCGAGTAAAGATGTCTTGAAGGCTCTTGTGATCCGAGAACACCACAAACTTTTCCCCCAAGAGGTAGTGCTGCCAACTCTTCAGGGCGAAGATGACGACCCGCTAACTCAAGGTCATGAGTAGGATAATTCTGCTCATGAGGCTTGACTTGCCTCGACCCATAAGCGACCACACTGTGCTCCCGCATAAGCACACACCCCAAACCAACCCTTGGACGCATCACGGTATACCTCATACCGAATATCCTCCCTAGGCAACCTCAACACGGGTGCGGTGGTCAAACGGGTTTTGAGAGTCTCAAACGCTCGCCGGCACTTGTCTGTCCACTCAAATTTCACTCCTTTCCTAGTCAACGCCGTCATAGGAGCCGCCAAACGGAGAACCCCTCTACAAAACGGCGATAATAGCATGCCAAACCAAGAAAGCTACGAATCTCGAAAACATTGGTTGGCCTCTCCCATGATGATACCGCCTCAATCTTGGTTGGGTCCACCCTAACTCCCTCAGTGACACCACGTGGCCAAGAAAGTGAACCTCCTATGACCAAAACTCACACTTGCTAAACTTAGCAAACAACCGCTGGTCCCTCAAGGTTTGCAACACTGTTGCCAAGTGCTCCACATGCTCCTTCTCGGTCTTGGAATACACCAAGACATCGTCGATAAACACCACCACGAATGAGTCTAAGTATGGGGCAAAGACTTGGTTCATCAAATGCATAAATCTTTGCTGGCGCATTAGTGAGCCCAAAAGGCATCACTATCCACTCATAGTGCCCATACCTGCACCGAAAGGCCGTCTTAGGGATGTCTCCCTCCCTAACCCTCAACCGATGATACCCCGACCGTAAATCTATTTTGGAAAACCACCGGGCTCCACTCAATTGGTCAAACAGGTCATCTATCCGAGGCAACGGGTACTTGTTCTTCACGATCCACCGAATTTAGCTTCCCGTAGTCGATGCGAGACGAAGTGTGCCATCGGCCTTCTTAGCAAAGAGCACCTGGAGCACCCCAAGGTGAAGTACTCGGTCCGATATACCCCCTGGCCCACCAACTCCTCGATTTGCCTCCGAAGTTCCCTCAACTCAGGTGGCCCCATACGATACGCTACTTGGGAAATCGGACCCGTCCCCGGCACCAACTCAATGGTGAACTCCACACTCCTCTTAGGTGGCAAACTCGTCAACACTTCGGGAAAAACATCCCGAAATTGGTCCACAACAACGGGCCACACCCTCTTTTCCACCTTCCCCTCCTCGGCAAAGGTCAGGGCTGCCAACCTGTGGGTAATGGCACCCCACTGGTCCAACACCGGCCCGGCCCGACTCGCCTCACGGTCCCACTCCCCCTGCAGGGTGCAAGAGGTCCCTTGCAGGTGTCACGAAGGATACCCACCGCCGATAACGATCTATCTTGGCCTGGAAAGCCATAAGCCAATCCATACCCAAGATCGAGGTCAAACGTACGCAAAGGCATCACATGCAAGTCAAAACGCAGCTCCACCTCTCCTATGGTTAACACACGATCACGGCAAACACGCCACACCTCAATCATACCCCCCACCTGGAGACTCAACAACTAGGGGGCATCGCTGCCTCCACACAAGCTAACCCCAAGCTATCTATCACAAGCTCGAAGCAACAAACGAACACGATGCACCCGTATCGAAAAGAACAGAGCTAATGTACGGGAGATCAAAAGGGTACCTCTAACCACCGATGGTCCTGCTCCACCCTCAGTGGTGGGGGTGGTAGTTCGGCCTCCTCCGGGACGTCGCCTCCGCGCAAACACCCTCCCTTGGCCCGTGCCACTGGTCGGCTCACTCGTTTGGCGCTTCCCGCCAAGGTCGCCTCCGGCCTTCGTCTGCTTGCCCGCTCGGCCTCCCCCGAGGTCGGGTCGATTCGATCTGCCTGACTAGCCGGCCACCGACGAGCTGGTCTCTCTGCTGGTGCACGGAATCGGCATCATTCCTTGTCTTGGATGTCATGCCTCCAACTCCCCCTGTTGCCACTCCGGCAAACCCGGCTCAAGATGGCCCTCTCGTCCATAACGATGGCATTTCCGGTCCCTCTTTGGACACTCCTTCCTCAAGTGGCCTTGCTCCCCACAAAGCGGAACAACCGGCGGGGAGACCTCCTGTGGACCGCCCTGTCCGCCACCGCCAAAGCTAGACCTCCCTGGGTTCACCAATGTCTGTCCCCTGCTGCGGAAGGAACTGCTATCTCTCTCCTCGGTCTTAGGCCTCTTGGACCCCGAATCGCGTTCGAGACCCACCTTGTAACCGACGACCCTGATGGACCTGCCTCCCATCCTCCGGCTCCCTCTCGGCCTATACGTGCTTGTCTCAACGACCTCGGCATATGTCCTCAAACGTAGAATCGCCACCCTCTCCCTAAGGGCTGGCCTAAGACCCGAGTGAACTTGTGGGCCTTCAGGTCCTCCTTTGCCACCGTCTCGGGGGCAAACCTACTCGAACTCCAGGAACTCCCGCTCATACTCGGGCACCGTCTTTGATCCTTGCTTCAGCTGCCAAATTCCTCTCTTCTCGCCATCTCAAAGATTCCGGGAAGAACTCATCATGGAAGAGCCGTAGAAACTCCTCCCAAAGCATGAACCGCACCGCACGGCTCCCCGCGACACTCAACCACCACTCCGGAGCATCCCCTTCCAGCTGCCGAATGGCCGGTCTCACCTTATCCTCCTCCCGGGGTAGGAGAAAGGAAAACACATGCTCGATCCGCCTCGGCCCGGTGCTCGGCTAACACTGGGTCCTCCCCCCTTTAAATCGAGGAGGTTGTTCCTTCCGGAACCGTGTCACCACATCATCCTCTGCACGAGTCGGTATACCACGCGGAGAAACTTCACGCTCACGAGGCGGTTCTCCTCCGGTGGTGGTGGTGGTGGCACCACTTGCCGTGTCGCCATCTCACGGCGCACCTCCTCCCGAACGTCCTGCCGGAGTCCCTCCCGTAGCTCTCGTACCTCCAGCCGGATGCCTTCTTGTAGCTATGCCGGTAACAACGCATGCCCTCCAACGGATGGTCCCACACCCGGACCCTCATGGGCAGATGACTCATCGACCATTGCCCCGGACGCACGTGTCACTCTCCTCGGCGGCATTCTTACTACACGAAGTAAGAAGCACAAACGTCAAAACAAATTTTATAATCTATCGCGTCACTACCTCTACCCCGCCGATCAATTCCACTATCACATGACATTACACACATACATTGCATCAATCACATTGCACGATTCGGTACACATTGTTAAACAAATCGAGTTGCACATTTCACTTAATCATATGATCTTATCCACGGTTTAGCATACATTCACGACGAAATGCAACTAGTGCCCTAATGCCAATGCATGCAAATCCTACCACAAGACTGGACTACCCCAAGTACACCTTAGAGGCTCCAAGAGGACCATGTTGATCAGGCACGTCCCTCCAGGCTCCTCCAAAGGACTCAAGATAACCAAGTCCGCCCACTACCCTAGGCCAACTAGACCATGCTCGATACCATATTGTCACGCCCCGGATTTCCAACCCGAGGAGACCGGAACGTGACCCTCCCTTTACCCAAGTTGGATAGAGGGGTTAGAATACAACATACACCTCACATTTTATATTCGAGAACAACCTTATATTTATTGAGTCCAAACATAGCAAATACGTTCAAAACACACTTTTATTACATTGAACTCCACATTACAATCTCTCCACCGGGGTTACAAAGTTACAAAAAGAAAAGCGAAGACAACCCAAAATAATGATGAGCAAGCCACAAGGAGGACTTCCACCTTGGTGTTCCCACCTAACGCCTGTAGATTCCTGTAAAGAAAACAACATGGTAGGAGGGGTGAGCAACCACGGCTCGTATGGGATCATGTCTCCCCAACCCATCCCATGCACCTAATATCTACATGCCTTGTGTAAAAGTGTTGTGTCGTGCTACAATTATTCTACCAGATATAATTACCAGCTATAACAACAAATACAATCATACACGGGCTGGTACATAAACACTCCCGGGCTTCCACAACCACCGGGTTCCAAGAACGATCCCGGGCTTCCACACCCACCGGGTTCCAAGAAGTCCCGGGCTTCCAGCCTACCAGGTTCCAAGAACATTCCCAAGGCTTCCACGACCACCGGGTTCCAAGAACACAAGACACATAGCCACACTTAGTCACACAGACATAACATCGAACACTTAGCATGCAAAGCCTCACAGGTATAAAACCAAGCAATTCGTGTGTATAAATTCACAGACTCATAAACCCAGCTTTCAGGCATTTTCTCAAACATGTAGCAGGCATGCCACATAGGCATTTTATCGAACACTTTTCGTGCATCACACGAACACTAGAAACACACCAAAATCGCCATTGAAGGCCAACATTCATATAGGAGATCACACCTATATGAATTTACATATAAGTATTATAGCAATAACAATGGAAACTTTAAAAAATATCCACAGGGCCTAACCCCGGAACATACCAGGAAAGACAAACCCCTACCTCAAAGATCCTCCACGCTCTTGCCTCCACGCTTAATGCCGTCCAACCACGGGAATGACAATGACGACCACGAACCGGAGCCCTCTCTCTCAATCTCCCTCTCTCTCTCTATGACGGCCGCAGCGGTGACAACAAAAACCCTAAACCTAAAATAAAGAGAGCTCCTCTTTATATAGACCTCACTTATCAAAACGACGTAGTTTTGATAAATGAAATCCCACCATCAAAACGACGTAGTTTTGATAAATGAAACACACCATCAAAATGACGTAGTTTTGATAAATGAAACACACCATCAAAACGACGTAGTTTTGATAAATAAAACACACCATCAAAACGACGTAGTTTTGATAAATGAAACACACCATCAAAACGACGTAGTTTTGATACATAAAACATGAACTAACCACTCCGCTTCCACACAGGACAAAATACCCACAATCCGAACATGGTCATTGTCACACGCAGCCTCTACACGCTCCCCCTTGAGCTCATTACACTCTCTAACAACCAAGCCACGAAGACTCGTAGAAACACTCCTTCGAAGATTAGCCTGGAAACGCGGCCTCGAAGATCTATCTCGAAGATCTAACTTTCGACCCTCAAACCTTCGAACTTCGACCCTACGACCCAAATCTTCGGGTCTTCCACCTTTCGACTCAAGCGTTCGCCCAAGGTATTGTTCATCTTCGTTCCGACATTTCTACCCAAAACACGGGTCATTACAATACTAATTATGCTAAATTTAAAAACTAACTAATTAACTACATATGTTAAAATTAACTAATTGAAATTATGCTAATTATACTAAATTTAAAAAAATTAACTAACTAATTATGCTAAATTTAATTACAAACTAACTACTAATTTACTACGCAAAATAATAATAAAAGCTAAAGAAAGAAAGGAATAAAAACCTGGAATATCGTGGACCAAGGGCGCCCTTATCCCGAATGCCTCCTTTTTCTGCAAAAAAAGGAAAAAAATTAATTTGACTATAACCGCAGTTCTCTTTTAGAACCACAGTTAATTTTACACTCTACTCTCCTTTTTTAGAGTTGTGTGTATTTGATGGTGTTGGTGTGTTTTGGAAGGGGGAAAGGACCTCTTATATAGGAGTCATGGGAAGGAAGTTTTTGCAAAACTTTCAATGTGGGACTTCCATTTTTATTATTTTTATGATTATTATTATTATTAAAAAGTCAAATAAGAGGTGCGGGTACTGTTCATGAAACAGTAACTTGAATAGTGCCCTGGGTACTATTTATGTTTTTTTTGTCGGTTACGATGATCGTTAGCACGATTTTATTTATTTATTTATTTAACCTATATATGTATATATACACCCACATATAACACACAAACATGCAACCGTAATTTATTTAGGACTCCGTGGTGGAGATATTACATGGTTCAACCTAAAATATATTCTCGTAGTCATTGCCATTACATACAAGAGGATGATGAAAGCAAAAAGGGTATGGAAGCGCCGCCCATCATATGATACACAATAGTGCACGCCAAGACTAACACCGTCAACATGCACGTCATCCAATCAGCCATTTTCGCGAAGAGGAGGCAAAAAATGTGGAGAATTGAAGAAGAGAGTTTGAAGAGTGGTAGAGTGGAAATTGTGCGAGTGAAGGAGAGGAACGAGGATGTATTTATAGGGTGGAAAAGTGGCCGTTGGTGGAGAATATAACCGTTGGAACAGTCCGTGACCGTTGGTTTTTTTTTTGTGCAGAAAATGATGTTTGAAAAATAAAAATGTTGACATACAACTGGCTCTAAAAGTGTTTTTTGGAATTTTCTTATTTTCTTATTTTATGCTTCTTCTTTTTTGTTTTTGTTTTTTTATATATATAATTAACGTCACACCCTTTAAATTAACAGTCACACTTCTTTATTTATTTATACAAAGTAAATGACAAATATGGAATAATATAAAACTAAAAATGAATATGTATATCCAACCCAGGACAAAATGAAGCTCAACATTTTACAAAACATGAAAAAGAGGCTTGGGAAGCAAAATTTTGTCATTTTGAGCATAACATAGTTTGACATCCTGGAGTTTGAAGGTTTGTCAAGCATTTCGAATTGTGTCAATGACTAGTGAGGATACAAAAATCAATTGCTTACTAACTTATTTTTAGAGTGATTATCCTTGTACTTACTCTTTTCTGTCTCTACTTTACTACATAATGTCTATTTTCGGTTATAAATATCATTAAAGTAAGACTTCGCAATAAAATGGAAAACAATTCTCTAACAGACTTTATGCTTTTGTACATTAAATGAGAGATTGTTTAATTGTTAAAATCATTATAAATGATTTTAGTAATGTAAAAACATGTGGACTTTTATTCTCTTTGGAAAATATATTATAATAAATTAAGAATAATTATTTTATATTTTTTAATGTAATATTTTATATTTTTTTAGTTGTTAATATTTTTAATTTGGTTAATATTATATGAGTAGTATTTTAAAATTTATTAAAAAAATAGATAGATATATTAATTCATTCTAGCTTTGTCCCTAATTAAAATAAACTTATCTTATGTTTCTAATGTGAAAAAAAATAGAAAATAAAAAATCAAAACCATAAAAAAATTTAATCGAGTTTTCCGTTCATAAAATTAATTGGGATGACTATAATGATCCATTAATAATTAAACATTCGATCACCAAATAAACCAATAATATTTGTTAAAAATGATGACGAAAGCAGAAATCAGCCATATAATAATAATAATAATAATAATAATAATAATAATAATAATAATAATAATAATAATAATAATAATAATAATAATAATAATATGTGTACGCTTTAACTGCTAAACTAATGATACCATAAAATCTAACAATATAAAGTAATTGGTATGCATAAAAGAAAGGAGTCTGCAGAGATATACTGTGAAATTTAGATTTACAAAAACATATTTGCTAAGTGAAAATTTTAAATGTTTATACACGAAAATTTGTTTAGAAAAATGAGTACATAAAAATTTGTCAGTTTTGTTTTGTTATTAAAAATAAATTTTAAGAAATGAATTTGAAATTTATTTTGATGTTATTATTTTTAAAAATATAATTATTTTTTAAAACTATAGATTTAAATAAATTTATAAATTTAAATTATTTGAATTTATTATTTAAAAAATAATAATAAAAACAAATTCAAATACGAAAAGGACATAGCATGCATATCGATCTTTGATCTTTCCTATGCGGTAATCTCAACATTCATGGGATCCTACAGGGGTACAGCTGGGCGTTGCTAAAATTTTAAGTATCTGATCCCATAATACCAAATACAATATACCATCATGCTACTGCCATTTGCAAATCGACTCTCTCTCACACACTCTCTCTCTCTCTCTCGGATTGGGATTTAGGGTTCCTTCGTTTGGCGCGCGTTATTCCAAAAATTTGAAATAGAAATACTAACCCGTCTATACTATACTATTATTATTGAAGCCTCGGTCGATTCGATTCGATTTCAAGAGATTTATAGTTGAAGAGCATGAAAGTTTGAATCAATCTCTATATTCTTTCTGGTATTTATTTATTTATGTCTATTTGTGCCACTTTTTATACTGAAGAAGCTTATTTAGGTCATTTATGTATATATATTATACTCTCTGCCCTCTCTTGCTTATCGTTTTGTTTAAGGGGGCACAATTATTGTGTAAATTTCTAAGTCGAATCAATGTTCCTTCAATTACATTCGATCTGGAGTAAGTGATCGAATATTAACATGTTTGCAATTTATTCTTTTATTTATTTATTTAGGTTTCGTTTTGGGTGTATGAATCTGCCCTTTTTCCATGTATGCCCTTGAACGATTAAATTTTGCATGGTGTGATCACGAGAGGGACTCAAGAACTCAAATTGATGTGCCACGCCATTCGTACTTGTTAAAAATTTATATCAACTCAAATGATTGTATGAATAAACTTTACTCCTGTTTAATTTTTTTGCTTTTCTTTTCTATATTCCTCATTCTCCATTGTTATTTTTAAGCAATATCTTCACTTATCTATTTGTTAGTACTTGTGGTGTGTAGCCTCCGTTATATTCTTTTTAAATATCTATAAATCTTAACATCTACTTTGTTTCCATTAGTGTTTTAAAAAGGGCAAAAAATATGTTTCTTGGTCTAACGAGTTAATAGTCCCTCCTTCAAAAGTATAGATTTATATACCTTTTTTTGTTTTGGGTTTCTGATTAGGCTATTTTCCAACCTGAAGCTCTAATTCTCCAAACTCTTTTTTTTGGGGTCTCCTATGGTGATGCTTCAATAAAAGGACAGAAGTTTCATTCATATCTCTCCATTCCAACTCTTTTTGTTTGGATCCTAGTCATCTCTTTTCTCATAATTCACTCTAGCATGCAAACAATGGGTTTTGGCCTCAAGTATGTGTGCACTAATTGATTCACTCATATTATTCATTGGCCTTGAGGGCTTGTATGTATGGCTGGACCAATGACCTTGTAAGGATCTCGTATATGTGTTAGCATAACTTATAATCTATATTTGATGTTAAAAAAGTTATTTTGAGAATGTAGTCATTAATGCAATCGTTTTAACTATATTTGGGCCTAATTTGAGGTTCGAAGCCTTCAGGGGTTATTTAGTAATTTTTGGGAGTTAAATTGAGGGTTAATAAATGAAAAATAAAATTTATGAGGGCTTTTTGGAAATTATTAAAAAAGGAGGACGAATTTTAATTAAAAAAAAGGGTTTGGGGGTTTTTATCATTCATTATAATTTTGTTTTGAGAAACCCTAGCCGTCGGAGGAGAGTTCATAGTATTCTTTGCGTTCTTCGTCATTCTTCGCCGATTCTAGACCGTTCCTGCGAGTTTAATCCCTTCGGAAGGCAAGAGGTAGGTGATTCTTGATTCCTCGTTATTCTATTGCATGAACACAAACTATTAGAATATATATATATACATAAACGTTTGGATATGTATGTATTTATATAAATATATTTATTTATGTGTATATACATATGGCTGGGTGATTGTTGTAGTGCGGCGTGATTCGACCGGTTTCGAATCCTTGGACAAGCTATTGCACCTGTTATCCCTTTTATCATATTCTAGTTAGTTATTATTAATTTCTATCCGTACCAGGCCAGTTGGCCTGGTTTCTTCCGCGCGGCAGCAGCAACACACCAGGCTATCGAATAACAGCTTGGTTAGCGTCTCCATGACGGGGGGCGGTGGCCTATACGTTCCTGCCTCCACAATCCGTTCGATCTAATGCAGCACAAGGGTTTTGTTTTATTTTATTTAATTTTCTCTTAATCAAAAAAGGGGGGCATCTTTACATGCGTGCTTTCGTGATAGTGAAAGAAAAGGGGCATCTTTTTTTTTAGTGTCAGGTTTTTTTTAAAAAGGGGGCTTAATTGATTATGAGAATTAAGTCGTGCATGTCAATAGTTAATATATGTGGGTAATGAATTCGTACATTAAATCCATGCATTATTATGAAGTCGTGCATGGTATTATATATGTGTATTTTGATAATTATCAAGATATATAGATAAATTTAATTTAATTTGATTTAGTAGTAAAAATAACATTCATTAATATCATTCTAATAGCAAGGTCAAATAAGAATTATGATATTGTTAGTTTAATAATGAAAATAGTGCTTGGGTTTGATATTATAGTTTAATAATATGAAGTATTACTTGAAGTTTGATATTATTAATTTATCATCTAAAATATTGTTGGAGGCTTGACATTAATAGTTTGATATTTAAAAAAATGATATTTGTGGCTTGATATTAGTTATTTGATGATATATATATATATATATTTATATATAGTTATACCAATTATGGGATTCTTTGAGTTAGTGTTTAATGCGTGTGGATTTGGTGATTGAAATTGGTGTTGTAAATTATGTGTGAATGTGATAAATTGGTATTTATTAATTATGTGTGTGAACTATATGATAAATTGGTGTTTATTAATTATGAGTGTTGATTTTGTGATGAGATTGGTTGGGTTAACTCGGGTCCCACATAGGGTGACAAGAGGCTATAGGTTTCCTATGTGGTGATAACCCAGGTCCCATATGCGGCAGGTTGTCGGAGACACCACAGGTCCCACATATGGTCAGCCTAGTAGTGATATGAATTCCTGGAGTTGGTAGCGGGAATCCCGTGGATGGATGAATGGCCGGTGTGAACCTTTAATGATGGAAATGTGATGTGATGTCTTATTTGTGATTTAATGAAATTTAATTATGATAGAATGTGACACTACACTAGCACAAACATATACTGATCATACAGACTTAGGAATTCATGTAATAGAGTACTGGAGATGGGATCACCTACTGGTGGAATTGCATCCTCAATATTCTTTGTCCAAAGTTTCTAATCATTGATGTTGCCTATTGATGCATCTTTCTAGTAAAAGGATGCTCCTTTAAATGTAGCCCTTTGGATTTGACTTTAAAGTCGAGTTTTGGAAACTCTTCTTTGAAAGTTTCTACCAAGCCTTTTTATTTGTAAGATATGAAAGTCTATGCCTATTGCCATGACAATCACCTATTTCATCTAGCAACTCATGCAGAAACCAACTCTAGGTGTCTACTTTCAATTGACACAAGAAGTATTATTTAAGGGAATGTATTGTCATTGCCATCCGTTGCTAACACACTCAAAAAACGTTCACATGGTATTGATAAATAACAACCATCAAGACCAGCAATTGGATGAGAGCCAAGGGGGAAACCTTCCCTAACTTTGGCCATAGTCTACCATCCCTAGGTACACCGAAACACAAAATCGATCAAACTTTATAGGCTGCTTTGGCCATGCCTTGTCCACACCTGTCTTGACTGTAGTACCATGGTTAGTCTCTCTCATTGTGGCTATATAATCTCATACCCATGCATACTGTTTCCTGATCCGGCCTTCTATTATGTCAAGAGCTTTTTTTTTTTTTTTGCTTTTTTTGACCCTATAAATTTGAGACCTATTTACCTCCATTGTTATTACTTTTTGAGATATTTTTAGTACTTCCGCAGCATCCCATCTTGGGTTATTATCAAGTTTACCAAAGAATTTCTTGACCACATATTGGATCACAGACATGAATGCAGAATTTTCACCCTGCAGTGCTTGGTCGCTATAGGCTATTGATTTTAATTTTTTACCCTTTTGTGTTCAGGAAGCATGAATTCTCCACTTTTACACTTTTTCATGCAGCGTGATGTGGTCTTTTCATTGCAATTTCAAATGTACTTGATGTTATGACCTCAAAACCTCTACTAAAGCACCTATGAGTGTTTGTAGAATTTTTTGAACATCAGCCCTACTTTTAACTCAGGAGCTGCGATGTTGAACTGTTCATTAAAAACTTTTCCTGGGATACCAGTGTCATCCACATCAACATTGTCCGTATCTGCATTGTTACTATGCCAATAATCTACTTCTTGCCCAACAAGTCTTGTTCTCTCTTGGGCTGGGCTTATTTGAACTGGTCAATGGTCTTCCTTGGATTGGTCTCTGTTGGGCCAGTTTCTCCAAATTGGCCCCTAATTAGTGTGTTTGGTTATCTTTCTACCACACTGTTTAGGTGACCTCTTATCATCATCATATATCCAGTTACCCTAGTTGTTAAAACAATAGTTGCACCTGAAGGCTGAAGCACCAAAGGGCCTTAATGTAAAAGGCACACACTTTATCAAAATGAAGCGCACAGCATATAAAAAAATATTACTTATACCTCGTATGCTAAGCAATTTATTTAAAATGGAAAATTTTGCATTCTAATAAATATAATTATAATTGCTAGTATTAATACAATTTAACATCAAATCCTTCCATTTTATGTCACCTACATATTTGATAGTCGTTGAGTAGTCATAATACATCCTAATGTTCTCCACTTCGTTATCTATTGTCTCCAACAACATAATCAACAAATCTGCAATATTACAAACATGTGACCATATGCATTTGTTTTTATCTCAATACCCCTGATCATATTAGCTAATTGCAAAGAGTTAAGAGAAATTTCAATGAACACCACAGATAACCATTATTAGGAAACCAAATACTTACGATTACTTGAAATAATGTTTATCATAATGACCTTAGGTATTTGATTTTTTTATTACAATTTATAATTACTCGAGAAAAATCTACCTCGTTTCTTTGGTGATTGTGTTTACTTGAAATAAACAACATCAGTGGACCATTGACATAAACCTAAAGTTAGGCCAAAGAAATCACTAAATTCAAAACAAATGGATCAAACATGAAGGGTTTTGTTGGAAATGAACATACCTTCTATTCAATTCAAATGAGATCACAACTTCATGATTGTGAGAAGAAGACCTAGGATGAACTATTCCTTCTCAAATGTTATTAAACCCTCGGGTTTTGAGAACTCTACTCTTCTTTTCAAAAAATTGTCATACTTCGATCCGAACGGGTCTTAATCATACCCATATCTGATTCACTCATGCAAAATAGTTCAGATAGTTTGGTCAAAATGTAAATTAGGTCTTAATTAATTTGGGCGATTAACATTTTATAACATGGCTGGTTTGCATAGATGCCCAATTCAAGGATTAAAATACTAAACTATCCTCATGGAAAATCAAATTTCTAATAGATTTCGCGTGATTTTCATGTTGGGCTGGTTGTGTGGGTCGCCAGTTGTTCCTTGGGCGTGTTATTTCTCATTGTATCTTGTGGTGTTTTTGGCGCGAGCGGAATGCTAGGCTGTTTGAGAATCGCGCTTCGCGTGATGGAGTTTAAGGTTTGTGTATTATGTTCTCTCCTTGGGTGGCTCTCTGCCTCGGGTTCACGTTTTTCTTGTATTGTGGATGTCGTTGATAGGTATTCCTTTTGAGCTGGGTGTTGCTCATTTTTTGTTTCTTTTTTTTTGTTCGTTCTTTCTTAGTGCACATCTTGTGTACTTTATTTTTAATAAAGTTTTTTATTACCTATAAAAAAAAAGGATTTGGCCATCTTCTTTCCCAAGAGATGTGGCAGCAGCTACGGTGAACCTTGTGGGGTCTTTAACAACACAGGGGAAAGAGAGGGAAGGATGTAGAGGGAGAGAAAATAGAGAGCCGGCCAATTCTCACTAAATCCCTTGCTACTATGATCACCTCCACAAAAGCCTTCCCTTATAAGGCTATAAGAATAAGAACAAGGCCACTTACGAGATTTAGATGTAATGAAATCATCCTGTCTTAAATCAATATCGCTTGATCAAAGCCGGTGTAATGCCTCCCCCTACTCATGCTCCTAATCTTGCCCATCCATGCAATAGAACCAACATTGTAGACCCAAAAATTGTAAAAATTGAAAACTTGACAGTTTTTGGTCCTATAAATTTTTAATCAACAAGGGGTGAAGTTGAGTTGGGTGGGGATGAATATTTGATTTATTGTTTTCTCCTGGTTTTTTTCTTGGTGGGTATTAACTAATATGATGAATAGTTAGAATTTTTGGGTGGTGAGAAAGAATAGATATTTTTTGGTTTAAGGTATCTAAAATATTATATTTGATTTAAAATAATTTATTTACAGGGATGAAATTGAGAAAAAATTGTATTTACATGTTCTCATGTAATTGTAAGCAAACAATCCTAAAGGATAGAATTCAGATCTACCTAATCCTACTTTAAAATTTTCATTTGACTTTAGAGTCATCAAATCATTTTTTAGATATTATATTTTCATCCAAACAAACTCAACCTTAGTCCTACCACATGCGTGCGCGCACACACACATATATTAATATACATTTTCAATTAACAAGGTGTACAAAACCATGAGGTATATAATATATATTTTCAAGGTAATTCAACAAAAGAAATAACTAAATGCAGAACAAACAGATTAAAGATGAAGGGTTTTTTTTTTGGAAATGAACATACCTTCTATTTAATCCTTGTGAGATCACAACTTCATGATTTCAAGACCTAGGATTAAGCTAAATGAGATTCCTTCTTAAATGTTACCAAATCCTAGGGTTTTGAAAACTGTCTTTTCAAAAAAAAGTATCAAACATATTTTTGAAAGTAAATTTAGTCCTTAGCATGGATGTGCGCATACACACACACTAAGGGCAATTTGGGTGATACATATTTTCAATTAATAGGGTCAGCAACACGTTTCAAATCATGAGGTATATGTTCAAATAATGGGATATTAACCAATTAATAGGGGTACTCATGTTTAATTTTCCCTGTTTAAAATAAATAATAACAACGACTTGTTTGTTTCATTCATTCCTGTACTTGCAGGAATTCATTGTGAGCGTTTTCTTTCTTTTGAAAATTTCTTGTATTTTCGTATGTTACAGATTATTTATCAGAATACACACACTTAGGTGTGTGTCTGTACATATAAATTTTTGTGTGTGCGTTTATGTTTGTGCATCACATTAGTTTTTAATATCATACATTGTAGAGTGTATGGGGAGTGAGAACATTTTCTACTGTCTACTTCTGCAGTGTTAGTGGCTCAACATATGAATTTGTTATGCTTTTGAACATAATAATGCTGAAAATTGTCTCATACTTTTCATCTTTACATTCATTATTATTATGTAATAACCTAAAGCTCCTTTTCCATTGTTTTCGTAAAAAAGAGTTCAATGTTATGTCTGTGTGTTGATTTCCCAACTGTAGTATGTTCAATGGCATGTCATGATTTAGCTTTCAGTTTCAGGTTGCTGGGACAGATTATTAGTAATTTATTTCAAACGGCCAATATTCTGAATCTATGTATAACGAAGGAGCTCCAGAATTTGTTGCTGATCAGGGTTTGTATTATCCTACAACCACCAATTATGGATATTATTGTACAGGTAATATTACAATTCTTTCTACATTTAAGACTTATCTATGATGTGTAATAATAAACTGTATCTCTTATTTGCATTATGTACATTGAATTTGATCAGGATTTGAATCACCTGGAGAATGGGATGACCAATATAGGATTTTTGGTCTAGATGGTCTAGATGTCCAGTTCCCTGTGAGTAAAATTTAAGATTCTCCATTCTCCTCCGCCCCTTCAAATTATTTTCATGTAGTTGGTCATTCTTACTAATGCCTTCCTTTTCTGCTCAGGGTGCTCAAACTGAAAGTTTGCCTTATGTATATTATACACCAAACTATGGATACGCTGATTCTCCATACAACCCATACAATCCTTACTTACCTGGTGCTCTGGTTGGAGCTGATGCCCCTTTTGTAGGTTCACGACAGTATTACACCGTCTCTCCTTTTCAAAATTCTGTCTCTTCACCTGCTTATTTCCCTTTTGTCACCAATTCTAGACTAGATTCTGTTCCAAATAGTTCACCCGGTCCTTTCATAGATAATGGGGCATCTACTAGTGCTAGAACTTTTCGGCCTAGTGTAAAAGAAAATCTCTCATCATCAACATCTGGCATCTTATACACGACACCTCAAAGAATTGCTTCAAGGCCAACACATACCTTGACCAATTTATTAGAAGATCCAAGAGTGAATGCTGGACAAAGTAGGCAACCTTTGATATATGGAGCCATTACTCCTAGCACTTTTCCCGTTCCTACTTCTTCACACACTATTGAGGTACTACCACTTATGATCTTTGAGAATTTGAAGCTTCATTTAACAATGAGTTTCTTAAATTTCCTGCATATTCTTTCTAACTGGAGATATTTATTTAGTTTTGGTTTAAAATTTGACCTTTTCTATACGAGAAGATAGTTTTCCGCAACATGTTAGTATATTCTGAGGTTAAGTGTAGTCAGTGTAGTGTCCTAATTATGTTGAAATTATTTCATTTGGCCCTGCAAAATTAATTAAGGTTTGCTGCCCCTTGAGGTCTCATGTTTTCATTCCCTTTATGGTTTCTATAAAGTATTGCAATAACATTATTGGTAGTGCTCCTATTTATATATATTGGAAAGAAAAATTTATATGCAATCCACAAATGGTTTTGGGGTCTACATTGCAGTTTTTTGTATTTTTATTAAAACTATATCGTTTTGATTAATAAATGTTTAATTAAAATGATGTTATTTCGATAAAAATACAAAAGGATTGTGATACAATCCTTATTTTAAGGACTACAAGTAGTATTACTCGATTGGAAAAGTAGAATGTGCAGGACTGCATGTTCTTTTAGAGTCCCAAGCATTGATGGTGGGTAGGTCAGCATACTTATGTCTTGGAATGCACAAAAGGAACTTATTGACCATCACCCATATATATATACATATCATGTATATTTGTATATTTGTATTTTGTACTTCTTTGTTTTAGGTGATATAGGTACCAAAGATATCTTTTCTTTAATCAATTCTTTTCTTCTGCAGGCTAGAACTGCTTCTGCCACAATTCAAGCAGATAGTGCCGCAAATACGAAGGGAAATCAATTGAAAGTTGTTCTTCCCTTTGGTAATGGTATGCCTGACTTTGGTTCTACTGCTCATGGACGGACTTCTGTGGATAAGCTTTGGCCTAAATTCCAAAATGGCTCTGCTCTTATTGATAGTGAAAATACAGATACAGTAAATGATCATAATCAAGGTCCTATAACAAATAGGCCAAAGAAACTACTAGCTGTCAAGGCTTACACAACCAAGGTGGGGGATGGTAATGCACAAGGAAACATAATAATTTATGCTGATCAATATAACAAGGATGATTTCTCTGTTGGTTATTTGGATGCAAAGTTCTTTGTAATAAAATCTTACAGTGAGGATGACGTTCATAAGAGTATTAAATATAATGTTTGGTCATCTACGCCCAATGGGAATAAAAAGCTAAACAGTGCTTACGAGGATGCACATAGAATGGAAGCAGGGCAATCGAGGCACTGTCCTGTTTTTCTTTTCTTTTCTGTAAGTCAAATTTATGTTGCATTTTTTTGTTTCTGTTTTTTGTATTTTATTTTTTTGTTTGTTTGTATGTTGTTATGCTTTGGCACATATTTAACTTATTCCTAAATGATGATAAGTTGTATTCACGACAGGTGAATGCAAGTGGGCAATTCTGTGGTGTGGCAGAGATGATTGGTCCTGTAGATTTCCAAAAGGACATGGATTTTTGGCAGCAGGATAAATGGAACGGGAGTTTTCCTGTCAAGTGGCATTTCATTAAGGATGTGCCAAACACTAATTTCCGTCACATCATATTGGAGAACAATGAGAATAGGCCAGTGACTAACAGTAGAGATACACAGGAGGTTTGTTTGTCTTTTCCCTTAGCTGCATTACTCTCCATTTTTTTGGTTTCTGTCCACATTATTGGAGTAGCTTGGCTTTACTTGGTACTAATCACTGTGTATATAGATAGGTGCCTTCTATGTATGCCACTCTTTCAGTGGCTTGTTTGATTGTCGTGTTATTATAATTTAACATAATAATGTACAATATATAATAAATCCATGGAACCAATATTAATTAAAATATTATAAGAAATGGATATATGCATCTATTTGGTCTTGCTGTGCTGGTCACTGTGCAAAATGTTTCTGCTGATCACTGTCCATTCTAATACCAAATAATTTTAGTTTTTTGTGCGGTAATCAAGCTGGATCTCCTTGTATTTGACATTCTCTCTCTCTCTCTCTCTCTCTCTCTCTCTCTCTCTCTCTCTCTCTCTCTCTCTCTCTATCATCGTGTTCTATTTTCTGTTAACTTATTTATATAATTTTTTGATATATGCTTTTTTTCTTGGTTGCCTGCTCTGCTCGGTAAATGATTCTAATCTGGTTTTTCTGTAGATAATGTACAAGCAAGGTCTGGAGATGCTGAAAATATTCAGAAATTACACTCTGAAGACATCTTTACTTGATGATTTCTTGTACTATGAGAATCGACAGAAGATCTTGCTAGAAGAGAAAGCCAGATTACTGGTGAAAAGCTATGATACTCCATTCTTTGTTACCACAATAGATCCACCTCGGAAACTTAATGTCCCTCATTCACTTGAATTTGAGAAAATTAATCAGCTCAAAAAGCCAAATGCCGTGGAGAATACTGGAGTCCTTGCTTTTGAACAGGTTGTTTCCTCTACTACTCGTCCCTTGGAAATAATTAAGAAGGATGAGCATGAAGGGGGTGGAGCTGCAGCTGAGGATGATACTGTGTCTTCTACACTAGCAGCAGTCAGTTCACTCACTATCAACTCAAAGAAGGGTGAATCTAAACCAGTAGCCGCTCCTTGTGTAGGAGAACCATTGGGGGGCAGAAACTATTAATGTTGTGACAGTGGGCTCCATACCTGTTAGGGTGGTCAATGGGTTTGCTAAATCAATGGGTTTGCTACATCTGGACAAAGGAGATGTTGCGAAGAGTGGGTCTTAACAGCAAGAGTCGTGGTCTTATGAAGGAAAAAATAATTGCTGGATCTCATGATTACCCTGAAGATTATGTTCGTGGAGAAAGAGAAAGTACTGCCGGGATGATATTAATGCACGTGCCAGTCAGGTTTCTGTTATGGTTTGTTGTCTGAGTCAGAGATGGTCTTTTTACCATCTTTGATTATTTGTTTCCTCCTTCCCTCTGCATTGCTGGGTTTGTTGCGGTTGTTTTTGGTCTTCTTTTAGCGGCGATGTTTTATATTTTTCTTGGAGATTTTGTTCCAGTGGTCTCTGAAGCCAATTGGAAGTCGTCAGTGATTGTAAACTTATATGCGTTTATTTTAATCGGTTTCCATGAAAAATAAAATAAATCCATTTTAGCTATGACAAGAAATAAGTAGCGACGATTTTCAACTCAAAGGGCCAGTAGTAATTTGCACAAGTTTTTATAGTTTTCTCGGAGATTTCGTTCAAGTGGTCTCTGAAGCCAATTGGAAGTCGTCAATGATTGTAAACTATTATGCGTTTTTAGCGACGGTTTTCAACGCCAGGGGCCATGGGCCAGTATTAATATTTGCACGAGTGACCACTGCCCTCTCATTCTCAGCCTCGCTTCCAAAGAGAAAAATGTTAAATTTGAAAAGCTATTATTTGTAATGTAAAATTTTTTGGTTATAATGAAAAAGAAGTTTTTAGAGATTTTTGTTAAATTATCTTTTTTAAATTTTTTTAAAAAAAGGCTTTTCAGAAGAAAAAAAACTGAAAAGTATGCTTTTAAAAAGTTGATTGTCAAATTAACAAAAATATAATTTTAATTACTTTGAAGAGGTAAATTTGAAGAAACTTGTGAATGTTCTGACAAGTTCTCTGGGTTTAGTTGCCTAAAAATAGAACTATTTTGAATAATGAAAAACCGTGTATCTATGCTCTCATCTGGTTAATCCGGCACATGCTCTCATCTGGTTGTATAATCTAATCACGTGAAATCTTTAAAATATCAAGAGACATTTTTTATTTAGGTTATAAATTATATTTTCATTTCAAACTAACTTTAATGTTATTATTGTTATTATTATATTATATATTGGGCTTTAATGGTTCGTTATATACATATATTAAAAAGAGTTTCACCTTAGTAGACGGTTATTAGTGGCAGCCCTTGGGTTATTGGATAATTGTAGGGTTATAAATTCTCGTGGTTGTCGACAGATAAGCATTAGAGGTTGTGATTGCATGTGTCCTTGCAAGGGATAGCTCTACAAAGTTTTCGCTTGTTGTATTTGGTATCTACCATCTAATAACTTCACCACCACTTCCAGCACTATTTGGGTTAGTTATTTATTTTTCTTTTTTTCTTATATAACCCAGTTCTGCAGTGTTGTGTTTATCTTTGTGTACCATGGTTTGCAATATCGTCCGAGTCAGAGAAGTATCGTCCGAGTCATCACGGTATCGTAAGGTGCCGATCCGATATCCAGAGCCAGTACATAGATCTCACGAATCTTCGTCATCTCGTCGATCTCGTCCGAGATCTCGGCCGAGAAGCAACGATACAGCCGTTGTCTTAACAACACATTTTGTCCCGTATGAAATTTCGGTCAAATTTACGGGATGGCTCCATCCCGTTACAGTATGTCTTACTTCCTCTTCCAGGACGCTGGATCTAATCACCGATCACCGGACGGTGTGCTCTACCTCTTCCTCGATGGGCGACGTGCTCTGCGTCTTCCTCACCGATCGTCGGACGATGCTCTGTGTCGACTTGCTGCCGATGCCTCACGCACGCTCGCTGCCGATTGCCAGATGTTGTGCTCTGCCTCTTCCTCGCCGATCGATCGCTGTGCTTTGCCGACGATTCATGCACGCTGATCATGACGAGGCCGTCTGTTTCATTTTTTAATCTTACGTTAATGTGTTGTTGAGATAGTTTGTCTTGTCCTTTATTTTTATTTTTAATCTTACGAGATCGTCCGTACATCGCACATAAGATAATATACTAATATATACATTCACCTAATGTGTCGGCTAGCATTTTTATTTTTAATTTTTAATTTATTAATTTTTAATCAAATATAATTATATGCTATATTTTATTAAATTGTTTAATAAATTTATATATCTATTATATTAAAGATATTTATCATGTTTTCAATTTATATATATTTATTAAATATTTTAAATATATTTTATACATTTATAGTGTTTTTAACATAGAATTTTAAAGCGAATAAATTTAAAGAAACTATTAAAGGAATTATGAGCATCACTTCTTTAATACTATATTTTTAAATTTAATAGCTCCTTAAAATTTAAAAATTAATAAAAGTTGAACTTGAATGATAATTTAGTGTGATAAATTATAAATCATGAAAAATATAATAATACATTTATTTTAATATTATAATAGTGCTCTACCGCCTATTTTTTATACTTAAAGTCCTAGCATACAATTCAAACTATTTTATTTTATTTGTTTAATGGTTCTAATGTGATGATCTGATTTTTTCTGATTTTTCTATGATTTATATTTTTTAAATTAAATATTACTTCATGCCTAAAGTTGCATCTCACCTGAAATAGAACGAGTCGTTCATTATTGCGACGCCGCGACCGCGACTTCGAACCATGTTGTGTACCCAATAAGTCATTTCTTATTTTAATATTTATTATGAATTCTACTTTTTCTTTCCTCTATTTCTATTTTGACTTCTAGATCACAAAGGCCTTTAGCATAGATAAAAAAAATTATTTGTATGATAAGTTTTATTTCGAGGCAAATCTTGAACAATGACTTTGGTTTTTTAAACACTTTCTTAATACTCCTAACATCCACATGAAATTATATTCTTATCTCAACTTTAAACAAATTCAATTTTTTTAAAGTGGTTTGAAATTTATGCTATTAAACAAAATATGAATTGTCCTTCCTTCACTTATAGAGGCTTGTATTTTGGATAACATTTTGAGATAATATATATTTGTTAATGAGAATATCTATATAGTAATATAATCATTCATACAAACATTTTGACCGTATTTGAGCTTGGTTTAGAGTTTAGGGTATCGAATGTAATTTTTGACATTTTAGTAATTCAAATGAATTTTCTGGTATGCTAAATTAAAGAATATATTATTATTTGATTAATAAAAAAGAAAATAAAAAAAGAAAAGAAATATAAAATAAAAAGAGGAGAGGAGGCAAGGTGTGTTCTCTGCGTTGCTACATTTTACGCTTGGTGAGAAGAGGGGGAAGAGGTAGTTTTATGTCTCCCCATCGTTAAAATCAATTAAACAAGCTTGGTTTGTAGGATTTTTGAAAAAGATAAGCAAATCCTAAAATTTGAAAAATTAGGAATTTGTGGTTAGTTGAAATTGTCGTTTATAATATAGTTGATAAGGTTATTCTAAGTTGTCTGGCTTGGTCATAGGTGAATTTGTGGTCGTTTATTTAAATTGTTGTTTTTGGCCTCGAAACCATGGAAATTGATGCGGTTTGATTTATAATGTGTTAGATTATGTATTAATTTGTGTTTATACCTTGGTTTATTGTTATCAGGTTGTTAGATGGCTAAATTGGATAGATTCATGATTGAAAATGAAGTTTCGTAGGTATTCCTCATAAATTCGTTACCTACGTGAGATAAGGTTGATCAAGAGTGGTCAAGTAAAGAAAATATATTTGGTTGACTATGTAATGACCCATGTTTGGAAATTTGAGAAGTTAGTCATTTGTATGTTGGGCTTGGGCAAAGACTTTTGATCATTTGGTTAGCAAGAGTCCGAAGGCGCGTGCCTCGGTGGGGTTCTCGCTTTCGTTAGTGAGCAAGGGTCAAGGTGGTAGCACATCGAAGCCAAATTATTTTAGAGAGGCTAAGATGGATTGTCGTGTGAAGGCTTGGCTGATGCAACCTTGCTTGACGTGGGATACCATGGTCAACGTGGTCGACTTGGCATGGTCTTGGTCGAGATCGACCAAAGGAAATTCTAGAGAGGGTGATCGATGTGAGGTGGTGTGGTCGACATGGTCGACTTGGCACAACGATTAGTTGATGTTGATCAGGCAATTTCCGAGAGTTTTCCATGTGTAGGTTGATATGAAGTGATTGGTCGATGTGTGGTTGGTATGAAGATGACATGGTTAATCTAGCTTCAGATCGACCACATTCGAAAGAGAGTTGGTCAACGTCGATGGTTGGTCGACGCGAAGAATGGTGGTCGATGTGGTCGACCTAGGGGTATTTTTGGTCGACGTCGACCTTGCGATGATGTATTTTTCGTTATATATCATTCTATTATGTGATTATAGGGTTTTGGGTATTCCATTTTGAAGTCACATTCTTGGTTTTCGTCTGTGCCCATTTGGGGTGGGTTCAACCAAAACTAATGATAAGAAATAGTCGCCACTAACTTGTTTTTGGGGTATAATTGAATACCCTCTACCTTAAATAGTTAAGATGTGGTTTGCATTACCAGAGAAGGGTTTGGGAGTTGATTACGTATAGGGAAGGATTAATACTCGTGTAACACTCTTTCAGTATCTATCTTAAGAGGATGATATTTCTATTTATTTTTACTGTTTTGACTGGGCTAAGGCACTACTGTTTTCCTAAAATTCTATACTTTTTATTTAGCTAAGTTATTTATCAAAGTTATGATTAAATTCAATTTACCCTAAGTTGCTAAAGGAGATCTTAAAGGTTTTGTTTTTTTTTTTGAATTATTTGTTTAAAGTTGATAGTGAAATCCAATTAACTTAGGGGTCTAAGGTTTGAAAAAGAATTTTAGATTTTCGTTTTAAGATTACCTCCTTTGGGAAAGTTTTTTCTGTTTTTTGTTATTTTTGTTTTGAAAACATTTTTTATTTTGTTCTCTTTTATTTGTTTTGTTTTGTTTTTGTTTTTGCTTATTTTTTTGAAAGGGGTGACAATAAGAACTAACACATGTTAAAAATAAAAATACATATTCGTGTTTTTGTTTTTTTGTTGTTTTATTTTCTTTAATAACTTTTTGGTTTGTTTTTTAGCTAATGAAAAAATAAAACACATATCAAAATAAATGTTAAGTGTGCAATTGTGACATCCACAAATAAAATAAAAATAAAAACTCACTCTTTTTTTTACACATCTCCTTTTTTTACTTACTTTTTCTCTCTCCTATTTTTTTTACTTTACCTTTTTTTTTACTTGCTATTATATATTATAACTTTGCATAAAAATAAAAATAAAAATAAAAATAAAAAATAAAACAAAAATAGAAAGAAACAAAAAATAACACTATTGGATCAAACCCAAAATTTGGATAATGCGGTTTAAAACCCTATGTAACTGTTTTGAGATCTTCTATGTCTATTCTACGTTGTTGCAGAAGATAAAACTCTAAATCGGATCTTTACTCGTGCGAGCAAAGCTAAGGATAGAATACATAATCCCGATCCGGACCAATGTGAGTGTCGTCAAGAACTTGGTAAATAACTAAGTCCTCATACGGAGTAAAGATCATTCGTGTGGACTAAACACTTAAAGTTATGGACTAAGGAATCCACATCTTATACTTAAATGGACTAAGTTAGATAGATTCGGAATAAGAATCCTTGTCTAGATCTTGCACGAGTAAGAGAGAACCGATGCGGAATAAAAAGCTAAGTCTTCCACTCAAGTGAACAAGGACAAGAAGACACGGAGTAAGGAATCCGAGTCTTTCATTCACGCGGAGTAAGGAAGGACTTGTGTGGAATAAGGACTCAAGTTCTTTGTTTGCACGGACTAAGATAATTGATGCGAGTAAGGAATTCAAACCTTTTTACTCGAGCGGAGTAAGGATGCGGATACGAAGTAAGCCATTCGGACCTTTTACTCATGCAGAGTAAGGAACTCAAGCGGAGTAAGGAAGCACTAATACGGAGTAAGCCTTTCGAATCTTTCGTTCATACGGAGAAAGAAAGCGCGACACGAATAAGGATTCCAATATTAATTTGACACGGAGTAAGGATCCGAGCTTCACTAACACGGAGTAAGGAATTTTATGACGGACTAAGAAGACGCCGTTTACTTTATTAGCTTCGTATTTAAGTCATCAGCTCACTGTGTCCCGATATAAGAAAGACCCATTGAATATCTAAGCCATCTTACACGTGGATCACACAGAGATGTGGACAAAGCCTTAAATACAATTGGGATCACGCGAAGAAATTCAATATGCTGCTCGACACTCTAAGCTCGAGCAACATGCTCGAGGCATTACATCATCATCACTATCATCTTCATAAATAACCTGTCACCTGACATGTGTTCTCATTTTAAGGCCCTCTCATTTTTCCCGTAGCAACATTATCGTGGTCATGCATTTGTAGTAGATTGTAGTGGTGGAGGAGTTGGTTCTTAAGTAGGTGATTGGGTTGAAGGACCACTCCTAAATAGGTACGTTCCGAGCTTGTGTTGCGAGCAGACATACTCACTAAGCCCCTACCTAATGCAAGATTTTATGAACTTCTCTTAAAATTTGGTAAGCTCGAGCCCATGCTCGAGGCGAGGCTCGAGTACGCCTCGTTCTCCGCCTTTTTTTTTGTGGTTCTTGTGAAGCTCACTTCAATAAATTGATTTAGGCAGACATATTGAGAGGACTGAATGGGAGACTCCAACATGGAGAGTTGCTTGAGGTGTTTGAGCTACTTTAACCGCTTGGGGGGGGGGGGGCAAAGAATATGATGGAATGCAAATATTAGTAAATCAATACTAATTATTTTTACATGAAAGAACCTTGTTAAACTCTCTACAAAATATTTACTAGAGCTTGTGTTATAAAGAAAGAGGAATTTTTTAAATAAATTGATTTCTTATTTGAAAAGACAATAAAACTAAAAGATATGCCAGAGCCTTTTCACTAGCATACTTGCCCAGGCTCTTTCCTTGTTGGTGAGTTCAAAGCATTAGTCTTTAGCCTTCTAACTCCATTTTCTTTGATAGTCATCGGTACCTCGCATTCAAAATTAGTTTTTTGTTTTTCCAGTCTGAAAAACACATGCTTTTTCTTGTTTGGCAAATGTTTTCTATTTTAGTTTTTGGAAACCACTTTTTCTCAAATGCTAAAAAAAAGAGAACATCTTTTTTGTGTTTTCATTTTTTTCAAAACCGATTTCGGTGTTTTCCGACACACCGTTGCTGCGACACCACGGATCCTTAGCATCGTCTTTCGGCATCTTTGTCTGTCCCACTTCAACGACATGGCGTCATCCCTTTTCTCTAGGCCTTCTACCTCCGCCATCTTATGCCTGATGGGAATCTAACCACCCGCCGAGCTTGGAAATCCTTCTTCAAAAAGTTTCCTTGAAAACACAAAGGTTAGAAAGAAAAATACAGGTTCTTTCCTTGCTTTAAGCCTTCGGTCTCCACAATTTCATGACGACATGCACAAGTGCGGTGTCATGGCAATAATATATAAACAAAGTTATAAGCAACATTTATAAATATGACAATACACAAAGCCACAAAGGCAAGTACAACCATTGCCACAACCACATAGGCTTCCACTACCATAGCCACACAAGCTCCACATAGCACACTAACAAGCACAACACAATAATATACATTTACATTACATCAAATAACACATGTATTCAATAACCATCAAGCCATAATTATCATATCCACTTATTATGTTCTCAAACATGACTCCCCTGGAAACCCCAAAGTTTCCCCACGAGGCCTTACCGCGAAGCAACCCTAACGAACTCAATTCCTGAACAAATAAAGCGCAGACACCCCAACAACTTACAAGGTCCGTTGCCATGCGAACGAACCCGAAAATCACCAGACCCGGGACTCATCATCATACCCAAACATAACTTGTCATTAAAGTCCAACATTCATATAGAAGATCACACCTATATAAATTTACATATATATATATATATAAACATAAATAAACTACAAACCATCTACCACAAGGCCTAACCCAAGAATAGGTTCAAGGAAGAATAGAATCCCTATCTCAAAAGGATCCTCCTTACTCTTGCTCCCACGCTAGACGTCGTCCACCCACGCGAATTACCACAACAACGATCATGAGAGGGTTCTCTCTCTCTCTCTCTCTCCAACGGATGACGAAATGAACCCTAAACCTAAAAACAAGAGATCTCAACCTCTTTATATAGACACCTCACTTATCAAAACGACGTAGTTTTGATAAGTAAAACATGTGTATCAAAACGACGTAGTTTTGATAAGTGAAACATGTTTTAACCTTCCCGCTTCCACACAGGACAAAATACCCATAGTTCGAACATGATCCTTTAGGAAAAGATTATAACAAAAAACAAGGAGACAAGTGCAAAAACATGGCTACACATGACAAAGGCCATTGCCACGTGCAACCTCCAAATGGCCTTGGATTTTGCCACTAGCTTTAGAACTTTTCTTGGAAGGCTCCCCACGCAAAAACACCACCGCACATGACAAAGGCCATTGTCACGTGCAACCCCTAAATGCTCTCTCTTGAGCTCATCTCTTGCCTCATGCTTCCTCATCAATATTCAAAGTGTTTTAGTTGATGTGTATGAGAAGAAATCCTCCAAAAACTGACAATTGCCATTGAAAAGGCATAACCCTAAACACGGGTCATTACAAATAACCTCCACCTTCGCTACAATATCTATCACCTTAGCATCCTTTGTGAGGACCCGTGTCCTAATCCTGAGAGTTAGAGGGAGTGAGGTACCTTATTTTGTATCGACACGAGTTTGGGCTTAGATGAGTTAGTTATTTGCCCGAAACCAGTTTATTTTGGAGATGCTAAGTTGGATTTTTGGTGTAAAGGCTGGTCGATGTGTGGCGAGGTCGACTGAGTGGTCGATGCGACATAGTGGTCGACCTAGGTCGATGTGGGGTTGATGTGAGGTTGGGGTCGACCAATACAGTTTCCCGAGAGCTTGTTCGACGTGGGTTTTGGTCGATGTGGTGTGTCTGGTCGACGCGAGGAGCGGTGGTCGATGTGGGTCGATCCCGCTTGTTTGTGGTCGATGTCGCCCTTGCAATAGCATAATATCGATATATTTTTCTGTATTTCGAGGGGATTAGGGTTTCTCTTCGGGAGCCACCGTCACACGTAAAGAGGGAGAGAAATAGAGATAGAGAGAGGGAGAGAGAGAGAGAGACTTCGTTGTTGTTGCATTCTTGGCATAGGCGACATCTATTGGAGAAGGGCGAGGTGCAAAGGACGATCCTTCAGGCGGAGCTCTAAGTTCGCCCTGGTTTGAGGTAGGTGGTTCTATCTCCTGGAACCCATTTTATGAGTTGTAATTGTTTGAGATGACGATTACGGGGAGTTTGTATTATGATGTGTGATTGTGAGACATGCGTGAATTTATGTAGATATATATATATATGTTTTGCGTTGAGAAACATGTGATAGAGATGTCGTTGAGCTATATTGAGGTGTAATGTGAGTTTGAACGTATGTGTATGATTTGGTATGCTTAAATAGAGATGTTCCATGAGTTAAATTGTGTATTTCGTTATCATGCTTGTGTTTGAGATATGAGGTCCCAGGTGAGGGGACAATCCTGGATTGGACATGAGATATGAGGTCCCAATGAGGGGACAGTCCTAGATTGGACATTAGATATGAGGTTCCAGTGAGGGGACAGTCCATGGGATGGACATGAGACATTGAGGTTCCATTGAGGGAACCTCCTGTGAATTTCTTTGTGTATTTCATTGTACTTTAATTACACTACACTGCACATATCTGCATAGAGCATTTTGTGGAGGAGATGTTGGGTAGGTCCAGGGAGACATAACCCTTACTGAGCTGTGGTTTGCTCACCCACCTTTAATGTCTTTTTCTGCAGGACCTAGCAGGCATTAGGAGATTGTCACACCGTGGATGCATGAGTGTTGTTTTATTGTTCTCTTTGATATACTGTAATTGAGGAAACTGAGACTTTTGTATTTGCTTGAGATTGGTGTACTAATTTGAGACACCGTGTTTAGGGGCTGGTGACCCTATTTATTATGTGACACAGTTTTATCACATGGAGTACTATATTGTGTGGTTTGTGGATGTCATGTGTGAGATTGTGATAGGTTTGGGGAAGCACCCAAAAGGGAGCCCTATTAGGTGACCATTCACCAACCCCTTGTCCTCCTGGGTGCGAGGCATGGGGAATCACTAACCAGTTTCTCGGTGTTGGGAAATCCGGGGTGTGACAGATGGTATCAAAGCAATTGAGACCTAGGGTAGTGGGAGGGTAAGTCATCCTTGAGGCCTTTAGGGGGGCATGAGTAGACTCGCCTAATCAACGAGACTCTCGTGTTTTCCTAGGGCTGTACTAAGGGGAGGATGACCCATGGAGTAGGATGTGCATTGAGCATACATACATGCATCATGTTAGGCACTAGCCTGTGATGTGATTTGATGATGTGTGATTTAACTTCCTTATGTATGTGCGTGATGATACCTTGAGATGTTGTTTGTGTTATGACTATGTTTTGAGACTTGTGTTGAGAATGAGTAAATGAGATCTATGGAGTTGAGAATTCATGCGATTGAGTTGTGTTTCTTTCCTTGCTTAGAGTTGAGAATTTATGAGACTTGCTTATCTCCTTGTATAAAATCATGCCTCCTAGGAGAGCACCACGTGAGAGTGGCGCTGCTGGAGATGAGGTGTCAGTCCAAATTGGACAAGCTGAGGGAGTTGACCCCATGACACAGGTGTTGGCTCAGCTTCAGACTCTGAGCGATGCGATGCATGGGATGAGAGATAACATCCGTCAGGAGCTTCAAGAGGAGTTGAGAGCAGAGAGGACGCTCGGCGGGGGACACCTCCTCCTCCACCTAGGGGAGAAGATGTTCCACGAGTTGGGGGAAATTCAGTGGGCTTCGGAGGATTGGGTAGCCAAATTCAAGAAAGAGAAACCTATGCGGTTGAAGGGAGGTGGAGACCCGGTTGCGCGAGAGAAGTGGTTGCGGCACGTGGAGCATGTGTTTTCTTTTCTTCTTCCGCTAGAGGAAGAGAAGGTTCGGGCTGGCAATCCGGCAGCTAGAGGGAGAAGCCTTAGAGTGGTGGTTGAGCTTGGCGGGTCGTCGTGAGGTGGGGAACATGTTGTGAGACGATTTCCTACAGGTGTTCTATGATGAGTTCTTTCCGAGTCAATTCGGTGGTGCAAGAGGAGTGAGTTTGACACCCCCGACGCGAAAAGGCGGTCGGTAGCTAAGTATGAGCGGGAGTTCCGGAATCTAAGCCGGTTTGCTCCAGTCTGTCTCGAGGGAAGACCTAAAGGCCCACAAATTCACAATGGGTCTTAGATTTGCCTTGAGGCGAGAGGATGGAGGTGCTTAAGCCGAGGACTTATGCGAGAGGCGATGGATGCCGCGAGGATTTTAGAGAGAGGCCTGGATGAGGGAAGGCTAAAGCAAGGAGGCCAAGAGCGGTCAGGTAGGCGGAAGAGGCCTAGGGTGGAGTCCGGGGGGAACCAGCCATGTGCGAGCAAGGGGCTAGCGGTAGGGTCCTCGAGTAGACCCTGTTTTCTGGGAGTCGGTGGAGCGGCTTTCGAGCTTCCCTAGTGGGTGTAGTTGTTGTGGTGAGGAGGGACACTGGAAGAGAGACTGTCCCAAGAGCAACATGTCTTGCTTTAAATGTGGTAAGGTAGGCCACATTAGTAGGGTATGCTTTAGCAAGGGATAGGGTCGAGTTTATGGCGGGCTAGCTCGAGTGGAAAGAGTGAAGCACGATTCGGAACACCGGTGAGACCGGGCGCGTCTAGGGCTAGTTAGCCAAGCAAGGTCAAATCGGGTCCGTCCTGTGGGAAGGCAGGAGGGGCAACCGCAGAGTAGCGTAGTGAGGCAATCTGGTGGGAACCAAGGAGGTGGGGGGAAGTCGACATCCGAGGCTAGAGGAGGTCAAGCCCGAGTATTTGCCCTTACTTCGGCAGCTCCAGGAGGATGAGTTGCTAGCGCCACAACCGTAAGAGGAGGGGGGCGGGACCATCGGTTGTTCGGGGTACAATTCTTATCTCGAGCACTATGATATCTATTCTTTTTGATACTGGTGCATTATGTTCTTTGATTGTTGAGTCTTTAGTAGAGAGCCTTGGGCTTGAGTGTGTTGAGACTGACAAACCTCTCCTTGTGGGGTCACCCATGGGTGTCACCACATGGTTGAAGAGGAAGTGTTGTGGGTGTGAGCTGACTATTGGTAGTGTAGTGCTTGTGTTCGACCTTTTTGTGATGTCCATGGATACCTTTGATGTTATTCTGGGGATGGACTGGTTAGTGGCCTTTCAGGCGAGGATTGATCGTTATAGGAGGAGGGTAATGTTTACTACGCCCTCGGGAGAGGTGGGTTCCTTGCGTGGAGAATGGGGTGATAAAGCCGGTAGAGCAGGTCCAGCGCGAGAGCTGTGGGGTGTTATCACCCACCGTTTAGCAGCATTGGGGTTTAGGGAGGAGCAGAGTTTGGGTAAGAGAGTATGGCCAGCTATAGTGGATCAGTTCCAGGATGTCTTTCCTGAGGTTTTGGTGGAGTTACCTCCGGAGCGGAGTGTAGAGTTCACCATAGATTTGCTATCGGGAGTAGGACCCATCTCACAGGTGGCTTATCGTATGGGTCCAGCGGAGCTGCGAGAGCTCCAGAAGCAATTAGTGGAGCTTGGAGAGAGGGGCTATATTAGGCCGAGTACTTCGCCATGGGGTGCTCCCGTGTTGTTCGCGAAGAAAGCTGATGGCTCTTTGAGGTTGTGCATTGATTATAGGAAGCTGAACCAGGTGACGGTGAAGAACAAGTATCCTCTACCCCGCATAAATGACTTGTTTGATCAATTGAGTGGAGCACGGTGGTTCTCCAAGGTGGATTTGAGGTCTAGTTATCATCAGTTAAGAGTGAGAACTGAGGATGTACCCAAGATAGCCTTCAGGTGTAGGTTTGGGCACTATGAGTGGTTGGTGATGCCATTTGGGCTCACTAACGCACTAGTAGTGTTCATGCATTTGATGAATCAGGTATTTTCCCCTTACCTTGATTCATTCGTGGTGGTGTTCGTGGATGACATTCTTGTTTATTCACGTTCTCAAGAGGAGCATGAGGAGCACTTGGGCGTGGTATTGCGGGTTTTAAGGGAGCATTGTTTGTTTACCAAGTTTTCGAAGTGTAGCTTGGATGCAGGAAGTTCACTTTCTTGGCCATGTGGTGTCGCAGAGGGGATTAGAGTGGATCCAAGCAAGGTGGAGGCGGATCGGCTGGAGGAGGCCAACCAATGTTTTTGAGGTCCGAGCTTTTTGGGGTTGGCGGGTTATTACCGGCATTTTGTGGAAGGATTTTCTCATCTAGCAGCCCCTATGACAGCTTTGATGAGGAAAGGAGCAAAGTTTGAGTGGATCGAGGCGTGTCGGCGGGCCTTCGAGAAATTAAAGACTTATTTGACCACAGGACCGGTTTGAGTTTGCCGCAGGAGGGAGTTCCATATGAGGTGTATTGTGATGCATCTGGAGTGGGTTTGGGCTGTGTTTTGATGCAGGAGAGGCAGGTTATTGCCTATGGTTCGAGGCAATTGAAGCCTCATGAGCAGAACTACCCAACGCATGACCTGGAATTGACAGCTATTATCTTTGCGTTGAAGAGTTGGCAGCACTACCTGTTGGGAGAGAGGTTCATGGTGTATTCTGATCATAAGAGTCTTCAGTATGTGTTTACTCAGAGGGATCCGAATCTGCGACAGAGGAGATGGATGGAGTACCTTCAGCGGTTTTGATTTCACCTTGACTTATACTCCCGGAAAGGGGAATCTAGTGGATGATGCCTTGAGTAGGAAAGGTCAAACCGAGGTTGCCTTGAGAGAGTGGAGGATGATGGAGCAAGTAGCTTCATTGCGGCTATCCGAGTGTGATGATAGAGCTGTTTTGAGTCCCATTGTGGCCGTGCCGAGTCGTATCTTCATGTCCAGGGAGGGACAACAGGGAGATGAGGATTATAACAAGCTTTGTGCTAGGATCGAGGCCAAAGAGCTCGCGGCGAGTGGACTTTGGGAGAGAAGTGTGAGTTGAGGTTTCGAGGGAGGTTGTTTGTGATTTCTTCTCTTCGGGAGGAAGTGATGAGGGCATTTCATGCTTCGAGGTTAGCGGTGTATCCGGGTGGCACTAAGATGTACCATTCCCTTCGTTAGCATTTTTGGTGGCCGGGGATGAAGAGGAGTGTGGCGAGTTTGTCTCGCGTTCCCTTACTTGTCAACAAGTGAAGGCCGAGCACCAGTGGCCCAGAGAGATGTTGCACCCATTGCCTGTGGCGTAATGGAAGTGGGACCATATCACAATGGATTTTATGACTGGACTTCCACCCACTTCGGGAGGGAAGAATATGATTTGGGTCATTGTGGACCATTTGACCAAGTCGGCACATTTCTTGGCAATCAAGGAGAAAGGGAGCATGAGTAGTCTTAGTTAGCATTATATTGATGAGATTATGAGATTGCATGGTGTGCCTGTGTCTATTATATCGAGATCGAGATGCCCGTTTTACTTCCCGGTTTTGGAAGGGTTTGCAGGAGGCTTTGGGCACCGAGTTGAGTTGGAGTATAGCCTTCCATCCCGAGACAGATGGACAATCATAGAGGACTATTCGGACTTTGGAGGACATGCTAAGAGTTTGTGTGATGGATTTTGAGGGTCCATGGGCCACCCACCTTCCATTAGTGGAGTTTGCTTACAACAACGATTATCAAGCCTCCATTGAGATGGCTCCGTATGAGGCATTGTATGGTAGACCTGGTCACCCCCGTGTTGGGCGAAGGCCGGTGAGACAGCTTTGTTGGGTCCGCAGTTTAGTACAGGATGCCACAAAGAAAGTGCGAGTGATTCGGCGGCGTTTGTTAACGGCTCAAAGCAGCGAAATCTTATCGGACGGGAGGAGGAGACCGTTGGAGTTTGTTGTGGGGGATCATGTGTTTCTCCGAATTTCATGAGGAGAGGGCATCGCCGGTTTGGAAAAGGTTCCAAGCTATCTCCATGGTACATTGGACCTTTTGAGATTCTATAGCGAGTTGGTCTCGTGGCATATCGATTAGCGCTTCCTCTGCGTTTGAGTCACGTGCATGATGTGTTTCATGTGTCTCGATTGAGGAAATATCATCCTGATCCAACACATGTGATAGCTTGGGGAGATTTGGATATCGCGGATGATATTACCGTTGTGGAGACTCCTATTCGGATTTTGGATAGGCGGGAGAAGATCCTTCGTGGGAAGGCCATTCCTTTAGTTCGTGTCTTGTGGGCACATCGAGGCATTGAGGAGGAGACTTGGGAACGAGAGTCTATGATACGTGATCGGTTTCCGGCGTTGTTCGAGGGCTTAACGGTCTTAAAGGAGGGGAGGAGGCTGGTATGTTTTACCTTTTATGTGCATTGGTTATTTTGGTTGTTTTGTTTTCATGTGTGTTGTTTGTCCGTGTTCGTTTTCTTTTAATGTGTTATGTGTTTTATGTCTGAGTATGTGGATTAGGTGTTTTTGTGTGTGCTTGAGAAGGAGCCTTGTTTGTGCTAGATGTGTGTGGAGGAGTATATGTGTTGTGCCAAATGTGTTCGGTATTGTGCCATGTTGGTGTAGAGGAGTATGCGGTGTTATGTGTTGTGCATCTTATGAGTTGTGAAGTGTATATTTGTGTGTTTTGTGTTAGTCCTTGTGACGTTGTGGGAGACCCGGGATAGCCTTTTCGAGGGCGAAAAGCTTTTAGGGGGGGAAGGATGTGAGGACCCGTGTCCTAATCCCGAGAGTTAGAGGGAGTGAGGTGCCTTATTTTGTATCGACACGAGTTTGGGCTTAGATGAGTTAGTCATTTGCCCGGAAACCAATTTATTTTGGAGATGCTAAGTTGGGTTTTTGGTGTAAACGTTGGTCGATGTGTGGCGAGGTCGACGGAGTGGTCGATGCGACATAATGGTCGACCTAGGTCGGTGTGGGGTCGATGTGAGGTCGGGGTCAACCAATACGGTTTCCCGAGAGCTTGTTCGACGTGGGTTTTGGTCGATGTGGTGTGTCCGGTCGACGTGAGGAACGGTGGTCGATTTGGGTCGATCCCACTTGTTTGTGGTCGACGTCGCCCTTACAACAACGTAATATTGATATATTTTTCTCGTATTTCGAGGGGATTAGGGTTCCTCTTCGGGAGCCGCCGTCACACGCAGAGAGGGAGAGAAATAGAGATAGAGAGAGGGAGAGAGAGAGAGACCAGTAAGGACTGTATTTGAGGGGCCTTGAAGATAGCCTTGAGTTAGACCTTATTTTAACAAATGGATATCAAGACAATGATGTGCTCATCAAATGGAGAATTTTGATCGTACTTGGACTAAGTTTGGGATTTGAGGCCCTGAGGGGTATTTTCGGGATTTCACAAATAATTTTATATTCCCTTTTAAATTACCTGGGTTTGTATTTTGAGCTTTGGGTCTCCCTTCAAAGGAAAACACAATATGAGAGAGTGGGCCTTTCTTCTTGGGTTTACTTAACCACCATTGGGCCGCATTTGGTCTTGGGCTTCTATTAAAAAAACAAAATAATAAAAAGAAAGAAAATAGGAGAAAAGAAAAAGAAAACCAAACCCTACCTTCCCTGGCACTCGTCATACACACACGTAGAGAGAGAGAGGGGGGAGACGATCCGAGTTGGAGGAGTTTCCGGCGATCAAGGATTCCTTTCGGACGACGGGAGGCCGGAGGCATTGAGGTAGCAAGGATACGGATCGCTCCGTTCTTTTCCCCAATTCTTTTTCTACAACACGAGGTAGGGATTTCAAGTATTGTCTCTTTGCCGTCTCTCTCTTACGGATTCTAGAAAACAAAATTTATGTGATGATCCGGGATGTTGAAAAGAGATTTTTAATATATATTGAGTTTCTAAATTCACCCTGAGCCTATGGATGATCCGGGGGGTTTTGTTTGAGTTTTCGAATTTCGAATTTCTGTGTGAGATTATTTGTGCCTTTGCGTTAGGGGTCATTTGTATACCCATTGTCTTGAGACTATTTAGATGAAAAATTTTAGGAAAAACCCTGTATCCGATTTGGCTATGGCCTCCGGTATTGGGAAATCAAAATGAGGGTAAGGCCAGAGTTGGATTTAGACCCTGTTTACGGACTTAGAATCTCAATAACTTCTAAACTAAAACGAATTTGAGGTTGGTCTTTTAGGGAAAAATGATTAGAATGACAAAAGGAAGGTTTTGGAGCCTCGTACGTGAGAATGCCTTTTTTCACTTGCAGATTCATTCTTGCTCCAAATTGCCCCAAATTTTAGGTGGAGCTTCCTTAGAGGCATGTGAGTTGAAATACCCCTGCACGTGAGAATGACCTTTTCACGTGCAACCTTATTTTTGGCTAAAAATCGTCCCTGAACCTTCTGGGATGGTTAGAATGATGTTCTGAGTTAATTTGCCTCTGCCCGGGACAATAAGTTGTCACGTGCAGCTTGTTTTGGGCTCCCCTTGAGGTGGATAAGCTTCCTTTGAAAGGTTGTTGATGATCCAGACTATGAGTGTGAGAAATGTGTGGACTTTAGGGTCTATGAGGAGTTAGGTGATATTATATGTAATGATTTGATTATTCTGAGACTATCTGTTGTTTTACATTATGAGTTGAGTTTTTGTATGCTAAATGAGTTACATGTTTGTACTGTGTTTGTTGAGTTATGTTTATTGAGTTGAGATTGTTGAGTTGTATATGTTGAAATGTGTATGTTGAGGACCCCGAAACGCGGGGAGTTGAGATGAGAACCCCGAAAACGCGGGGATTGAGCTGAGTATAGGACAGTCATTATACTGTACCCCTTGATATGAGATTCACATTTGCCTGGTGTAGTATGTCACGTCGCCATGGTGACAGGGTGTCCTCTGCCCTCCAGTGCGGGGCCGAGGTATGAGGCGTGTTTACTTGGGTGATGGTTATTGTTTTAGCTTAAATCACTACACGAGCACATGCATCCACTTGACATGCATAGTTTTAGAGTGGGACGGGACCGGGGAGACTCGATCCCTACTGAGTTGTGGTGTGCTCACCCCTCCTATGAACCGTTCTTTGCGGGACCCAGCGGGCGATAGGCAAAAGAGCTGAGTTGGTAGGCCGGGGCTGTGGCCTTATATATATATATATATATATATATATATATATATATATATATATATATATATACATACATTTGGTTGTTTTGTTGTATTTGAGATTATGTTGGTTTAAACTATGTATCCTGGTTATATTGATGGGAGCTTGTTCTCTAGTGGTTTGTAATACGGCTTGAAGCCTCTGAGCAATGTAATTGATGTATTGTGTTGTGTTGTGAATACTATATGTATGGGTATTGTGGTGGTGTGCTTGGCATGGAAACAGGTATATGCCCCTTGGCATGTTAACTTGTGATACAGGGATAGGACAAGACCCGTGGTAGGTGTCCTCACCTTGGTGTTTACACCGAACCCTTGACCCTTCGGGTGCGGGCATGGGCAGTCATTACCCATTTCTAGGGGGAAGGAAATTTGGGGTGTGACAGAGACATTCGTTGCTGTTGCATTCTTGGCATAGGCGACGTCTATTGGAGAAGGGCGAGGTGCAAGGGACGATCCTTCAAGGCGGAGCTCTAAGTTCGCCCGGTTTGAGGTAAGTGGTTCTATCTCCTGGAACCCATTTTATGAGTTGTAATTGTTTGAGATAATGATTGCGGGGAGTTTGTATTATGATGTGTGATTTTGAGACATGCGTGAATTTATGTAGATATATATATATATATGTTTTGCGTTAAGAAACATGTGATAGAGATGTCGTTGAGTGTATTGAGGTGTAATGTGAGTTTGAACATATATGTATGATTTGTTATGCTTAAATAGAGATGTTCCATGAGTTAAATTGTGTATTTCGTTATCATGCTTGTGTTTGAGATATGAGGTCCCAGGTGAGGGACGGTCCATGGGATGGACATGAGACATTGAGCTTCCATTGAGGGAACCTCCCGTGAATTTCTTGTGTGTATTTCATTGTACTTTAATTACATTACGATGCACATATCTGAGCGAGCATTTTGTGGAGGAGATGTTGGGTTGGTCCAGAGAGACATAACCCCTCTTGAGCTATGGTTTGCTCACCCACCTTTAATGTCTTTTTCCAGGACCTAGCATGCGTTAGAAGATTGTCACACCGTAGATGCATGAGTGTTGTTTGATTGTTCTCTTTGATATATTGTAATTGAGGAGACCGAGACTCTTGTGTTTGCTTGAGATTGGTGTACTTATTTGAGACACCGTGTTTAAGGGCGGGTGACCCTATTTATTATGTGACACAGTTTTATCACATGGAGTACTATATTGTGTGGTTTGTACATGTCATGTGTGAGATTGTGACAGGTTTGGGGCAACACCCAAGAGGGAGCCCTATTAGGTGACCATTAACTAACCCCTTGTCCTCCTGGGTGCGAGGCATGGGGCATCACTAACCGGTTTCTCGGTGTTGGGAAATCCGGGGTGTGACATCCTTTACATTCGAGCAATGAGAGGAGGTTCGAAGGGAGGTACACTAGCCGCTAGTTGGGCTCTCTTCGAGCGTAGGTTGATTAGGTGGATCGGTTCTAGAAGGAGGGGCTAACAAAGTTTGAGGCAAATACTAGCCCAGATGAGGCAAAGGAGTAGGTAAAGTGGATTGAGGACATCTTTGAGCTGATTCGTGTGCTAATAGAGGCTAGAGTCCATCTAGCCACTCATTATTTGGTTAAAGGGGCTCGCAGGTGGTGGGAGGCCGTGATGGCTGTTCACGGTACACCAATGGCTTGGGAGGATTTTGTAGACTTCTTCTACGCCGAGTCTTTTCCTTATACAATACAGAGGATGAGGCGGAGATAGTACTATGCTTTGGAGCATGGGAGTAGGACAGTGACAGAGTATGTCAGGGCTTTCACTAACTTACGGAGGTTTACTCCCAATGCTTGGAGGGTAGAGGCTTTCAAGACCTAGGACTTCCTTGAGGGGTTGCGACCAGCTCTTAGGAGGGGGTTGAACGTGTTAGAGTTGACCACATACGTAGACGCACTCAACAAGGCCTTGATTGCAAAGTGAGACTTGGATCAAGCCAGACTTAGGTCAGGAGAAGCAGCAGGGCCTAGTTAGAGGAGGTCGAGAAAGGAGCAGTCAGGATAGGGTTAAGGGAGGCCGGTGGCTAGGTTTCCTAAACAAACTAGCATTGCTAGAGGCAGTTCCACCACTGGGTTTATTGGGAATTGCCGCAATTGTGGGATTAAAGGGCACAAGGAGAGAGATCGCTAGAGGAGCAATGGTGCACTCGGATGTTTCAGTGCGGAGGAGCGGACACATGGCAAGGATGTGTCCCTCCCCTAGCTTAACGGGTTTTGTGGGGCCATAATTGTCACGCCCCCAATTCCGAAAGCCCGAGATTGAGTACGTGACTGCCCCATGCCTACACCCGAAACGTCAAGGGGTTGGTGAATAGCACCTAATAGAGACTACAAAGCGGGCGCCGTCTCACACTCCCCAATCTTGTCACAACAAGGGGTATGATAGCACTTTCCCAATGACATCGATTAAACAAAATACTTTAAAACAAACAAAAACTATAAAATAGTTAAACTATCTTATAATGTCCACAAACCCGTGTTCAAAAATCAAAATCCAAATAAATAACATGTAAATCTTAATTTCTATAATCACATAAACACCACATCAAGACTATGGTCCACCTTACTTCTAGTGCTCCTCCAATCTCCCTTCGGTGCTTGCAAGGGATTTAACAATGTAGGTGTGAGCTTCATAGCTCGATAGGTGACTATCCCTCTACATTCTCCTGGTCGGTTAAAGTAACAAATTCTATATGCAAGGTGTAAATGTGCTAGTGTAGTGTTCAATAACCACTTCACATGTAAACATTATTATTCATGACAATTCAATCACGCACTTCACCGTGCAAATTGTGCTTTCTTGTACCGATGTCCTTAACTGGATCCATCGTACCTTTGTTTCCCTTAACGGGCCTCTTGTCCTTCACCGGACCTCATCACAACAAATATAGTGCACTATATAACAAGAACACACTTCAATAATACATAACATCCGCAAGAAAATCATACCAAGATACAATCACTATGAACATGTTTTTAGCATAAAAATTGTTGGATCAAACCCAGAATTTGGATAATGCGGATAAAACCCTATGTAAGTTGATCTGAGACATTGCATGTTTTATCTTAAGTTATTGCAAAAGATATGATCTTAATCCGGACCTTCACTCGTGAGAGCAAAGCTAAAGATAGGATACATAATCCTGATCCAGGACAAGAGTGAGTGTTGTCAAACACTTAGTAAATAACTAAGTCTACAGTTCATATGGAATAAGGATCATTCATACGGACCAAACACTTAAAGCTACGGACTAAGGATTCCGCATCTTAAAGTTTAAACGTACTAAGTCAAACAGATGCGAAATAAGAATCCTAGTCTAACAACTCGCACGGAGTAAGAGAAAGTCGTCGCGAAATAAAAAGTTAAGTCTTCCATTCAAGCGGACTAAGGACAAGAAGACACGGAGTAAGAATCCGAGTCTTCCATACATACGGAGTAAGGAACGACTTGTGCGGAATAAAGAATCAAGTCCTTTGTTCGCACGGAGTAAGGAAATGAGATGCGGAGTAAGGAATCTGAACTAGTTACTCATGCGGAGTAAGGATGTGCTGATACAGCATAAGTCATCCGACCTTTTACCTCTTGCAGAGTAAGGAACTCGTGCAGAGTAAGGAAGCGCTAATACGGAGTAAGCTCTCCCGACTTCTCTTTTATACGGAGTAAGGAAGCGCTGACACGGAATAAGGATTCCTGTACCAACCTGACACAGAGTAAGCAACCAATGATACGGAGTAAGGATCTGAGCTTCATTAACGCGGAGTAAGGAACATTACGACGGATTAAGAAGACACTGCTTCAACTTATCTCTTCGCATTCAAACTCACCAACTCACTGTGTCTCGATGTAAGATAAAACTCATCGATAACCTAAAGCATCTTTCACGTGGATCACATGGATATATGGACACAACTTTAACTACACTTGGGTACTCACAAAGACACTTATGTTTTACAAACCTAAGATCTTGAGTTTCACATTCGCAGCATTCAAGGCAGAGAGAATTCCGAGGAACAATCAATGCTGCACATTGCTCGGAAGAATAAGTTCCAATATTGTCTCTCAGGGATGTCTCTATATATAATAACACTTGTATATTTTGAAAAAAATGTTGATGTTCATGAGTTTGAAATAAGCGTGTATGTACAAGAGCTCATTGAGATCATATTGGCCAGTGCGTGAGTCATTTGTAAATAGAGTGTAAGAGAGTTTTAGAGTAGATTGAAAAGCTTTATAAGCTTTAATTTGCTTCTATTTTATTGTACTTATCGATTGATAATAAAACAAAATACTTCCACTATCTGGTTATCTTCCGCATTGATTATATCTCTTAACCAGGATAGGTATTGTGCCAAAGAGTGAGAAAAGAATTTCAATAAGAGCCTATTCACCCCCTCTAAGCTCCCAGGGACCAACAAGTGGTATCAGAGCAAGTTCTACCTACTTACAGTAGAGATCCCACTCTTTCTCTCTCTCGACAAATGGCTGAAGAAAGCAGCATGCTGTTCAACACTCGCCTTAACTCCGGAGGTGCACAAGTGCCCCTCCCCAATCGAAGCAGCAGTGAAAATGTCAATCCACCTCAACCTGCTGCTGCCACTGCTCCTCAACCACGGAGTTCTAGTTTCACTCTGACTAAACCGCCAAACTTCACACCTGAGCTTTTCTTCCAGTGGAAAGCTCGCATGAGAATGTTCATGGTTGTTACTCCCAATGTGAGTTGTTGAGTGTTGGCTTAACTGATTGTGTTGTCATTGTTGTCAACCACAGTTTTGTCAACCACAGTCCTTGTTGTAAATTGAAATGACCATAGAGAAAGACATCCATTCAAGACTAAATTACATCATATGAAAGAGGAGGTCTAGAGAAACAAATTGAGGTGCACAACTCCCGAACCGTGCAACTTGTTGTGGATACGTGCAAGAGGTTTTCATCTCCAAATAGTTTCGTCTGAAGGAGGAGATCTAGAGAAGCAAATTTGGGTGAAAAATTTTGGACACGTGTAACATTTGGTGGACACGTGCAAGAGGTTTTTAGCTCCAAATTGTTCCATCTGAAAGAGGATATCCAAAGAAGCAAATTTGGGTGAAAATGTCTGGACACATGCAACTTAATATGGATACGTGCAGGGGTCATTTAGCTCAGAATTGCACCCAATTTTACCCATGGATAGATAACTTAAATCTCTACAAGTTTACTTTTGACCTCGAGTTGTTTTGAGTTCTGTAGAGAAAGTTATGAGTAAATTACACACCAATACGTGCAGACAGAGGTGTGGACATGTGCATGGACATGTGTAGGTCTTTTTTAGCTCAGAATTGCACCAAATTTCACCAGTGGATAGAGGACTTCAATATCTACAACTTTGCTTTTGACCTCAAGTGAATTTGAGCACCGTGGAGAAAGTTATGGTTATAATACCAACAATAGTGCATGTAGAGCACAGTTCACCAGATGAAGGGCTGAGATCTATTTATCCTTAAAGAGGTGATCTAATGGGTGAGATCTATTCAAGAATAGATCAACGGTGGAGAATTGGATGCTTTATTAGGTTAAAAGAGAGGCTCTAACCTAGATCCAAGGGCTGAGATTACATAAAAGAAAGAGATCAATGGCTAGGAGTTGGCTACTGGCTATATGGGAGGAGATTAGGGTTATATGATGATATATATACCTAAATTTCATCCTAACCTATGGTGTGGGAAGATAGAGAGCTCCAAAGCACTTTTATTGATAATATTTGAGAAAAAGAGAGCTATAGTGATTGAACATCAATTGAAGATCATAAATCAGTCACAATAGGTATGTTCTGATCATTCAAGAGGTCAGAAGGAGGAACCTTAAAGGAGAAGGATTAGACTTCAACAACAAGAGCTTCAATTTGATTTCTCACAGGTTGGTGGTTCTATCAGCTTGTGGTTAGGTTATTGAGACAAAGGAGTGTCACGTCCCCCGAATTCCAGGGAACCCGGAACCGGGTACATGACTTCCCTTGCCCGCACCCAAAAGGTCAAGGGGTTGGTGACTAGCACCAAAAGAGATTACACCGCGGGTGCTGTCTCAAATATGCAACCCCGTACGATCATACATCAAAGGTAATCCTGTACTTTCCCATATATCATCATGCATACAAAGAATCAAACAATCATACGGACATCACATCATACAAGTATGCAAATACAACCGTCCACGGACCCATGTCCGGGATATCACATAAAACAATACGAGAATATAACCGTATCATACATCGGAGTAGGGGCGTCCTCCTGGAAGAAAGTCCTCCACTAGTCTCGGGTCACACCTGAAAAGGGTAAACAACAAGTAGGGGTGAGCGACAAGCTCGGTAGGTGACCCTAACACTCCACATCATGCAACACATATAAGTCTATACTATATGCTTAGTGTACTCGTGCACCGTGTAGTGTGCAAAATCATCGGGACTCGACTGCAACAAACATCAGGACAACTTGTCCACGATCCTCCATGGGATCCCAGCTCAGGGCACTCGGCCCTAGCTCCACGAGCTCAACGGCTCAACTCAGGCCTTAGCTTTGTCCACAGCTAATATGCCCGGCCCACGGTCGCCGCACAGCCTGCCACGGTGCATATGCCCGCCACGTCAACCACATAGCACCATCGGTGCATCACGGTGAAAACCCAAACAAGTCACGGAGTCCATGCCCCAATACCTCACACCAACATACTAACATTAGTATGGCATGTCATTTTCAATATTCCTTTCGAATCGTAGCGTATTCACAAGTAAGTCTTTAATCCTTGATTTATGAAGGAAGTACCCATAGCGACTATTTTCTTGAAATCAAAAGTCCCGGCATTGGGTTCCCATAGCATAAATAAGATAATCTGATTTTTGGGGATTTTTCCGAGATGTCTAACCCCACTTTCCAAAAATTCACCACTACGAACTTTTAGGTTTTTCCGAGATTTTACACTAAAACCCAATTTTCACATTTTGAAATAGTGGGAATTAATTTTTCTAGTATTTTTCTTTGAATCCAAATGGGGGGTATTTCGTTATTTACATAGTAACTTAAGTAGATACTTAAGTGTGTAGATGGGTATAGGTTACTTTGTAAATAGGTCCAGTCCAAACCGTATTTCGAATCGCCGGTGAAACTACATTTTCGAATCTGCCTTTCTTGTATTTCGAATCCGTATTTTCGAATCTCTTTTCGGACCGCCTTCGACTCTCGAACCTACACTCGAACTACCTTCAAAACTACCTTCGAAGTACCCATGAACTGCCTTGAAACTCCTTCGAAGTACCTTCAACCTTCGAAACGATACTCGAAAATTTCACATTCGACACTCGAAATTACACTACATCGAACCTACCTTCGAACCTTCGAAATCGCACATTCGAAATTTCCAATTTCCATTCGATCTCATCGGTCGTTTCTTCTGTTCACCACGACGATTCTTGTTCATCATCGTTTTTCACTTGTTTCTCGTCCGGATTCAACCCAGAAACCTCCAGGACCTTTCGAATCTCACAAAACTCATACCTAATACTATATATTAGGTTTTAAATCACGTCTTACCCCTCGAACGCATTTTAAATACAAGTTTCAACCCAAAATTGGTTTTTCCCCAAATTCTAGGGTTCAACACGAATTTGCATGATTTCATCAAATTCTTACATGTTAATCCAAAAAAACAAGAAGAAAAGGGTGAAGAATCAGTGGAACACCTACCTGGAATGATTCTTGATGCTTGAACGAGCTCAAAACGCCCCAAATCGCCAAGGCCTCCAAGCTTCCTTCTCTTTCTCTCTCTAAGCTCTCCAACGCAGATGCGAAATGCTAAAACATAACGTGAAGCTCTCTTTCCCCTATTTATATTTTTGCCAGTCAACTAACCTAGTCAACCATTGACCCATCAATAATTAACCTCCAAGGTCCCGAACTCCAAATTGAGTCAAACTACGGTCAAAAACGCTCGAAATGACGAGCACAATACTACACAGATATTAGTACACCCAAATGATCGCTCAAACGCAAAGTCAACCAATAGACCCCGAAAAGTCAACAATCGGGTCAAACGGGGCCCCGACTCGGAATCGGGCTCAAGTACAGTCAAAATGCTCACATTGACGGCTACACTACCGTCTGGATAGTTACATTCCCATAGAATGACTATCTCTCAAGATTACCCAAATACGAGTCTTTACGGTGAGCCTGGTTGTGTTTGATTTGAGAAATCATTCTTATACTCTTTGTAAATCTAGAACCAGTGAGGTTTAGCTATATTTGTGTTGATTGTAATTGGGTAGTGAACCCAAGGGCAGAGACCTTAAACTTGTATTGAGGCGTGAGCCTTGGGTAGTAGTGTGTTATCCTAAACCGCATAGTGGAGATTCTGTGGTTAGCAAATTGCTAATCACACCGTGGACGTAGCTCTACACATTGTAGGGTGAACCACGTAATTGTTGTGTGCCTTTTCATTGTTGTTCCTTTTGTTTGGCATACAAACACAGAAATTGAATAGACTAAAGAGATCATTAAGGGTAAAAAGGAAAAGGGGTAAAAATTATATTTATACACTGATTCACCCCCCCTCTCGGTGCGTATTTGGGAATTTCAATGGTATGTTATGATCATCTCATGTGGATGTGTCTTCATCGGAGATATCCACTCCGACGACTATCGGAGAACTTGGAGTTAGAAGGCCAAAGACAGATCTTGAACTCACCAATAACGAAAGAGCCTGGTAGTGTGCAAGCGAAAAGGCTCCGGTGTATGTAACATCGTCTTTGGACTCGAAGCTTTCCACGACGTCCAGGGCTGCACGACGATGAAAGCGCCTGCAGGATAAACCGACAATCCTTTATGAGGGAAGTCGGTCCCAAATGCAGAACGTCATCTATGCTCTCAGGCAGAACTTTGAGAGCCTCAATCATAAACTTGGCGAATCCCTCGAGAGCATCTATCGGAGATTCGGCAAGCTCATCCTTGAGCTGAAACCGTTTATGAGCACTACACTCGGTTCCAAATCAATGACAAATTTTTCCGCTCCTTGCCGGATTGCTACTACTCCAAGCGGCTCCAGATAGCAAGCAGACAAGAACTAGCAATATGTTCTCCTTGAATAACTATATGGAGAGCTACGAACTCATGAGGTCGGGTTCAAATACACCGACCGAGATGAGAAAATAGCTCGAAAAGAAAAGGGGTAGCTTTCAAAGCTACTGAATGTTTCAGCATATAACGGGATGATGATACGAAAGAGTCAGAGAACTCTGACTCGGACACTAAAGAAGAAATAACTCTTCTGGTCAAATCCTTCGAGCGATTTCTGCGAAAAAGCAGAAAAGGATTCAGAAGGAAGTAGTGATCGGAGTTGAATTCCTAAGAATGCTACAACTGTGGGAAACCCGGTCACTGGGTTAAAGACTGTAAATCCAAATCAAAGACGGCCAATAAAAATGACAAGGGTAAACCCCGAAGCTCCATCTCATAAAACAGAAAGGACAAGAGGAAATCGTTCGTCACAAAGTACGTCGGTGGCTCGGAAGAAGAGGAGGAATCCTCCGATGATGAGCCAACCCCAAAGCCAAACGTCTGCCTTATGGAAAATACTGAGGTACCTTTTATCTTTGAGCTCAAGAGTAAATTAGAATCTCTTACTGCTGAACGTGATCATGAAAAGAATGAGAGGCTAATAATTACTCAAATATACAAAGATATGGAAAGTCAGACTAAACGTCTTGAATTTCTTGTTGAAAGACTTGAAAAGGACATAGTTGACTTTAGGAGTAAAGAGGCTTGGTATCGTGATCTTTGAGCTGAAAATCATTTGCTAAATACCAACCTAATCGACCTAACTATTAGTCTTAAAAGACTCTAGAATGAACTTGAAAAGGAAAAGGAAATAAATCGTAAGTGGCTAAAATCGGGGGAAATAGTCTCTACATTTAGGATTGATCCAGACGATATCCGAGTTAAACCTGGCCATGGCTCCGAACCATCAACCTCCACACAAGCTACCGAGTGTCCCTCGGATTCCATTCCAAAACTAACCAACCTGTATCTTGTTAGTACATCTAAACCGTTGGATGGTTTCATTTCAGGTGGCACCATAGTTTATGACTGTGGAAGAGAGGCTGTTACTGATGATCCCGAAGTAGTAGCACCCGTACCTATCGATGAAAGGAAGATTGCTGCAGTTAAATTCGAAACTGTAGCATCCAAAAAGAAAGGAAAGGCTAAGGCTGACGCATCTAGGGCCAAGAGCGCGTCACCCAATCGCAAAGGATTAGGCCATAGGGAACAGAGTATAAAAGTTATAAAACCTAAGAAACCTGTATCCCTTGTTAGTGCTCCGCATCATAGTGTCTGTTCCATTTGTAGAGAAATAGGTCATTATCACTATGAATGTTGGAGTTTATCTGATGACTGGCATTGTAATCAAATTCATATTAATAAAGCTCAGTTCATCAAAAAGGGTTTTTCGAGTAAATCAAAATCAAAATCTTAAAGGAATCACTCTCCCAAGAAAACCCGAATAAAAGAAGCAACTAACCCTAATAAAGTTAAGTCAACATGGAAAGCTAAGGTTCCTAACAAAGTAAAATCCGAAAATGTTGACACTGTTGTTGTTTCTCCTCACCGCCCAAAACAAGTTTAGGCACCAAAATTATAAATTGTTTTCTTGCAGGAGCATCTCTGGAATGCATTGCTGGACCACTTGAAGTTAAAGATCAATCAAAGCAAGTGGACCCTCGATAGTGGATGCTTCGAACATATGACGGGTGATCAGTCTTTGCTTGTTGAAGTTACTTACAAACGAGGCCCATCCGTATCATATGGTGACAACAATAAAGGTAAGACTGTGGGATATAGCACTTTAACTAATGGCTGTGTATCAATTACCAAAGTTGCACTAGTCGAAGGTTTGAAGCATAATCTGCTGAGTGTCAGTAATTTATGTGACAAAGAATTTACTGTTTCCTTTATGTCCAATACCTGCACAGTTAGGGAAAACTTATTCGGAGATATTAAGTTATTCATATTAAGAGATGGGGACATATACTCAGTGGTCTTAAGAAATAATTCTTCTGATCCTGTATGTTCTTCATTGAAGCATCAGATTGAAATTCCCAAATACGCACTGAAAGGGGGGGTGAATTAGTTTATCAATATAATTTTTGTACCCCTTTCCTTTTTACTCGCGATAATCTCCTTAGTCAATTCAATTACTGCATTTGTATGCCAAACAAAAAGAAACAACAATAATGAGGCACACAATAATTACGTGGTTCACCTTACAATGTGTAGAGCTACGTCCACGGCGTGATAGCAATTTGCTAACCACAAAATCTCCACTATGTTGTTTAGGATAGCACACTACTATCCAGGGCGCATTGCCTTAATACAAGATTAGGGAACTCTGCCCTTAGGGTTCACTACCCAATTACAATCTTCTCAAAATCTAAACAATAACTGAATCACATTGATTCCAGCCTTACAATCATAATAAATTGATTTCTCAGTACCAAAGCCTAAACAACCAAAATACAAGTTGATTTCGATCACCAACATATGAGAAATCTAAATAGTAGCTGTTGTTGTTGTAGACTAGCCCTTTAATTCTAGGGTTCCTCCTGCTGATCTCTTGGATGACTAGAACACACCCATTGTGACTGACTTATGATCTTCAATTGATGTTCAATCACTCTAGCTCTCTTTTTCTCAAGTATTTTCAATAAATATGCTCTGAAGCTCTCTATCTACCCAAGTCCGACGGATTTGGGAGCATCATGGTGGTGGTGGATCGATTCAGCAAGTATGCAACATTCATTCCAACATCACCTGATTGCAAAGTTGATGAAGCAGCTCGCGTATTTTTCAAGAATGTAGTGAAGTTGTGGGGAATTCCGCAAAGCATCATAAGTGATCGAGATCCCTGCTTCACTGGAAAGTTTTGGCACGAGCTGTTCAAGCTATTGGAGACGGAATTGAACTTCTTGACAAGTTTTCATCCCCAAACCGATGGCCAGACGGAGCGCATCAATGCCCTTCTGAAACAATACCTGTGGCACTATGTTAGTGCCCATCAACGAGACTGCGCGAAGTTGCTCGATGTTGCTCAGTTTTCGTATAACCTCCAACGGAGCGAAGCGACAGGGAAAACCCATTTGAAATTGCTACAGGACAACAACCACTTACTCCAAGTGTTGTTGTCTCATCTTACACAAGCAACAATCCCTCCGCTTACAAAGTCGCAAAGGAGTGGCAGGAAGAATCAGATATCACAAGGGCGTGTCTCAACAAGGCCGCCAAGCGGATGAAGAAATGAGCCGATACCAAGCGACGTCCGAAGGAGTTTGCGGTGGGAAGCAGAGTGATGGTAAAGCTATTGCCAAATCAGTTCAAGTCTCTCCGCCAAGTACACAAGGGCTTGGTCCGAAGATACGAAGGCCCCTTTCCGATCATCAAACGGATAGGGAAGACAGCATACCAAGTCTAACTGCCTCCGAGACTAAAGATTCACAACGTCTTCCATGCAAGCCTACTCAAGCCATTTCACGAGGACGCCAAAGATCCAAGTCGCGGAGAATCAAGTCGAGCACCAACCGCCGTCGTCACCACGTTCGACAAGGAAGTGGAGCACATCCTAGCCGACCGAGTGATACGAAGACGAGGAGTTCCCAACTACTTGGAGTACTTGATCAAGTGGAAGGGCCTGCCCGATCAAGAAAACAATTGAGAGCGTGAAGACCTGTTGTGGCAGTTCGCAGACCACATCAAGCGCTACAAGGAAGCAGACGTGACGAGGACGCCACGAGCTTAAGTGGGGGAGGATGTCACGGTCCGGAGCCTCACGGCACATTTTTGTAACATATTTAAGTCATTTGTAATGATTGTATAGCTCATAGAAAGAGTTAGCACTTGTATAGGCCATTTGTACTCTCACACTAACTTGATGTCTCCTGGTGCCAGTTGTAAAAATGTTCTAAATCTTATATGTGGAGCAAAGCTCTAGTGTTGAAACTTGTACTTGACATTTGTGTTAATATAAGTTTTCTCACTTTCAGGCATTCTCTACAACTTTCATAAATCGTTGTCCGTTGTCCCGAACGACTCTAAACATTCACTCAAACTTAAACAGCTTACTTAGTTCGTAAAGTTTCCGCTAAGCGATTAAGTATCGCATGAGTTAGCTCGTCATAAGACTAACTCCGTGACATGATGCTTTCTTCTTGTGTAATAATATGCTCTATATTAGTCTGATAAAAATGACTACTCAAACAATTTAGATTGAGCCAAAAGTCTAAGGGCATGTTTGTTTCACCTGTTTTCTGTTTTCATTTTCAAAATGTGATAGCTGTTTTCGAGTATAAAAAACATAAAACTGAAAACAATAAAATGTTGTTTTCATTCTTTAGGACAAAAAAAATGAAAACAAGTTTTTGTTGTTTTTAATTTTTAATTTTTTGTAGCCAAAAACAACTATTACATTTTGAAAACGAAAACAGAAAACACCCCAACCAAACATGTCCTGAGTAATTGCCAAAAACTATTCACATTTACAAATATCATTTCTGTCTCAAAAAACTAATAATTGTTTCCTTCCCCCAATATCGGCATCCTAATAAATATAGCGTTGGCGAAGGGCTACGCGCACCTCCACCGCCACCCCCCCCCAACGGTAGAGGTAAGCCATGCAAAGTGGTCAATCAGCGAATCTTCTTATTCTGGTCCTTCGGTTCAATGCGTCGTTTTGATATTTTCTTAAGCATCACATCACCATCGATTCCGCTCTAGATCGCGCCGATTCGGGGATTTACTCAATTAGTTTGGTTTTATTTTGGTCTATCCATTTATTTATTTATACATGCATGCTTAATATTTCAATTAATTCAGTACCTCTAATAATATGAGGAGAAAATGTGCAGCTTCTGCATTTGCTGGTAATGTGTGTAGCCTAAATCGTCTCCTCTCCTTCTGTTTTGGAGTCCTTTTCACTGAGTCCGTCCTCAGGATGGTAAGTGTAATTACTTAATGGCGGCAACAATCATTTATTATTAATTTATTCACCCCCCACCCAGCCACTTTAGTATCTCTCTATTTCTATAGGTTGTGACCAAAAGTTATTCAGATGGGAAAAGTTTTTCAGATCAGGAAGCTGCAACTGGAATCAAGCCCAAGGCTGAAGGTTTGGACTGTGATATGCCACCTCAAACCATGTCCTCGAGGAACGTTGGGGTAATCTTCAATTAATAGTATGTTGCTTGCGAGTTGTGGTTCATTTATTTCTACGTTATAATTAGCCACTTTGCGTGGCTGCTCACCCTTTACAGTTCTTTGCTCCAGTCAAGTCACTTAGACAAAATACTAGTTTTTTCTAATATAAAATTTATTATTTAAGCCGGAAAAATGTTGGGATTTTTTGGTCTGCAACTCTGCTCTAAACAAACCTACTGCTTCAATATATGTTGTAACTGACTTTTGTTTTCTTGGGTACATCCTTTCGGTTTTAAGTTTCTCTAGTGCTAAAAAATTTAGATAATTCATTTTATGGTATAATATTGCAATGACTTAATATTATTTTTACTATTATTATTTTGATATTTCTTAATATCTAATTATAGGACAATGTAGCAAGTTCATCAGGAAGTAATATAAGATCATCCTTTATATCAATGGGATTCTCAGCATCTCTCGTGGACAAAGTACTTGATGAAAAAGGTATGTTATGCACCTAGACCTTGCATTTTTGTATTGGGTGTGGATGGAGTGAAATGTGAGGCATTCTTATACATAAGATTTTAGTTAATACATAACATCAAAAGTATTTCATAGATTCTTTGTCTCCATTATTTGCCTCATCATCTTTATCTTAACTAATTGTCTGGTTGGTAAATGAATTTTATTAGTATGATAAATCTATGATGATTAATAGAGATTTAGAGAAGTATCGGTAACTGCATGAGTCATCATATCATCCAATTGGTTTACTTTTTTAATATAGGAAACCTTCGTTACACCAGAATTTAGATTATCCTTGATGTAATTCATATTGAGTTCAATATGCTTCATACGATCATACTATACTGAATTATTAGCTGTCTCAATGACAGCTATGTTATCACAAAAGAACATCATTGGTTTCTGAGGGCCATAAACAAGGTCTTGCAAAAGATTACGTAGCCATGTAAGCTCTTGAGTAGCTTATTGAAAATCATGATATTCGGCTTCTGCACTAGACAAATAAATCACATTCTGTTTCTTGCTCCATCAAGTTACTAAATTACTACTCACAAATGATATATACCCCGAAGTAGACTTTTTGTCTAATTTAAATCCAGTAAAGTCAGAGTCAGTGTATCCCATAATGTCTAGGTGTCCATGCTTGAAAAATAGAATACTTTTGTCTGGAGAAGACTTCAAATAAGTCAGAATACGGTTCAGAACACTCATATGTCGATCACTCGGATTATATATGAATTGGCTCGCAGCACTAACTGCATATGAAATATCAGGTCTAGTGTAAGTCAGATAGATTAATTTTTCCACTGACCTTTGATATTTCTCTTTGTTCGTTGGAATCTGATCAAGATAGATAGTTAGACTATGGTTCATCTCAATAGGAGTATCAGCAGGTGCGCAAGCCGAGTTATCAGTTTTAGCTAGGAGGTCTAGAACATACTTCCATTGAGAGAGAAAAATTTTCTATTTGGATTGGGATACTTCAATGCCAAGGAAGTATTTTATAGACCTCAAGTATTTTATCTCAAACTCCTATGTCAAATGGCAATGAAAATTTTCTATCTCAGATATGTTATTACATGTGAAAATCATATTATCAACATAAATAAGTAACAAGGTAATATTATCATCATTCCTTTTATAGAACAAAGTGTGATTAGCCAAAGACTGCTTGAAATTATATCCCTGCATTAAATGGCTCAATTAGCCAAAACCAAGCCCTTGATGACTGTTTCAAACTATATAATGCCTTTTTTAGCTTGCATATCTTTGCTTCTTTTGGTGTAAAACTAGGAGGAGGATCTATATATACTTTTTCTATCAAATCACTACGAAGGAAGACATTCTTCACATCAAACTAGCGTAATGGTTGGTTTAAGTTAGCTGCAAGAGATAAAATAACTTTAACAGTACTCGTATTAGTCATAAGAGCAAAGATTTCTTGGCAGTCATTCCCATACGTCTGTAACTTTTGCCAATGGGGGTTGGGCCTCTTTGATGCCTTGTGGGCCGCATGGTTTGAGTTTGGAAATTCATCTGCGCGTGTTGGGACTTTTTCTCTCAATTTGTATGGTTTGAGCTAGGGTATGGTGCTTTTATTCGCTTTTGGGATGATGTGTGGTGTGGTGTCTTGCCCCTGAAGCGCAATTACCCGGAGTTGTATCGGATTGCTTGCTCCCCTTATGCTTTTGTGGCCGACGTTCATTATCTATAAAGTACTGCCATGCAGTGGAAGGTGATGTTTTTGTGAGCTGCCCATGATTGGGAGTTGGAAGCTTTCTCATTCTTTTTCGAACGTTTGTATTAAGTTGCTCTTGTATAGTTGGAGGCCGATAGGCTTTGTTGGCAGCCCGATCGGGAGCGTGATTTTTAGGTTCGGAGCCTGTACTCTCTTTTGATGCTTACTCAGCCAGGGACATTCCCGCGGCGAGTGTGTAAAAGGCGTGAGTTCAATCTCGAGTTGCCTTTTTTGCTTAGACTAGAGTACTTGATAGGATTCTTACGGTTGATAACCTGCGATGTCGGGGTTTTGTTCTCGTCGGTGTTTTATGTGTAAGGCTTCGGCGGAGTTTGTAGATCATCTATTTATGCATTGTCCATATGTTCGGGAGTCGTGAAACGTGATTATGGGCTTGTTTGGCTTTCTTTGGGTGATGCCGTCGGCCCTTCTTGGGTTGTTTGAATGCTGGCTCAAGGGTGTGGGGTGCCGTTTGGTGGTGTGGAGAGCTGTCACTCATTGTCTTCTTTGGTGTATTTGCCGTGAGCTAAATGGCCGAGTGTTTAATGATAGCGAGTGTTCTCCGTCAGAGATCACCATTCTTTTTTTTTTCGAAATTTGAGAGAATGACTTTTTGCTTCGGGCATATTGTCACTTTTGTCTGTTTCTGATATTGTTTATGGATGTTGTTTTTGAATTTGCTATTTTATGTTCTTTTAGTGCACACTGCTTTTCATGCGTTCCTTTCATTTTAATAAATTTTTTTATTTATTAAAAAAAAACTTTTGGTAACTAATTTGGTCTTATATCTTTCAACTGTTTCATTTGACTCATACTTCACTGTAAACATTCATTTGTATTCCACTGTTTTCTTATTTTAAGTTAACTCAATTAGTTCCCAAGTGGAATTTTTCAATAAAGCTTTCATTTCCTCTACCATAGCAAACTTTCATTTGGAATCTTTTAGAGTTTTCTGAAAATGGCTAGGAACAGATACAAAAGACAAATGAAAAACAAAAGTATGGTGAAATTTAGACAAACGATGATAGGAGATGAAGTTAGAATTGGAAGGTCGCCCTAGAAGAATATGTATGACATACATAAGGAGGACATTACACCATCTCCCCTTCTAATGGCCTTGAAGGTGGATTGGAACGAGGCATCATTTTGACATAGGAATGAATGTCCTGTTAACACAAGTGACACTAAGACTTTGAATGTGATTTTACATTCAATCGTCGTAAAACAGTCTTAATAACTATATTTAACAATTGGCAAAACCATTGAGGGAAGAAAAATATTGATCCTGACCTAAATTGTTAAGGGTAAACTCAAACACTCATGGACAATGATATATATATATATATATATGTATATATGACGGTGTTTAAATATTTAAATTTTAAGAATTGAGTTTTTTTTAATGATTCCAAATTAAAATTTTCTTTTAGAAGTATGAAATTTTAAAGAACCAGGAATTGTAAATTGATGGCATCATTCTATTTCAATATATTAATATTATTTTATTTATGTTAAACTATGCAATGTGTGGTTGTTTTTCAAAAAGCCTAGTTAAGGGGTATCATTTACTTGACACATGTCCATAGCCTCTTTGACTTTAATATGCAAATTTTAACTTTATGATATGGGGGAATGTTTGTGAAACTAATGAAATCATTGATATTGTTTTTCGTTATAGTTTTTGTTATCCTCAATCTAATCTTTTTAATCTTTTAATATTGAAACAAAATTTACACAGTAATCCTTTTAATCTTTTAATATTGAGACAAAATTTACACAGCCATATATGCTTAATGTAATAAATTGTATAAAAAAACAGTTAAGAATATTCTAGAGCTCAGACTAACAAATATTTTGGGTCTAAAAATATCAAAATACTCCTATATTTATGTTCAATTATTTTGTTAATCTTATGCAATTTGTGTTATTGTATGCATATGCATTATTTTATTGGGTGTCTCATTTTACTGCTTTGATGCATATATCTCATTGACTTTATTCATTAAAGTTAATATGCAACATTTTTTTTATCATGTCAATTTTACATATTAAATAATGTTAGACAATATTTTGTTATTTTGATTTGAAATTATACTTTTTTTTCATGTAAGTTATTTTAAACTTCATCAATAGACTTATCCCATGTTACTATATATATATTATAATAATGGAAATTTAATTATGTATGATTTAGTCCGATTTAATTTAATATATATATATATATATATATATATATATATATATATATCAATCAAGTACTACAATGAAACTCACATTGCTGGCTGTCTATTGTTATATAATATAAATTAGAACCATATAGGACAAAAAGGGATATATGATAGACAATTTATAATTAGATGCCCAGGGCGACGCTTTGGCGACAATATTCATAGTGATGTATAACGGCAATGTGCGACACGCGCATGACACAAGGCGACGCTTCGGCGACCGCCAGGTCGCGCTTCTTTCTCACATTGGTGCTGTCGGGCCTCTCGCGGCGGCTGTTGGCAACAACGTCCAACCCTCTTCGCAGGTCCTTCGGGTGGAATCAAAGACATTCGAGGTGCAATTTCAAGGTTGGGCGGTTCGGATCGTGGAGAGGAGTAGGTTATGGGTCAGAGCTGTCTCAAGCTGTCTCATGCAGTCGGGTGGTGGCGGCCTAGCTTGGGCGTGTTCTGGCGAAGATGGCCGGCCTTTCGCTGGCCAAGTTTGAGACGCGCTCCTTTCGTGAGGGTGCCACGGTTTACCTAGCGCAGAGGAGGCGTAACCCGAACGGCAGTTTCATCTCTTTCTTGGCTGTTGGTCCGTCTAGTTCTAAGGGGACTCTTTCATCCCTGCTGGCCGCGATGCGCTTGACTGGGCTGGGCTGTGCAACTTGCTCGATGCGATGCTTGGCGGGCGATGGGGTCGTGGCGGCATGGATGGGGTCCCGGCAAGCGTCTCTGCGTGCGCCTTTGTGCGTGCCTCTGAGAGGCACGCAGCGCTGTCTGGTAGCGATGCTGGGCGATCGTTCCGTGAAGTGGTGTCCAGCGGCATTGGTGCAGAGTGGCCAGCGGCAAGCGATGTTGGCGCTTGTGTCGATGTGACCATCCGGTGAAGTTGGGCGTCGGGGTTTGGGGTGACTGGTGTGTGGTTCACGCGGGGGTTCTTTCCGCATAGCCGGTCGGGGATGGTGGTGCTTCTCTTCTGGCGCCTCCTCCTGTGGTGGATTCTGTGCCGCTGCAGCCATTTATCTCCTCGGCAGTCTTGAGGCTGGCTTCTTCGCGAGCGCAGGCTATAGATGCCGTTGGTGCGGGTGTGCTTTCCTTGGGGTTGCCTCGCTCTTGGCATTTCGAGCAGGGGGATGGCAGCAAGCGTAGCCCCTCAGTTAAAGCCTGTACCCAGGCGGCTAGGGAGTGGGTGGGGGCCGATCTGGTGGGGGTTGTGGCTATTGCTGGTGGTGGTGACTCTGGCGGGGGTCATAAGGCTAGGGGGGATGCCCCGCTGCCCATGCAGCTTGGTCTGGCCCGGGGGGGGGCGCCGGGCGGGTCTGCGGGTGTGTGTGCTCTGGCCGTGGTCAGTGGTTCTGTTTCGGAGGATGGGGAGGCTGGTTTGGACTCTGATAGTGATGTGGTGGGGCAGCCTGAGGGGCATCAGCAGAGTGGACAGGTCGTTCAGCCTCTCCTTGCTACTGGTCCGCTCATTGATGCTCTCATTGTGCATCCTTCCTATACGACGGAGTTAGAGTGGGTCTTGCGGAAGCATCGGGCCATTGGCAAGGTGTTAGGGGTGTCCTCCTATGAGGGCAATGAGCAAGCCATTTTTGACTTGTTGAGGGCCATTGAAGCGTGGCATGAGGCCCGTAAGGCTGCTGCCCCTCTTCGGCAGCTTGTGAGCGTAGGCTCTAAAGGTGTTCAGGAGCTTCAAGGGCTTGTTTCTTCGGTTAACTATGGTGCAGGGGGTTCTTGGCCTTCGCGGGTGGGCAGGTCGTTCAGCCTCTCCTTGCTACTGGTCCGCTCATTGATGCTCTCATTGTGCATCCTTCCTATACGACGGAGTCGGAGTGGGTCTTGCGGAAGCATCGGGCCATTGGCAAGGTGTTAGGGGTGTCCTATGAGGGCAATGAGCAAGCCATTTTTGACTTGTTGAGGGCCATTGAAGCGCGGCATGAGGCCCGTAAGGCTGCTGCCCCTCTTCGGCAGCCTGTGAGCGTAGGCTCTAAAGGTGTTCAGGAGCTTCAAGGGCTTGTTTCTTCGGTTAACTATGGTGTAGGGGGTTCTTAGCCTTCGCGGGTGGGGTCGGTGAATGTGTTGGCTATTCGTGGGGACCTTGAGTTATCCCAATGAGTTTGAAAATCTTATTGTGGAATGTGCAGGGGCTTCATGATCGGGCTAAGTGCCTTTGCCTTAGCAATTTATTCCAAGAGTGGAAGGTTGACATTGTTTGTTTGTAGGAGACTAAGTTGGAGCTTGTGTCGGAGGACCTCGTGAAGCTTTTGTGGCGCGGTCATTTTGTGGATTGGATCTTTCTTGGTTTTGTGGGGGCGGCTAGTGGCATTTTGTTGATGTGGGACAGCCATGTTATTTGCAAGTTGGCTGATGTTGTAGGTCAGTTTTCGTTGTCTTGCAAGTTTCAAAATGTCGGGGATCATAGTGTGTGGATGTTCTCGGGGGTGTATGGTCCTCACCTTGCCAATGCTCGGAGTTTGTTGTGGGACGAGCTTACTGGATTGCACAATTGGTGGGGGGTGCCATGGTGTATCGGTGGGGATTTCAATGTGATGCGTTTCCCTTCTGAGAAGACGGGTTTGACGGGGTTTACTCCTTCGATGCTTGGGTTTTCGGAGTTTATTGATGCCTTGGGGTTGGTGGATCTTCCACTGATTGGTGGGCGTTTCACGTGGTTTAATAACCGCGTTCAATCATCCTTTTCTAGGCTTGACTGGTTTTTGGTTTCTGTGGATTGGGCTGGGCAATTTGTGCATCTCCGTCAGTCGAGGTTGAGTCGGTGGGGTTCTGATCATTTTCCTGTTCTCTTGGAGTGTAGTCCTTTGCCGCTGTGCCGTCGGCCTTTTCGCTTTGAGAACATGTGGCTGCTGGCCGATGGTTTTGTGGATCGGGTTCGGTCTTGGTGGGAGTCCTACCGCGTTGTGGGAACTCCGAGCCACATGTTTGCCTTCAAGTTGAAATTGTTGAAGGGGGATTTGAAGCTGTGGAATGCTGCTGTTTTCGGTTAGGTTGGCGTTCAGAAGTACACTTTGATGGCGGACTTCAGTGCTCTTGATGCGGTGGTTTTGCTTCGGCCTTTATCGGAGGTGGAGAGGGCGTGCCGGGTTATGTTCGCCTCTTCTCTTGAGCGGCTTCTTTTGATGGAGGAGGTTTCTTGGCAGCCATGGTTCGAAGTAGCGGTCGCGGACAACTCGTTGCATCTCGGGCAAGATACAACTTTTGGCATAAAATAATATTCAAAAAAAAAAAAAATCATAAAAAAATCTGAAAAAATCAAATCATTATATTAGAACCATCAAACAAGTAAAATAAATGATTTGAATTGTATGTTATGACTTCAAACATAAAAAAAGACGCTAGAGCATAATTTTTTATTGAGAAGTAAGCAAATTTTATTAGGAAAAGATTACCCACAGAGTGCTCGAAGAACAGAAATACAATAACAAGCTCAAAAGGAGTATACATTAACATCACAAATGAAAAAAAAAATAATACACGCCCAAAGCAAATATTCACTCCCTCAAATGACAGAAAAAATAAGAGAAAGATCGGTAGTAGACCGCTCCCGATCATCAAACAAACGCATTCTGCTCTCATGTGTTAAATAAATAACTAAATTTATTTAGTCTGTTAAATAAAATGTATTTAAACAAATACATCTATTAAATAAATTTAATAACACGCTATGTGTTATTATAAATAAATAACACATAGCCATGCTATGTGTTATAAATAATTAACACACTGTATGTATAAATAAATTAGACATGGTATGTGTATAAATAAATTAGACACGGTATGCGTTAAATAAATAAAGTGTTAATGGATTTTAAATAACTAAATTAATATAAATAAATTAAATCAGATTAATAAATAAAACACACGCGCACCTCGAAGGCTCGCGAAGAACGCTAACGCCGACAGCGTGCGTGTGTATCCGACTCGGCAGCGTCAGCGATAACGGAGGCGGTAGTTGGCATCGGCAGCGACAGCGGCAGCGTTTTCCCGTCGAAGAAGAGAAGATGAGGAAGAAGAGGAAGAAGAGAAGATGAGGAAGAAGAGCCGTCGGCGTGAAGGATTTAAAATAAATCGTCGGAAAAAGGAGTGGAGGAGGAAGAAAGGTAAGTCGATTTTTCTTATCAATTATTTCCGTCAATCACGGATGAATTTTCGTCTGTGATGCTGCGTCTCGGCCTGTCGTCGCCCGCTACGTTTCTTCTCGCCCGAGATCTCGGGCGATACCGGCGGGATGAAGTCAAAGCACGATTTCTTCGTACCGGGTTGGAATATCATACCGGGTCCTCCCGATACCGAGCCGACTCGGGCGATACATAGCGGTATCGCCCGATACTTCGAACCGTGTTGGCAGCAAATATCTTGGTTCCTATGGCTTAGAGAAGGGGACAAGAACTTTAAATTCTTTCACTGTATATCTAACTCTCATCGGAATGCTAACACTATTAGCAAGCTTCACATTGATGGTGTTGTCTCTATGAGTCAGGAGGCTATTCGAGTTCACGTTGTGGAGTTTTATGGGTCTCTTTTTCAGGAGGAGGATCATTCCCGTCCTCTTCTTGATGGGCTTCAGTTCGATATCCTTTCCACTGAGGATGTCGGGCGGCTTGATCATCCATTTGAGGAGGCAGAGGTTGAGGCTGTGGTTCGGGGTTGCAAGGGGGATAAGGCCCCTGGTCCGGATAGGTTCCCTTTGGCGTTCTTTCAGCATTGTTGGGCTGCTTTGCGGAGTGATGTCATGAGTGTTTGTGCGGAGTTTCAGGAGCATTGCCGTTTTGAGCGGAGTCTTAATGCGACTTTTGTGGCTCTCCTCTCCAAGAAGCCGGGTGCGGCTGACCTGACAGATTTTTGGCCTATTAGTTTGGTGGGGAGCATATACAAAATCATTGCTAAAGTTCTTGCTATTCGGTTGAAAACTTTTTGGGGCAACTGATTTCTCCTGCTTAGAGTGCCTTTGTACCTGGTTGGCAAATTCTTGATTCAGTTTTCATAGCGAGCGAGTGCCTTGATAGCCGTATCAAGGTTGCTCTTTCGGGGGCGTTATGTAAGCTTGACTTGGAGAAGGCTTATGATCATGTTAATTGGGGGTTTCTCCTTTATGTGCTTCAGCGGTGTGGTTTTTCGGCCAAGTGGCTGCGGTAGATCTCGTTTTGAATCTCCTCAGCCCGTTTTTCAATTCTTGTTAATGGCAGTGCCTGTGGTTTATTCTCGAGTTCCCGGGGCCTCCAACAAGGGGATCCCTTATCGCTTCTGCTATTTGTTCTTATTGTGGAGGCTTTTAGTTGCATGGTGGGCAAGCCACCTGGGCTGGGCTTCTTTCTGGATTTTTCGTTGGCGGTCCGGACAGGGGTTTACTTATCGTTTTGCATCTTTTGTTTGCTGCTGATACTCTCATGTTTTGCGAGGCGGATCCGAGGCATATTTTTTCATCTGCAGTCCATCCTTATGTGGGTTGAGGCAGCGTAAATCAGTTCTAGTGCCGGTTGGGGATGTGCTTTCTTTGTGGGGGTTGGCAGATATCTTAGGGTGTCAAACTTCGCAGCTCTCCCTATTGTATTTAAGTCTTTCGTTGGGGGCCTCTTTAAGACTACTGCTATTTGGGAGCCTATTATTGAGCGAATGGAGCGTCGTTTGGCTGGGTGGCGGCGTATTTACCTCTATAAGGGAGGTTGGCTCACTTTGATTCGGAGCACCCTCTTCCACTTGCCGACCTATTATCTTTCTTTGTTTCCTCTTCCTGCGGCTGTGGTTGATTCGGATGTATAGTGTGGTGATTTTTCCCTGAAACTTGTCTATTCAAAGCTGTTTCGTCTAGCGTGCCATCCCAACGCCTTTGTAGCTAATGTTTGTTCTCCTCGGGGTACTTCCTTGCAGTGGGAGGTGTTATTTTCGCGCGCTGCGTAGGATTGGGAGTTGGAAGCTTTCTCCTTTTTTTTTTGATATGTTGTATTCAGTTCCTTCGGCGAGGCCTAAGGAAGATCGGTTGTGTTGGCGTCCCCATCGGAAGCGAGGTTATCAAGCCCAGTGTTTTTACTCTCTTCTCATCCCCGTCCACACTGTGAGTTTTCCTTGGAGAAGTATTTGGAAAGCTCGAGTGCCATCCAGGGTTACTTTCTTCACTTGGACAGCGGTTCTGGGTAAGATTCTGATTGCTGATCATTTGCGGCGCCGGGGTTTCATTATTGTCAGTAGGTGTTTCATGTGCAAGGCTTCGTTGGAGTTCGCGGATCATCTTTTCCTTCATTGTCCATATGCTCAAGGGTTGTGGAATATGGTCCTAGGCCTATTTAGCATCCAGTGGATGATGTCTTCCTCTCTTTATGCGTTGTTTGCGTGTTGGCTAGGGGGTGTTGGACGGCATTTGGAGGTGTGGCGGGCTGTCCCTCATTGCCTCCTATGGTGTCTTTGGTGGGAGCGGAATGAGTGGGTGTTTGAGGATTGGGAGAGGCCTCTTTCCGAGCTTTCTTGTCTTTTTTTCCATTGTTTAGGGGATTGGATGTCTGTTTTGGGTGGTGTCCGTTGTTCTTCCTTATGGGATGTTCTTAATGTTTGTTCCTTTTGAGTTTGTTTTTGTCTTTTTGCTATAATTCTGCTTAACTTGTATTCGTGCGCTTCTTGTGTGCGATTTTTCATCTAATAAAATTTGACTTACTTATCAAAAAATAAATAAATTTAACATTCACATTTTTTTTCTATTACAGCATTTTTAAGGTTCTAAAGACTCAAATTCAATAAAAGAAAAACAAAAGCTATATATTTGAGACCACTTGGCTTTTAGTTTTGGCATTTTCCTATGTGGTTTGAACTTTGAATCTGCGGGGCCAGGGTTCGAAAATTCGTACAGAGGCGCCGCCTCTGTACGGCGCCTCGGCGCCTCAGCAGCTGAACGTACGGAGGTGGCCGCTCTGAGCCGGCGAACACTCGCCGGCCGTTCTGGGCGGGTGAGGCGGCCGCCTCACCGTCTGTACGCCCGCCTCACACACGGTACGGGGTGAGGCGGGCGACTTTATTTTTTTAAATAAAAAAATAACGTATAAAAAACGTATCATTTCACTCGCGACGCAGCCCTACCTCAGTACCCGACGCAGCCGCCTCGACCGACGATCGCTGCAATCGTCATCGACGATCTGTCCCTCGCCGCGCCGTGCCTCGACGCAGCCTGCCAGCTCGCCGCCCTCGACGCGCCTCCCAGCGCCTCGCTCGACGCAGCCTCGCCGAGCCTCGCCTCGCGTCGCGTCTGCCTGCCTTTTCCTCTCGCCCGATTCTGCGTCACTTCTCTCTCGCCCAATTCCCTCTCGCCCAATCCCTCTCGTGTGGCCGTGGTTGTGAGTATATATTATACTTAATATATATTTTTCTAATTGTTTTTATTTAATTAACATTATGTTATATATTAATAACATTAATATTAGTTTTTATGTTTAATTATTCAAATTGCAGTGTTGTTTATTGTTGTTGATCATTGAGCATACTTCCATTTGTGGTGTAATGGCAAGCAATCAAAGAAAAGATCCAGCTTGGAAGTATGGGATTGAAATTGAGAAAGATAAAAAAAAAGGATATAAGTATATTCGATGCAAATTTTGTGAAAAGGAAATAAGAGGGGGTGTATTTAGATTGAAGGAACATCTTGCAGGTAAAAGGGGTAATGTTGCCCCATGTCCAAAAGTTCAACCAGAAGTTAGAGATTGTAAAGTGTAAGACTATTATGATTGTAATATATTTCTATTAAAGTTGTGGAGAAATTTAAGTTATTTTAGTATGATAATATTTCCAGCATAAAATTATTGTGTAAGGTTGAGGCGCCCGCCTCGACCGTACTGAGGCGTTCGTATATCCGTACAGCCTTCGGCCGTACCGTTCCCGCCTCACGTATTTTTGAACCTTGTGCGGGGCAAAGGGGTTTTAAGGATATGTAAGGCAGGCAAGGCATTATTGTAAAATTTTAAAAAAACATTAATTATCAAATAAAAAAATTGTGAGGTTCAGTGCTTTTTTATTTTTATTATTTTGAAAAGCAATTTATGAAATTTTACTGATATATAAGTGATGGCATGGTGTGTATGAGACCATGAACACACACATATATTGCTTGTGTGACCATGAACAAGACCAAAATTTCACATTTATATATATATATACATACATAACTATAAGTAAGATTTACAAAAAAAGAAGAAAAAGAAGAAAAGATTTATCATTTAATTTTAAGTTTAGTTTGTTGGTGATTTTTAAAAAATATAGAGAGAGATATGTTGCTCAAATTTTTTTAATTTTTTAATATGTTGTTTAAGTGTTGAATCTAAAAAGTCCTATAATTTAAATGTTCCTATAGTTAAAATAGTTATTATAATATAATTATTATATTATTAGTAATAATAATACAATAACTATATTATAATAATTATGGTAATCAGCTAATTATAATGCTGGAATTTTTCGGACTTCTTGGCTGAGATAGTCAACTCTGTGGGAGTCTTTTTCCATACTTATTTTTAGGCTTTGTATTAAGTTTATGATTTTTTTTAATCTTTGTTTGGGTTTTTTTTATTGGGTTAAGCACTTAAGCTATTCCCTGTACAATTTGTTTGTACCTTTTCCTTTCATTAATTTAAACTTTTTTAACTTATAAAAAAAAGTTATTGTATTATTAGTTAAGGATAAAATAGAAATACTATATATTATGATTTATGATATTTTTAAATTCAACATTAATGGCATAATTGTCAAATCAACAGATTCAGGCTACTTTTAATTAAGTTAGGACATATATGATTTAAATGCAATGCCTAGATCATTTTATATATAGAGAAATTTGAACTGTCTTGGCTAAAATTCTTATGTCCACCACTGACATTGAAGTATTTTTTCTTAAATCTAGGTGAAGACAATGCAGACATGTTATTGGAGACCCTGTTTGAATATTCTGTAAGTGGATTCCCTGTGTTGGTTCTGATTTTGTTTTCTATGTATTGTAAAACCTCTGTCAGGCTATCATGAAAATATTCTTCTTACCTATTTATACGTAACAATGTTCATCTTTTTATCTATCAGCATATCATGAGATATATTTTCTCATGCTGTTTTTCTATATTATCACAATGCAATATTATTTTCTTTTAATTTGTGTTTGGATTTATTGTTGGCTATTTTCTGATAAATTAGGCTCTTCAAAATTCAAATTCTGAGTCATCGGATTCTTTGGAAGAGCTTTTTAGTGACGTCAAAGATGGAAGCAGTAATGTAGAGTTCGAAGAAGAAAGTCATCCAAAAAAGGTAGCCAGTCACACATTGATGCGCATGTATAATACTTGTTGCATGTACTGAGAATCTAGCAGTTTTGGTTCATTGTCATTATTCTTGTAACGTGTGATTGCATTGTGAAATGTATTTTGGATTATTTTGAAATATGCTTGAATGTTGTAATTTGATTTCCCATATGGCTGGAAGTTAATTTGTTGCCATTCTGACGATTTTATCACTGAAATGGAAGGGTTTGATGGGCCGTTGAGTCTTTTCCTAGTCATTTTATGAAAAAAGTGGAATGGCGTCAAAATGGTGCTGTTTTCAGCATGAACGGTACCCACCAAGAATAATATGAATTAACACAATTCATTATTATTATTGTTGTTATTATTTTCTTTTACCAATACATTTGTATTTTCCTCTCACCACCATTTAGCTTGTTGTGAATATCATTTTGCTTAAAGATTTTTTTCCTTCTCTTTAAAGCTGCCTTCTTGATTTATAACTTGGGGGGGGGGGGGGGGGAATATGAAAGACTAGTGAGCCTTTTACGGTGAAACACAAAAGTGTGTTTGGTATGATGATTCTTATATAAAACCTCATGATGAAGGACTTCTGGCTATGACTGGATTTTGTGGTATGCTATCACTATATAATTTTGTTTGCAAGTTATAGTTGAATCTATGACGATCCTTTGGGTTAAGTTTGCACCTCATCTATTGTATATCTCATTATAGAGTATGCTTAGTATATCTCAAACTGATTTGGATTTGATATTGGATCATTATTATGATTGGGAGCCTATTGAGTCTCGTTGTTGTTATAAAAGCTACCATTGTGTACCTTATGTTTTAAATACATAGCTCTTATGTTGGCACTTTTAAAGTAATGTGGACTATAGCTTTCAAGGTGACTAGGCATGGCATTGGAGGGTCCAGCTTGATGAGGCGATGCCTAGGCGGTGATTAGGCGACCATGGCATTTGTAATATATATATATATATATATATATAGGAATTTTTATTTTAATTGTAACATTGTAAATCAAATTGGGAATAAGGGGTTTATTGTTGAGTGTGGATTATTCTTAGAGAGGAAGAGAGAGCATGAGCAATGGCAATGGCAATCGCTGGGGAGGGAGAGAGTGGTGGCGACAACAGTTGTTGGGGAGGAAGAGTGAAGGACAAAGGGAGGAAATTGACAAAGAAGATGATAATGTTGTGGAGAGGAAAATCAACCATAGGAAATGGAGAAAATGTCATGGAGAAAGAAATCAACCACAAAGAATGTTCATCGATTTTGTTCAACAATTGCGACAATTGCTATAGAGGGATGTAAGTTGAAGTTTTGAACCCTAGCTTGTCATGTCCCCAATTATGGTAGTCCGAAACTGAACACGTGACTTTACTATGTACGCACCATAAGAGATAGGATTGGCGATTGAAATCTAAGAGAAACTACACAACACGTCTCAATCTACCTGGACAATCAAAGGATAATTTTATACATTCTCAATGATACAACATACACAATATAACCAAATCATGAATTAAACCAACATAGATTCTGAAATTAATCCATGTCATTAAAATAATAATCATGTCAATTACACCTTTCACACAATCGTGTTTGGAACCAAATAGTCCAATAAGAATACAATTGTCATCATAAACCAAATCTAAGGATTACATTTATACAATAGTGTGATGATTTGTTCTTGTAGCCTCAGCAACCAATCAATATTAGGACCTGAAAAGAATTAGGGTTGACCTTCATAGCCTATCAAAAGCATAAAGCATATTCCTCATTCGAACTCGTAGCCAATCGCAACACAAGGCATATTCCTCATCCGGGATTATAGACAATCACAAACACAGGTGTATCATTCATTCAGGCTTATAAACCAATCACAAACATGTATCCCTTATATGGGATACACAAAAGTGAGCCTTTTACGGTGAAACACAAAAGTGTGTTTGGTATGATGATTCTTATATAAAACCTCATGATGAAGGACTTCTGGCTATGACTGGATTTTGTGGTATGCTATCACTATATAATTTTGTTTGCAAGTTATAGTTGAATCTATGACGATCCTTTGGGTTAAGTTTGCACCTCATCTATTGTATATCTCATTATAGAGTATGCTTAGTATATCTCAAACTGATTTGGATTTGATATTGGATCATTATTATGATTGGGAGCCTATTGAGTCTCGTTGTTGTTATAAAAGCTACCATTGTGTACCTTATGTTTTAAATACATAGCTCTTATGTTGGCACTTTTAAAGTAATGTGGACTATAGCTTTCAAGGTGACTAGGCATGGCATTGGAGGGTCCAGCTTGATGAGGCGATGCCTAGGCGGTGATTAGGCGACCATGGCATTTGTAATATATATATATATATATATATATAGGAATTTTTATTTTAATTGTAACATTGTAAATCAAATTGGGAATAAGGGGTTTATTGTTGAGTGTGGATTATTCTTAGAGAGGAAGAGAGAGCATGAGCAATGGCAATGGCAATCGCTGGGGAGGGAGAGAGTGGTGGCGACAACAGTTGTTGGGGAGGAAGAGTGAAGGACAAAGGGAGGAAATTGACAAAGAAGATGATAATGTTGTGGAGAGGAAAATCAACCATAGGAAATGGAGAAAATGTCATGGAGAAAGAAATCAACCACAAAGAATGTTCATCGATTTTGTTCAACAATTGCGACAATTGCTATAGAGGGATGTAAGTTGAAGTTTTGAACCCTAGCTTGTCATGTCCCCAATTATGGTAGTCCGAAACCGAACACGTGACTTTACTATGTACGCACCATAAGAGATAGGATTGGCGATTGAAATCTAAGAGAAACTACACAACACGTCTCAATCTACCTGGACAATCAAAGGATAATTTTATACATTCTCAATGATACAACATACACAATATAACCAAATCATGAATTAAACCAACATAGATTCTGAAATTAATCCATGTCATTAAAATAATAATCATGTCAATTACACCTTTCACACAATCGTGTTTGGAACCAAATAGTCCAATAAGAATACAATTGTCATCATAAACCAAATCTAAGGATTACATTTATACAATAGTGTGATGATTTGTTCTTGTAGCCTCAGCAACCAATCAATATTAGGACCTGAAAAGAATTAGGGTTGACCTTCATAGCCTATCAAAAGCATAAAGCATATTCCTCATTCGAACTCGTAGCCAATCGCAACACAAGGCATATTCCTCATCCGGGATTATAGACAATCACAAACACAGGTGTATCATTCATTCAGGCTTATAAACCAATCACAAACATGTATCCCTTATATGGGTTCATAACCAATCACCATCATGTATCCCTCATCTGGTTCATAACCAATCACAAACATATATTCCTCATTTAGGCTCATAACCAATCACAAAGACAAACAAAACAAAATGATAACACAATAGCATCTTGATACTATAAATTCTCACAATAGCAACCTCACGTCATGCTCCATATATCTCATCATAAAACATGTTCACAACATAAAATAAATAGACATACGTTTCAACTATCATAACACATGGTACACCACAATCCTCAAATAGTCCCTAGGGATCACCTTATATTTTCTAGCTCAAATTTCTATTAACAAACCAAAAGAGACAAAACAAATTGCTAAAATAGCTCAGATTTTTTTCCAGCTTTGAAAAATCTTAACTTTCTCTATAAAACTTTAATTGGCTTATAGTACTTCTCGATTTGTTGGTATTTCAACTCATTATCTAATAAAAATATAAAAAAATTCAACCTAGCACACACTACCATGTTCACCACTATGCACCATGTGCACCAACACATCCCGCCCTGTGCAGTCGTTGTCGTTCTATTTTGTTGTTGATTTCCTCGTGTTTGTTGCCTCAATTCACGTTCGGTAAACCCTGTAGGTCCCAAAGTGAGTCTAGAGGGGGGGGGGGGGGGGGGGTTGAATAGACTTTCTTCGTTTGTGGAAGCTAGACTGTCAGCTGGGTTTCAATTCTTCTATGGATAACTTTGATGGAAGTATTAATGGAGAAGATGACAATATGGACTATAGGTGATAAAGAGAGATATAATGAATTATTGGTGCTTGCAGTAACTCTCTCTTTCGTGCTTAGACTCTGAGACCTTCGACCCTGGATCTACGAGTTGCTATGTTCTGTCACTATTTCGCTTTGAGTCTCCAGACCCTACGAGTCTACAAGTCTCTTGCCAATACGTCCTATGACAGTTTCGCTTCTACGAACTCGACTCTTTGACCCTACGACCTTCGGTTCTTCGAGTCTCCAGACTTAGACTATATTTTGGCAGCTTCATCAAATCCTATATTCCCAACAATCTCCTCCTATTTAATGTAAGTTGACAACGGGTGAAAACATGAAGTCTGAGACTACGAGTTTGATGGACAGTTTTAAGTTAATAGAAAATAGCTTTGCATATATTTGGAGGAGATCAAAATTACGAAAATGCACACTCCTCTCCCCCGTAGACATGAAGCTGCGTTAGTTGGCTCCTGTCAAAGATAACTCCCCCTACGACCTTGCTCCCCCTGAGATATACTCCCCCTTTCTGGGGTGAGGAACAAGCACCAGAACATAAATCACATGGGAGCAATGTAATAAAGCACAAAACAGTAGGCAGCAGAGCACAGACATACACAAAAAGTAACTGATAGAAAGTAAGTACACAGAAAGAGGAAAGAGGAAGAGCAGTGTACAAATAAATAAAGTACAAGACAGTTATGGTTTGAAGTCAGAATATTTTACACTTTGCGTAAACAGAAAAACAGTGGCTTGCTCACGTAGAAGTTGAGCAGGAGTCAGATGTAACGAGGCGGCTCAACTGCTTACCCGATCAAATTCAGGCACGAGAGCGGAGAAGTCAGTGGTGGTTAGGATGCAAATATAGTGGCACACATAGAAACCACAGCTATGAGCATCATCCTGAGCAGGAACTCTTTGCTTGACTCGAGTGATCTCCATTGGTTTTGAAAGAGGATATCCACCGCACCCATGCGAATATCCCTGCATGACTCTCGTGAGGGTGCGATTGAATTCTCGAAGTTGTTCCCGCCTATGGAGTAATAAAGTGGTAGGTTTTGAGTCAAATATGACTATCCTCTGGTTCTTGAAATCTAGATCGAGGAGAAACCAGTGAGGGGATGTTGATAGGTAGGAGATGAGCACATGGTCGACCTCGTTTCATGGACGGAAGGAGTTCTCATATCTCCGACCCTGAATAAGCTCAATTAATGAGGCATCATCAAGGAGCTGAGCCTGCATAATAGGCAAGCAGAGCTCCACGCGGGTATCGAGACGAATGTGGAGAGGAAGCTTTGCCAGATAAGACTTTTGGGCAAAGATGAATTGTGTCATCTCAATATTATCCATTTCTTCACCGTCGTGCGAAGAAACGACATTGGCCGCTTCATCTTTCCAATGGGACCATCATGAAGAAGGCTTCGTAGCCACACGTCCGCGCAGTGGTATCCCCAGCAACATAGGTATTGAATGGTCTAAACCCATCGGAGTTTACACGTGTGAGAGATGTCATTTCTTGTTGCACCTTGTCTAGGGTACGGTCTGATAACTCAACTTGAGTTCGTACCTTTTCTATACCTGATTCCATGGCAGCCAGTTGTTCTTCAAAAGCATGAGATACTGATGTTTTAAAGATGACGGAGGAAATCAGTTTCTCAAGGACTTTGCTTGCCAGAAGATCTACTTCTTCAGCCGTTAGGGAACGGGAGTGAGACGCAGCTGGTACTAGAATGGCCATTGGGATATTGGCTGCGAACTCCTCACTCACTTGAGTGGCCATTTGATGAACTAACGGTGCAGATGGTGTGGCCATCTCAGAGCTTTCCACAGGCTCAGGGACCTATGGGACAGCTCCTGCATCGGAGTCACTGGCTGCAGCACCAAGGGTTTCTTCTTCTTTTGCTTCTTCTTCCACAGCATTTGGTACCATCTCAGCATCATGAGGAGTAGATGTGGCAGGTGAGTCCACCATGATGGGAGATGGGGCAACCACTGATACAACTTCCACTGGGTCTCTTTACAAGACCCTGCTCAACCAACCAATTTATCAGATGGTCTCTGTCTACCATCCAAAGGAGATCCATGCCTTCTGTAATTCAGCGGGGGTCATATGAGCCTTGGCATACTCAACATAAAAATCTTCTAGCTTAGACTCCCCAAGAGAGCTCAACAGTACAGGTGTTGTACCCCTATCCTCTGGGGTTTCCTGTGCTGGTGTCTGCCCTCCATCTGCAGGCTCTTTAATTTCTGCAGTATTCCTGGGCAGCTCGATAGTAGGGGCCTCCTCAGGTGTAGAACCAGTGGGGAGATGAGTTCTGACAATGTTCTCCACCACTTCAGCTATATGTATTGTTGCGGCGGACGCAGAGGAGCCCCTAGAAGTCTGTGGGACACGAACCGGCTGTCGTGGTATGTGAGCTGGGGCCCGTACAGAGCTGTTTGTGTCCTCTGCATGACTTCTCGCACTTGAATCAGGTCTCTTCATCGACTTAATCTCCAGCCAACCATCCTCATAGATGCTTTTAAAAATGTATTTGGTCGGCAGTGGCACTGTAGGTCGGTTCCAAAATACGTTAGGGTACAGGAACCTTAGGACTTTGGTGAGAAGTAGTCCAAAGTGTCCCTTCTTGCTCTTGATCATGGTGTGTATCAGAGTTCCCCAGTCTACTCGTCTTCCCTGTAGAACATTGCACATGATCCTCATCTGCTCATGGCTTGTAGAGTCATGAGCAGTCTTCTTACACAGTAGGCACTGTCCGGTGACTATGAGAGTCGCCAGTGCTTGACCGGAAAACCCAATCTTCAGGGCTCTCCAACCTTGCTTTCCAGGATTGAAATACCCAAGAAAAGACTTACACTCTTCTCTTGAGAGACTAGGAAGAGGATCAAAGTTACCTTTAGGGAGTGGAAGTGCATTTTGGAGCGTTTCGGCAGAGACTCGAATCTCCACTCCGTGTACCGTTCCCACAATGTCATCTCCAGCAAATACCAAGGTCTCATAAAATTCCGAAACATCTTCTACTAGCAAGTCTTGCATCCCCAAACAGACAGATGCAATGCCAGTATTATCAAGGTGACTTCTCAATTCGTCCAGCCAGCTGACTTTGGCGTCGCCTATGGCTTCCCAATCGATGATGAATCCCGGGACGATGTTGCGTAGATAGTCGGCCATTGATGAGCTTGGACCTGCCATGGAGCTTGTAGAGAGAGAAAGAGACACTCGTAGAGAGATTGTAAGGTTCGAAGGTGGTCAGGGGAGAGAGAAAGAGAGAAGGAGAGAGAATCGAAGAGAGAGAGAGAGAGAAAGAGCTCTAGGGTTAGGGTTCGAGTGTGAAAACGACGAACATACCTCTGGGTTCCGTCTCTATCAGTGACTTATATAAGAGTTGAGAAGTGTACTGTAGAAGTCACACACTTTGTTAGTTCGTCTTTAGGGTCCGCGTTCTTTTCTATGATCCGCCTCTTTATTATCCGGATCCATTCGTTGGAATACTTAAGTGAAAAGTCCACGTCACTCCAATTTTGGATTTTAAGTGCAGTGACATGCTAACGTGTCTGCGATGCTTGAGTAGTGAGTAACAGAATCCGTCTCGCTTCGATTCTTTGGACTGCGACTCTACGAAGCTGCATTTAGGATGCGAGGCTTCGACCTTCAAGGTTTCGAAGCAGCAATCTTCAATCCAGCAGATCTTCGATGTAGTTTGCTTCGAGGTCGACTACGAATTCAGCGAAAGGTGGATTTCTCTGGACTTTTTCAACACTTAACAACACACATGAGATGCATATGACAATTCACATAATATTATGCATGATGAACAGTATTGTAAGTGGAATTAAAATTACGTGCCCAGAACTTGATTTCTTTCAACCGTAATACCTGGTTTACATGTATAGCTACTGCATCACTACCATTTACCTTTCCATTTACCTTAGAAATGACTAAGTACTTCATCACGCTACATCTTGTGTCAGAAAATGATCACTATGTTAACATAGCATCCAGTAAACCGTGGTTCATTAAATGCAACAATCCAGTCATAACATCAACAGTCATCGCACATATTAGCAAAACTCACTCAGTGAAGGCCTCACCCTCTCACTCTCGGATTAGCATGTGAGTATGATTCAGGAACTAGAATTACACTGTTTGGTATACTCATGGTCAATCGATTCTTACCACAACCCTTAGCCAACAATGATTTTCAGTTCAGCATAGATGACTTGAGAGACAAGATGACCCTATTGAGAATCAGAACACATACTCTATCATTATCTAATTTACATTATAGTATAGGTAGAGTTTGGAGTTTGATCATGCAGGTTGTCAGTGTGAGTTGTCTCTTTTCTTTTGTAGAGCATCAATTTTCAGTGCGTATTCATGAGCCTTTTCACATGCACAGAGCTCATCACAGGATCTTTTTGAATCACATGATCATACAATTTGACCTCCAACTATTACTCTAACAGAGACACAGTCAAGGGGAATAGTGAGGACTCCCCCTGAGATAGGCATTCCATCTATTTTCTATTATCATTTTGCCTTTTTTACCTTGCCTTTTTCTAGTGAAAGGTAGCGGCTCTTTTTAAGTAATAGGCTTTTTATGATTCTCAAAAACTATAGTCTCAATCATCCTTTAAGCATTAAATCATTGAGGATCCTTTCCGTGCAAGCCAACAGTACCATGAGATACAACAGTTCCTGCTAGTTAATGAATGCAATACCATACAGGTGATATTCGCTCAGAATGAAAATGACGTGTACTAGGAATATCATTTAATTTAAACATAAAGGGAGTTGCACTCATTTCACTCAAGACTTGAAGATTCATGACAGGTTACACATACAACTTGAACCAGGTTCAGAGGTGGCAAGTTTCATCCATGTGATTTCTCAATTTCTCGCAGTAGATATGCATGAATCACACTTGGCCACTACTAATTTTCATGAAGACATAAATAGTCATTAACAGTGTCATACTCATGTTTATGCACAGGCAATTAGGTTGAAATGAAACACAAGACATGCTGTGAGACTTATGAATTTAAATCTAACATGCCAAGTTTTGTCAGAAGTTCATTGAACCTGGCTTCTTGCAGTGGTTTGATGAATATGTCAGCAAGCTGGTCATCAGTGGAAATATATTCCAGGGAAATGTCTTTCTTTAGCACATGGTCACGTATGAAGTGATGTCTCACCTCAATGTGCTTGGTTTTGGGATGCATAACAGGATTGTTGGAGATTGCAATGGCGCTTATATTGTCACAATACAGAGGCACGACCTTCAGGTTAAACTCATAGTCTGAAAGTTGACTGGCCATCCAAAGCAACTGAGCACAACAGCTTCCTGCAGTAATGTATTCAGCTTCAGTTGTGGAGGTTGAAATTGAATTTTGTTTCTTGCTAAACCAGGATACAAGTCTGTTGCCAAGAAGTTGGCATGTTCCACTTGTGCTCTTCCTATCAATCCTGCATCCGGCGTCTGCATCTGAAGATCCTCTCAGTTTGAAATCAGACTCTCTTGGATACCATAGTCCCAAATTCTCAGTTTCCTTCAGATACCGCATAATCCTTTTCACATAAGACAAGTGGGATTCCTTGGGATTAGCTTGGTATCTGGCACAGATGCATGTTGCAAATATTATGTCAGGTTTGCTTGCTGTCAGGTACAGCAAGGATCCAATCATGCTCTTGTATTCTGAGATATCCACTTCTTTGCCTGCTTCATCCATATTCAGTTTGGCGTCAGTTTGGCGTTTGTAGGAATGAGAGTTTTCATGTGAGTCACATCAATCATCTTAAACTTCTTCAGTATCTCCTTGGTGTATTTGGTTTAACTGATAAAAATCTCATCCTCTAACTGCTTGACTTCCAATCCAAGGAAGAATGAGAGTTTTCCCATCATACTCATTTCATATTCACTTTTCATTAGATGGGAGAAGTCTTCACATTGCTTTTTGTTCCTTGATCCGAAGATGATGTCATCCACATAAATTTGGACTATCAAGGGTGATCCTTTTCCTTCCTTGAGAAACAGCGTGGGGTCAATTTTGCCTTTTCTGAACTTGTTCTTGATCAGAAACTCTGACAATGTTTCATACCATGCTCTGGGAGTTTGTTTTAGTCCATATAGAGCCTTCTTCAGTTTGTATACCTTGTGCTCTTGGTTTGGCTCTTGAAATCCGGTTGGTTGTTCAACATAAACTTCTTCTTGGAGGTCTCCATTCAAGAAAGCACTCTTGACATCCATTTGATAAACTTTGAAATCCTTGAATGTTGCATATGCTAAGAACATGCAAATGGCCTCCAGTTTAGCAACTGGTGCAAAGGTTTCATCATAGTCGATTCCTTCTTCTTGTTTGTATCTTTTTGCAACCAGTCTGGCCTTGTTTCTGATTACAACACCATCAGCATTAAGTTTATTTCTGAAGATCCATTTCACGTCAATGACTTGCTGTGATCTGGGCCTGTTGACCAACTCCCATACTTTTTGTCTTTTGAACTGATTTAATTCTTCTTGCATCGCATCAATCCAATGGTGATCTTGAACTGCATCATCAACTGATTTTGGCTCCACTTGTGATAAGAAACACATATACAGATTTTCATGAAGTGTGGCAGCCCTTGTTTTAACTCGTGCAGCAGGATCTCCAATTATCAGTTCAGAAGGGTGGTCCTTTAACCTTCTCCTTGCCTTTGGAAGGTCTTCTCTTTCTTCATAATGAATGCCCAATTGCTCAATGTCAGGTTCTTGGGCTGGCAGAAGTGGCAGAGTCTGAATAGGTTGAATGTTAGAGTCATGATTTTCTGCTGATTTTTGACTTGGTTCCGCAGCAACTGGTTCAGCTCTTTGTTCATCAGGTTCAGGTGCATCTTCCATTGTTTTTGTTGTAGTATGGTTATCTGTGTCTTGGTCTTCTATAATGACAATGTCCTGTACTTCATTTACATTTGGATCTCCTTTCTGCATTTCATGGTTAGTCTCATCAAAAGAAACATGAATAGACTCTTCAACAACTTTGGTTCTTCTATTAAATACACGATAAGCCTTGCTAGTCGTGGAGTATCCAACAAGATATCCATCATCTGATTTGGCATCAAACTTGTTCAAGTAATCCTTGCCATTGTTCAAAATGTAGCAAGTACACCCGAAGATCCTTAGGTGACCAATGTTTGGTCTCCTTCCCTTCCATAACTCATAGGGTATTTTCATGGCTCGTTTGTTAATTAGAGTTCTGTTTTGTACATAACAAGCAGTGGCAACAGCTTCAGCCCATAGGGATTTTGAGAACTGAGCTCCTGTTAACATGGTTCTAGCTGCTCCAACTAATGTTCAATTCTTTCTTTCAGTCACTCCATTTTGTTTTGGAGTTCTTAGTGCTGAGAAATTATGTTGGATATCATGTTCAGTACAAAACTCTAACATATCAGAAAATTCAAATTTCTTGCCATGATTGCTGCGAATGCACTTAATAGAAAGACTCTTAACATTTGTGACCCAATTGAAGAATTCAACAAGATTCTCAAATGTTTCAGTTTTGTTTTTGAGAAACATGACCCATGTGTATCTAGTATAGTCATCTACTATTGCAAGAAAGTATCGTGCACCAGATAAGGAAGACACATTTATTGGTCCACATAGGTCCATGTGCAGAAGTTCACGTGGTTGTGTGATTGAGGTTTTATCTACACTCTTAAAGGAATGTTTAATTTGCTTACCCAGCTGACAATCCCTACAAGGGTGTTTTTTCTCATAAACATGCTTGGGTAAGCCCTCAACCAAATCAAGAGATGCCAGTTTAGACATAGTCTTAAAATTTAAATGACTAAATCTCTTGTTCCACAACCAACTAATGTCAGGTGAAGCTTTGAACAGAAAACAAATTGGTTCAGTAGATTGAGCATTACCAAAGACCAACTTGTAAACATTGCCTTGTCTATGCCCATTCAGTTTCTCCTCTTTGGAGACGGGATCCATAACTGTGCAAGTGTGTTTAGTGAACAAAACTTCATAACTCTTGTCACACAATTGACTTATGCTCAACAGGTTATGTTTAAGACCTTGAACAACAGATACATTCTAAATTGAAACAGAACCATTAGAGAGAGTACCCTTACCAAGAATCTTATCCTTTTTATTGTCCCCGAAAGTGACAGATGAAGCTGCAACCTCCCTTATTTCACTCAATAAGGAGGCATCATCTGTCATGTGCACAGAATAGGCACTGTCAAGATACCACTGGCTGGAATTGATCTTTTGTTTTCGGTGGCTGCTTTCAGCTTCAGGTATTTGTTTCTGTACAATGAGCAACTAAGTCTTGGGGGCCCAATTAAGATTGAGCTTTGGGTAAGTGAAAGTTGTAGTTGACAATTTAGGTTTCCAATAAGAAGAGGCAGATTTAACTTTCCATGCTAATTTAAGTAATCCATCATTAGATTTGTTAGCAGGATTGACCTTCAGTCTTTCTGCACGTTTTCCTTCCTTATTGTTATCTTTGGCAGCTTTATTAGGCACAGATTTGATAGTTTTCTTCACAGGTTTAGTCTTGATGTTCTTTAACGAGGTAACCTGTGTGTGTCTGGTTTTCTTCTTTCCATCATAGTTATGAAACTGCAGATTTTTTGAAATGTTTAACTGATTAATGCTTAACCTGATTCCTTTAACAACCTCGTTCTTAAGATGCTCAGGATAGAATCTGCACTGATAGGAAAGGTGTCCAGCTTCACAGCAGATGGGGCAGATGACAGGTTTGAGTTGGACACTATGCCTCAAGGGTTTGGTTGGAGTGTTAAGAGGTTTCCTCGGTTTTCCTTTATATCCAAGCCCATTCTTAACTCTACCACCAGGGACAAACTTAGGCTGGAAGAAAACAGCCTTGTTGGATGAACCAGTCTCATACGTAGCAGTAAACCTGCTTGTGTCTATCTCCGGAATTACTACACCCTTACCCTTGCATTGGGATGTAGTGGATAGATTTCCTATAGGTTCAGCCATCAGTTCTATCTTAGCAACGGCTACATCACTGTCCTGAGATGCAACAGTACCCTGATCTTTGAGTTCGGGTGTTACTAGTTTGGTTGGACTAACAACAGCCAATGGTACCTCCTTTCCACAATCAAGGAGTACACTGCCAGCAGGAATAAAGCCAGCAAGACATTTGGTCTGCACAGGCTAAGTCTGAGCCTTGGCTATTTGGTCTTCTGAGAAACCTAGACCTAAGGCTAGGCCTTTAACATCTGGAGTGGTTCTAAAGTAGGCTGCAATCTCAGTAGAGGATTGCCACTTCTTACTGATTTGTTTTTCTTTCTCCAGTTCAGCTTTGGTTTCAGCTAGTTCCTTCTCAAGCCTATCGATGTCTTTATTAGCCATTTTCAATTGTCCAGCTTTGTCCAGAAGATCATCGTGTGTACTTTTCATCTCACTCACTTCAGTTCTTAATCTTTTCTTCGTTCTTTCATAGTCATCTATAGAGTCTCCATATTCACATGAAAGCTGTTCTAGTTTAGAATAGTATCTTTCTTTGTCAGCTTTCATAGAGAGAAATTGTTCCTTTATTTCTTTAAGTGCTCTATAGGTGTCTTCATATTCAATATAGAGCTGTTCATAAGTTCTTACTTTGAGGGGAGGAGTGTGGTCAGCCATGAAGCAGATTAGACCTTTCTCTTTCTTTTCATCGTCAGAAGATTTCTCTTCCTCCTCAGTTTCACTGTTAAACTTGTTGGTGACAAGAGCCTTCTTCCTCTTGTCATCCTTTCTGCTTGAAGACCCTTTGGTCTTCTTCTTCTGCTCAGCTGCCTCCTTTTTCTCCCTCTTCAGCTTGTAATAGTCGGCAGCGAAGTGGCCGGGCTTGTTGCAGTGATAACACTGCAACTTCTCCTTATCCTTTCCCTTAGAAAAGGATAAGGACGATTGCCTTGCTTTTCTCCTGTAGTTCTCCCTTCTCTTCAGCAGTTTCTTGATCAGAAATGTCACTTCTTCATCTGAGGCACTATCTAAAACAAGTTCATCAGCTTCATCTTCTTTCTCTTCTGAAGATGGTTCCCTTGGTTCAGCAGCGGCCTCAAAGGCAACAAACTTCTCCTTTTTCTTGGAAGGGTTCTCAAACGCCTCAAGCTCTTCTTTTTGCATTTCAAACGTCTTGAGATTCCCATATAATACTTCTAAGGCACAAGTCTTTCATTCCTTCAGCTGACGGATGGCTGATGTCTTAATCAGCAGTCGCAATGGTAGAGATCTCAGAAATTTGTCATTCTTGTCCTTCTGAGAGATCTCAACATTATAAGTCTTCATCCGTTGAATCAGACCTGTGAACCTTTTATAGATACTGTCCAATGACTCCTTTGGTTCACATCTGAAGGCTTCATACTCCTGCTTGAGCATAGAGATTTTGTTGTCCTGTATTTGCTCATCTCCCTCATAGATGAGACAGAGCTTGTCCCATACCTCTTTAACAGTCTCAAGATCTTGCACATCCATGAACATGTCATCGTCGAGTGCAGAGAAAAGTATGGCTTTTGCCTTGAAGTCGAGCTTTACTTTCCTCTGCTCCACCTTAGACCAACTGTCTGGGTCTTTTGTCATTAACCGACCTCTCTGCATAACCGTTGGAGTGAAAGGTTCGTTCTTTATTGTTTCCCAGAGATACATGTCAAGCATGTCTAGGTGTGCTCTCATTCTCGCTTTCCATTTTGAAAAACATGCGGGTGTGCACATAGGTACTTGGGATGATGAGCCAGGTAGAACGTCGTAGAAGTCTTCTTGTTCTTTCTTGTTGTTGCTAGTACTCGGTTCTTCCTGCTCCTGGTCTCCAGTCGCTCCTTTTGGAGCACGACTGGCTTCAAGTTCCTCAATAGGAATTGGAGCTTGCTCGGGAGCTGAAGCTGCACTGCTGGAATCCATGTCGGCCATTTAGTGATCTCTACGGAGTTGTAGAACTGCTCTGATACTAATTATAGGTCTCAAAGTGAGTCTAGAGGGGGGTGAATAGACTTTCTTCGTTTGCGAAAGCTAGACTGTTAGCTGGGTTTCAATTTTCTTCTATGAATAACTTTGATGGAAGTATTAATGGAGAAGATGACAATATGGACTATGGGTGATAAAGAGAGATATAATGAACTATCAGCCAAATTTGGGATGTGAGTAAATGCTCTTTGCTTAACAGATTTCAGATGTGAAAGGAATGATCTGTGATAGTTCGGATTGTGGAAAGCAACACATAGATTATGCTGGATCTTGAATAAGCAAGAAGATATGGTAGATCGAAAGATTTGATCTTGATCTTGGTTCAACACGGCGCACAACACTTAGGAAATTTTCTCTCAGAGTCTCTCTCTCTATGTTAGAACTTGCTACCTTTTGGTTCTGCAAAAGATATTTCTTTTGAAGTATGCCAAAACCCATTGTCTTGTGTTCTATGTGTTTCCTTCTTTTGAGAGAGATTAAGCTCTCGGTGTTGTCGTTAAGTGTATGAGAGATATATTTATTTATTTATTTTAAGGTTAAAGTGCTCGTGCGCCGTGTTGTCCATTCCGACAGACTGACTTCCTGTCACTAAAAATGCGGAATGTTAGGGGATGGGTTGATCTGCTCTGATTTACAGATCAGATACCCATGTTGTGTATTTGGCATGCAGTAGATCTTGGCCGTTCAACCGTGAATGGTAGTTGGCAGCAATTAATGAGTCATTAAATGCGCTCAATTGCTCGGGACGGCACAGGCTTACTGTACAAACCCTAGCTGAACATATCGCTAAGTGAATATGCTTAGGGTTGTAAGTTTGCCTCGAAGGTAGATGCTTCGTAGGTTTGGTGACTCGAAAATTTCAGTTAGAACCTGTTGGAAGTAGCAAAAGTTTGCTTCAGGCTTTACAGTGTTTCTGCGAGTCTACGACTCATATCTTCGAGTCTCCGAAGCTAGAGCTTAGGTTGGATTAGTCTTTTGTGTCACTCTATTAACTGAAGTCTCCGACTTTGCGAGTCTACGAGTCTGCGACTCTTCGAATGACACTTGACTTCTTCGTAGTCCGCCTAATCTACCTGTTGTTATAGCTACGAGTCTACGACCCTAACTCTGCGAGTCTACGACCTTCAGCTATAACTCTCAGCCTTCGATTTCCGAGTCTGTAAGTTTGGTAATTTCTTTAGAATAACTATATCCCTTGAGTCTACGACTCTACGACCCATAAGTTACAGTTTCATTTGTTTGCCAGTCTTTATAGCATCGACTCTTCAACCTTCAACCTACGAGTCTACGAGTCCTGTTTTCTTAACAGTGTTTGAAGGCTTCGACTCTACGACTTTCAACCTACGAGTCTACGAGTCCTGTTTTCTTAACAGTGTTCGAAGGCTTCGATTATACGACTCTACGAGTCTTCGAGTCTAGTGGCAGTTTAAGTTTTGTTAATTGACGTAAGTATTTTTAGGGACTCTAGAGTTCTACTGGCTACGAGTCTACGAGTCATTTAATATTGGTTACTGTTCTTTAGAATTCTTCGACTTTACGAGTCTTTGAACATATTGGTGCTTGCAGTAACTCTCTCTTCCGTGCTTCGACTCTGAGACCTTCGACTTTGGATTTACGAGTTGCAATGTTCTGTCACTATTTCGCCTTGAGTCTCCAGACCCTACAAGTTTACGAGTCTCTTGCCAATACTTCTTATGACAGTTTCACTTCTACGAACTCGACTCTTTGACCCTATGACCTTCGGTTCTTCGAGTTTTCAGACTTAGATTATATTTTGGCAGCTTCATCAAATTCTATATTCCCAACAAACCCTAATCGATTTTTTTTATCCAAAAACAATAAGTTTTTTTGGATAAGTTATCAAACCCTAACATGGTTATTTGTTTAAAGTTAATATTTTTTTAAATCTTATCTCAGTTACATGCAAAACATATTCATTTTAGGTTCAATTCTTAATCTAATCAACCCTAATCGTAATTTAATCCTAGAAAAGATGAAAAAAGATAAAATCATCTACCTTAGACACGTAGGAACTGGTTAGACTAGCAAAAACGCCCAAGTACACCTTCAATCTTGAAGCTCTGGCCTTCCTCTCTCTCTTCTCTTCTTCGGATGGCTAGAGCTTTCCAAAATGAGTGAAAATCAATAGAAAACTCCTAAAGACAACTTCCTATTTATAGGCTCGAGTTTCCTCTTCCTAGTTTCTATAAAACTATATTTTAATACTTAAATGACTAATTAACCCTTCATTAATCCACTTGATGTTATTAAATGGCCCCTGAGACTTCTAGACTCCTAATTAAACTTAAATATAATCAAAATAGTTATATTTTTGGCCACATCATCAAAACAATGTCTGCAACATCACTTACATGCTATCTTTCAACCTATTTCAAATATGGGTTATTACGTAGTTTGTGGAAGAAAATGCGATGTAGGGGGATGGGAAGATGACATGATGTAGTCGCTATGCATAATTGCTTAAAAAACAAGGCACAAAATTATGTCATTTTATGTCTCGCTTGGAACAAGCACATGTCTGGATGCTTGTTTCGGTGATAAAGCAAGGCGTTGCAATGCGCCTTGTTTCCAGCACCTTGTCAGCTTTAAAAACTCTGTTGCCAACCAAAGAGTATGTAGGCACAAGAATTATATTCTTTAGTAGGGTAATTATTTTGTAACAAATTGTAATCTAAATCTATTATATTATTGCTTGTGGAGGACTGTTGAAATTAAGTATAGTTAATTTACCTATTAGTTTCCATTTTAATTTTAAAAGCCTCTGGTGATAAAAAATGATTATTAAAGTTTTTTTTTATAAATTACTTTGTGTGAAATAAGTAACGCATTGTCTCTCAACACACTTCATCTGCTGTAATAAAATATTAACTAATAATATGGTAATAGAAGTAATAATAATATTATTCAACACATTTGTAAATTGTGTTATATAATTATAATATTTTTAATTGTATTCTAGATGACCTTTGCATTTCAATGATCCTAATGTAGTACCCAAAATTTTAAAGATAAACTAAAATTTGATTTGTTACTTACATTTAAAAGATCCATATATATATTGTTTTAATTTGCTAAGATGAGAAAAATATTGTCTCAAAAGAAAAAAAAGATGAAGGAAACATTGTCGGACTACACTCAATATAAATAAACAATACTAAATTTAATGTGAAGGATAATGTAAAAAAGGAATAATGTTTAGCCTTAATGTCCTTAACAAATGATAAAAAAAATTAAAAAACTTCAATTCTCTCACAATCAACAAAAACTATATTCTTTGAGTAGATAAAAGATAATTTTTCATCATCAAACTTATGACGTATAAAATTAAATTTATAAGTTGTTTTAATACTTTATGAAATATAATAATATTATCAAAAAATTATTAAATTAAAAAATACTTTTATTATTATTAAAATATGATGAGTTAATCTTATGGTTTTGTTACTTAGGAGTCTTGTGAGTGGGATACAAACTTGTCAGGGGGGACACTAAATTGCGCATGAACAATGATGAAGAGTTGATATTGGTTGGGGGATACCTCGTTTCATAGTCTAAATGATATTTCTATTTGTGGGGAAACATAATTTTCCCATTGACTTGGGCAGATATTGGTTTGTCTGTCTGATTCTTGTGCTGCTAATTGAGATGTTGTTTTGAGAATGATCATATATTTGAAATATTAGAGTCCAAAGGGCGAGAGGTCACTCTTGAACCTTTATTAACTAATATTTAGTTGGTAACTTTCCTAATGTGAGATAATTCTAACACACCTTCTCACATGACAACATGACAGGGACACATGACCGGAAATCGCGAATGTGGTATAATCTCGGGAAATATACTTAGGGACTAGACACTACTTCACTCTCTAGTGGTCTCTTTTCTTCTCCACTACTTCACTCATGTTTTTTACACACACGAGTCTTTATCGACCCATTGGACTACTGGGCACATGAGGCATGAACATGAAGATGGGAAGGTGTTGTTTTTGGGGTTCAATGGTTTCTTTTCTTTTCTTCCCTAAAGGGGTGGAACTCTTGGGGCATTTTGTTATGAGTTTAGGGTTTTCACCCGTATAACACTTGGTCATCTTGGTGGATGCTCCAAGTAAGTCATACTGTTGGGGCACACATAGACTAGTTTTGCCTTGTCTTGGACTCATTAGGAGAACAACTCCAGTTGTCAATTAGTTTATGTAGGGATGGTTAAGTTCTTTCTTCTTCATCAAGTTCTTGACTAGCAATATATTTTGCATTTAATCGAGTTGATGCGCTTGAATTCCAAAGGGACTCTATCAATCTCTCACACGAACTACCGGGGAGCTTTTTCGTCCGCACCATTAACACTTTCTGTCTCGTCCCTCTTCAAGTAACAACACCTGCACCAATTGGGAGACACCTGCCAGCACCACGCTGTTCGGGGCTTGATATCCTTCCCTACTTGATTCTCACAATGCCTACATTATGTCAAGCTGAGTTTGTAGGAACCAAGATCATTCAGCGCGCTCCTTATAACTCTTATAATGCCACTTTGTGCCACTTGAGAAAGAAAAGAAGAATAGGTTATCTACTATCATGTAGAGGGGTAAAAAAGATACTCCGATTCAAACATTGCAGCATGCTATTGATTGTAGAGTTAATAAAAATTCAGATTCAGTCACTTGTTACCTTTGGATATTATATCCCGATATCTGATTTGGTCTTTTATAACTCAAAATTTGTAAATGCAGCCTTAATCATGCCCCACCGTAGAGAGATTGTATTACAATGTAATAGACAGGTTTTATTTTTAATTATATGATGCTACTCTAATTATTGATGTGTCTGTTTTCTTCTGGAGCTGGCTCTCAAAATTTTTGAATCATAAAACTCTGAATGCAAGCAGCTTCCCAAAAATGGTCTCTGGCATTCAAATGGGAGGAAATCTGATGCAGTGCTGGTTATTGACATTGGATTTTCCAATGAATTATAGGATTAGGGGGAGCTTTCTCTCTACTTTAAAAGAAAGCTGTTAAAATCATTACAGCAATCTTTCTCTTGCCAAATGATCACTGTAATTGTATTTATATGGGGAGATTTGGTACTATGTTTGTGAGATTGTTATGTTTGAATTAATGGGTTATTGTATACTTGATATATATGTGTGTGTAACACATGGTAAGGGCGAACCTTTGCTAATGCTAGAATTACTGTCTCATGACCCATTGGTAATGAGTTTGAGTTGCAGACAGTTCTTGCACAATTAAATTAATTGCATGGAAAGATTGTGTCCATATTGACTCATTTGACTTGATCCCTTTTCGGATCCTGTCACTTGCGGAACATATATAACACAGTGATGATGCTTCACAGGCTAATAGTTGATTTAATTTTGTGCTAATTCAATAAAAGAGGGGGAGATTCCCTTTTGAATATTTTCGAAGCTTGTGATTTAATTTATCTTTTCATCATGCCAGGAACTTGATGTGCCTGAAGAATGTAAAGATGACACCAGAGTTTCTTTATTGATGATGAATTTTACTGTTGCTGAGGTTGACTTTGCTATGGATAAGCTTGGTAAGCAGAAGTTTGACATTGTCAGCATCCTCTGAATTTCGGCACTACAGAATACCATTTCTTTGTAAGGATTATGGATTTGGTTAGTTATATATGATCCCTTATTATTCGATTCATGACAATTCCTTTTGTTCAAAGTGATCGATGGTGCCAAATTAAGATTTAGATGCGTTTTCTTCCTTCCTTTGTCAATTGATATGGGTCGGTCCATACAAATTATTTTTTTCATTGTTTTATTATTGAATTTCAGGGAAGGATGCTGCAATTGCTGAATTAGTGGACTTCATAACAGCTGCTCAGATAGCTAGAACCTTTGAGAATGATGCAGATGTTCCCACTAACAACAATGGATACAAGAATGAGGTTCTTAATTGTTATTTGGTTTTATCATGGAGTCATGGGTCTTCAATCAATTTTGCATGTGTTGTTTTCCATGGATTCTTAGCTATTGCGTACTTCTAGTTTAATATGGAGTGTGACCAATTCCTTTTTGCTCTTGATTTGCCAGGCTGATAATACTGAAGCTTTGTACATGACTGTTGACAAAACACGTCAGCTTATTGAAATGGGGTTTTCTGAGAATGAAATTTCTATGGCTATTGAGAAGTTGGGTGAGTAAAGTAGTGGATATTTGTGAAAAAATATGTTAGGATTTCAATCTTTAATCTTCTCGCAGAATTTGATTGTTTTTATTTTATCTGCATGCATATATTCAGACCATTTTCTCCTTTCTTATCCCGAAATCAAGTTTTATTCGTTTCTCTGATTCCTTTTGACATATTGGACTTGCGACTTTTCAGGTTTTGAAGCCTCTATAACAGAGCTTGCAGAAGCCATTTTTGCAGGTCAATTTTCTGATACCTGTGCTGATAACTACAAGGTATTTTGCCCTTATTGCTATCAGTTATTTAATTATGTGTTTTTGTTTGTCAGATCATGATTTTTATTTAATTAGTTTAGCTTTAATACATTCTGTTCTGTCACACAGGCTTCATTTGGATCAGGGAAAAAATAACTTAATGTTTACGACACTTTTGCAGAATTCAGTGTCTTCCAGAATAAACCATTTGCGAAGCAGGAGTGTTGCCGGTGTTGGTAGATCACTTAGTACAAAGGATGTTCTAAAACGTCATTTTGATAAATTTGTAGTGGAGAATGAGGCATATGGTCTAGAGGATGCATCTTATATTAGTATGGGTGTGAAAATTCATAAAGGAAAAAGGCTCAAACAAGAGCACATGGATGAATCAAGCAGTTTCCATGGTCCTGCATGGATAGAAGACGTAAAACCTGGCATTGGAGGACTTAACAGATTTGGAATTACCCAACTGTCTAAACCCAATCCAGGCCAGAATAGCCATGATAAAATGGTAGGTAAATCTCCATATTTCTTTTATGGGAATGTTGCAAATCTTCCTCAGAGTACTTGGGCCAAAATATCACAGTTTCTGTATGCAATTGAACCAGAATTTGTAAATACCCAATTATTTTCAGCCTTGAGTAGGAAAGAAGGTTACATACACAATCTCCCTACCAAAAACAGATTTCACATCCTTCCCACTGGTCCAATGACTATTGAAGATGTAATACCTCACAGTAAGAAGTGGTGGCCATCATGGGACAGACGGAAGCAAATCAATTGCATTATCTCTGAAACTATTGGAATATCTCAGCTATGCGATAGACTTGGAAGAATTTTAACTGATTCCCAAGGCGTGGTATCTGTTGAACAACAATCAGACATCCTTCATCATTGCGGGAAGTGGAATCTTCTCTGGGTGGGGAAACACAAACTGGCTCCCATAGAACCAGAACATCTAGAGTGCATTCTGGGCTACCCTTCTCATCACACCAAAGCTGTCCAATTTACTTTAACAGAAAGATTGTGGGCACTCAAACATTGCTTCCAGACAGACACCTTAGGGTACCATCTCTCTGTGTTGAAGCCTATGTTCCCAAGTGGATTGACAGTTTTATCCCTCTATAGTGGAATTGGCGGGGTTGAAGTTTCTCTGCTGAGACTTGGCATTCGTTTGAGGGGTGTTGTTTCAGTGGAGACGTGTAAAACAAAACGAGGGATTCTCCAGAGGTGGTGGTCTGAAACAAGACAGGCCGGGGAGCTGGTGCAGATAGAAGATGCTCATAAATTAACGAGTAAGAGGCTCGGGTGTTTGATAAACAAGTTTGGTGGGTTTGACCTTGTCATAGCTCAAACCCCATCACTTTTTAAAGGTTCTAAGATGTCTGCAAATGGCGATAGCTCCCTGGGTTTTGACTTCTCTTTGTTTTGCGATTTTGTTCGAATTTTGAAATGCGTAGAAACTATAATGGGAAGAGCGGATGGGTGATTGTTCTTCCCCTGTTACAATGCTTGGTGCATTAGTTTATATTTGTTTCCCACCCAGACCTTTTCAGACTAATGGAACGAAAATTGTGCAACTAATCCATTTTTTATCGATGTTTGTTTGCAATGTTGTCTTTTGTGCTTTCATTTTCGTTCTCTTCGTTGTTCAGGACTAGTTGTGATAATTTCTTGCAATATTTATGTGAGAATATTTCTGGAGCTTCTTTCCATTTATAATATTTGTAACATTTTTGCGTTGCTTGTGCTCTCAGGGACTCAAGCCTTCTCCATATAAACATAAACCCACCAAACTGGCAATGAATCTCACTTGGTTCACGTGATATCGCACATCAGAACTTGGAATGACCCCAACTATTTTGGTTGACTGATATATCATAGCGTAGCTTCACCGCATTTTAACAAAAAAAAAATGTGTTTGCCATTAACAATTGGTTCAATAATTGAATTTTTTTGTCGAAGTGAAAAAATATCTTTCATTGGATTCAATGCCTCAACGGGAATAGTATTAGTCAAATTTGATTAGTTACTTTAACATTCATTCATTCAGAAAATAAAAATATTAAAAAATTATTAAATATGTATTTTAAATTAATACTTTAAAGGAGCGGAGTTATTAATATTTAAATGATAAAAAAATATTTAAATGAGTATAAAATTAAATATTATGTATGTTTAAAAAAATTAGCTAAAATAGATAAAAGTATTTTTTTATTAAATTAATTAAATATCATGTGAACCCAATGTAAATATTTTTAGGACACAAATTGAAATAAACATCAGAATTTTTTAAATTTCCTAATTATATATATATATATTAAAAAATAATTATAATAACAAATATGTAGAATGTATTATACATGCATTTAATTTTTTAATGATGTTAATCAAAATTAAATATTTTTATAAGTTTACAAAAGAATTCATATAATACCACATAAGTGTAAACGTGAAGTTCTTTCCTACTTTATTATTCGTACCCATTATATTTTATTTTTACTAAATTTTATAAAATCTAGTTTTAAAAAAAAATTAAATAGATTTCCTTTCCTATCACATATAATTTATTTTCAAAATTTAAACTTCAAATTTTAATTATAATAAAAAAAACAAAAACAAAATATAAGAACAAAAATATTTCAAAATATTTTAAAAAATTAATGAGTTGAACCAAACACAATCAAAAGCTCCAGCCCCTCAACATGAGATTATTATGAGATTATTTATGTTTTTTTGTATCATTGGTGATTTTTTAAAAATCTATCTTCAACTTAATTACAAGTCTTTCATATTAAACATCATTAATTTATTAACTTAGAAAACATTAGTTTATTTAAAAATTTTAATAAATTTATCTATATAAAATAATATTAATCATAAATCATATTTAAAATATTTATTGTAATTATAAACTTTATTAAAATTTAAAATTTTAAGACAAGTTAAATTTTAATAAAATTTAAAATTAAAATATAAATTTCAAATATAATTTGAGATAAATATTACTTCATGTAAATAAATTTATTAAAACTTTTAATTAATTCACTATTAATACTCTTTTTCAAGATAAATTTAATCTTATGTGAGTCAAAACTGGAATTGAAAAAATAAAATAATAGTACTAGGTACAATCGGCGTTGCGACAACTTTGCGTACTTGGCTGACGTGAAATAAACTACATTATCATTTTTTTCCATGATTCGGCGTGCTTTTGGATCATCGCTCGAGCCCCCTGCTCAAGGCAAGACACGAGCAAATATGCTCAAGGTGAGGCTCGAGCATACGCACTCGAGCAAATATGCTCGAGGCATGCTTGAGCCTTTGCTCGAGGCGTGCTCGAGCATGATCCTCAAGCTCAAGCAAGCATTGAGCAAGGTTTGAGCAAGCGTCGAGTAGGGACTCGAACAGGCATCGATCATCTCTCCCACACTTAAGATTTACAAGTTTCTGAGTTCCATCGACTGTAATTTCTGATAAAAACTTCAAAAGGTCATAACTTTACGTACAGTGGTCCGATTTAAGCACTTATTTGTAGGTATCAATGAAAGCTACGTGGCCAAAATTCCATAAGAAATTTTCCGCTCTCGGATTCCAAAAAAAGCCCTCTATGGCCTCAAAAATTAAATTTTATGCTATATTTCCACCTCCTTCCATCCAGATCCACAGCTCAAACCTCCTCCTTTCCCTTGTTCTCTTTCTCTCTATCTCAAACTTGGTACATTACGTGTTAAATTTTAAGTATTTTTATTGACATGACAATTGACACATCAACCGGTTATGCAAAGGAAACACAACACCGGTTGCAAATAACATTTTTGATAAAATAATAAGTTGAATTGGATAAGTGAATGATTTGAGGGCAAAGTTAATGGTTTTGAGATAACATTATAACATCTAATATCCATTACATACAATACAAGGATTAGGCGCTAAAATAGGGTCTCAGATCCTAAATGGGATTGACACCTATGGGTGCGAGGAGATCCTTCTCACTACAAATTTTCCACCAGAGGGTCTAGTTTTGATCTACATTTCTATAGCTCAAGAACCATGGGTGACACAATTTTTCTCCTCCAAGCACCGCAAGAACCAATACAACAGCCCGGCAGTTAACCCACAAAACATTACCTTTATCAGAAGGATAATGATCAAGAGGTCCTCATAAACCCAAGGTGAGTGGCTACTTGTTAAATAAGCTTCTTCACGAACACTGTACATCACCTACGTAACCCAGTAGCATCAATATGACATGAGTAAACAAAAATGACATGTTGGACTGCCCCTAAAAATAATAATAATAATTGATATACCATGGATCAATGATTCTGTTAAAAAAATGAGGAATAATACCATTTATGATCTTCATTAGTGGTCCATTTGTTTATTCCAATGGAATGAATAGCCCGTTAATCCTTCTGCCATTCCTTAAATTAAACCCTCCCTCCCTTGATTTTTTATTTTTATTTCCTGCGTGACTAGCTCTCTTTTCTACTGATTTTCTTTCCCTTCTTTTGTTTCTGTTTCAATTGAGTGAGGCCTGCTGCTGCAATCTTCACATTGCCAATAATCGCAGCAACAAGCTCTGCATCCGGACATGCTTTCATCAAATCCTTCTCTCTGATTGTTGCATCTGCCATATGACTGAACAAATTCACGGCCGTTTTTGCAGCTGTCCAAAATGCAAAAATATAAATAAGTCACCGAATATGAAACTGGTAGCTAAAGGATTGTATAGGAAACACAGGCAATATCTGAGAATATGAAAACCAATGAATTCAGATGCTATTCCGAGCAATGCTGAAACATCTATTCCAAAATGAAAAAACAAACAAATAAATAAATAAATAAAATAAAAGATAGAACTTAAAATAAAAAATAACTATGGCCTTGATCCATCAAAAACCAAAACGGCATAAAATGAGCATCAAAGCAAGTTGGGAGATGGATGAATTTATTTGCTATCTAGAATTAAAAAAAATCAATACCTTTGCCTCTCTTTGCACTTCCAGGAACGATCTTTACCCTGTATTTATAAGCTTGAATTGCTGTGTGGGGAGCACAAACGGGGACAGCATACAAAAGGATGTCATTAGGCAGTGGATTCCCAGTCAAATAATCCACATCATTTAATTTCTCTTTCTCTTCTTCACCAATTTCATTAATGTCATCTTCCTCCATGACCACTTTGTCCATTTCACTAACAGCATCACTAGCCAGACTGATAGATTCAGATCCACCTTTTGTATGGCTGGGCAGTGACTCATCTGCATGTTCTGGACAATCCCGTGACAGATGGCCTATCCTCTTACATTTGTAACATATTTTTGGAGCATCTTCTTGGCGCGCACAAATTTGTAAAAGTACAAATAACCAAAAAAAATCATCCTCAATCAGAATTTTTTTTTAGGATGGCACAATTAAATAGAATAGCAACTCTAAGCATGAAATCTTGCTCAAATGGATTAAAAATGACAATGAAATTAATTGAAGGGAAGATATTGACATCAGTCTCTCCAACCAACCGAATTTAGGATATACCAGAAATAGGTTTTAATGCTTCGGCTGTTGCTGATCCGTTTTGTGTCTCTTTATCAGTCTTGTAAACTTTCCCAGCTGACTGCAATGCACAAACAATTAGTGATGCAAGGTATAACATCATGTCTACGATTGACCAAATCTTATCAACCAAAATACACAATGGCAGGTTTCAAATGATTTAAGAGGGCCATTCGTCTTTCAAATATTACAAACAAGTTTCACACGGGGATAGATCCATTATTATGTTTACATATAAAAGATAAATCACATCATATTGATGTCAATATTGAATCGCATTGAGTTTAACAAGTTAGATGAAGACAACATAGAAGGACAAACTTTCTACTAAGCATAACTTGACCTGTTTAAATATGGATTTCAAGATTGAACTGAAAACACTACAACATATAGTTGGTAGGGTCCCATGTCAACTACAGTCATCTAATTTTACACAATACAAGAAATTCCCTCTTGAAGGGGAAAGCAGAAATATAACAGCAAGAAACATATTTTTAACAATTTAAAAGACCATCAGATGACAAAGTCTAAGTAATGCAACAAAACCACAGGGAGTAAATAATTGACCATTAACTAGCAGAACCATATCTCTAATAGGCCTAGTGACAATATCACATAAACAATGAAAGCTATGGCACTTACAGCTAGTAATGCCATCCGAATATTCCTTTCTTCTTCATCTTGATCTGCATACTTCTCCTTCATCTTCTTGAGCTTACTCCTTTGCCCACGATTGATTTTTCCACCAGCTGCTCTTGAAGTTTGAATACTTTTTTCAGGCAGACTACCAGAAACATTATCTGTAACTTTTTCCTGATGCTCAACAGTTTGCTGTGCATAACTGGTTTTCTGGCCTTTCTTCAGCTTTCTTCTTTCAGCTTTTGATATGTAAGGTTTCTCTCTCATTTCAGCATTCGTCTTATCCTGAACGTTTTCCTCATTCATTTCAGCTGGCGCAATTTCAAGTGCATAACTTTTACTAGGTCTGGCAGCAGATCCAAGTTCAAGAGCTCTATCTATGAGATCGTCCAGTTGGAAAGTAACTGGAGCAACACTTTTTTGACCATCCAAGATATCCCTCTCTTGGAAAACATGTGAACCAGTAGCATTTGAATTGAAGGCTGTCAAGCCCTTTTCAGCAGAGGTAACTTCATGGAGTTGACACAAGCTTTCAAATGCAGGTTTATGAGAGACAGTTGCTTTGTCTGAACAGCAATTAAGCTGTTTTCTAGAAATTTCATCTGTGATTTCAGTCTCAGATTCAGAATCAGATTTTTCTTTAAGAGAGCTGTGATCTTCAACATCATTCAGTCCATCCTCCTCGCCTCTCACCCTCCTCTCATTTAAATGAAATCCCAATGAGCTTTCATCGAAGCGAAATAACATTCCAAATCCCATAATAAGAGGTTGTGGTGGAAGAAAGTTTTTCTTTCCCCGGATCATAAAACTGCCAACAGTGAGATACTCCCCCGTAGGAGCAGTTTTACTAACCTGGAAAGAATAGACCCACCAAGCACTGGTAACAATCTTTGAATCCCATGCCTGACTGTGGCAAACCTAAATCAAAAGGGAAAAAATCACTGTTCATTTATCAAGAATTTTAAACTAACCACAAACATTACAAAACAGTTGGTGATACCAACCTAACTTGAATCGTGGGACAAGTAATATGTGTGTGAGAGAGTTTCACTTCAATCTCATACCCGTACACAACTATACACATGCTCACTTCAATCATAATATCTTGTTTTCTATCTTTTATTACATGGCATCAAAATCTAGGATTACACCATAAGGATTTTCGAAGTAAAGTTCTTGCCATGGGCAAACTCTCACTATTTCTTTCTTAATGCGTTCTTTATTTCTATTTCTTTTTTTTTGGTGTTTTTATGGGGAGTAAGACTCGTCATGAACAACATTCAGTATATACAATGCTTCACCATAAACAATATTTGCGTGAATAGTGTTCCCCTATTACAAAAATTCAGCAAGAATATGTTCAAGTGCAAACATGTCAAGCTTCAACTTAACTTGAGAGGGAGTTAAAAATATTAATAATAAGTCTATGGCCTATGCATATTTTCAATTAAGGTCAACATAACTTGGAATGTGTACTGCGTACTTTTAAAGAAATAGTTATGAAGATTCTAGCATACTATTTGTATTATGTAATACAATTGATTTTATACCAAGTTGAAACATGTTTAATTTCAACTTAACTTGAGGGGCGGTGTTGAAAATATTAGGACATGTTTGTTTTGATTTTTTTTCTTTTGTTTTTAAAATGTAATAGTTGTTTTTATACCGAAAATAAAAATACTAAAAGATCATTTCTATTAGTTGGGTCCCAAAAAATGAAAAGAACCTGTTAATTTTTTACTCAAAAATAATTATCACATTTTGAAAATAAAAAGAAAAAATAGGCAAAACGTACGTGTCCTTGATAAGCCTTTTGGCTTGGCTAATTTTCAATTTGGTTAAACATAACTTGAAATGTGGAGCATGTAATGACTATAATGGCTAATAATATTTTGGTTTTAACTTTTTTACTCACTCTAAAGACTCTAGAGGCAACCAACTTACTGTGAAACATCCTGCTTGGTTTAATGTGAGAGGGGGAATTGAGTGTTCAGGCTTGTGGTTCTTAATTACAGTACTTGAAGCACCATGAAGATCTGCGTGGACATACCTATTTCAAGATCACACTCGCTAGAATTAGAAATTTAAATTTTGAAGAAAAAGATTAAATTAACAAGAAAATATCAAATGAACAAGTCATGATAGAACTACTGAAAGTATGGAATCATGAAATTCTTCAATCAACTTGAAAGCGGCAAGAAACAGCAAAAAAAAAAAAACCTATGTACTCATAAAACATGAAGTGATGAACTCCACACTATGCAATCTGCTCCTACCCCATAGAGGAAAGAAGGTGAAAATAATGGGGAGAACATATGAAGGAATAAGGTCTATTACCTAAGTTTGAGTATGCTAGCTATCGCATCATATTTTTAATCACTAATTGTTTCTATTGCACAGAAATGCCTCACAAGAAAAAAAATGTGCAAAAGCAAATAAGCAATTATAATAACAAAATTTACTTACAAATCTCCTTTTGTCATATAACGCTTCACTATCATCTCATTTTGTTGAGCATCACGTCCACTAATAATCAAATAATTCTCACTGCTGACAAACCAATTGAATTTCTCAAACCAGTGAACCTTGCGCATATGTGAGATTGTAGCAACAGATTTTTCCTGTGAATTGATAGATGAAAGTGAAAAGGCTTAGTAAGCATCAAGAGAATGCAAATCAGTGAAGCTAAGAATAACAAAGGAACAGAATTATATGTATATACATAGATGAAGATTGTTCAGTCAGTAGCATGGATAGGCATTCTAAGCTCAAAATGCCAAGCGCATCTTAACATTTCTACTCATCAAAGCCAGTATGTATGAGAGCCAGAAATTTTATCAATATAGTGTACATAACATTGCAATAGCTTTATAAAATGAATCTTATTCACAGACTGGCTCTTCAGGGAAGTTAATTTATCAAGGAACCCTTATAACTCAGTGGAAATGCCATTGCAGGGCATAAGTTATCAGTTTTCAAAGCTGAAAAGGGGCTTTAGATTTTTCCCTGTACAACTTCAATAGTAGTATTCGTATATGAACAAGAAATGTATAAATTCTGATATTTTTGAAAGGTAACTAAGTTATAAAAGGAGTAAGATGATTGAACATTTATTCATCATACGAAAAAGCAAATAGAACAATATGCATATACCTGTGAAAGCTGGTAACGAGTTTTTTTCTCGGCAGCTTTAAAAGCTTTGTCATGAGCTGTGATAGTCTTTTCCTGTTTGCTCTCTTGCCGTTTCTTCAGTTCATACCACCGCCGAGCATTGGCATGTGCAGAAAGTGCCAAATCAACCTCTACCTAAAATTTAAAATTAAAAAGAAATCACGGTAAGGATCAATGATGTGAAACAAAGCTTTTTTTATTATTAATATATTAAATAAGCAGAACTTGAGGAATGTATGACAGAAAGAAATGTTTCAACTGTTGATATTACAATTCATGATTTCAAACAAAAATAAACGGTTCCAGCTATTATAACAGAATATCACTGTCATGCTATTATAATGATTCCAGGAGTCACCTTCTTGTTCGACATCTTTGGCAATGACCATAACGACTAATAAATTACACATGAATACTGGATTTTAACATATTCATTGGAAGGTATAAAATGTAAGAGCACTACATGCCAACAGCTAGAAAGCAAGGGAACAATTGGGAGACTTACATCCTAGGTTGACACTTCTACATTTATAAACAAATTGGAATAATGGAGACATTCCAACCCGACTACTACTTAACAGCTTATTTAAAGCTAAACCGAGAATAAATACTGAACAAAATCACATTTAACATAGGCCTGCTCCAAATGTCCCTTCAACGAGTAACAAAGATAAATAAATTTTACATTATTTTGAATAAAATCAGATCATACAAAGATGTATTTCTGTCTGTACTCTTCCATTAATTTGCTCAAGCTCAACACAATAGATATATTAATACACCACCTTATCAACAGGGAGTGCCCTTTCATCATCATCCATTTCGTCAAGATTATTGCTCAGCAGCAGTGTCATGCAATTTTTTTCAAGATAGAGCCGGTCAATAAGACCAGCCACAGGGTTTCCAGATTTTTTCTCCTCTTTGACCATTCGAGCAAGCTCTTCCCAACTCATTCCATTTGCTAGAGCTACACGAACAGCTAATATAGCAGCATCCACATCCTCTAAGTTATATTCTATCAACTTGGCCATTTTAGCAGAGTGTTCAACCTCTCTTTCCAATGAATGCACACGATTTTCCTACAACACATAATAAAATATTATATTATGGACAGTCATAAAAGTCAAATACTGCAACTCAATGGTAGAAATTCTGAGCAAACAAATTAGTCAAGCATATTTTGCACACAGAGAACATAATGCAAAATGGAAGTAATGAATTAGTAAAGAAAGTGCCACAATTACTACATGAGATCTTAGGATAGCAGAAAGAATCAGGCCACTTGATTTCAATGGTATATTTAAAAATATATGAAAACCTGGTCAGAGCGAATTTTATTAAGTCTCTGCAGGGCAGAACCCTCTTTTGCCCTTTGCTGTTGTTCTGCCCGCTGACTCTCAATTTTACTGTAAAACTCATCCAATGCTGCGTCAAATGTCTCAAACTTCACATGTTCCCTTGATTTGAACTGGTTCAACAGCAAAGGGCAGAATTCATCATACACCTGCACAAAAGGTTGAAAAACACAGATAATAAGGATACCAAGGACTCAAACCAAGACACCTTTTACTCAGCATGCATCCAGCACTGGTGAAGTTTCATCAAACCGTAGAACAAGCATACACATGACCATGAGGTCATTACTAAAAGAGAAAGAAGACCATTTCCTTCCAATTATATGTGCTTCAAGAAATAATATATCCAGGGTCGGGGGAAGCTACCTGGTCATCATTTCCTGGCTGAGATGTTGGGATTTTTTTATTTTGCATTAAAATATATCCTTCAGGAACACCATCACCTGATATAATGTCCTGTAGCCAGTCCTCAAACCTCGCAACAGCCTGGGCCAAAGTAGTGACTGTTGCATCATCTAGTTTGTACTCTTTGGTAACTTTTGTATTTGCAACCAGACCAGTATCCAACAAAATATGCTCAGAGAGGGCAGGTCCATAGCCCAGTGCCTCACCAAGGACAGACTTCAGCGTGGCTTGCTTTGTACCACGGAGACCATCTTTTGTACTTTTGCTTTCAGATGATCTCCCACTTTTCTCTTTACCTTGCTTTTCTTTAACTGTATGAGATTCATCAGTTTTACCATCATTAACCTCAATGCTTTCATTCTTGTTTGACAAAATTAGAGATATTAGGGCCGCATGCAACTTCTCAGTTGTGGTGCGCTTAAAGACTCGGCACATTTCAACTGGATAATGATGACGTGACATGATTGCAAAGCCTTTATCATCATCCCTGCAAAAAGGCAAGTGTTATTATGAAGTAAAACACTAAACTGTATAATAAGCTAAGCCAAAGCAATTTCTAAAATTAAAGGGAAAAAAATTATAAGCCAAAACTGAAAGATACATTAACAGTAAGCTTTCTGTAGTTGCAGGGTTTTACAAAAACAGTAGCCACCTAAAAACATTCAAAGCATTGTTTATTTTCCAATCATAGATTATAAAATAAAAGGAAGCCTTACAGCAAAGGAGGTTCCGAGATAATGACCTAGTCAATTGGCCTTCCTAGTCCAGGTTGACAAAGAGAGCTTACGAAGAAATTAAATTATAATTTGGTTCACCTTATTTGTCTGTAAGTACATAAATGAATATGGAGCAGCAGAGAATGAGATATTGAAGTTTCTTAAAATGAGAATGTAAATATGCACGAAGACATAATTGAAACTACGGAAGTTCACGGAATGGAAAGGAAAATAAAGGATGTAATATACACAAATGCGCTTATGATGCTCTAATACATACATATGTTGATACATGCATTTTCTACATTGATATATGGGCATATGAAATTTCTCAGCAGCAAATATATAGGGGTATGAGGATGAATCACAAACCTGTGGGAGCGAAGAAGGGTCATAACCATGAAGTCAGAATCAGTAAGGAGGATGTTCCCTTGGGAATACAACTCGAGTATAACATAGTGAGCATTTGTACCCAGGCCGAATTGAAAGACGATGATCTAAAAGAATAAATGAAATTAAAATCATAAGCCACAGTAAGGTTAAGAAATATGGGCACACGCGTAAGAGAGAATATGAGGGAGTGATGGGGTACTCGATCATAACCAAGCTGCCGCACGTCTTCTAGCCTTCTGGTTCGAATGTGCCTCCTTAACTTGAGAGTAAAACCAGATGGGGTGCTACTTTTGTCACTATAATCACAATATAAATAGGGACCGATATCAAGTAAGCAAGCAATTCATTTATTAGGATTATAAGGGACTGGAATATTAAGTAAAGGAGAGATTACCGAACATAGGCGGTGGTATGCAATCGAGCACCACTTTCCATCAACAGCAGAACTTTCTCGCTCTCCCCCGACTCGGTTACCCCGCTGCTGTTCATAAGTTTGAATACGTAGGTCTGCACAATTTACCAATATCGACTTTCGATTATACAGAAGGAGAACAAATCCCATTATCATTTTTTAGAAAAAAAAAAAAAGAGACAACAATGAAGAGAGGAGGGGTATAGCAGAACCTTGGGAGAGAGATCATAGACGTTTGCACATCGCATGCCGATCAAACTTCGTAGGCACTTGACCTCAGAGGCCACATCAGCCGTGTTCATGCGCACCTTCACCATTGTGCTCTTAGCTCTAACTGTGTACTTGTCCGTGTGATAGATATAAAGATAGGTAGATAGATATATGATTTCTTTAAAATAATACAAAAGTTGGTTTTTACGAGGAAACTTCGATGTCTTTGATAGAAGGATGAATACTGGATAGAAACCCTGGACGCAGATAAATGAGAGAAGAGAAAGTGGCTTCTTCCTTTTATTGCAGATAAAACCAAGACGCTAGATGGCAATTTGGCGGCGCGGGGGGTTTTGGGTTGTACTGTCCTCGGGAAAAACATGTCTCGCATCGAGAGTCACGGTCCGGCCCAACCAGATCGCCCGCGCCCGATAATAAATTCCGACAAAATAAGTATTGCCGAAAATGTTTAAACTCAAGACCTTTTCCACATCTGTCTAATCATTATATTAAGATTTTTTATTTTTTATGCTTATATAAATAATAAATATTAATTATTATTTCTATCAATAAAAATTACATGTTTTATTTTAAAAATAAAAATAACTATAAAGTATATATATTTGTATTATATTACAAATAAATTTATTATTATTATTTTGATATAAAATATAAATTAATTAAATTTAATTTAAATTTAAAATTTATTAATATATTAATTTAAAACTAAATAATCCAAAAAAATATTATTTTATCGATAAATGCATTAATATTTGAATTAATAATATCACTAAATAATTTATTACTTTTAACTTAATATAAAATACATACTATCAAAAGTTAAAATCATTCTCACAATACATAACTCATATTATAAGTGAAATAACTTATATATGGTCATTAATTAGATTCAAAATTAGTTTTAAAAATATTAATAAATTAATTTAAAACTAAATAATCTAATCAAATATTATTTAATCGGCTAATTATAATATTACTTATGTTATATGTAACAATTACTCTATACTAATATACTATATAATTATATCACTTGTATTTTATATTAAAATATTAATGATATTTTCCAATGTTATTTTTATTAAAATAAAAGTATATATACTTTTTAAAGTAAAACATTTACTCCATATTATTATTATCATTAATACTAATAGTAATGTTATTATTACTATTATTGCTATTAATATTATTTATATGTTAGATTTAAAAATATATACTAATTATATAAATATAGTAAACAATAATCATCTATGACATATATAATTATCAACAAACTTTCTGGCATCAATTATTAGACTTTAGATACTTAATAATTATTATATTACTTATGTTATATATGATATATATATATATATATATATGGTTATATAATTGTCACTATATATATGCACTTATAAATTATAATCAATAAGTAATAACTTGAGTAGTGAGTAGTGATAATCTAAATAATATAATTATCATTGATAATAAATGATAACATTAGTAGTGAAAACCTAACTAATATAATTATATAGCATAGTTATCATATTACTTTTGTTATAAGTAATACACTAATCAGAGAAGTCGTATTTTTCAAACTTGTTTCCCTAAATGTAATCAAAACGATTAATAATATGATTATTCTTGTATAAGATTAGTTATTAAGTGTAAGTGTGTGTGTGTGTATATATATACTCTTATAATTATAATTAATATTATGAGTTAATTAAACAATACTAACTAGTTTGATATACTAAAGAATATATAGTGAGATTGAGTTTTAAATTTTGATAGTATGTGTTGGATTCCATTTTATTCGGGTTGGACATGCATATTTATTTTTCACTTTAAACTATTTTTTTATTTGTTAATCACTTTGTATATATAAATAAAGAGACGTGATTGTTAATTCGAAGGAAGATTTTAATGAATTCTTTAAAAAGGCTTTCAAACGCTAAAAAAACCAGTCCTATGTGATAGAAAATCAAATTCCAGGATCAGCGTTTTAGGTCGCGCTCAAATCCGAGGTCAAACAAAAAAGTTATAGTCAAAATCGTATTTGAACCGCTAATGGTAGTCAACTAATGACCAATATTCAAAACGACACTCCAAATTAGGTCACGAACTTCATTTTCTTAATCCTCTCATCATTCTGAGAATTTTAACGTATATATTACATATATTTGCTCACAAAGCTTATTTTCAAAAAAAATGTATATACATTTTTCAATAATAAAGTAGTTTTGGGACACGCAGTACAGGCTTAGTACACAAAAACAAAATTATTTTAAAATAAAAAGGACACGACGTTGCTCGTCACGACTCCCCGCGTTCAAAAATAATTTTCTTGACTTTTTCTTAAAACCTGAATTGCCTTTTCGAGTCCAAAACTTAAAAACTATTGGATCAAACCCAGAATTTGGATAATGCTGATAAAGTCTTATGTAATTTGATTTGAGATCTTTTGTGTTTATTTGATCGTTGCAGAAGATATGTTATTAATCCGGAGATGCACTCGTGAGAGCAAAGCTAAGGACAGGATACATAATCCTGATCCGGACAAGAATGAGTGTCGTCAAACACTTGGTAAATAACCAAGTCATCAATACATACGGAATAAGGAACATTCATGTGGACTAAGAACTTAAAAGCTACGGATTGCGGAATATGTTCCTAGTGCCTCAAATGGACTAAGTCAAACTGATACGGAGTAAGGAAGTATTAATGTGGAATAAGGACCCGAGTCTTTATTCGCACGGAATAAGAAAACTAGATACGGAGTAAGGAATCCGGACAACTTTACTCATACGGAGTAAGGAAGCGCTAGTACGGAGTAAGCATTCCGATCCCTTAGACTCGCCCGGAGTAAGGAACTTACATACGGAGTTAGGAATTTACATACGGAGTAAGGAACTTACATACGGAGTAAGGAACTTACATACGGAGTAAGCAATTTACATACGGAGTAAGGAACTTACATGCGGAGTAAGGAAGCGCTGACACGGACTAAGGATTCCAGTACTAAACAGATACGGAGTAAGCAACCACTGATACGGAGTAAGGTTCCGAGCTTCATTAGCAACGGAGTAAGGAAAATTACACCGGACCAAGAAGATATTACTTCAACTCACCGCATTTACAGTTATCAGCTCGTGGCGTCCCGATGTAAGACAAACTTAGTGAGAACCTGAAGAATCTTACACGTGGATCATCCGGATATGTGGACACAACCTCAATTGTATTTGGGAACTCACAAATGCACTAATACTCTTCAAACCCAAGACCTTGATGTAAGACCCGCAAAATTTTTAGCTATTTAAGTTCTTACTTAAAGAGTAATAATAATAAAATAATAATAATGTTATTGTTAACAATAGTTAGAAAGGATATTTTAGATATTATCACGATAAAAATAAGCACCCAATATAGTCATTCAAATAGCATGTGATAAGTAGCCGTTATGAATAGTATCCGTCCGTTATGAATAGTATCTGTTTGGACTTCCATAAATAGGTATGAGCATGAGATTTTATTTATAAGAGAGTATAGAAGTAAGAAGAATAATAATAAGAGTTAACTTTATTGATTATGCAATTATATTATTTTATCCGCGTAAATATTAAATATGTTATAAAAAAATAAAATAATTTCTTATATGTCATAAAAAGTTTAGATGCTATATATTATGTCATTTAGTTTCTTAATCCAAATTACTATGGGTAAGTAAGTATTACAAGCCTTAACTTTACCAAAAGTATAAAACATAGGTAAGGCCCAAAAATTTGAATGAGGCAGATTCTGGAGGTCCCATTCAAAAATCCATAACTTGAATTATACAGATCCAATTGACATGAAACAAAAGCCCATTTGTTCATTTATGACTTAGCTAAAATGTGTAGAAATTTCAGAATTTAATATGAAGCCAATCAATTCCAGAATTTAAAATACTACACATAGGTTCAGTATGAACGGGTAAACATTTTAGTATGACTTTAAAATTCAATAACTTTTGTTATACATATTTAGAAATTATAAAATTGATACCCATTTGTAGATATTTGAGTTAGTAATGCAATACAATTGGCCATTTGTCAAAAACTACAAAATTAAAAATGTTATAATTGAATTAGTAGGGAGTACACCAATGTAGACTTTTGATGCCAAAGGAACCTTCTAGGTTTAAAAGTCTTAAAAATTTTTTTAATGGTAGGAGGAGATAACCACGTTTTTAATAAGAGATAATATGAAGAAAATAAAGTATTATATATATTTTAAATAATTTAATTTAATGCCAAAGTCAAATTTGTACACTATTTTTCACACTATTACACCTACCATCCTTGCCTATATAAGGAGTGTCTTGCCTCTCCTCTTAAGCACAAATCCCTCAAGCCACACCACGAAATTCCCTCTAAAAAAACTCCCTTAAGCCCTCTTAACACCCCAAATACTCTACTCAAATCCTCTTTTGCTTTTGGTACTTACCAAGCGTCGAAGTTCTACGAAAGGTAATACTTAAGATTTTGAGATTTTGAAGTCGCTTCTTATTTATTATGTAGATCTATATGGTTGGTTTTACCACCTCATATATACTATATTCATGGTTGGTTTTACCACCTTACATATGTTATTTATATGATAGGTTGTACCACCTCGTATATACATACATGGTTGGCCTTGCCACCTCATATACATACCTGTGTAATTATTTTAAATTATAGTATTTTATCATAGCGTTGTCATTCTATAATTCAAGTGAAAATATGAGAATATTAACTTATGTTTTTATTTTTATTTTAAGGTTCTAGATAACGGAAGATCGTAAGGAACGACTTCCAAAATGAATTCCCCCGGCAATCGCCCTTCTTCTTTTGCAACCCCAATTGTTAATGCTTCAACCTCACAATTATCCCCATCCTTATCTCCTCCCTGATCTTCCCTTTAGACCCGTGTCTAATATCCCCTCATGGTTAAGGTGGAAGACACGTAGGAAAAATAAGCTTATCGAATGTCTTTTCCGTTCACCCAATACAAAGAGTAAATCTTATTCAAAAACTCTCAAAGCATATAACCTAGTTAGTGCACAACTCAAGGCTTATGATGCATGGGATCAAAATAGGAGATGGAACAACAATAGCAGTGGGAACCCAAATTAATATTCAACCCAACAAGCACGGTATGCCTATTAAAAGATATAAGTTAAAGTATGATATATATATATATATATATATATATATAAAAGAGATATGTGTGATATTGAACTTTTCAAGCATTAATGCTAATTTAGTGTTTTGATATTTTTAAGGTTTAGAACGCGGAGAACGACAAGTGGATTGTAAGGGTTTTTCTCATCCCCCTTTTCTTTTTCATTATAGTCTATATTTTATTATTATTGTAAGGGTTTTTCTCATCCCCTTTTTCTTTTTCATTATAATCTATATTTCATTATTATTGTAAGGGACCTTTCTTTTCCTCTTTATCTTGTTTGGAATTATTATTGTAAGAGTTTTATGTTTTTTATTCTTCTAATTCCATTTTATTGTTGAGAAGATTAGATTAGTCACTTTTTAATCTCTCTCTTGGTAATCTATGCTATTGATTGGGGTAGATAACCATTTTGATATTCGTGGTTATCCTTGTTAACTTTGAATGTTTTATTGAAATTCTATGTGATGCCTCATGTTATGTATGTTAAAGTTGTTATAACCTCTTATGTTTGGACAAAGTAAGTTTATGATGGGTGGTTCCAGAAAGACCTCCAATGCATTGGGTAAAGAACATCACTAGAGAGTGTCAATCCCAATTGATAATATGTTATGTTATGATACGGACATCGGGTGGTTAACCTAGGTCATGATGTTATGATACGATGTCTAAACATAATCTTCCATGTTATGATTTCCTCGTGAAATGTTGATCATGTATGCAAATGTTATATGGTATTTCCTATGTTCGATATCTTCGTGATTTTCCTTACCCGCTTATTTTACCCTTACTGGGCTATTTGAGCTCACCCTTTTTTTATGATTTCTTTTCCAACCCCAGGTAATTAAGGGATGGAAAAACTAGGATAAGGAGTCGAGAAGTGCTTGGAAATAAAGTTGTGTGAAAACTTAAAGATTTATTAAGTTGTTTGCTCGTTTGCTTTGTTATGTAATAATGGGTTATGGACACTTAGTCTCTAAATCCCTAAACCTTAAAGATCTTGGATTGAAATTTGTAATAATGAATGGTTTGTTTGATTAAATAAGTAATAGTTTGAAATTGATATAAAATTTGTATATTTATTTTCCACTAACGCACCCGGTTTGGAAGTCCCAAAGTTAGGGGCGTTACACTTGAGCTCCACAAACCGCAGCAGTCAAGACAGAGAGATTACCGAGGAATAGTTAGTGCTGAACGCATTCCGGAACTATAAGTTCCAAGGTTGTCTCTTAGGAATGTTTGTATAAATATTCATACTTGTATATTTGTAAAAGTGTGTGTACTTGTGCGAACAAGCCTGAATAACCTGTGTATGCACAAGAGCTCAAAGAAACAATCTAGGCCAGTGTGTGAATCCCTTTGTAAACAGAGTGTAAGAGAGTCTTGCTTCTATTTTGTTGTATTTATCTCTTGATAATAAAACAAAATACTTCCACTATCTGGTTATCTTTCGCAGTGATTCTATCACTTGACTAGATTAGTGTAGTGCCTTAAGAGATAAAAAGAGTTTAGATAAGAGCCTATTCACCCCCCTCTAGGCTCCAAGGGACCATCAAGTGGTATCAGAGCAAGTCTATTTGTTCAAAAGTAGAGATCCCACTTTTTTACTCTAAGCAATGACCGAAGAAAGCAGTATGCTATTCAACACTCGCCTTAACTCCGGAGGTGCACAAGAGCCCATCCCAAATCGAAGCAGCAGTGAAAATGTCGACCCACCTCAACCTGCTGCTGCCGCCGCTCCTCAACCACGGAGTTCTGGTTTTACTCTGACGAAACCGCCCAAATTCACACCTGAGCTTTTCTCCCAGTGGAAAGCTCGCATGAAGATGTTTATGGTGTGCCATGATCATCTCATGTGGCCATGTCTTCATCAGGAGATTCCAATTCCGATGACTATCAGAGAACATCGAGTTAGGAGGCCAAAGACTGATGCTGAACTTACCAACGATGAAAGAGCCTGGTAGTGTGCTAGTGAAAAGGCTCTGGCTTATGTTACATCATCTTTGGATTCCGAGGCTTTCACGAACGTCCAGGTGGCGCACGACAAAAAAGCGTTTGGGATAAACCGACAATCCTCTATGAGGGGAGTCAGTCCCAAATGCAAAATGTGATAATGTGCTCTCAGACAGAATTTTGAGAGTTTCAATCACAAACCTGGCGAATCCCTTGAAAGCATCTATCGGAGATTCGACAAGCTCATTCTAGAGCTAAAAACTGTCAATGAGCACTACACTTAGTCGCAAATAAATGATAAGTTCTTTCGATCCTTGTCGGATCGATACTACTCCAAGTAGCTCCAGATACAAGCTGACAAAAACTGGCCATTCACTGCCCTTGAGGAAATTTATGGAGAGCTTCAGACTCATGAGGTCAGATTCAAATACACTGACCGTGATGAGAAGATAGCTCGGAAAGAAAAAGGGGTAGCTCTCAAAGCTACGGAATGCTCCAGTAATCATCAAGAGGATGATCCGATGAGTCGAAAATTCGACTCGAGACGCAGAAGAGGAAATAGCTCTTCTTGTCAAATCCTTTGAACGATTCCTTCGGAAAAGTAGAAAAGGATTCAGAAGAGGCTCCTCATCATCCAGAAGGAAGGAACGATCGGAGTCAAGCTCCCAAGAATGCTTCAACTGTGGGAAACCTGTTCATTGGGCCAAGGAATGCAGATCCAAATCAAAAGTGGCCGAGAAAAGTGACAAGGTAACTCCTCGCCGTTCCATCTCAGACAACAGCAAAAACAAGAGGAAGACGTTCGTGACAAAGTACGTCAGTAGCTCGGAAGAAGAAGAAGAATCCTCGGATGATGAGCCAACTCCTAAGCCGAACGTCTGCCTCATGGCAAATACTGAGGTACCTTCTATCTCTGAGCTCATGAGTCAATTAGAATCTCTTATTAGTAAACGTGATCATGAAAAGAATGAGAGACAAATAATTACTCAAATGTACAAAGATGTGGGAAGTCAGAATAAACGCCTTGAATTTACTATCACTAGACTTGAAAAGGACATAGTTGACTTCAGAGGAAAAGAGGCTTGGTATCATGATCTAAGAGCTGAAAATCATCTGTTAAATACCAACCTAACGGGCCTAAAAGTTATTGTGAAACGACTCGAAAATGAACTAGAACAGGAAAGGGAAATAAATCGTAAGTGGCTAAAATCCGGGGAAATAGCCTCTACCTTTAGGACTGATCCTGACAACATCCGAGTCAAACCTGGCCTAGGTTCAGAACCATCGACTTCCATAGCTCAAGCTACTGAGTGCCCTCCGGATTTCACTCCTAAACTAACCAACTTATATCCTGTTAGTACATCTAAACCGTTGGATGGTTTCATTTCAGGTGACACCATAGTTTGTGACTGTGGAGTTGAGGTCATTCTCGCACTTCCCGGAAGCGTAGCACCCGTAACTAATGATGAAGGGAAGGGCCCCGCAGTTAAAGCCAAAAGCTGTAGCACCCAAAAAGAAAGGAAAGGCTAAGGCCGACGCATCTAGGGCCAAGAGCGCATCACCCAAACGCAATGGATTAGGCCACAGGGAACAGTAGAAAGTCGTAAAATCTAAGAGACCGTATCCCCTATTTGTACTTCACATTATAGTGTCTGTTCCATCTGTAGGGAAATGGGTCATTATCACTATGAATGTTGGAGTTTATCCGATAACCGGCTTTGTAATCAAATTCAATCCAATAAAGATCAGTTTAATAAAAGGGTTTCTTCGAGCAAAACAAAATCTAAACCTCAAAGGAGTGTCTCTCCCAAGAAAACCCAAATAAAAGAAGCGAGTTGAAACTAACAAGTTAAAGTCAACTTGGAGAGCTAAAAGTCCTAGCAAAATCAAATCCGGAACGTTGACAATCATCTTGCTCTCTCTAACCACCCGAAACAAGTTTGGGCACCAAAAGTGTAAACTGTTATCTTTCAGGAGCATCTCCTGGAATGCATTGCCGGATCACTTGAAGTTAAAGATCAATCAAAGCAAGTGGATCCTCGATAGTGGATGCTCCGGACATATGACGGGTGATCGGACTCGCTCGTAGAAGTTAATGAAAAATGAGGTCCATCCGTTTCATATGGTGACAACAACAAAGGTAAGACCGTCGGGTATGGCACTTTAACTAACTACGTGTATCAATCACTAGAGTTGCACTAGTCGAAGGTTTGAAGCATAATTTCTTGAGTGTCGGTAATTTATGTGACAAAGGATTTATCTTGTTTCCTTTATGTCCAACACTTGTACAGTAAGGGAAAACTTATCCGGAGATGTAAAGTTATCCGGATCAAGAGATGGGGACATATACTCAGTGGTCTTAAGAAATAATTCTTCTGACCTTGTATGCTTCCTCACTAAAGCATCAGATGAAGATAGTTGACTATGGCACAAGTGATGCGCACATTTAAACTTTAAGACTTTGTCTAAATTAGCGTCACTTGATCTTGTTACTGGTCTACCTAAACTCAAGTTCTCCAGAGACACTCTCTGTCGAGAATGCCAACTGGGCAAGCAGACCAAACATAGCTTTAAGAGCAAATTAGTTAATTCAATAACTGCTCCTCTACAACTTCTTTATATGGACCTCTGTGGTCCTATTTCTATTTCGTCATTGGCTGGTGCGAGATATACCCTTGTGGTTATCGATGATTTCACCAGGTACACATGGGTGATGTTCCTGAATTCAAAGGATCAAACCTTTGAGCATCTTGTAGATCTTTTCAACTGGATAAGCAACTCACAAGGACTGAGCATAAAGTGCATTAGGAGTGATCATGGTACATAATTTGATTTTTCAGAAATGAGACCATATTGTTCTGAACAGGGCATACAACATGACTTCTCTGCTCCCAGAACTCCACAACAAAATAGGGTAGCTGAGCGCAAGAATCGTACTTTAGTTGAAGCTGGTAGATCCATGTTAGCAGGGGCAACACTTCCTCTCGGCCCATGGGTCAAGTCGTGTCCATCTGCCGCTATGTTCGAAACAGAACTCTAATAAATAAATCTACCATGAAAACACCCTATGAGATGTGGAGAGGACGAAAACCTTCAATTTTACATTTCGAGCTTTTGGGTGTACTTGCTATATATTGATAAATGGCAAAGAGACCGGAATAAATTTGAACCAAAAATCGATGATGGATTTTTGTCGGGTACTCACTACATAGCAAGGCTTATCGGGTCTTCAATAGAAAACTTTTTAAAGTTGAAGAATCTATCCATGTGACCTTTGATGAAACTAATCTTGATTGGTCAAAAGTTGCTTCTTCAAGTTCTAACGTACAGGTTCAAGACAACAACATCGACTATTCAAAGTTTATGAACGTTCCTGTCATACATACTGACCCACCGAGCGGCACCAGAGGAGCACAAAGAAATGATATGGACGATGCTATGGATGACTCAGACTCTGGACTACCGTTTAGCTCCGGACATACTCCTACGGATACCCAAAATTTCGGAGCACCTTCAAGTCCGTCCGGACTAGTTAACACTGACAGAAACATTGTTGAAGAACCATCTAGTTCAACCGTACCTTCGGCTTATTACCTTCGTTATCTTACGCCGGGATGGGAACATGACAGCCCGCCGACCATCTGCAGCTCTTCGCATTCTCCCCGCCTCGGAACAACAAGGCGATTCTGTGTGACCCCTCCGACGGCCAAGCCCCCGACGTCGGTTCTGCACCCCGATCCTCCCGGATTCAGTCCGTTGCCGCACTTTCCCACTCTCGAGCCTCCCAAAGCCAGGCGTTCGTGCCGACCCGTCCGAGGTTGCGGGGCCATCTCAGCGTAGTGCCTCTAAAGCTGTTTCTTCAGTCCCCTCTGCTGCGGATGTCCCTACTCCCTCCACCTCCGCTATTGCTGCCGCGGTTGACACCGCTGTTGCTGCAGCCACTGCTGATGTCCCAAAATCTACTCCTGAAGCTCCTTTGCCTCCCCTACCTCAACCCCGAGATTACCTAGACCATCTCTCCGCCGACACTCTAACAGACCTATGGCTCCGTTTTAGCCTTGCCCACACTGCCTCCATTCTTGACAACGATCTCCGGGTGTTTTACACACGACATACCCAATCCCCGGAGACAATGATCATCTGGAACTTGGATCACGGCTTTCTTACGCCGGCCTCCATTCCAGATGTGCCATTCCCTACCCCCTCCAGCCCAGTCCTTTCCGCCCGGGGTCCTTCCCCTGCTAAGGCTGGCCCCTTTTCTCCTGCTGCCGCCATTCCCGTGGTTGACCTCTTTGGTCAAAGTGGGTCATTTGCTCCGGATGCCTCTGATGCTCCAGATGCCCCTTCTGCTGCTACTGATACTCCTGCGGACTCCTCTGGCCAGCGCACTCCTACTCCTGTTCATGCAGGGGAGTCCTCCAAAGCTCCGGAGTTGGTCCTTGGGCGTGCTTCTTTTGGCATGGTTCACTCCGACGCTGTGCTCTCCGCCCAGCTGGACCGCCACGCCCAGGCTCTCAGCGCCCAAATTTCCACCATCGCCGCCAAGGTTGATGCACTTGGCGCCCAACTCCTCTCCGCTCTCACTGACTCCTCCACCTCCATGGAGCAGAAAATGGATCTCGTCGCCTCGTCCATCCATTCATTGTCTACCTCCTTCGCGGACCTGGCGCACACGATGGCTCGTCCTCCCGTTGCTTCCCGGCCGATCCGCCAAACCGGGGGAGAGAGTATCATCTCGATCCGTCTGCCCCTTCTGCTCCTTCTGCACCACAACCATCTACTCAGGCTGAGAAGCGACCTGCTTCTTCAGTGCTTCAGGGAGTTCAAATTCCCAAACGAAGCCGCTTCTCTCAGCCAAGCTCCTCTACTGCAGCTCCAGCTCCTCCTCCATCCTCTTCATCCGCAACCGACACCTTCCTCCCATCATATGCGGCGTTTGACCCTTCTGATGCGGATGGAAGCGTTCGCAAAGCAATGAAGTCCTATGCGACGTCTTCTCTTGAGAGAAGATGTCTTTTCGAAATGTACCCTTTCTCCCCACCGACATTCGGACTCTTTGTTTGGAGAAAGGACTCTTTACTACAGAAGACATTGACGGCTTCTTGGTCTCGCTAAAATGGAGATGAGGCTGTTCCCATCTCTATACAAGGACGGGCACTTGTTTGAAGTTCTGCGTCTTTGGAATGAAGGCTATCTTCCCAGTGTGGATCTAATTCGTCCTTCATCGACGGACTGCTGAGGATAGCAAGCTATGGAAAACTCTCTCAACTATCCTCATTCCGTACCTGGATCATGTCGCCACACTTCATGATGGCTGTCTTCATGATTCGGTCCAAGCAAATGATTCTCATTGATTCTCATCGGATAGTGGAGCACTTTGTAAGAAAGAATCAATGGGAACCACCGTGTCTCAAGGCCGGTCAAGCTGTGAACAAAGCTGGTTTATCTCCCAAGAGTTGGGCATCACACCCTTGGGTCAACAAAGGGAAAATTGAAGGCGACATTCGGGGGGCAAGAAGCAGAGTGCCAACCGGATGGAGATAAGTTAGGCCGCGGCGCCTTTCTTTTCGTTACTTCATCAAGTCCTTTGTGGACAAATCGTGGAGCCAACACACTACTTATACGATGAAGCGACAATGAAGCTTAGAGAAAAGGCAGCAACTATGATCTTCAAGTATAGTAAGCCTTATGTACCTTAGTGAAAATCTTGTATTAAGGCTGAATTGTACTTAGTTGGTGCCGATAAATGAAATTGTCATGTTTGTGATGTATCTTTTTTTTTTTTTAAATTATTTACAAAAAAAATAAAAAAAAAATTTTATAAAAACCTAAAAAAAAAAAATATATAAAAAACCCCCAACCCCACCCCCCCCCCCACAACCCCCCCACCCCCCCCCCCCCCCCCCCTCAACCAAGTCATCAATACATATGGAATAAGGAACATTCGTGCGGACTAAGAACTTAAAAGCTACGGACACTTCGGTAAATCATGTCATCATCTTATTCTTGCCTAAAACGGACTAGTCGGAATATGTTCCTAGTGCCTCAAACGGACTAAGTGAAGTAGTAAGGAAGTATTAATCGAGAATAAGGACCCGAGTCTTTATTCGCACGGAGTAAGGAAACTAGATGCGGAGTAAGGAATCCAGACAACTTTACTCATACGGAGTAAGGAAGCGCTAGTACGGAGTAAGCATTCCGATCCCTTAGACTCACCCGGAGTAAGGAACTTACATACGGAGTAAGGAATTTACATACGGAGTAAGGAACTTACATACGGAGTAAGAAACTTACATACGGAGTAAGCAATTTACATACGGAGTAAGGAACTTACATGCGGAGTAAGGAAGCGCTGACACGGACTAAGGATTCCAGTACTAAACAGATACGGAGTAAGCAACCACTGATACGGAGTAAGGTTCCGAGCTTCATTAGCAACGGAGTAAGGAAAATTACACCAGACCAAGAAGATATTACTTCAACTCACCGCATTTAAAGTTATCAGCTCGTGGCGTCCCGATGTAAGACAAACTTATTGAGAACCTGAAGAATCTTACACGTGGATCATCCGGATATGTGGACACAACCTCAATTGTATTTGGGAACTCACAAATGCACTTATACTCTTCAAACCCAAGACCTTGAGCTCCACAAACCGCAGCAGTCAAGACAGAGAGATTACCGAGGAATAGTTAGTGCTGAACGCATTCCGGAACTATAAGTTCCAAAGTTGTCTCTTAGGAATGTTTGTATAAATATTCATACTTGTATATTTGTAAAAGTGTGTACGTGTGCGAACAAGCCTGAATAACCTATGTATGCACAAGAGCTCAAAGAAACAATCTAGGCCAGTGTGTGAATCCCTTTGTAAACAGAGTGTAAGAGAGTCTTGCTTCTATTTTGTTGTATTTATCTCTTGATAATAAAACAAAATACTTCCACTATCTGGTTATGTTCCGCAGTGATTCTATCACTTCACAAGATTAGTGTAGTGCCTTAAGAGATAAAAAGAGTTTAGATAAGAGCCTATTCACCCCCCTCTAGGCTCCAAGGGACCATCAAAAACATTAGTTGAAAAATACCCAATTGAAAAATCAGAAACCCTAGCCGTCATCTCTTTCTTTTTCCTACTTACCCTAGTCCACGTGCATTCTCATCATTAGCTTAAGAATAAAACAAAATAAAAAGCAAATAATAAAATAAGAAAGCAAAAGCAAAAATAAAAAAACAAAAAAAAACAAAAAAAACAAATATTCTCACGCCTCTCCTCTCCAGCGCGTCGTCTTCCCTTATCTCTCCCCTGCGCTGTCTTTCTCATCCACGCTAGACAACCATCATGCCTACCCCCTCTCGGCCATGCCCCTACCTCCTTTTCTCTCTCCCCCGGCCGAACCATTTTCACCTCGCTCATGCCTTCTCTTTCAGGCGCACCCAAGCCAAGATCCCATAGTCCAACCATGGTCAAGCCACCTCTCCACACTGCCCCCAATCAAGCCCAAAACCCTAACCTTCCTTCCCCTTTATATAAACTCATCTTCTCCATCAAGCAGGGGCTCTCTCTTTCTCTCTCTCTCTCTCTCTCTCTCATATATATATATATATATATATATATATATATATAACAAATTCGAAGAAAAACCTCCTAATCTTTCTCCTTCTTTTTCCACCTCCACATCCACAGAGAGTCCCCCAGCCGAAAAATGCACCTTCGGCCGCCGTCCTTGCTTCCCATGTCCAAGCATACCCTGAGCCGCCGCCCCTTGCTGGCGCCGCCGCCGCACCAACCACCACCCAACTCCGGCCGTTCTAGTTTAGCCACGAAATGCACAGGCCTCCCACCAACGCCGTTGTCGACTGAGAAGCCTCCCTCGCCACCACCTTTTCTCCTCCACAAAGCTGTCACTCCAAGCCCACACTGCTGCGACGCCGTTGTACTTTGCCTTCATCCCCCTGCATCTCTCAGCTCCGCCATCCACTGGCTGCCCTTGGAAGCTAAGAGAAAGTGACTTGTTCCTTAATTTGAAGAAAGGAGTTGCATTGGATTTGTTTTGGGTCTGTGCGTTATTGGTTTTCCCTTCTTTTCTTCCCTTTTGTATTGTTTTTTTCTTTTATTTTTAACTTGTACTTGGTGGGATTGTTCTCATAACGATGTCATCACTGCTTTTATTTTATTTTGCTAGAAAATTCTGTTGCTTGCTTCGAGTTGTTGGTTTTAGTGAGCTTATATGGGTCTGGCTGTTTTTTGCTTGGTTACCTCTACCTGGTTTTAGCTGGCACATGCATACTAGTGATTGGTTTACCCTGTTGTTTGTTTTGTTTGCTGGCTGTGACTGGTTTTATTGTATTTGATTAGTTTTTGTTCATTTTGATTATTCCATCACTAGTGTTAATGGCTGGTTTTTTATGAATGCATATGGTTTTACCTATTCTCTATTTTCCTTTTTTTTTTTTAAGATTACTGCGAATGTTTTTTCTGGTTTGTGTTTTTCTAATGTGTCACACCTCGGATTTTCAAATGTCTTTTACAATCATTCCCCATTGGGGTTACAATGGTTTCACAAAATAATATAAAACAAAACACAGCAGATAACTCAGTCTTCCACCTTGGTGTTTCCACTTAATGCCTGTAGGTTCCTAAAAACAAACAAGGCACAGTAGGAGGGGTGAGCAACCATAGCTCAGTAGGGATCATGTCTCCCCAACCCATCCCATGCTCCTAACATCTACATGAAAACGTGCACAAGTGCAGTGTTGTGGCAATAATATATAAACAAGTTATAATCAACATTTATAAATATGTCAACACACAAACAAAACCACAAAGGTATGTACAACTATTTTCATAGCCACACAGGCTTCCACAACCACAGCCACACAGGCTACCATAACCACAGCTACATATGCTACCACAGTCACAGCCACACAAGCTCCATAGCCACACAGGCTACCACAGTCCCACATAGCGCATTAACAAGCACAACACAATAACATACATTCACATTACATCAAATAACACATATATTCAACAACCATCACCCAAACCATAATTATCATATCTGTTGGGTCTCTAATGTCCCATATAATCCACGTCGGTCGAACATTGAGGTCGTCTTAAGGGGAAGGCTCATGGTGCACCTTGTCACAACGCGTTTTAACGGGTCGCGGCCCGTTAGAAACAAATCCGTGCGGGGCCGCCCATGGGTGGGTGCGCGAGTGCCAGCGGACAATATTGTGATAGTGAGCTCCCGCCCCGCCGAGGTCCAACAAGTGGTATCGAGCCGGGTCCTCTGGACCGATGGTGGGATTGGGGGAGACGTTGGGTCTCTAATGTCCCATAGATCAATCCCACATCGGTTAGGGCAACATTGAGGTCGTCCTAATGGGAGGCTCATGTGCACCTTGTCACAACGCGTTTTAACGGGTCGCGGCCCGTTAGAAACAAATCCGTGCGGGCTGCGGCCCATGGGTGGGTGCGCGAGTGCCAAAGCAGACAATATTGTGATAGTGAGTGCCCTGGCCGAGGTCCAACAATATCCACTTATTATGTTCTCAAACATGACTCCCCTGGGAACCCCAAGGTTTCCCCACGAGGCCTTACCATGGGACCAACCGTAACGAACTCAACTACTGAACGAATAGCGTAGACTCCCCAATGGCCTCCAAGGTCAGCTGCCATGCAAACGAACCCGAAAATCCCCAGACCCCAGACTCATCATCATACCTAAACATAACTTGTCATTGAAGACCAACATTCATATAGGAGATCACACCTATATGAATTTACATATATATATATATATATATATATATATATATATATATAAACATAAACAATCTACAAATCGTCTACCTCAAGACCTAACCCAAGAATAGGTTCAAGAAAGAATAGAATCCCTACCTCGGAAAAATCCTCTGTGCTCTTGCTCCCACGCTAGATGCCGTCTACCCACGTGAACACAATGGCAACGATCAAGTGAGGGTTCTCTCTCTCTCTCTCTCTCTCTCTCTCTCTCTCTCTCTCTCTGCGACGGCTGACAAAAATGAAGAACCCTAAAAAAAGAGATCTCCTTTTAAATATCATAACACTTATCAAAATGACGTAGTTTTGATAAGTGAAGCAGAATCACCTTTTTTTAAAAAACACAACACCTATCAAAACGACATAGTTTTGATAAGTGACACATGTTTTAACCTTCTCGCTTTCACACAAGACAAAATACCCATAATTCGAATATGGTCCTTTGGAAAAAGATTCTTAACATAACAAAACGAAGGAGACGGTGCAAAAATATGGTTGCACGTGACAAAGGCTATTGTCATGTGCAACCTCTAAATGGTCTAGGATTTTCCCACTAGCTTTAGAACTTTGTTTGGAAGGCTCCCATGCAAAAATATCATTGCACGTGACAAAGGCCATTGTCACGTGCAACCTCTAAATGCTCCCTCTTGAGCTCATCTCTTGCCTCATGCTTGCTCATCAATATACAAAGTGTTCCAATTGATGTGTATGAGAAGAATCTTCCGAAAACCTGACAATTGCCACTCAAAAGGCATAACTATGACTAACTCGTCACATCCCTAAATACGGGTCATTACATAATGACTATTCTTAAATGAACATTTTACCTCCCCTATATTTTTTAATGGCTAGTCTTTCTGATTAGTTGTGGGTTATTGCTTTTTTCTTTTCTTTTATCATCGTAGTCACTAGTTTTAAAAATAAATAAACAAATAAATAAAAATCATGGGTATTGATCCACATTTTCTGTCCACATTTGGACGTTTTTAATGACTCACTAATTCACTGGTTTTAGTCAGCTGTTTTTCACTGGCTTCCTAATGTGATTCCTGTTATTCTTTGTATATTTGTCACCCTGTTTTTCCCTGTGCTTGAATCGCAGGTTTCTCCCTTTTTTTTTTACCCCAAGTTAGCATTAGGTTTATTGCACGACTTCAACATGTTTGGCTTTGATTTCCCTGCCTGTTGTTTTTGTTTAGTTGCTTGTTTCAGTGCTCTCTGGTTTGTTTACTCCCTACAAGATATTTTCAGACTGTGTATTGGTAGCCTTTTGTCTAATAGTGTTTTTACTGGTTTGTCTTTTGCTTTAGTTTGTTTTCTATTTGTATGATTCGTTTTTTTTGTTGTCAATGGTCCTCTCTACATTAGCGGACTGCATAGCATGTGACTTTCTCTAATTTGATTCCTTTTGCGTTGGGCATGTCTTTTATTTCGTTAATATTGCTGTATTTTTTTATTTTTTTATTTTTTTTTATTTTTTTTATTTTTGGCCTTAGGAAAAAAATGTTAGTTTTGGGGCCATTGATGATTATGTAATTATGGGCTCCCACCCTAGCCCATTGTAATTTGTAAACTAAGCATAGTAAAAAAAAATAGAAAATAGAAAAATGAAAAAAATTAAAACAGATAAAACAAAAAAAAAGAAAAAGAAAAAGAGAGAAGTCTTTTATTTTTGTGGATGTTACTCCCACACACAAATACTTTTACTTGTATATTTTTTTTTTTGAAATTGCTTAAAAAACATTTTCTTTTCAAAAAAACCAAACCAAAAAAATCAAATAAAAAAACAAAAAACTGCTTTGTAGAAACAATCTCTTTAAAGATGTTTTTTAAAGAATAAAGCAATTTTTTTATTTTAAATCTCTTTTAGAGTTTTTATTAATTTTTAGACTTAAAACAAAATTTAGGACTTGTTATCCTTTGGTTAAGACTCACTTTTAACTTTGTAGAAAACAATTTATTTTTTTTACTTCAAATATAAAAATAAAAAGACATGACAAAACTCCAGGATCCCTTTAGACCTTTAGGTAAATTGAATTTAATCCCTAACCTCAACAAAAAATTTAGAAATAAAAAAGAAAGGAAATTAAAACTTTTAGGACTCTCTTTAAAGGCATAGGGTAAATTGAATTTAGTTTTCACTTTGACAAGTAACTTAGAAAAATAAAGTGTAGAAATTTGAGGTTACATGAAAATTCAACATTGCCTTAGACTAGTGAAATCAAAACAAAGCAGCTAAAAATTAAAAACCTCCTCCTAAGATAGGTACAGAAAGGGCGTTGTAGGTGTGCTAATCTTTCCCCATACGTAACAAACATCTGAACTTAGCTTTGACAACGTAGATAATTTTTTAGGTGACCAACTACACCCCATAAGCAGCTGGTGGCGACTCTTTTTTTTTCATCACCATTCAGTTGAAGGGTGAGAGAACCGCAACCCCATAAGCGGGTTTCCCTCCGGACGAAATTCGATGATGTCAGTATGTATTTCATATTTGGGTGAAAAATTTAAGTAAAAAATCATGTAAATGATATTACTAGTTCAAATATAAATGCATTTATCGATTGACTAATACTTGATTTGATCATTTAGTTTTAAATCAACATATAAATAAATTTAAAACTAAAATTGAATTAAATTAATATAACTAGTATTCATAAATTATTTTATGCGTGATATGAGTCATGCATGGTGAGAGTGAGTTTTGAGTCTTTTAACATTTAATAGTATATATTTCATATTTAAATTAAAAATAATAAATAATGTAAATGATATTATTAATTTAAATATTAATACATTTTTAATCAAATAATATTTGATAGGAACACCTATTCATAAATAAACTTAGTAATAAATTCAAAACTAAATTTAAATCTAATTAATTTGTATTTTATATCAAAATAGTAATAGTATATTCACCTTTTATTATCATATAAATATATATACTTTGTAATTACTTTTATTTTTAAAATAAAGCATACCCTCTTTATTAATATTATTATAATCATTATAAATAATAATAATAATTTTTATTATAATTTTATTATTTCTATGTTAAATAATAAATATATATATTATTTACATAAGCATACGAAATAAAATAAACTTAACCTAATGGTTAGATAGCTGCATTGGTAGGGAGGAGGTACCGAGTTCAAACCTTCCTGACAACATTTATGATATTCCCAAGATCCAAACAAATCTTTTAGGTATATGTATGCATGTATACAGAAAGGGTGGTGAATCTGTATACTTAAACTAATTCCTTTAGTTTTAAGGAATAGCTTACTTATTAGAGGTGTTCTTATTTGGGTGATATCTTAGTGTCTTGTGCAATATCAATATCACAGCAGGTAGGGGTGCTACCCGCTATAGCGGGGGCGGGGTCTACCTATTACCGTACCCCGCCCCCACCTAGGTGGGTAAAAAATTTTTAAAACCGTACCCCGTTCCATGTGTAGGCGAGGCGGGGTACCCCGTCCTATGGCGGGTTTAGCGGGGGGAGGCTTCATCCGCCCGCTCCCGGCTACCGACTTTTATTGATCTCTATCTTAAGACAATCCTGCCTTTTAGAGGCTTCACAAAATAGTTGATTCGAGTAATTCAAGTACTATTGAGGGCGGAATCAACCTATTACCGCTTCTTGCCATCGCTTAGGTTGTAGATTAAATTTTAAGATTATATCTCGTTTCATATGTAGGCGGGATAGGTTATGTCATTCTTTAATGTGTCTATGAATGAGGTTTCATTTGCTCGCATCTTGTTATCATTTTTTATTAGATCTGTTCATATCAATAATTTTGGCTTAAATCAAATTTCGACATCATTTTTAACCTAAAAATTATCAAAAATAATTTAATTTTACAATAATAAATATTATTCAAAGCTATCAAAAATCATAAATAATAGTTAAATAATAATATTTAAAATATTAAAAAATTATAAATAAATATTATTAAAATTAATCAGAGCGGGGGTGGGGCGGGGTATCCCGCTACCTATTACCGCTCCCCGTCCCCGCCTGGGGCGGAGTGTCAAGTTTAAAAACCGCACCCCACTCTTGCCTGGGAGGGGTAACCCGCCTCGCATAGCGGGGGCAGAGGCGATAGCGGGCGGGGTAGCGGGGGCAGGTATCCGTTGCCCACCCCTAACATCAGGTATGTAAGGGAATCAAAAGACAAAGAAACACGATCTATGTAGTTCAATCAATGTGATCTACTCCACGGTGGTGAGGGTGTACTTACATCGAATCCAATCCACTATTACTTTTAATACAACATAGGCTTGCCCTTGTTACAACATGATTAACTCTCTTCTTCTTTAAATGCAAATACAAAAATAGTATTACTTCAATACTCACTCATTGTGATGAACTGTCTAGCCTAACCTTCTCCTACGTGTTCAACTGTTTGCATCTCTTGACCTTCATCCACTCTGTTGGTCCCGGAGAGCCTAAAGGGGGGGGGGTGAATAGGCTCTTTGAAAATTCTTTCTCTCTCTTAATGGCTTAGACACTCACTCTGGTTAAACGGGTAAAATCAATGCGGAAGATTAACCAGGTAGTGGAAGTATGTTGCTTTATTATCTGAAGATAATTACAACAAAGCAAAACAGCGTTTTAGCTGATTACAACACAACACTTTGTTATAGTTACACACACTTGGCAGTGAATCTCTGTGTTTGGCTCTTTACAAGATATACGCTTATGAGTGTATATTGTACAAGTAAGCACACGCTCTATTTAATTTATATTGCTTCAGGCATATATATAGACATCCTAGAAATCTATCTTGGAAATGCATTTTCCGAGCAGTGTGGAGCATTGAAGTTCTTCATTGGAAAATGCTGAAGCTTTAACTGATGCGGATGTTGAGCTCGAAATATTGGAAGCATAAGTTGTAATGAATTCTTTGCTTGATTCCAATTGCATTTGAGACTGCGTCCACATCTTCGTGTGTTCCACGTGTCAGACAATTTAGGTATTCAATGAGTTTGTCTTACATCGGGACGTAGCGAGCTGCTAGCATTAATTGCGGGTTGGAGAGATGAAGCAGCGTCTTCTTGGTCCGTTGCAAGGTTCCTTACTCCACATGAACGAAGCTCGGATCCTTACTCCGTATCAGTGATTGCTTACTCCGTATGAATGAAGTCTTGGAATCCTTATTCCGTGTCAGTGCTTCCTTACTCCGCATGAGTAGTGGTTCGGAGAGCTTACTCTGCATCAGCGCTTCCTTACTCCGCATGAGTAATGGTTCGGATTCCTTATTCCGCATTTGATGTCCTTACTCCGCAACAGTTGCCCTTACTCCGCTCGAATGACAGACTCGGATTTCTTCGTCTGTGTCTTCTTTTCCTTAGTCCGGTTGGAGTGGCAACTTCGATTCTTTCTCTCTCACAAGTCTCTTTTACTCCGTGTAAGATGTAGACTCAGGAACTTACTCTGCATTAATTGACATAATCTAGTTGAGTGTTAGACGCGGGTTTCTAGTCGTTTTGTCAAGTGTTTAATCAGCACAAAGGGTCCTTACTCCGGATGATGACTTAGTTATATACCAAGTGAATGACGACACTCATGATGATCCGGATCAGGATTATGTATCCTGTCCTTAGCTTTGTGCTCACATGAGTAGGTCCGGATTTAGAGTTAACCCATCTGCACAGACTTAATGGTAAACATAAAACATCTCGAGTCAAATTACATAGGGTTTGTTCCGCATTATCCAAATTCTCGGTTTGATCCAACAGTCTCCCCCAATATGGATATGCCAAACCCTTTGTAATCTGATCCGGTAAGGCAGCAAGAAATAACACAGAGGTAAGGATTAAAGAGAACAGTTCCACTAGTTACAACAGGAATACATTAAGCCTTAGTATAGATATAAATTATGGTACATACGACTTACTATATTTGAAGATCATCCTTGCTGCATGCTCTCGTAGTGCTATTGTCTGCTTCTTGGAGAACTCGATGATATTTTTCCAGTCATCATCGAAGGAGATAACAGATTTCAAGAAGTAGCAGACAAAGGCTCCACAACTGTTTTCATCGAGTTGCTGGGGCACATTCTTCTTGTTCCGGATCATCCCCATGAGTACTTCATCCTGACCAAGAGGCGGTAGATTCAAGTCTTCATAGAGAGAACTCTGTCTGATTGCATCCAACAAGGTTCGAACGAGACTCCTCATCTGATTCTTTCTAATCGGGCGGTCAACAACCTGATGAGAATCCAGAAGCAAGATTTTCTTCTCTATGATTAGGAAAACAGTCAGCATGAAATGTGGGGAGTCGACCCGGAAGGGGATGAAAACGATGGACAGAGAGGTCCATGGTCGGTCGTTCTCCTTGTACCATTGATGTAGGATAGAATAACGTCCACAAGCAGAAACTGGTTTTCAACCCAGCAAGGAAGAACATCAAAATCAAGGCCTTCCTCAAGTAAAGAGGGGAATAGCCTCAACTCCATCTTTACCGCCAGAGCATAGTTGTCGATGTCGTCAGTGGAAAATTATCCCTCCTCAGACAGTATGGTCCGGATGTCTTGAGGTTCGAAGGGGGACGAGGCAGACACACATCGGCGCTCAGCAGTGGAGAAGGCATAGGCCTTGGCCACAGCAAGAATGCTCCCATCAGCATCATCTGGATGCAATTCCGCGTATGATGGGAGGAAGGAGATGGCACCAGATGGAACAGCAGGAGTGGGAGAGCTGGTCTGGCCAGTGGAGAAACGGCTGCGTTTAGGCACTGGAAGGCCCAGAGGAAGAGCAGGTGCAGACCGTTTGTGAGAGGCAACGCCAGTAGTGGAAAGAGGGGAAGGATCAGATGATTTCTCCCCCGGTTTGGCAGATCGGTGAGAGCGGGAGGGACTGGCCACGACTTGCGTTAAGTCCGCAGTGGAGGTGGACAAGTCAGAGAAAGACGCGGCAAGCCGCTCTAGCTTCTGATCCATGGAGAGAGAGGTAGAGGAGAAGGTAGAAAGAAGCTCGGCACTCATGGCCCGGACATGGTCGGAAAGGGCCTGGGTCTGAAGACGACTGTCCTCAGCAAGGTGATCGAGTTGGGCGGAGAAAGCAGCCTCAGATAAAATCGTGGCAAAAGAGGCATGCCCAAGACCAAAGGCGGGAGCTTTCGAGAGGTCAATGGTAGGGCCTCGTTGAAGAGGGCCAGCTCGGCGGGGACGGGTGTCCGTGCGCGGGCAGGCCAAAGAGGCACGGAGGGCGAGGCGGCGCCGAGAGGATGGTGGTTGTATATATCGGCGGAGAGAGGTGAGAAGCGGAGGGCGGAGATCCACTTATGACAAGGAGGTCAATGGTAGGGATATCCGCAGGATAAGAGGGAGGCCAGGGGGGCCAGGAAAGCGGGGACACACAACCGTTGCCCAAGGCAGTGTCCGTTTGCGTCTTGGCGGGCAGGGCGAAAGAGGCGGAGGCCAGAAGGACCGAGGCCCTTGAGAGCGACAACGTCCCAAAGCCGTGGTAGGTAGTTCCAAGTAAGCATTTCCTTGCGTCCGGGGCTGGGTGTGTTGAGCATAAAACACCCGGAGGTGGTTCTGGGATTTCCAAAGGACCAGAACGAGTAGGCGAGGGTGCGGAAGGTGGCAACTTGTGCGATCAAACTGATCCTGGCATAAAACCTCGGTGGAGAGATGGTCGAGATAGTCCTGGAGGGCCGGAGAGTGAGCGGGAGAGGCTTCCGTAGGAGAAGATGGAAGGTTCGGAAGAATAGGCAGCTAAGTCCTCCTCGTCCGGGCTGTGACCGGAGAGACGGGCTATGGAAGCATCAGAGAACGGAAGTGTAGCGCCAAGACAATAGGCGGGCAGGAGGCGTTTGAGGTAAAACAAGCCGGCAGAAAGGCGGGGGCATTAGCAAGAGAGGTGGATGTGGTAACCTATCTGTGGAAGCGCGGGCGCGTGTAGCCATGTGGTGCTGGCCACCGAGGGCCCGGCATGTGGAAGCCGGGGACGTTTGCGGCGGTGACTGTGGAAGCCCGGCACCAGATTTGTGGAACCCGGTGGTGTGGAAGCCGGGACGTTCTTGAAACCCGGTGGGCGCGGAAGCCGGGAGTGTAGTACCAGCCCGGGATCCGGTGAAATATTGTATCACGACACGGGACACAGTAGAGATAAGTGCAGGGAGGGTGGGGACAATCCCCCCGTGGGGTTGCTCCCCTTCACCAGTTGTTTTCTTTACGGAGAGGGGGCCCCAAGGGGGCTCTCCACGTACTTTCATGATTTATGTAACCCAGGGTTGGTCAAGGGGTTCTGCAATGGGACTTGCTTGTTTTGTGAACCTTTGATGTTTGGAAGGGGCTGGCACCCCCGGTGGGAGGGGCCGCTGGCTCGGGTTGGAAACCGGGGCGTGACAGGGCGGCGAACGGTGAGGGTCCCATCGGTAGTAAGATGGCGGAAGTAGTAGGACGCCGGGAAGGGAATCACCAGTTCACCATGGAAGTGCGCGGGGTGAAGATGCCAGAAGATTTGGGACAGAATCCGTCCAAAAGACGAGTTCCGTTTCCTATTCCGCAACACCCGGAAGAGAAAGTTGCCCCAGTTAAGTGGCAGTGACTCAAAAACCGCATACATCGCCAGAAGACACCGGCTGAGTATGGTGGCCATACAGCGGTGAGGACCATGGAAAGACTTCATTTTGTACTCCTTCACCTTATTAGGACACCCCATGGCAGCAGCGTTTGGTCGGATGTCATCGCCGGCAGGAAAGTTAAAAACATCCCGGATCACCTGAGGTGTGATCTTGATAGTTTCCCCTCGAACCATAGAAAGGATAAACTCCTCAGTGGAGGTGGAGTGATGATGGAAGGCCAGGACGTCCGACACTAGAAGATCGGCCGGGGAAGAAACAAGCACGAAAAGGTTGCTATGCTCGAGTAGCTGGCGAACCTCGTGGAGCCATGCTGGAGGATCAGAGATTCCGGACCAGTCAACAAGATGGCCAGGAACAATACCATAGAGAGCTTGGGATGCCATTGAGAGTGAAAGAGTAAGGGAGAAGGAGAGAAGAGCTTTGCCGGAATAGGTGCGGCGAGGGTTTAGGGTTTTGAGAGTTGGTAGTGATAACCTCAGCCGACGCCGATAGTGCGGTATAAAGAGGATCCTTTCCGTGGAAGCGAGTGGGTCTCGAGTTTAAGCGAAATGAACAGTGAGCCACTCGACTTCCTTATGTCATTAGAAGTGATGGATTAGCGCCGTCGAATAGACTTATGACGTTGCGGCTGTGCTAACCATTCAAAGATGACAGCTATAGGCATACTTCCGGATTTTTGAAAAGATAAGTATCGGGCTCGATGCGTGCATTAAATGAACCATCATTATCCCTCCTCAAAAATAAGCGATGTAAGATAATTACTTGGTTTATTGCGAATTGAGAATTCCAAGAGTCAGGAGGAAATAAACCGACTTTCATTCGGAGCAGGATAATCCATATAAGATCATCCGGATGAGACTGACTAACTGTATCAGTATAAATGTGTTGAAAAGAGATGATTCCTTTGCAGTCTTGATGTCGAGGGAGTATGAAGTACCACAACACCTCAGAAATCCGAGACATCTGACAGGATAGAGCAATGAAATGCAAAGAGAATCTGAACCTGTGACTTAACAAATAGATGCTTTGAAGAGCAAGTCTCGTCAGGTTCGGGTTAGTCCGGATAAACAATATAAGAGTATAACACACAATCCGTACTAAGAAGAAACAGAACTTATACATAAGAAGTTAAGTGCTAGACACATACATAAGAAGTGAAAGCCATCATACTGAAATCAATGTATATGTGGGATAATTAACACATAAATCCAATAGGTCAACATAGCCAATCCTTCATATTGAAAATGAGAGCAAAGATCAATTTGATTTATATGACTTCATCCATCAGAGAATGTATGAGTGAAAATGGAAGGAAGACACTACAAGAAATCAGCCCTACCATAACATCAAAGGGTAACATTATTGAAAAAGTGTTACAATATGTTGGTATTAAAAACGCGCGCGGCATCTTAATTGGGTTTGGATTGCGCGCGGTCCATTTTGGGTGAGCGGGATATTTTTGGTGTTACCGGCACGCCCAAAATTAATCCCTCCCTTATTTTTGACCCTACCCCATACCTAAAAAAACAAAAAAATCTCCTTCATTCGTTCCTCAAATGCGACATAGTCTCTCTCTCTCTCTCTCTCACGACGAACCCTACACACTCGCTCAATCCTTCATCAACGAACCCTAGCTATAAGGAATCTCTTAATTGCACCAACCCAACCCAAGGCTCTGTGATCCGAAGTCCTCCGCACGCGGGATCTCCTTCGCATCACCTTTCTCTCACCTCAACGACGTGAATCGAGTTCTTTCACCTTGGGGGGTTTGGAAGGGAGTTTCTGAACGAAAAAGAGATTGAAGATCCATCCGTCTGTTTTTGACTTCCAATTAGTTCACATCTACATCCTGTAAGAATTTCTACTTGATCTTATCTTTTAATTTCTACTCGATCTTATTTTGGAATTGTTTTGTACTTTGATTTCGTCTACATGAAATTCTGGCTTTGGTTATGCGTGTACCTTGGTTTCTCTGTGTATTCCATGCTAGGGCTTCATTTTGGCTTGGTTTCTTTGTTAGACTCTATGGCATGTCATATATGGGTTTTTCGTTTAGCTACTTATGTTTATTTGTTTTGTCTTATTTTGTTCTCTTCATTTTTTGGGTTATTTTATGCTATATGATGTTTGTAAAGAAGTTTAAATAGGTATTAGTTTATATTGGTTTTGCTGTGAATTATAAAGACCCGTGCAAGTGGATGAACTTCATCACAGAATCCAATCACAGCTTCTATGTATGGAAATCCAACGCTAGAAAAGATGAGGAAGATCAAAATACAATGTTAGCAAGGATAATTGGTAGCATCTCCTTTAAAAAAAGTTACTAAGAAGTTGTCAAAAAATAAGTATATATAAATATTTGTTAAGAATATTGGTAGCACACATAAAGTATTATTAATTAAAAAAACCCCAATGGAAATTAATGACCCTGAAATTAAATATTAAATATTAAGTTTGTAGAAGTCGCAAAAGTCTAAAATACTGTGACAAGCATATAAATAATGGAGCTGCCATTCTTGTGACCCAAGTCTGAGTTGAATATGGCTTAGGATTGACTCCGACAAGGTATACGCTTGAAGTATATACACAAAATTCTTAAATCCAAGCCACATAAACATATATCATAAACTGAACTTGTCCTTCAAACTTGCACCTAAACTGGAGCAAATCAAAATCCAAGTTTTTTTAAAGAGATAAGGGTCTGTTAATGTATCCACTGATAAAAATAAAATTCAAAGCTATATTTATGAACGAAACATTAGCTGCATATTTATTCATTTACGAAAAATCTATCTTTTCCTCTGCAACAGACTTCATTCTCCAATTAAATTACCAAAAAGCTGATTCAGTTTACCTTCGATCATCAAAGAGATTGAGAAACATCTATCCACAAATAAAAAACACTAGACTGGACTGCAAGACAGTGAAGAATACTAGACTGCACTGAACATTTCAGCAGGGTAAAATTGACTGCACTGAACACTGAGCACTGGACTACACTGAACACTAAAATTGACTACACTAAACATTGGACTGCATTGAACACTGAACACTAAAATTGACTGCCTGAACACCGAACACTGGACTACATTGAACACTAAAATTGATCACATGAACACCGAACACTGGACTACACTGAACACTAAAATTGATCGATGAACACTAAACACTGGATTGCATTGAACATTGATTGGAAGATAGTGAAGTACACTGGATCGGGGTAAAATTGAACATTTTTATATATTATGGACTGCTCGAACATTTTTAGAGTGTAAAATGAAGGCAACTGGACTGCACTAAATATTATTTTGTTGTGTTCTTCAGTTTTATATATGTATTGCAGGGTAAAGTTGAACCCACCATGTCTTGTCCATTTTGTTGCAAGTAGTGTTTGCTAACCATTGAATAATTTGTGATTTTTTTATGATATTAAAAGGTGTTGGGTAGATTTGATTTCTATGGACAAGACATGGGTCCATCTTAATAGGTTAGTAAGTACATAAGTTTTTTTGCTACTTCTACCCACTAGTTAAGCACATGATTAGTAAGTGAGTACTTCATGTCACTAATGTAGATACACAGAGGTGTACGATAAAGGAGCAAGAGATTTTGTTAACACTGTTGAAAGAAATGCTGGTTTTCCAAATAAGATCCTTTGCCCTTGTAATTAATGTCAAAATCTATGTCATCAACTCATAGATGAGGTTCATGTTCACTTGGTACTATATGGCATGGATAGAAATTACACAACATGGTTTCATCATGGAGAGGATCCGATTCAGAATCATGACAATGATAGAGATGTTGGAGCTGCATTTCATGAGTTCTTTATGGGTTATAAAATTAACACCGAAAATACCAATGATTTGGAGGTTAACAATAGTGATGAAAAATTCAGATCTGCTTTGGAAGATGCAAAAAGTCCACTATATGATGGTTGTTTAAAATATAGTAAACTTTCCTCGATCATTGAACTATACAATTTGAAAACAAAGCATGGATGGTCAGATGCAAGTTTCAATGAGCTGTTAGAGCTAATGACAGATATGTTGCCAGAAAATAATCTTCTTCTGACATATATCTATTTGGTGAAAAAGTTCCTGAACAAGTTTAATCTAAACTACACCCAAATTTATGCTTGTATCAATGATTGTTGCTTATTCACAAAAGAAAATGCTGCTGCCCAACTATGTCCCAAGTGTGAAACCTCAAGATGGAAGGAAAATGAACATACTAAGGAAATTATGATAGGCCAGGCGGCAAAAGTTGTACGGTATTTTCCCATTATACGTAGGCTGTAGAGGATGTTTAGATTTGAGGAGACAGCTTTAAATCTAAGATGGCATTCTTATAATAAAAGCACTGATGGGAAGATGCGACACCCTGTAGATTCGGAGGCTTGGAATGCTATTGATGAAAGGTGGCAGAGTTTTCACTTGAGCCTAATAATCTTAGGCTTGGACTTTGCTGCTGATGGGATCAACCCATACAAAAATATGAGTTCCACATATAGTTGTTGGCCGGTAATGCTTGTTGTATATAACCTACCACCTTCGTTGTGCATGAAGGATGAGTTCACTTTCCTATCTACGTTGATTCCAGGACCTAAACAACCTGGAAATGACATAGACATTTACTTGCAACCCTTGATAGATGAGTTACAAGATTTATGGAGAGGAGTGTATACATATGATGCTTCTGAGAAGAAATTTTTCAATATGAGAGCTATGTTGTTATGGACAATAAATGATTTTCCAGCATATGGAAATCTTGCTGGTTGTGCAACTAAAGGGAGATACGCTTGTCCTTTATGTGGCCCAAATACACATGCTCAATGGTTGAAGCATAGTAGGAAGATGTGCTTTTGTAATCATATCAGATTTCTACCTGCAAATCATCCTTACAGGAAGAAGAAACTTACTTCTACTAAGTTAAGGAATAAAGCAACACCATATCCTACCATAGCAAAGGGTACTGAAGTGGCCAAGCAATTACTCTATGTGGTCAATAATTTTGGAAAAGGCACGAAGAAGAGGAGCTATGATGGAGAAGATACAATGTGGAAGAAGAAATCAATTTTTTTCACTCTACCTTATTGGGAGGTCTTGCTTGTGCGTCACAATTTGGATGTCATGCATGTTGAGAAGAACGTTTGTGAAAGTATAATCAATACACTATTAGATTGCAAGGGGAAATCAAAAGATCACTACCAATCAAGATTAGATTTAGAATTGATGGGCATTATGCCATGACTCCATCCATATGAAGAAAACAATATCACTCGCCTTCCTCCTGCAGCATATACACTATCAAAATCTGATAAGAAGTTGTTTTGTAAGAGACTATTTGACCTAAAATTGCCTTATGGCTATAGTTCTAAAATTAGCAATTGTGTTGATGTGGAGAAGCATAAGCTGATAGGACTTAAATCCCATGATTGTCATGTTCTTATGCAACAATTGTTGGTGGTTGCAATTAAGGGTCTAATGGAAGAAGGTCCTAGAGTGGAGATTCTTCGACTTTGCAAGCTTTTCCATGGAATGTGTCAACATGTTGTTGACAAGGAGGAGATAGTACAATTAGAATTAGAGGCAGCAGAAATTGTTTTCAAATTGGAAGATTATTTTCCACCTTCATTCTTTGATATAATGATTCATTTGGTGGTACATCTTCCACGAGAAGTGAGACAATGTGGGCCAGTACAATTTCGATGGATGTACCATTTTGAGAGGTGATTTTACTTTGTATTATGGAAATACTTTGTTCTCTCATATAATTAATTCATATGTTTTTCTCTCATACAATTAATTCTTACTAAGCTTAATAACTTCCCTCACAATATTACTAGATATATGAAGGTACTCAAAGGGTTTGTATCAAACTATGCACGCCTGAAGGATCTATTGCAAATCGGTATCTTTCTCTTGAATGTGTACGTTTTTGTGAGACTTTTTTGAAGAAAAGTCCCAGCTATGGTGATATTTTGTCTCCTACACGGCTTGAAGAGCGTCCACTTTCAATCGGAATAAGTATGTCACTTGATGGGAAACATATAGCTATAGCACACCGCTATGTGCTATTTAACTTGGCTGTTACAGAGTCATTCCTAAAGTGAGTACTCTTCTTTAACTAAGTATATATTATTATATTGAGAAGTATTTTTTTCAATATCTACTAATTTGCACAATTGCTATAGAATGCATATTGCCGAATTGAAGGAGTTGCATCCAAATTTGAAAGAAAATCCATACTTACTATGGAATCAACATTCAGAAGGGTTCCCCTTGTGGTATTACAACAAGGTTATAAGTAGAAACCAAACATATGTGTTTTTCTTTTTCATTAAATTCATATATAATAACTTGTTGACAGAAAATATTTTTTTCCAGCTTTTAAAATGTACTACAGCAGATGACATGCTACATCAATTAGCACAAGGTCCAAGCCCCAATGTCATATCTTACAAAGGCTATATGATTAATGGGATGCGGTTCCACAAAAAAATGGCAGAGAAAACTACACAAAATAGTGGTGTTTATTTGGAATCACAAAGCAACGGACAGTTGAATGAGATAGAGGAGTATTTTGGGATTATTAAGGACATCATTTTGCTTGACTATCGCACCTTTAAGGTGCCTCTGTTTTGGTGTGATTGGGCAAACATTAAACCTGGTGTTAAGAAGTTTGACTTTTATACTCTTGTAAACTTTAATGTAGGCCAAGCTCAGTCAATTAGGGATCCATTTATACTGTCATCGCAAGCTAAACAGGCATTCTATGCAAGAGAGAATGACACGTCAAATTGGTATATAGCTTTAAAGGCTTCACCAAGAGGGTGTTTTGGGATGGATGACAGTGAAGAACAATGAATGTTATTGTGTTCTTTTGGCCTTTTTCATCCATTTAATGCATTGTAGTTTTCTTTTGGGCTGGAAAACAGTGAAGAGCAGGGAAATTCCTTTTGTGTTTCTTCAATGTATTGTAAACATTTAATTTTGTCAGATTTAATTGGGGCTTTGACAGACTTTTGTGTTTCTTTAGTGTATTGTAAACATTTAATTTTGTCAGATTTAATTGGGGCTTTGACAGACTTGTGTTTCTTCAATGTATTGTAAACATTGAACTGTGTTCTTCAATGACATAAAACTTATGATTTGTTTGATGTTGTAGGGGTTTGAAGTAGGTAGAAAGATGACATTGCTATGGAAGGGTAAAATCGTTGGCCAGCAATCAAATGAAGCAGAGTTAAAGCCAGTGCAGAAGAAACAATACATGCAAACAGGTACACTGCACAAAATTATGGAAGAAAGGATAACCAGAAGGTATAAGGTTAGAGTTAGTAAGAGTAAATGCCTAGAGCTACAACAGAGGAATGTAGCCCCTGCTAGAGTAGTGTTGGACTCACCACCAGTTCCATTAGTTCCAATAAATGAAGGGGAATTACCTCCAGATACCTCAAGAAAGAGAAGAAGATCCCTTACTGATCAACTTGATGCGTTGGTTGAGGAAGAACCAATAAATACTATAGCAGAACCAGAAAATTTAGTTGATGAAGGAGATCCAGCAAATGTGGTTGATGAGATTGATCCAGAAAATTTAGCAGATGCAGAGAAACAGGCAGATAAGGCAGATGCAGAGAAACAGGCAGATAAGGCAGATGCAGAGAAACAGGCAGATCTGGAAAATGTGGGTGAAGTGGAAGAACCCATTATAAACAATGATAGTTCAATGAATGAACCAGCTGGGTGCTCAATTTCTAGTAGTGGGAAGAAAAGAGTCAAAACTAGATTATCTTTAGCCAAGAAGAATGAAGGATTGATACAAATTACATGAAACAACAAAGGACAACCAGTTGGTACCCATTCTGTATGGTTGGCTTCATTCTTGGGTGTGCTGGTTAGAGAGATTGTCCCATACAGCCTTAGTGATTGGAGGAGAATGTCAAAAGCTATGAAAGATGTTCTTTGGGCCTCAATTCAGGTAAAAAAAAGCTTACACATATTATGGTTGTTTTAAAGTATCTCACTTTTCATACACATGCAAAAATCTATATATATAATCTTATTCATTTCTTCTTGTAGGCAAAATATGATGTCAATACAGACTGGCAAAAGAAGTGGTGCTTTAAACAAATGAATGATTTATAGAGATCCTCAAAGTCTAGGGTAGTCACGGAACTTGTGAATGCTAAAACTGAGACTGAACGCCTAGCATTAAAACTAGATAACATAAAGAGTGTTGCTGAATGGAAAGCTTTTGTGAGACTTAAAACTAGCAAGGAACATCATGTAAGTAAAATAGTTTGTCTTGCTTAATTAGTATGGGACAGTACACTAATTTATTGATGCTCAACTAATTGATGTTTTTAAATTGTTCAAAATTTGCATGAATAGAATATAAGGTCTAAATTCCAAGAGAGAAGAATGAAAAAACTGCCAATTACCTTAGGGCGCAGAGGTTATGCACGAACCATTGCAGACATGGTATGCAATTTTGTGTTTTTTTTATCCACTTTGTGTATTTTTATTGTTGTCATTGTGGGTTTGTGTTTTTAGACTTCTTCCCTCTTGGGTCATGGGTCTGATTATTTTCGTAGTTATTTTTTGATATATTCCAATATTTTTGGTAGGGTCAAGAGAATAAGGGTGAACGTATACATAGGATACAAGCCTTTCGGAAGGCCCATACCAAGAAGAGTGGTGAGCCTGTAAATGAGCAGACTTCTGCCCTCTTTGTGAGTACTAAACTTGTTACAATTTTGTCTATTATTTATGTTTAGTGTGATTGCTATACTAACTTTGAACTTACATTTTTGTGTAGGAAAAATTGGATGAAATTATACGTAATAACCCGGAATCATCTACGACGACCAATGTAAATAAGGATGCACTAACCATTTTGTTAGGTCATCCCAAATCTGGTCGTATATTAGGCCAAGGAAGAGGGGTTACCAAATCGTGCTTGACAATTCTTGATATTTGTCAATCCAAGATGGAGATGTATGAGAAAGAGCAAGATGCCCTCAAGACCCAAATGTCTGAGATGATGGATATGTCAAAGGGTCATGTGGTAAGATCCTTTTATATCAATAATCATACCATAAATGACTATATTCTAAAAAATCTTTCTAATGTACTTTCTGCCTTAGGGTTCTAAACCACCACAAAGTGAAGAGCAATCCCACACTATACCATCCCCACAGGTAAACAAAGTACAATTTCCTTTGTGATAGTTAATCGGACTATATATACAAGTGTTTATAATTTATTACTTGGTTGTTGGATATTATGGTAGAGTGTAGGCCATAAATTTTCTGCCACTAGAGATGCTTGCTACTTGCTTGATTGGTCTGGAGAAGTAGTTGCAGAGGGTCGTTGGAGTTCTAGTGATCCCATTGTAATGGTTCACAACATTCCTCTTGGACAACAATTCATGCGAGTGTGGGTTGATGTGGCAAAAGCACCGAATGCTTATTTATTTCGCCCAAACCGGGAGATGCTCACTATTGGAGAAGCTGTTGGTACGACAGTTGCATGGCCTGTTGAAAAAGTTATTGCAAGGTGAGATGTTTTCCTTTGCGAAATATGCATATACATGTGTTTGTATGCTTTTAAAATGTGTTTCTTCCCCTACTTTATCTTGCTGGAAGTTTCATTTGTTGTATGCATGTTAATTCATGTTTTCCACGAGTAGGGCAAGCAACTGGAGCTTAATTTGTATTATCTTTTTTATAGTTATTTCATGTTTTAAAATCCTATCCTTCAAATGACTGCAACCTTCCAGGTTTACACATAAACCCTAGATTTTTCATCCTTTTCCCCCCTTGCCCTCTAAGAAAGGTTAGTTTGAGACGAATAGGAGCGTTCTATGCTTATCATCAACAGGTACATCTTCCCATTCTTTTCAGTTAATTTGATTTGTATGTACAAACCTTGGGTCTAAACTCTTGCTATGTAATTTTGAACCCACCCATTCCATGTGAAATTGAGCGGTCATTGATGAGAAACATTGCATATTTGTGGGTTTTGCTTTTGAAATTTACCGGGTTGCATTGGGTCCTTGCTGAATTTTGACTTAGGTTGAGTTTTTTCCACAACACGTCTTCTAGGCGCGTCTGCTGATTTTCTGCAATGGCTTCACATTGGAAAAGGCTTAGAGTGTGTTTGTGGGGACTTTATTTTTGTTTAAGAAACCTCATACCCCATTTTTTTGGTTGCTGGTTTCAGGAAAAAAAAATGAAAACTCCAATTGCTTGCCCTGATAAAATCTTCTGTTGAGGTTTATTTCATGTTTTATTGAAATCTCATACCCCCATTTATCCACATAATGCTCATATATTCTGCCATGATACATATTAATACTTATATATTCTGTCTTGCATAGGTAAGTAATAACAAATGCCAGGACTAGAGTGCTCAATGCAGGTGATAATTAAGGTAACTGTTCATTCAATTTGTAAATCAAATTAATGATATAGATATATAATAATATTGACAGACTTATTATTATTTTTTTCTTGCAGAATGATGGAGTTTTGTGGTAATTTATTCTGGCATGGAATGAAGATTACATTAGGGATTTTGTTTTGAGAATTTTGAATTTGTATTATGGTTTGTAAAATATTTTGAACATAGTTACTTTATTTTGGATTGTAACACTTAATACTATTTTTCAATGGGGAAATATATTATTATTATTTTTGATGGTTTGTTTTTTTTAATATTTGTAGTTTTCGAACTTTAATGGTATTTATGAAATTAAAACCAATAATTGTAACCATTTGAGGGGGCTTATTGTATTTCTGTGGCATCTACTGTAAGCCTTTTTGGTGTGTTAGGTCTGCTTGGCTTATGGTATATCGGACACTTTCCGTAACACAAAAAAGGTCATATTGTATGATTTTCGGCAACACATAATTGTAAGACACTAAAAAGTGTTATGTAGAGAGTTCTATAGTAAGCTTAAAAAAAGCTTACGAAATTGTTTCATAATACAATAACATGTGTTACTGTATGACTTACCGTAACATAAAATTGTAACACATCAAAGAGTGTTATTGAAAGCTGGGGGACTTTCCATAAGCCAAGCAGACCTAACACCCCAAAAAGTGTTACGGTATCCTACGCTAACACACTTTCTGTGTTACTAAAGGCCTGATTTCTTGTAGTGAGAGCACATGATGTATGATGTTACAACCGACTGTCATGCCTAAAATGCTAGGAAGAGGAAGATAACAGCCAAGCAATCCGCAATTCCGATTCAACAGTGCAAATCCAATCAGCTTTATGAGTGAGAGTTATAGGGCGGAACATCCGAGACATATCAGAGAGGTATTACTTAATAATAAGCATTCTCTCGCCCTGTAGTCATGCCTTTTGCTGAAACAGGGGGCCTTACTTAAGATTCAATGAAGTATTCTCTCCCCCTGAGATCAGCGAATCATTTTGATGCGATCTTCTCGAGGATGACTCCCCCTCAGATTGACAGCCAGGAGAGAGGTCATGAAATATGAATCCGGGGGTATTACTAGATAATAGAGAGAGCAATTTCTCCCCCGTGGACTTTTAGAGCCTGTTAAGATGTTTCCTGTTTTATGATGAAACGAGAGAAACTGCTGTCTATCCTTGATTTACTCCACTCAAGCAGTGATCACAGACACAGTGAATTTCCACTTTCAGTCCGAGCTATCCGAAATCATTCCTCAACCATGCATCTTAGATATTTCAGTCAGTCATGAAATCATAAGACATGTGATGGAAGATGGAGTTGAATTCATGACATCAGAATAGGATTTGTGTCATATAAATTTAATTATGTTTGCTTGATTCACTGTCAGTCCGGATAAGCAAGCATCCTCCCATTATGAACTTAGTGAGAAATATCAGAACATTTATACGACTAAAGTAAGATAGTTAAACATGAAGTTCAGTATCTATCACTAACCATGAAGTACAACAATGCATGTTCTGAAAATAACTAATGATGGATAACAGGTGAGAAGCTATGCAGAAAAGTCAAGCATACCTAATTTAAGAAGAAGTTTAGAAAATCTTACATCAGGTAGGGACTTTGTAAGTATATCCGCCAGTTGATCTTCAGTAGCAACATGTTCCAAGGATATGTGCTTTTTAAGAACATGATCGCGAATGAAATGATGCCTGACCTCAATATGTTTTGTCTTTGGATGCATGACGGGATTATTGCTGATAGCAATAGCACTGGTATTGTCACAGTAGAGTGGAACAGATGTCATGTTGAAGCCATAGTCAGTAAGTTGACTTTGCATCCAGAGAAGCTGTGTGCAGCAACTCCCAGCAGCTATATATTCCGCTTCAGCAGTAGAGGTTGATATGGAATTCTGCTTCTTACTGAACCAAGAGATCAATCTGTTTCCAAGGAATTGGCATGTACCACTGGTGCTTTTCCTGTCCATGCGACACCCAGCAAAACCAGCATCAGAATATCCGAATAAGGCGAAGTTGGACTCTTTTGGGTACCAGAGTCCCAAATTCATCGTCCCTTTGAGATACCTTAATATCCGTTTTACATGAAGCATATGTGACTCTTTGGGATTCGCCTGATATCTTGCGCAGATGCAAGTTGCAAACATTATGTATGGGCGACTTGCTGTAAGATACAACAAGGATCCAATAATCCCTCTGTACTCAGTCACATTCACTGATTTGCCATCAACATCTGGGTCTAACTTGGTACTAACTAGCATTGGAGTTTTGACAGGAGATGAACCTTCCATACCAAACTTCTTGATTAAGTCACAAGTGTACTTAGCTTGGTTGATGAAGATCCCTTCCTTTAGTTGTTTGACCTCGATCCCAATGAAGTAGGACAGTTCTCCAATCATACTCATCTCAAACTTGCCAGTCATCAACTTGGCAAACTCATCACAAAGTCTCGGATTAGTTGATTCGAAAATGATATCATCCACGTAGATCTGTACGATCAGAGTATGTGTCTTCTCTTTCCGTAAGAATAGCGTGGTGTCAATCTTCCCTTTTTGGAACTTGTGAGCAAGTAAGAATTCCGAAAGTGTGTCGTACCAGGCTCTTGGAGCTTGCTTCAATCCATACAATGCTTTCCTTAGTTTGTAGACCAGATGTCCAGCCTTTGGTTCAATGAAACCTAGAGGTTGTTCAACATATACCTCCTCTTGAAGATCTCCATTTAGAAATGCACTCTTGACATCTATTTGATAAACTTTGAAGTTTTCATATGAAGCGTATGCCAAGAACATTCTGATTGCCTCAAGTTGGGCTACTGGAGCAAAAGTTTCGTCATAGTCTATTCCTTCTTCTTGACGATAACCCTTGGCTACCAGTCGGGCTTTGTTCCAGATTATGATTCCGTATCAAGTTTGTTCTGGAACACCCATTTAACTCCAATGACTTGTTGAGACTTTGGCCTTGGTACAAGAGTCCACACATCATTCCTTTTGAACTGATTTAACTCTTCCTGCATGGCGTCTATCCAATTTGAATCTTGAAGAGCTTCTTCCACCACTTTTGGCTCTATCTGCGACGAAAAGCAAGAGTAGAGGCACATGTTGGAGGTGGCTGCTCTTGTTCTAACACCAACAATAGGATCACCAATCACTTGTTCTTGAGGGTGGCTTTGAGTCCACCTATAGTTTTGCGCAAGTGGTGGTGAATACTCAATGATTTGAAGCTCTGTCAGATTAGGTGGTCCTTGGCCGTCCACTAATTGAGCTTTTTCCGGGCCAGCGTTATTCAAATTAACAGGTTCTGGAGTATTTTGAGGTTGTCCATTACTGTTCATTTCCGTATCAACTGGTCCGGATGGACTGGAAGGTACTCCGGTATTTTGAATATCCGAAGTTATGTGGAAGTCCCGAGTCCGATTCATCCGTAGCATCATCTGCATCATTTCTTCGTTCTTCATTGGTGCCACATGGTTGGTCAGTAGAAGTGACAGGAACATTCATAAACTTTGAGTAGTCAATGTTGTCGTCTTGGTCCTGCACATTAGAACTTGAAGAACCAACTTTCGACCAATCCGTGTTAGCTTCATCAAAAGTCACATGGATAGATTCTTCAACTTTGAAAAGTTTTCTATTGAAAATCCGATAAGCCTTGCTATGTAATGAGTATCCAACAAATATCCCATCATCAAATTTAGGTTCAAATTTATTCCGGGATTCTTTTCCATTGTTCAGTACGTAGCAAGTACACCCAAAAGTTTTGAAGTGTGAAATAGAAGGCTTTCTGCCCTTCCACATCTCATAAGGTGTTTTCATGGTAAATTTATTTATAAGAGTTCTGTTCTAAACATAGCAGGCAGTAGACACCGCTTCAGCCCATAGACTGAGAGGAAGCTTTGCCCCTGTTAACATTGATCTGCCAGCCTCGACTAAAGTGCGATTCTTGCGCTCAGCTACCCCATTTTGTTATGGAGTTCTGGGCGCAGAAAAGTCATGCTGAATGCCCTGTTCAAAACAATATGACCTCATTTCTGAGAAATCAAATTCTGTACCATGATCACTCCTGATGCATTTAATGCTCAGTCCTTGTGAATTGCTTATCCAGTTGAAGAGATCGACAAGGTGTTCAAAGGTTTGATCCTTAGATTTAAGGAACAACACCCATGTGTATCTGGTGAAGTCATCGATAACCACTAGGGTATATCTCGCACTAGCAAGTGAAGAAATAGAAATGGGACCACATAGATCCATGTGAAGAAGTTGTAAAGGAACAATTATTGAATTAACTGATTTGATCTTAAAACTATGTTTGGTCTGTTTGCCAAGTTGTCATTCTCGACAGAGAGTGTCTCTGGAGTATTTGTGTTTAGGCAAACCAGTGACCAAATCAAGTGACACTAATTTAGACAAGGTCTTAAAATTTAAATGTGCGCAACGCTTGTGCCATAGCCAACTATCTTCATGTGATGCTGTAGTGAGGAAGCATACAGGGTCAGAAGAATTGTTTCTCAAGACCACAGAATATATGTCCCCATCTCTTGATCCGAATAACTTAATATCTCCGGATAAGTTATCTCTAACTGTGCAGGTGTTTGACAAAAAGGAAACTGTGAATCCTTTGTCACATAAATTATTGACACTTAGCAGATTATGCTTCAAACCTTCGACTAATGCAACCTTAGTAATTGATACACAGTCGTTGGTTAAAGTGCCATACCCCACAGTCTTACCTTTACTGTTGTCACCATATGTTACGGATGGGCCTCGTTTGTTAGTAACATCCACGAGCAGAGACTTATCACCCGTCATATGTCCGGAGCATCTGCTATCGAGTATCCACTTGCTTTGATTGATCTTTGACTTCAAGTGAGATGGCAGTGAATTCCATAGATGCTCCTGCAAGACAACAGATTACATTTTTGGTGCCCAAACTTATTTTGGGCGGTTAGGAGAAGCAACAACAGTGTTAACTATTCCGGATTTTATGTTGCTAAGAACTTTAACTTTCCAAGTTGACTTAGCTTTTCTCGTCTTAGTTGCTTCTTCAACTTGGGTTTTCTTAGGTGAAATACTCCGAGGAGTTTTAGATTTAGCTTTCCGAGAAGAACCCTTTTTGACAACCGGATTTTTATTGATTGAAGAGTGATTACATAACCAGTCATCAGATAGACTCCAACACTCATAGTGATAATGACCTATTTCGCGACATATCGAACAGACACTGTGATGAGGAGTTACAACAGGGGATACAGGTTTCTTAGGTTTTACAGGTTTTCTACTCTGTTCCCTATGGCCTAATCCTTTGTGAACGGGTGACGCGCTCTTGGCCCTGGATGCGTCAGCCTTAGCCTTTCCTTTGTTTATGGGTGTTGCAGTTTCGGCTTTAACTGCAACAGCCTTCCCGTCATCGTTTGGTATGGGTGTTACTACTTCGGGATTAGTAGTAACAGCCTCTGTTCCACAATCATAAACTATAGTGCCACCTGAAACAAAACCATCCAACGGTTTAGATGTACTAACAGGATATAGGTTGGTTAGTTTTGGAGTGTAGTCCGGAGGGCACTCAGTAGCTGGAGTAGTGAAAGTGGATTCGGATCCTAGGCCAGGTTTGACTCGGATATTGTCAGGATCAGTTCTAAATGTAGAGGCTATTTCTCCGGATTTTAGCCATTTACGATTTATTTCCTTTTCCTTCTCAAGTTCAATCTCGAGTCTTTTAAGATTTACATTCATGCCTGTGAGGTTGGTATTCAGCAGGTGATTCTCAGCTCTTAGGTCGTGATACAGTTGGAGCATTGGTGAGCCCAAAGGGCATCACCATCCACTCATAGTGACCATATCTACTATTGGACCATATTTTGTCCGGGTTGGACACATTTTATCAAATTCAATTTTCCTTTTATGCCGCTTCGGTTTGTTGAAATTTTGCAGAACGACGGAGTCGTGACTGTTGAGCGTAAATGCCCGATTTCAAGACATTATTCAAGAAAGGCCTCCAAAATCCAAAGAGTCGGTCCTGGGCGATAGAAAATTAAATTCGAGGATCAACACCATTGACCGTGCTCAATTCCGAGGTCAAACGAAGAAGATATGGTCAAAACAGCGTTTGGGCTGCCATCGAAGGTCAAAACGGTAATTGACTTTTCAAACGGCCCTCCGAATTAGGTCACGAACCTCTTTTTCCTATTCTACTCATCATTCTGAGAATTTTGACATATATATTATATATGTTTGCTTGCGGGGCCTTTTTCATTAAAAATCAAAATAAAATCATTTTTCGGTAATAAATAATCGCAGTACAGGCTTGCTGTAAAAATGATATCATTTTCGAATAAAACTGACACAGGGTTGCTCGTCATGATTCCCCGAGTCCATAAAGATTTTTTTGAGACATTTTGAAATCCGATTCATCCCACCGATCCCAAAAACCGGACGGATGACCCAGCTCAGCGCGTCTCTCTCTTAAACCCAACCATCCTTCAACCATGGTTCTCCCCTCTCTCTCAAACCAAACCTCACCCCTAACCCATGACCGCTTCCAAGCTGCCAGCCAACCAGACAGCCATAACCCTAACCTCTCTCGCCTATATAAACCCAGTCATTCATCCATAGGCGGGGGCTGGCTAGCCAAACACAATCTTCTTCCTCCCTAGTTCCTCTTCTTCCCAAAAAAACAAAAATCTTCTCCTCTATGGTTCTCCGATCACTGCTCTCTTCCTGTTCTCTCTTCGCCGGAAAAGCCCACACCCAATCGCCGTCTCTCTCCTCCCTCTGGTTCTCCCCCCCCCCCAAAAAAAAAAAAAAAATCCGATCACAACCATTGTTTCCCCATCTCTCTCTGGTTCATACGGCCCCAAAAATCCACAACCAATCGCCCTCTCTCCTCTCCCCGAAACCCAAACCTCTCCTTCCTCTTCCGGCGAGAGGAGATCCTCTTCCGGCGGAGATCCTCCTTCCGGTTAACGTGGAGCATAGCCAGTACTCACGGCCAATACGCGCCGCCTATCACTCCAGCCAACTGACATTAACCACATCGCTACTCCCAAAGAGCCCTCGCTTTCCTCGGCTAGAGACCCTCCTGACGGCCACCACCAATATGGAGCACAGCCGGCAGCCCACTACCAAAGCCTTAATCGCATTCCAAGTCGGTCGCCGACGTTGACTGCCGTCCCAGCTCCTTTGGACGTTGTCACATCAGGCCATCTTCATCACTGCCGGACCATCCACTCATACAACCTGTCCTTTCGCTGCTACAGAATCCAAAGTGTCCAACCATTTCTTGGAGGATCACGAGGGGACACTAGGGATTGAAGACGCAACCAGTTGGGTAAGTTTTCATCTCTGTTTGTTTTGTTTTTGTTAAATTTGATGCTTTGATGCTAGTCTCTCTGAGTTTTCTTTCTCGCGTTTGTGTGCCCTTTTGCTGTTTTTTTTGTGGAATAAACGTTTTGGCTGAACGTCTTGGTCTGATTTGGTTTATGTTTAGTCTTGGTTTTGCACTTTAGTTCGGTCTGATTTGCGTCCTGTTTTTCTTATGTTTTGATCTGGTTCGATTGGTGTTTTGGAGACACGTTAGTCTGGTCTAGTTTGCGTCTCTCTAGGCTAGTCTGGTTCGTGACTAAGCAAACACGTGGTGGTGTTTTTGCTGATTAGTCTGGCCTGGTTTGTGGCTAAACAAACATTGTGCTTGAAAATTTTGATCTGGTTTGTGCCTTATTTACTCTTATCAAACGTGTGACCTGATTTTGATGATTGTGTTTGTGTTTTGTTCACTGTGGTCTGGTTTGCAAAGAGTGCATATTTTGGTTTGGTTTCTGTTTTGTTTTCGGTTTTATCTAGTTTCAAACAAAGAAACTCTCCATTTGTCACACCCCGAATTTTTAACCCGAGGAAACCGGTTCGTGACTCCCCCTTTACCCATGCGGTGGAGAAGGGGATAGGATACAATACTCACACAGGACATCATACACTATACAACTGATATTCAGAAGGACAAAATCATAAATTTATTAAATTCAAATTAGGATAAGCGTTTACAAATCCACGTGCCTTTATTACAACAAAACTCACTTTACAATATCTCCCCACTAGGGTACAAAGCCACCCAAAAGTAATACAAATAACATAAATCAAAACCACAAAAAGAACTGTTGTCCACCTTGGTGTTCCCACCTAACACCTGTAGGTCCCTGAGAAAAACAGAACACAATAGGAGGGGTGAGCAACCACAGCTCAGTAGGGATCAAGTCTCCCCAACCCATCCTATGCACCTAACCACTACATGAGAACGTGTACTAGTGTAGTGTCGTGGCAGTAGTAAATAAGAGTAAAGCACACCACTCAAATGGGCGCAACCACAGCCCCAGACAGGCTGGCTCCACAGCGTCACAGGCTACCAATTTCATAGCCTTCCAGGCTAACAATTTAACCGCCTCTCGGGCAAATGTTTAACCGCCTCTTGGGAAAATGTTTAACCGCCTCTCAGGCAAACAGTTCCCATAGCCTCTCAGGCTAACAATCATACAATCAAACACATAACATACATTTCTGCCACACAGGCATAACCTCAAACACATAACATGCATAGTCACAGGCATATTATCAAACACATAACATGTGTGGCCTCACAGGCATAATATCAAACATTTGATTTGCATAGTCTTACAGGCATAACATCGAACACATAGCGTGCACACATTCACAGGCTCCCAAACTTAGTCACACAGACAAAAAATCGAACACCTAGCATGCGTAATCCCCAGCCTCACGGGCATATATACAAATATCCAAGCAAATACGCCATTGAAGGCCAACATCCATATAGGAGATCAAACCTACATGGATTTACATATATATATATATATATATATATATATATATATATATATATATATATATATATCCAGAATATACAACAGACTGCCTATCACAAGGCCAAAACCTTGGGATAGGTTCAAGGAGGAACAAAACCCCTACCTCAGGAAGATCCTCCTTGCTCTTGGTCCCATGTTAGACACCGTCCACCCACGCGAGTCACCCCAGCAGCAACGCTCAAGAACCCTCTCTTTTTCCCCCCCTCTCTCTCTCTCTCTCTCGGCGACGGCTGACAACAAAAACCCTAAACCTAAAACAAAGAGAGCTCCTCCTTATAAGACCTCACTTATCAAAACGACGTAGTTTTGATAAATGAAATCCCACCATCAAAACGACGTAGTTTTGATAAATGAAATCCCACCATCAAAACGACATAGTTTTGATAAATGAAACACACCATCAAAACGATGTAGTTTTGATAAGTGAAACACACCATCAAAATAACGTAGCTTTGATAAATGAAACACTCTCTCGAAGACTCGTAGAACACTGCCTCGAAGATCACTGCTTCGGAGCCTCGAAGATCGCTAGAAATGCGGCCTCGAAGATCTGTCTCGAAGATCAAACCTTCAACCCTCAAACCTTCGAACTTCGACCCTCAGACCTTCGGCCCTCGGTCTTCGACCCTACGACACAAATCTTTAAGTCTTCCACCTTTCGACCCAAGCGTTCGCCCAGGGTACTGTTCATGTTCGTTCCAGCTTGTTCTTCCCAAAACATAGGTCATTACATCCTCTCCCCCTTAAGACCTTTCGTCCTCGAAAAGAAACTACATGCCACTAGGACTGCGAGGGATAACAAACACAAGCAACCCACTATACAAAATGTAAGCCACAACACACAAATAGATCATACACCGCACACAGCACATAACAGGACATACGTCCACAAACTCAATAAGGCACCACCACAATGCATATAACACATACACGCATGTCACAAATACACATCTCAAATACAAATTAATGTCTAAAAAAGACAATACACAACACATAAACAACTAGCACAGAAAATCACATCGCTATCTCTTGGCCAACAACCACCTCCCAACCTCAAGCTTGTTTATCCTCGAATCAACTCTGGGTGCTGCTCACGCATCATGGACTCACGTTCCCATGTCTCCTCCTCAATGCCACGGTGCTGCCACAGCACGCGAACCAAAGGAATAGCATGACTACGCAAAAGCTTCTCCCGCCGATCTAGTATACGGATAGGGGCCTCAACAACGGACATGTTATCCTCAATATCCAATGTCCCCCAATCGATCACATGAGTGGGGTCAGGATGATACTTTCTCAACTGAGACACATGGAATATATTGTGCACCCGACTCAATTGCGGTGGCAACGCTAACTGGTAGGCCACTGGCCCCACATGAGCCATAACCTCAAAAGGACCAATAAACCGCGGAGATAACTTGGAACCTCTCCCAAATCGCCGATGTCCATGACGTGGGGAAACACAGAGAAACACATGATCTCCCACAGAAAACTCTAAAGGTCGCCGCTGCTGATCTACATAAGATTTTTGTCGACTCTGAGCTGACAACAAGCACTGACGAATCAACTGGACCTTCTCTGTAGCCTCCTGAACCAACTGTGGCCCTAAAAGAGCTGCCTCTCCGACATCAGTCCAACACAAAGGTGATCGGCACGGTCTACCATACAATGCCTCAAAAGGAGCCATCCCAATGGATGCCTGATAACTATTGTTGTAGGCAAACTCACCAAAGGAAGGTGAGTTGCCCACGAACCCCCAAAATCTAGCACACAGGCCCTCAACATGTCCTCCAATGTCTAATTCGTCCTCTCTGTTTGACCGTTAGTCTCCGGGTGAAAGGCTGTACTCAAGTTAAGCTTTGTCCCCATAGCCTCCTGCAAGCCTACCCATAAACGGGAAGTGAACCGTGAATCTGTGTCAGACACAATCGACGATGGCACTCCATGCAGTCTCACAATCTCGTTCACATATAGCTGGCTCAATGCCCCAATGGAGTCCCACTCTCGAACGGCAAGAAAATGGGCCGACTTCATTAGCCGATCCACAATCACCCATATCATGTCTTTCCTCCCAGTGGTGGGTGGAAGTCCAGTCACAAAATCCATCGCTATGTGGTCCCACTTCCACTCCGCTATTGGCAATGGCTGCAACATACCTGCTGGACGCTGGTGCTCAGCCTTCACTTGTTGACAAGTGAGGCACCTCGAAACAAAAGCAGCTACATCTCGCTTCATCCCAAGCCACCAAAAATGTCCACGAAGTGCGTGGTACATCTTCGTACCCCCTGGATGCACAGCCACTCTTGACTGGTGAAACTCCCTCATTACCTCATCTCGAAGAGGTGAAGCCACAACGAGTCGCCCCTGAAAAGACAATTCATGCTCTAGACCCTCGGTCCAATCCTCAGATAGCTCACTAGCCTTAATACAGGCACGAAGAACCTCACACTCAATATCCCCCAATTGTCCCTCCCGGACTTGCTGATACAATGCAGGTACAACAATAATAGGACTCAGAACTGTCCCCCTATCACGAGCAATAGGCTGCAACTGCAACATCGCCAACTGCTCCATCAGCTTCCACTTTCTCACGGCCACCTTAGCCTTCCCCTTCCTGCTCAACGCATTAACCATAACATTGCCCTTGCCCGGGGTATAGGCAAGAGTAAAGTCAAAGGTCTGCAAATACTCCACCCATCTCCTCTGCCTCAAATTCAAGTCCTTTTGAGTAAAGATGTACTGAAGGCTCTTGTGATCGGAGAACACCACAAACTTCTCCCCCAAAAGGTAATGCTGCCAACTCTTCAAGGCAAAGATGACAGCCACCAACTCAAGATCATGAGTAAGGTAATTCTGCTCATGAGGTTTCAGCTGCCTCGACCCATAAGCTACCACACTGTGCTCCTGCATAAGCACACACCCCAAACCAACCCTGGACGCATCACAATACACCTCATATGGGATACCCTCCCTAGGTAACCTCAACACAGGTGCGGTGGTCAAACGGGTTTTGAGAGCCTCAAACGCATGCTGACACTTATTAGTCCACTCAAACTTCACTCCCTTCCTGGTCAACGCCGTCATAGGAGCCGCCAAACGGGAGAATCCCTCTACAAAACGATGATAGTACCCTGCCAAACCAAGGAAACTACGAATCTCAAAAACATTGGTTGGCCTCTCCCACGATGCCACAGCCTCAATCTTGGCTAGGTCCACTCTAACTCCCTCAGCTAACACTACATGGCTAAGACAGTGAACCTCCTGCATCCAACACTCACATTTGCTAAGCTTAGCAAACAACTGTTGGTCCCTCAAGGTTTGCAGCACTGTCGCCAAATGCTCCACATGCTCCCTCTCCGTCTTAGAATACACCAAGATATCGTCTATAAACACCACCACAAAGGAATCCAAATATGGAGCAAAGACCTGGTTCATCAAATGCATGAACACTGCTGGCGCATTAGTGAGCCCGAAAGGCATCACTACCCACTCATAGTGCCCATACCTGCACCGAAAAGCCGTCTTAGGGATGTCCTCCTCCCTAACCCTTAACTGGTGATACCCCGATCGCAGATCTATCTTGTAAAATCACTGGGCCCCACTCAACTGGTCAAACAAGTCGTCTATCCGAGGCAGCAACGGATACTTGTTCTTCATAGTCACCAAATTCAGCTTCCTGTAGTTAATGCAGAGGCGGAGCGTGCCATTTGCCTTCTTTCCAAAGAGCACCGGAGCACCCCAGGGTGAGGTACTCGGTCTGATATACCCCTGGTCCACCAACTCCTCTATTTGCCTCTGAAGCTCCCTCAACTCGGCTGGCCCCATATGATATGCCACTTGGGAGATTGGGCCAGTCCCTGGAACCAACTCAATGGTGAACTCCACACTTCTCTTAGGAGGTAAATGTCACACCCCCAAATTCCAGGGAACCCGGAACTAGGAACATGACTTCCCCTTGCCCGCACCCGAAAGGTCAAGGGGTTGGTGACTAGCACCAATAGAGACTACACCGCGGGTGCTGTCTCAAATATGCAACCCTGTACAGTCATACATCAAGGGTAATCCTATACTTTCCCATACATCATCATGCATACAATAAGTCAAACAGTCATACAGACATCACATCACAAACAGTATGCAAATATAACTGTCCACGGACTCATGTCCGGGATATAAACATAAGACAATACACAATACAGAATACAGTATTGTATCATACATCAGAGTAGTGGGCACGTCCTCCTGGAAGAAAGTCCTCCACTAGTCTCGGGTCACACCTGAAAAAGGTAAACAATAAGTAGGGGTGAGCGACAAGCTCAGTAGGTGACCCCAACACTCCACATCATGCAGACATACAAGTCTATACTACATGCTCTGTGTACTCGTGCACTATGTAGTGTGCACAATCATCAGGACTCAGTCTGCAAACAAACATCAGGACCCAGCCTGCCTAAACAGGACAACTTGTCCACGATCCTCTATGGGATCCCAGCTCATGGCACTTAGCCCTAGCTCCACGAGCTCAACGGCTCAACTCAGGCCTTAGCCTGTCCACAGCGAAATATGCCCAGCCACAGTCGCCACACAGGCCTGCCATCGGTGCATATGCCTGCCACGTCAACCACATAGCACCATCGGTGCATCACGGTGAGAACCCAAATAAGTCACGGAGTCCATGCCCCAATACCTCACACCAACATACTAACATTAGTATGACATGTCATTCTCAACATTTCCTTTGGAACTGTAGCCAGTCTTCACAAGTAAAACCTCAATCCTTGATTTATGAAGGAAGTACCTATAGCAGCTATTTTCTTGAAATCAAAAGTCCCGGCATTGGGTTCCCATATCATAAATAAGATAATCTGATTTTTGGGGATTTTTCTGAGATGTCTAACCCCACTTTCCAAAAATTCACCACTACGAACTTTTGGGTTTTTCCGAGATTTTACACTAAATCCCAATTTTCACATTTTGAAAGAGTGGAAATTAATTTTTCTAGTATTTTTCTTTGAATCCAAATGGGGGGTATTTCATTATTTACATTGTAACTTAATACTTAAATGTGGAGAGGCATAATGGTTTACAATGTAAATGTCTAGTGCCGTGTAGTTGCACTGTTGCGGAACACTGTTGCGGATTGAAGCTGCAGATCACTGCTGCGGATTTGATGCTACGGATTACTGCTCCTGATCCGGACTAACTCCTCCGGACTACTGATCCGGACTAACTACTCCGGACTACTGATCCGGACTAACTCCTCCGGACTACTGATCCGGACTAACTAAGGACTACTGATCCGGATTAACTACTCCAGACTACTAATCCGGACTAACTCCTCCGGATTACTGACTCCACAGCTGCTGACTCCATAGTTGCGATCTGAAGCCGTTGACTCCATAGCTGCGACATCTAAGCTGCGACCCTGTTCGCCAGGGTACTTGTTCATCGTCGTTTTTGGCCTGTTCTTCGTCTGGAAGCAACCCAGTGACCCCCAGACACTCATAAACACATGTTTTACGCAATAAACTGCAATATTTACCTCAAAACGCGTCCTAAACGCCTCTAATTCGCACGATAACAGCAGAAATACACACAAATCATATCTTCATCTAGATCTAAATCTAGACCTCCATGGTTGACTTCTCAACCCTCATAAAATACACACTCATACAACCACAGATCACATATTCAAAGATAGGATCGAGATAAGACAGTTAAGGACACCTACCTGGAAGATTATTTGCGATCCACGAGCTCCAATCGCCCCAAAATCGCCAAGAAAGCTCTTCACACTCTTCACCTTCTCTCTCTCTCTCTCTCTTGTTCAAACACGCACGTACCGATAATTGGCAATTAAAGAGATAAGACAGTTCTTAATTATATATATATACTATTGCCAATAATTGGCCTCCTAGCAATAATTGACCCGAATGCAATAATTGACCTCCCGAGGTCACGAACTCCAAATTGAGTCAAATTACTGTCAAAACGCTCGAAATGACGGGCATAACACTGTTCAGATATTATCACACTCAAATATGCTCAAACGCAAAGTCAACCAATAAACCCCGAAAAGTCAACAATCGGGTCAAACGGGACCCCGACTCGGAATCGGGCCCAAGTACAGTCAAAATGCTCACATCAACGACTACACTACCGTCTAGATAGTTGTATTCCCATAGAATGACTATCTCTCAAAACTACCCAAATACGAGTCTTTATTGACCCGAACGCAATAATTGACCTCCCGAGGTCACGAACTCCAAATTGAGTCAAATTACTGTCAAAACGCTCGAAATGACGGGCACAACACTGTTCAGATATTATCACACTCAAATGACTGCTCAAACGCAAAGTCAACCAATAAACCCCGAAAAGTCAACAATCGGGTCAAATAGGACCCCGACTCGGAATCGGGCCCAAGTACAGTCAAAATGCTCACATCAACGACTACACTATCGTCTAGATAGTTGCATTCCCATAGAATGACTATCTCTCAAAACTACCCAAATACGAGTCTTTACATCCTCCCCACCTTAGGACTTTTCGTCCTCGAAAATAAAACACATGCCCAAAAGACATAGCAAAATCCAAGCTCAAGCACCGCACAACAACAAGACACAAAAATATGATCATCAATATGATGACCAACCACACAGGTGCAATGCAACTCACAACAAGCCAAAAAGGCTCACACGATGCCAGGATGCCAACAATCAACAAGCTACACAATATCTCAAACAACATATGCAAAACAAATGCATAAAACATAATTCATACATCAGGGAAGGTCCTCACATCCTCCCCACCTCAGGACTGATCGTCCTCGAACAGCTCAGGATGAAGAATTCGCATCTGGCTCTCTTTCTCCCAAGTCTGCTCCTCCATGCCTCGGTGTCGCCATAACACCCGAACTAGTGGGATCGTCTTTCCTCGCAAGACCTGGTCCCGCTTGTCCAAAATCTCTGCCGGCATCTCAACAACAGCACCATCATCAGCCAAGTCTATCTCGCGATAGTCCAACACATGAGAAGGATCTGGGTGATACCGTCGCAACTGAGACACATGAAACACATCATGTACTCGCGCCAACTCCAGTGGCAAAGCTAATCGGTAAGCCACTGCGCCCACGGTGGCAACAATCTCAAACGGCCCCACAAAATGAGGGGAAAGTTTGGATCCACGTCCAAACCTCCGATGCCCTCGACGTGGTGAAACCCGCAAAAATACACGGTCCCCCACCTCAAACTGCAAAGGTCGACGCCTCTGGTCCGCGTAGGACTTCTGCCTACTTTGCGCTGTCAACATGCGCTGCCGAATCAGCTGCACTATCTCTGTGGTCTCTCGAACCATATCGGGACCGAGAATTGTTGTCTCTCCCGTATGTGCCCAACACAAGGGTGATCTACAAGGCCGCCCATACAGCGCCTCATACGGAGCCATCCCAATCGTGGCCTGATAACTGTTGTTGTAAGAGAACTCCACCAAAGGAAGGTGAGTCTCCCAACAACCTCCAAAATCTAGGACACAGGCACGCAACATATCCTCGAGCGTCTGAATCGTCCGCTCCGACTGACCATCCGTCTGCGGGTGAAAGGCTGTACTGAGGTTCAACCTAGTACCCAAGGCTCGCTGCAACTGTCTCCAAAACTGAGAGGTGAACCTCGCATCCCGGTCAGATACAATAGACAATGGGACTCCATGCAACCGCATAATAACATCAATATACCTCTGTCCCAAAGTCCTCACTGGGTCTGTCTCTCGAATCGGAATAAAATGTGCCGATTTGGTCAACCGGTCGACAACTACCCATATCATGTCGTGTCCCCTGGAACGAGGAAGTCCAGTGACAAAATCCATGGTCACGTGGTCCCATTTCCACTCTGGCACTGGTAATGACTGCAACTCACCAGCTGATCTCAGGTGCTCTGCCTTGACCTGCTGACAGGTCAAACACCTCCTCACAAAATCAGCAACGGCCTTCTTCAAGCCTAGCCACCAAAACTGCCTCCTCACGGCATGGTACATCTTGGTCCCACCAGGATGTACAGCTAACCTCGACTGGTGAAATTCCCGAAGAACCTCCTCCTGAAGAGAAGTGGGAACTATCAGGCGACCCCTATACCTCAATATATGCTCAGCATCCTCAGTCCAATCAGAAGATCCCTGCCTAGTCTGAATCCTGTCTTTGATGACCTCACAATCAATGTCCCGCAGCTGATCCTCTATGATCCTGCGCTGTAACTCAGGGACTGCGACAACAACACTGAGGGTCCCTCGCCCCTCACTGGTCACCATTTGCAACCTCATCGCTTCGAACTGACCCATCATCTCCCATTCTTTAATGGCACAATGGGCCACCATGACCCTGCTCTTCCTACTCAGAGCATCTGCCACCACATTACCCTTCCCAGGGGTGTACATCATATCAAACTCAAACTGCTGCAGGTACTCCACCCACCGCCTCTGCCTAAGGTTCAGGTCTCGTTGAGAAAAGATATACTGCAAGCTCTTGTGGTCCGTATACACCACAAATTTCTCCCCAAGGAGATAATGCTGCCAGCTCTTTAAAGCAAAGATCACTGCAGCCAACTCCAAATCATGCGTGGGATAGTTATGCTCATGTGGTCTCAACTGCCTAGATCCATAAGCAATCACCTGCTGAGTCTACATCAGCACACAACCAAGTCCCACCCTGGAAGCATCACAATACACCTTGAAAGGCACACCCTCCTGTGGAAGAATCAAGATAGGTGCTGAGGTCAATCGTGCCTTCAACTCCATGAAAGCACTCTCACACGCATCAGACCAAACAAAAGGAACTCCCTTCCTGGTCAGGTGTGTCATAGGAGATGCCAACCTAGAAAAATCCTCCACGAACCTCCGATAATAGCCTGCCAAACCAAGGAAGCTACGAATCTCAAACACATTCGTGGGCCTCTTCCACGACATAACCGCCTCGATCTTCTCAGGATCCACTGTAATACCCTCCGAAGATACCACATGCCCCAAGAAGTGCACCTGTTGCAACCAGAAGTCACATTTCGTGAACTTCGCGTACAACCGATGCTCCCACAAGGTCTGTAACACAACCTGCAAATGCTCCTCATGCTCCCTCTTGGTCGCTGAATAGACCAAAATATCGTCGATGAACACTACAACGAACATATCTAAATATGGAGCAAATACCTGGTTCATCAATCCCATAAACACTGCTGGAGCATTCGTGAGCCCAAACGGCATCACAAGCCACTCATAGTGCCCATAACGACAACTGAACGCGGTCTTAGGGATATCTGCCTCCCTAACCCTCAACTGATGGTATCCAGATCTTAAGTCTGTCTTGGAAAACCATCTCGCACCGCGAAACTGATCGAACAAGTCATCGATCCTCGGCAATGGATACTTGTTCTTCACAATCACCTGGTTCAGCTTCCAGTAGTCTATACACAGCCGAAGTGAACCATCCGCTTTCTTGGCGAACAACACTGGAGCGCCCCACGGTGAGCTACTTCGCCTAATAAAGCCTCGTGCCAATAAATCATATATCTGCCTCTTGAGCTCTCTAAGCTCAGTCGGTGCCATCTTGTAGGCCGCTAACCTGATCGGTGTTGTCCCTGGCAACAACTCGATCGAAAACTCTAACTCCCTCACGGGTGGCAAACTGACCAAGTCCTCGGGAAACACATCCGAAAACTGATCTACAATGGGTGGAAAAACAGCCTTCCCCTCTCTCCTCCTGTCAACCAATGTCAAGCTGGCTAACTGGTGGGTCACATCACCCCACCCATGCCTCAAAGGTCTCAACTTGCATGCCTCCTCGGTCCACTCACCCACAAAGACACCCCGCGTGCCCTCTGGTGTGAGGAACGTCACACGTCGTCGAAAACAATCAATCTTGGCCTCCACAGAGACCAACCAATCCATACCCAGGATAACATCAAAATCATCTAACTCCATGATATACAAATCACACAACAGGTTAACACCCCCAAGTGTTACCTGACAAGCACGACAGATACTCTCAAGTATCACAAGTCCACCCAAAGGTGAAGCAACCATCAGAGAATGACTAACTGTCTCCTGGTCTAACTCTAACCCAATCATCGTAGCATACGAAATAAAAGAATGGGTAGCACCAGTATCAATCAAAACTGAACAGATAGTATGAGAAATGATAATGGTACCTCTCACCACTGAAGGTCCTGCTCCTGCCTCGTCCACTGGTGGAACCTCTGCCTCTCTGCTGGTAAGGGCAAACGTCCTCCCTCATGGCCCACTTCCACTAGCCTGGCCCATTGGGGCCTTGCCCCATTGATCAACATGACCCTGTGCCTCCCGCTGAGGCTGCTGCACTGCAGGTCGCATCTGCGTGCTCTGTACCGGCGGCACTGACCTTTGAGACGGAGCCCCACTCTTCTGTCCCTGCTCTCTCAGACGAGGGCCTACACTGCTGGTCGAGCTAAGGGTAACACTTTCCCTAGCTCCATGCCCTACTTTCCCGCATCGGAAATAGGAGATCTTTTTCCTTGGGCAGTCTCTCGAGACATGCCCGGTCAAACCACAACTCCAACAGGTACCTGGCCTCCTGCTGGATGAACTCTCACGGGGTCCCACCGCCTGGCTGGAAACCCTCTGCACCTGCATCCTCTCAGGCTGAGGAGCACTGCTCTCCCCACTCTGTCTCTTCTTGCCTGAACCTGCCGAACCGCCCGACCTCTGGGCTCTCGCCTGATCCTGACCTCGCTCAATAATGAGCGCCTTGTCGACCGCCTCCCGGTAGCTGGTCAATTGCATCGGTTCCAGCTGTCTTTTCAAAGATGGCCTCAAGCCTTGAATGAAGTCCTGCGTCTTCCGGCCTTCCTTTTCCCAAGCCTCCAGAGCAAACAGCCCCAAATCTGTGAAGGCCTGCACATACTCCCCCACATTCATGCTACCCTGCACAAGCTCATAATACTCTCTCCGTCGAGCATACTGCAACGAGCTGGGAAAATACTCCCCAAAGAAGCGCTCAACAAACTCTCTCCAGCTCATCTGACTGCCATGGACAGCTCTAGTGGATTCCCACCACCTGCGTGGGATACCCAACAGATAGTGCGTCACCACGCGCACTCTCTCCTCATCTGGCACCCCGATCATATCAAAGATATCCTCTGTCCATCTAATCCAGTCCTCGGCTACCTCTGGCCGCGAACCATCCTCAAAAGTCCTGGGTGCATGTTTCAAAAACTGTGCAGCCCAATTCACTCCTCGTCGTGCTGGCTCTATCACGACCTCCTACTGGTGCACATCCTGCACCACCCTCGCCTCATACTGCTGAGGCTGTGGTGGCTGCTGAGGCTGCTGTTGCCTCTTCAGCTCATCCACCTCTTTAGCCATATCCCTCATCGAGCCCTGCATACCCTGCATGGCCTCCTTCAATTGAATTAACACCAGCGTCAAATCAGGTCCCACAACGGGAGCTGATGACTTCTGCTGCGGGCTCTGCTGCCCCTGGTGCCCCGACTCTATCGTGGGCTCCTCTGCCGGACCCTGGCCTTGGACAACCCTCCTCGGTGGTGCCATCACACTGGCCACAACAACAAACAATCAAACAATCAATACTAGCACTGCTAGCATAAACAGCCATTAAAGGCACAACTGACTTGTAGGTTCTCACCACACGACCCGTAGGTCCATACCATGCATATAGCATCGTGTCACCCCTCAGGGTACACCACATGACCCGTAGGTCCACAACCATGCATATAGCATCGTGTCACCCCTCAGGGTACACCACAATCAAGTCCTGGCTCTCACGGCCACGTGCCATCCTGGCACCAAATGCAATCATATCACACACAAAGACAATCTAGTGCCCTATATGCACACAATCATACCACTAGCAATGCACCCCATCCCCATGTATGCTCCTAGGATGAGCTAACTAACACCACAATAACCTAGAATACATGTAAGGACTGCATTGATCAGGCGCCCTCCCTACAGTTTTCCAAGTCACATGGAATCAATTAACTACCCCTCACTAACCTAGGTCCACTAGACCATGCTCTGATACCAACTTGTCACGCCCCCAAATTCCAGGGAACCCGGAACTAGGAACATGACTTCCCCTTGCCCGCACCCGAAAGGTTAAGGGGTTGGTGACTAGCACCAATAGAGACTACACCGCGGGTGCTGTCTCAAATATGCAACGATGTACAGTCATACATCAAGGGTAATCCTGTACTTTCCCATACATCATCATGCATACAATAAGTCAAACAGTCATACAGACATCACATCACAAACAGTATGCAAATATAACTGTCCACGGACTCATGTCCGGGATACAAACATAAGACAATACACAATATAGAATACGGTACTATATCTTACATCAGAGTAGTGGGCATGTCCTCCTGGAAGAAAGTCCTCCACTAGTCTCGGGTCACACCTGAAAAAGGTAAACAACAAGTAGGGGTGAGCAACAAGCTAAGTAGGTGACCCCAACACTCCACATCATGTAGACATACAAGTCTATGCTATATGCTCTGTGTACTCGTGCACTATGTAGTGTGCACAATCATCAGGACTCAGCCTGCAAACAAACATCAGGACCCAGCCTGCCTAAACAGGATAACTTGTCCACGATCCTCTATGGGATCCCAACTCAGGGCACTTAGCCCTAGCTCCACGAGCTCAACGGCTCAACTCAGGCCTTAGCCTGTCCACAGGGAAATATGCCCAGCCACAGTCGCCACACAGGCCTGCCATCAGTGCATATGCCTGCCACGTCAACCACATAGCACCATCGGTGCATCACGGTGAGAACCCAAATAAGTCACAAAGTCCATGCCCCAATACCTCACACCAACATACTAACATTAGTATGGCATGTCATTCTCAACATTTCCTTTGGAACTATAGCCAGTCTTCACAAGTAAAACCTCAATCCTTGATTTATGAAGGAAGTACCCATAGCAGCTATTTTCTTGAAATCAAAAGTCCCGGCATTGGGTTCCCATATCATAAATAAGATAATCTGATTTTTGGGGATTTTTCTGAGATGTCTAACCCCACTTTCCAAAAATTCACCACTACGAACTTTTGGGTTTTTCCGAGATTTTACACTAAATCCCAATTTTCACATTTTGAAAGAGTGGGAATTAATTTTTCTAGTATTTTTCTTTGAATCCAAATGGGGGGTATTTCGTTATTTACATTGTAACTTAATACTTAAATGTGGAGAGGCATAATGGTTTACAATGTAAATGTCCAGTGCAGTGCAGTTGCACTGCTGCGGAACACTGTTGCGGATTGAAGCTGCGGATCACTACTGCGGATTTGATGCTACGGATTACTGCTCCTGATCCGGAATACTCCTCCGGACTACTGATCCGGACTAACTCCTCCGGACTACTGATCCGGACTAACTACTCCGAACTACTGATCCGGACTAACTCCTTCGGACTACTGATCCGGACTAACTCCTCCGGACTACTGATCTGGACTAACTACTCCAGACTACTGATCCGGACTAACTCCTCCGGATTACTGATCCGGACTACGAAGCTGCTGACTCCACAGCTGCTGACTCCATAGTTGCTGACTACGAAGCTGCTGACTCCACAGCTACTGACTCCATAGCTGCTGACTACGAAGCTGCGACCCTGCAGTTCGCCCAGGGTGTTCATCGTCGTTTTTGGCCTGTTCTTCGTCTGGAAGTGTCACGCCCCGGATTTCCAACCCGAGGAAACCGGTACGTGACTCCCCTTTTTACCCACACGGAGGGCAAAGGGGTTAGGATACAAACCAAGAACTGAACATTTTAAACATTCACAACACATTCAAGAAAAATAAAGTCCATCAAGCAGTCCACAAACCAAATCAGTCTTTAATACAAAGTCTTCTTTTCAATCCATCCCCATTGGGGTTACATCTCCCCATAATAAAATAACATAAACAATAAAATAAATAAGGTCTTCCACCTTGGGGTCCCACCTAAGCCCGTAGGTTCCCGTAAAGAAAACAACATGGTAGGAGGGGTGAGCAACCACAGCTCAGTGGGATCATGTCTCCCCAACCCATCCCATGCACCTAATATCTACATGCCTTGTGTACAAGTGCCGTGTCGTGATACAATTATTCCACCAGATATAGTTACAAGCTATAACGAAACACAATCATACATGGGCTAGTAATAAACACTCCTGGGCTTCCACGGCCACCGGGTTTCAAGAACGGTCCCGGGCTTCCAACCACCGGGTCCCACAAAACAGTCCCGGGCTTCCACGGCCACCCACCCGGGCTTCCACACCACCGGGTTCCACAAAACAGTCCCGGGCTTCCAGCCACCGGGTGTACAAGCAAACACGCGACACATGGCCATACAGGCATAACATCAAACACTTAGTATGCTTAGTCACACAGAATAACATCGAACACTTAGCATGCATATATCCACAAGCTCATACACCCGCCACACGGACATAATCTAACACCCGGACGTGCGTGGCCTCACGGCATTACCTCAAACACATAACATGCACCCTCACAGGCATTACCTCAAACACATAACATGCACGCCTCACGGCATTATGTCAAACACTTGCAGGCATATATACATATATCCAAACAACGCCATTGAAGGCCAACATTCATATAGGAGATCACACCAATATGAATTTACATATAAATAGTATGATAACAAGGACAATATCCAACGGGTAATTCACCAGGGCCTAACCCCGGATTAGGTATAAGAAAACGAACCCCTACCTTAAAGAAGATCCCCCTTGCTCCCGCGTTAGATGCCGTCCTCCCCACGCAAGATGCTCCAGGCAGCAACCGGCGCTTCTCCCCCTTTCCCTCTCTCTAGCCTCTCTCTCTCTCCACGACGGCCGCAATGGCCGAAAAACCCCTAACCCTAGAACAAGGAGTCTCCTCATCCTTATATAGGCCTCCCACTATCAAAACGACGTAGTTTTGATTAAGTGAAACCCAGGATCAAAACGACGTAGTTTTGATCACACAAGTTAGCACCTTTCCGCACCCATATAGGCCAAAATACTCGGAATTTCAACATGGTCCTTTGGAGAAAGTTCCTTAGAATGTCAAAACCAAGGGAACCATGCAAAAATATGCTCGCACGCCAATTTGCACGTGAATTCCCCAATTCACGTGCAACCCAATGCACTCCAAATGCTCTCAAACTTACCCCTAGCCTCCTTGCATCATTTAAGACAACCACACTTGCACGTGAATTGGACCCATATCACGTGCACCTCACATACATGTCCATTTGGCCCGAAACTCCGTGGTAGATAGAGGACACCATTCTAAGCATCTTTCCTTTTGCACGTGAATTCATTGGAGTCCATTTACTGGGTCAAAATCTAGAAAAACTCTACTCAGGAGGCAAAACTGACTAACTCAAGGTACGGGTCCTTACAGGAAGCAACCCAGTGACCCCCAGACACTCATAAACACATGTTTTACGCAATAAACTACAATATTTACCTCAAAACGCATCCTAAACGCCTCTAATTTGCACGATAACAGCAGAAATACACACAAATCATATATTCATCTAGATCTAAATCTAGACCTCCATGGTTGACTTCTCAACCCTCATAAAATACACACTCATACAACCACAGATCACATATTCAAAGATAGGATCGAGATAAGACAATTAAGGACACCTACCTGGAAGATTATTTGCGATCCACGAGCTCCAATTGCCCCAAAATTGCCAAGAAAGCTCTTCACGTTCTTCACCTTCTCTCTCTCTCTCTCTCTTGTTCAAACACGCACGTACCAATAATTGGCAATTAAAGAGATAAGGCAGTTCTTAATTATATATATACACTGTTGCCAATAATTGGCCTCCCAGCAATAATTGACCCGAATGCAATAATTGACCTCCCGAGGTCACGAACTCCAAATTGAGTCAAATTACTGTCAAAACGCTCGAAATGACGGGCACAACATTGTTCAGATATTATCACACTCAAATGACTGCTCAAACGCAAAGTCAACCAATAAACCCCGAAAAGTCAACAATCGGGTCAAACGGGACCCCGACTCGGAATCGGGCCCAAGTACAGTCAAAATGCTCACATCAACGACTACACTACCGTCTAGATAGTTGCATTCCCATAGAATGACTATCTCTCAAAACTACCCAAATACGAGTCTTTATAGTAAACTCCTCAATTTCTCAGGAAAGACATCCTGAAATTGGTCAACAACTGCTGGCCACACTCTCTTTTCTACTTTCCCCTTCTCAGCAAAGGTCAGGGCTGCCAACCTATGGGTAATGGCACCCCACTGGTCCAACACTGGCCCAGCTCGACTCACCTCACAGTTCCACTGCCCCTATAGGGTGCAAGAAGTCCCTGTCGGTGTCATGAAGGATACACGCCGCCGATAACAATCTATCTTGGCTTGGAAAGCCATAAGCCAATCCATACCCAAGATCAGGTCAAATGTACGCAAGGGCATCACGTACAAATCAAAACTAAGCTCCACATCCCCTATAGTTAACACACAGTCACGACATATGCGCCGCACCTTAATCATACCCCCCACTGGAGACTCCATTGCTAGGTGTCTCTCTGCCTCAACACATGCGAATCCTAATCCCTCAATCAGAAGTTCAGCAACAAACGAACAAGATGCACCCGTATCAAAAAGTGTGGAAACAAGCGTCTGAGAGATCAAAAGGGTACCTCTAACCACCGATGGTCCTGCCCCACCCTCCACCGGTGGAGGTGGTAGCTCAGCCTCCTCTTGGGGTGTTGTATTCAGTGCAAACACCCTCCCTTGGCCCGTGCAACTAGTCGGCTCGCCCTTTGGATGATTCCCACCCTGTATGCCTCCAGCATCAACCTGCTGTCGCTCTAGCCTCCCCTGAGGTCGGGTCTAGTTCGATCCTGCCTGACTAGCCTGCCACTGACGAGCTGGTCTCTCTGCTGGTGCATGGAAACTGGCATCACTCCTCATGCTGGATGCCAAGCCTCCTACTCCCCTGTTGCCACTCCTGCAAACCCTGCGCAAATGGCCCTCCCGTCCACAGTTGTTGCACCGCCAGTCTTTCTTGGGACACTCCCTTTTGACGTGGCCTTGCTCCCCACAACAAAGACAACCACTGGGAAGACCCCCTGCTGAACCTCCCAGTCTATTGCCGCCAAAGGTGAACCTCCCTGGGTTCACAGATGGTTGTCTCCGGATGCAGAAGGAACTACTATCTCTCTCCTCAGTCTTGGGCCTCTTGGACCCTGAATCACGCTCAGATCCGCCCTGTAACTGGTGACCCTAATGGGCCTGCCTCCCATCATCCAACTCCCTCTCAGTTATACGAGCTGTCTCCACAACCTCAGCATAGGTCCTCAAATGCAGAATCGCCACCCTCTGCCTAAGGGCTGGCCTGAGACCCAAGGTGAACTTATGGGCCTTCAGGTCCTCCTTTGCCACAGTCTCGGGAGCAAATCTACTCAAGCTCCGGAACTCCCGCTCATACTCGGGCACCGTCTTTGATCCTTGCTTCAGACTGCCAAATTCCTCCCTCTTCTGCCATCTCAAGGACTCAGGGAAAAACTCATCGTGGAGAGTTGCAAGAACTCCTCCCACAGCATGAACTGCACTGCACGGCTCCCTGTGACACCCTGCCACCACTCCAAAGCATTCCCCTCCAGCTGCCAAATGGCCAGTCTCACCTTATCCTCCTCCCGGGATAGGAGAAAGGAAAACACATGCTCGATCTGCCTCAACCAATGCTCAGCCACCATGGGATCCACTTCTCCCTTGAACCTTGGAGGTTGTTCCTTTTGGAACCTCGTCACCACATCTTCCTCTGCACGAATCGATATGCCACCACGTGAACTTTCATGCTCACAAGGTAACTCCCCCACTGGTGGTGGCACCACCTGCTGTGCTGCCATCTCACGGCGCACCTCCTCCCGAACCTCTTGCCGGATACCCTCTCTCAGCTCTCGGACTTCCAGTCGGATGCCCTCTCGCAGCTGTGCCAACAACAGCGCATGTCCTCCAGTAGACTGCCCCGCACCCGGGCCCTCATGGGTAGATGACTCATCAGCCACCACCCCAGATGCACGTGTCACTCTCCTCGGCGGCATTCTTACTATACAAAGTAAGAAACACAAACGTCAAAACGAATTCGAATCTATCGCGTGTCACTACCTCTACCCCATTTATCAATTCTACTATCATATGGCAGTACACACATACATTGCATCAATCCATATTGCACATATCTTAATTCACATTTCACACAGCTCAATTAAACAAGGAGTTCTCATGCTCAAGGTATTCCAAGAAAATTCAGAGTTGCACATTTCACACTTTATCACGCTATTCACGTTTTTTTTTTTCAGTTTAGCAAACATAAACAACAAATGCAACTAGTGCCCTAATGCCAATGAATGCAAATCCTACCTCAGGTCTGGACTACCCCAAGTACACCTTAGAGGCTCCAAGAGGACCGTGTTGATCAGGCACGTTCCTCCAGGCTCCTCCAAAGGACTCAAGATAACCAGATCCGCCCACTACCCTAGGCCAACTAGACCATGCTCTGATACCATACTGTCATGCCCCGAATTTCCAACCTGAGGAAACCGGTTCGTAACTCCCCCTTTACCCATGCGGTGGAGAAGGGGATAGGATACAATACTCATACAGGACATCATACACTACACAGCTGATATTCAGAAAGACAAAATCATAAATTTATTAAATTCAAATCAGGATAAATGTTTACAAATCCACATGCCTTTATTACAATAAAACCCACTTTACAATATCTCCCCACTGGGGTACAAAGCCACCCAAAAGTAATACAAATAACATAAATCAAAACCACAAACAGAACTGTTGTCCACCTTGGTGTTCCCACCTAACGCCTGTAGGTCCCTGAGAAAAACAGAACACAATAGGAGGGGTGAGCAACCACATCTCAGTTGGGATCAAGTCTCCCCAACCCATCCTATGCACCTAACCACTACATGAGAACGTGTACTAGTGCAGTGTCGTGGCAATAGTAAATATAAGTAAAGCACACCACTGAAATGGGCACAACCACAGCCCCAGCCACGCTGGCTCTACAGCCTCACAGGCTACCAATTTCACAGCCTTCCAGGCTAACATTTTAACCGCCTCTCAGGCAAATGTTTAACCGCCTCTCGGGTAAATGTTTAACCGCCTCTCTGGCAAATGTTTAACCGCCTCTTAGGCAAACAGTTCCCATAGCCTCTCAGACTAACAATCATACAATCAAACACATAACATACATTTCTGCCACACAGGCATAACCTCAAACACATAACATGCATAGTCACATAGGCATATTATCAAACATATAACATGTGTGGCCTCACAGGCATAATATCAAACACTTGATTTGCATAGTCTTACAGGCATAACATCGAACACATAGCGTGCACACATTCATAGGCTCTCAAACTTAGTCACACAGACATAAAATCGAACACCTAGCATGTGTAATCCCCAGCCTCACGGGCATATATACAAATATCCAAGCAAATACGCCATTGAAGGCCAACATCCATATAGGAGATCACACCTATATGGATTTACATACACATATATATATATATATATATATCTAGAATATACAACAGACTGCCTATCACAAGGCCAAAACCTTGGGATAGGTTCAAGGAGGAACAAAACCCTTACCTCAAGAAGATCCTCCTTACTCTTGCTCCCACGTTAGACGTCATCCACCCACGCGAGTCACCCCAGCAGCAACGCTCAAGAACCCTCTCTTTTTTTTTCTCTCTCTCTCTACAATGGCTGCGGCAGCTGACAACAAAACCCTAAACCTAAAACAAAGAGAGCTTCTCCTTATATAGACCTCACTTATCAAAACGACGTAGTTTTGATAAATGAAATCCCACCATCAAAATGACGTAGTTTTGATAAATGAAATCCTACCATCAAAACGACATAGTTTTGATAAATGAAAGACACCATCAAAATGACGTAGTTTTGATAAGTGAAACACACCATCAAAATGACGTAGCTTTGATAAATGAAACACTCCCTCGAAGACTCGTAGAACACTGCCTCGAAGATCACTGCTACGGAGCCTCGAAGATCTGTCTCGAAGATCAAACCTTCAACCCTCAAACCTTCGAACTTCGACCCTCAGACCTTCACCCCTCGATCTTCGACCTTCGACCCTCAGTCTTCGTCCCTACGACACAAATCTTTGGGTCTTCCACCTTTCGACCCAACTGTTCGCCTAGGGTACTGGTCATCTTCGTTCCAGCTTGTTCTTCCCAAAACACGGGTCATTACACCATTATCCATTGGCCTGTTGTCATGACCCAAGTTTTTAGTTGTTAGTTGATGATTTCTTGTATGAAAAGAGTTTCTCAAACATTTTTATCTATTCACTGCCTATTGGGGTGCTGGGTCCTCAAATTTACTGAAATGGTTTTCCTGAAATGGCTTTTAATATGATATGCTGGTTTTTTGGGGTCACGTTTATTTGTTTGGTTGATTGTTTGGGTTGTTAGCTGTTTGTGCAGTTTTCTACTTGGTTCGTTTGAATTATATTTTTATTCTCCTCTCTTGCATTTTGTTTATTTTTATTTACGCTTGACCTATGATGGCTGTTTGGTGGGATGAGTGGCGGCTTTAGTCCATGCCTTGGCACCCTGCTTGGCACGAGGGTTATTACACTCTACTCTCTGCTCTGTCAATGGAGTTGGCCTAGTGCGGCTGTATGGACCTGTCATTTATATTAGTTTCATTTCTCTTTTATTTATTTATTAGTTTTAGGAATATGTGTTAGTCCCTGTTGGCGTGAGAACATGTGTTAGCTTTGGGCCTTAGGAGAAATGTTAGATTTGGGCTGATTTTATAATTATGGGCTCTTGTCCAATTCACTTGTAATGTTGTAAATCAATTGTATGGTGAAAGAGAGTGAAAAAGAAAAGAAAGGAAAAGAGATAAAGACCAACAAAAAAAAAGAAAAGAAAAAAAAAAAGAGAGAGTGAGTTTTTTTTATTTTTTTATTTTTGTAAATGACAACATCACACACTACACCTATGAGTTTATTTTTATTTATTTATTTAGTTATTTAGTTTTTTAAAAAAGTATTTAAAAAATCAAAAAAAATATATATGTTCAAAATAAACAAAAAAATCCCCAACCAAAAAAACAAAAAAATGTTTCCCAAACAAAAAAAGGTTTTTATAAAGCAACAAAAAAAAAAACAACAAAAACAAAACAAACAAAATCTTTTCAACACATGTGCTTTTCTAATATTTGGTTTTTTCATCATTACTTTTACCTTCAGGATTATTGTAACCATTTAGTTTAGAACGTCAAACATTGAATTTATGATTAAATCAACTTTGGTCTTTTTCTTTAGATTTTTAGATGACTTCAATTTAATTGAAAACAAAATCATAGGACCTTCCTTAGAGGTTTAGGATAAATTGAGTTTAATTTTCAACTGCAACAAATAAATTTAGAAACCAAAATGTAAAGATCAAATTACTACGACTTCTTTTAGATGTTTAGGGAAAATTGGATTTAACTTCACTTTAACAAATAGCTTAGAAAATAAAAAGAGTAGACTTTTAGGTCGTATGCCATTTCAACATCACTTTTAAACTAGTCAAACTTAAGCAATAGTTAAAACAAGTTGAAAACCTCCAAATCTTAAGATAGGTACTGAAAGGGCGTCGTGGGGGTGCTAGTCTTTCCCCATGCGTAACCAACTCCCAAGCCTATTCCCAGCGCCATAGATAATTTCATTTTAGGTGACCAACCGCACCCCAAAAACGATTGGTGGCAACAATGTATTTTAATCACCATTCGGATGAAGGTTGGGGGGAACCGCACCCCAAAAGCGGTTTCCCTTTTGCACGAAATCCGGTGATGACATCTACAACTGAATGTTGTCCTCGATATGTTTGCCTCCCGCACACGGAGCTGATGATAGCCCAACCTCAGGTCAATCCTGGAGAACCACTGAGCGCCTCTGAATTGATCAAATAAGTCATCAATCCTCGGCAAAGCGTATCGGTTCTTCAATGTTACTTGGTTCAACTTTTGGTAGTCTATGCATAACCGAAGTGAATCGTTTGCCTTCTTGGAGAATAACACTAGAGCACCCCATGGCGAACTACTCTGCCGGATAAAACCACGTATGAGAAGATCATCGATCTATCGCTTGAGCTCTCTAAGCTCAGCTGGTGCCATCCTATACGCCGACAACCGGATGGGTGCTGTCCCTGGTAGCAACTCTATCGAGAAATCAACCTCCCTCTCTGGCAATAGATCTGCGAGGTCCTTTGCGAATACATCGGGAAACTGATCAACCACTCTGGGCAACACAGCCTTGCCCTCTCTCCGCATGTCTACCATAGTCAAACTAGCCAACTGATGGTGTTATTCCCAATGCGAGTTGTTAAGAGTTGGCATAGCTGATTGTGTTGTCATTGTTGTTAACCACAGTGGTGTCAGCCGCAATCCTTGTTGTCAACCTTAAATGAAGATAGAGGTAGACATCCATTCAAGACCAAATTATACCATATGAAAGAGGTCCAGAGAAGCAAATTTCATCTGCACGGCTAATAATTTACCCAGCTGTGCACGTATAATTGTGAAGCAATCCAGAGATTTTAAACTCCAAATAGTACCAAATTTTACCCATGGATAGAAGACTTCAAGATCTACAAGTTTGCTTTTGACCTCGAGTCGTTTTGAGGTCTGTACAAAAAGTTATGGTCCATATACATGTAAATGGCTGATAGTTTCTCCAACCATGCACATATAATCATAGGACCGTGCAGACTTTTGGAGCTCTGATTTTCATGAAATTTTACCCATGGATAGATAACTTCAAGGTCTACAAGTTTGCTATTGACTTCGAGTCGTTTTGAGCTTTGTACATAAAGTTATGGGCCATATACATTTGAACGGTTGACAGTGTACCCAGCCGTGCAGCTATTTTGAGCTCCAAATGGCACCAAATTTACCAGTAGATAGAGGGCTTCAATATCTACAACTTTGCTTTTGACCACAAGTGAATCCGAGCACTATAGAAGAAGTTATGGACAATATACTCACATGAGAAGTGCAAATATAATCATGGGGACATACAGACTTTTTAGCTCCAAAATTCACCATTGTTTACCAGTAGATAGAGGACTTCAATATCTACAACTTTACTTTTGACCTCAAGTGAATTTGAGCACTATAGAGGGAGTTATGGTCAAAATACCAACATCAGCACATGCAGATCAGAGTTCACCAGATGAATGGCTGAGATTTGTCAACTTAGGTGAGCTTGATCCAATGGCTAAGACAATTTCACTTAAATGAGATTGATCAAATGGCTGAGATAAAGTATAGAAAGAGATCAATGGTTAAGGCTTGGCTGCTGAAATTTGGTTAACATCTTATTTGAGCTGGCTAATCCTATGGTTAGCCAATCCAAGGGCCAGGGTTTAATAAAGGAAGATATAGGGTTTTTGGATTAAGAAACCAAGGTTGTGGCGGATGTGTTGAGTGTGAGGGAGAAGAGAGAACTAGAGAGGAAGAGAAGATCAGATGAGATAGAGGAGTAGCTCTCGGTGTTTACAGAATCCATCTTGACGAGCTTGTTGACTGTGACATCAAAGAGAAGATCATGAACCAGTCTGTTGATGTACTTTGATCGGAGAATAGTGTAAAAACTTATCTGTGTGGATTAGTACTGTTCTCTTTGTATCCATTCTTATTATTATCATTGTAAAACCATAACTAGTGAGGTTATTGGTGATTATCGTTGTTGTTGAAATTGGGTAGTGAACTCAAAGGGTAGTGAACCCTAAAACTTGTAAGGTGGTGGACCTTGGATAGCAGTGTGCTATTTAGAATTGCTAGTGGAGATTCTGCGATTAGCTGTTTGCTGGTCACGCCGTGGACGTAGCTCTACACATTGTAGGGTGAACCACGTAATTGTTGTGTGTTTTTATCTTTGCTATTTTCTTTATTTGATATACAAACACAGAATTTGGTATACTTTGAAGAGATTATCACGGGAAAAAGAAAAAGGGGTAAAATTACATTGATACACTAATTCACCCACCCTCTCAATGCGTGTCTAGGAATTTCAATTGGTATCAGAGCAATGTGAAACTGGATAGGCTTAACAACCTGGTTTAGATTTGCACAAGGGGTGTTTATTTTTATTCCTGTATAATGGATTTTGCTGGTATGAGTATGAGAATAGTTGTACCGAGTTTTAATGGTACAAACTATCAGAGATGGAAAGGTAGGGTGTTAAAATATCTTGCTGCTCAAGGTATTTTTGTTTCTCAAGCAATAACCACCAAGTATACTTGTCAAAAGAGCCCTGACATCTGGAATGATGCTGATCGAAGAAGTTATGAGGCTGATGCTAAGGTACAACACTTTATTTGCGACTGCCTTATTTGAGAATGAATATTTAAGGGTGTTACAGTGTGACACGACTTTTGATATGTGGAACAAGCTAAAGAGTGTTCATGAAGGTGACACTAAGGTTAGAGAGGCAAAGTTACAGGTTTACAAAGCTCAATATGAAGCTTTGAGGATGACTGAAAACGATCAATTGGAAGACTTCTTTAACAGAGTGCATGACATAATCAATCTGTGTAGAGGGCATGGTTATGAGATTAGTGACTCTGAAATTGTAAGGAAAATATTGAGATCATTGCCGGCTATGTACAATCCCAAGGTGTCAGCTATAGAAGAAAGTGGATAGTATGAGACCATGACATTGGATGGATTGAGAAGCACATTAGTTGCATATGAGATGAGGGTAGCAGGCTATGGTGAATCTTCTAAGAAGAAGAAAGAGGAGCCAGCAGAGATAGCTTTTCATGCCAAAAAGGGAAAAGCTAAACTTATCCAAGAAGAGGCATCTACCAGTGGAGATGATATTGATAGAGAAGATGAGTTGTTACAAGCTTTGTTATCTAGAAAATTCAGAAAGAAGACAAGTCTGAAAAGCAAAGGAAAGGATAAGTCTATCGTCACATGCTTCAATTGTGGAGGCCGAGGACATTTTGCTTAAGAGTGTCCAAGTGAGAAGATGGATACAAAGGAGAAAAATGTTAATGATGATCAGTATAGGAAAAAGAGGCCATATTTCTAGAAGAAAAGCAAACAAACAGTAGAGCAGAAGCTGAACAAACTAAGAAACTATCTTAGTGCTGTTTTGGATGATTCAAGTTCAGCTGAGGAGGAGGCATCAGATGCTATTGAAGAACAAGTATTTATGGTGTCCATGCAGCAACAGAGTCAGGAAGAATATGAACCTTCACAAGAGGAAGACTATGAAGAGTAAGAAATGGAATATGACTTTAGAGAAGAACTGAATCGAGCTCTCAAGAAAATTATTGAACAGAGGGCCACAATTAAATCTTTGAAGAAAGAGAAGAAAGTTGTTGAAGTTCTTTATGACGATTCCAGTAAACTGTTGATGTAATCAAAAGTGAAGATTGAAGAGTATATCAAAACAGTAGATGATCTCACTAAAGAACTTGAATCAGGAAGATTAAATGCTAAGCAGTTGGAGGCAGAGGTTTGTAAGCTTAGGATGTAGCGGCAAAAGAAAGAGTTTACAAATCCAGAAAGCTCAAAAGCAAGGGAAATCAGTAATGATGATTGAGAATCCAAAATTAAGGGCAAATGCAATGAAATCACCATAGAGGTGTCAAAGCAAGCTGAAAGGCCAAAGGCAACAATGAATCAAAAGAAGACTACCATTGTGGATATGAGGCATGCTTTAGAATAGAGAGTTCGAAGGCTTAAAAGGTTTGAAGGGTATTGTTTCAGCTGTGGGTTACAAGGACACAAATCTGAGCAATGTAACAGAACCCAGCAAAGCAGAGGGCATAGGTTCAGTTTAGCTTATATCTACTACTACATGTTGGACCCCATTTTGTCCGGGTTGGACATACTAACCCCATTCGATATATACACCTTTTTTCCCATGCCATATACATTGTTACACAGGTCCTTAAGGATTACCCCAATTCGCACAAGATGGATACACTTACACGAACAGGGAAGCCCAAAATAGATAACCTTTGCTACAAGCCCCTAAAGTATCCCAAGATCAATGCCAGGTGATAGAGGATGAAATTTGGAGACTAACGTACTTGACCGAGCTCAATTCTGATTTAAAATGAAGAAGTTATGGCCAAAACAATTTTTGTTGGAAAAAGTCAAATTTGCCAAAAGACAGTCAATGCCCCTGGTCAAACTGCCCGAAAATGTGCATGCGAGGAATAGTCCGAAATGTGTATTTTTACGAATACGGGTCCTCCCAAACAATCCCCAAAAGGTCGTCTATTTTTGCATTTTGGGTGGGGGTAAAAAGGTAGTTAAAAGTTTCGAAGTGTCGGCAGGTCGAAGCCTCGAAGCCTCGAAGACTCAAAGCCTCGAAGCCTCAAAGCCTTGAAGCCTCGAAGCCTAGAAGACTTGAAGCCTCAAAGCCTCGAAGCCTTGAAGCCTCGAAGCCTTGAAGACTCGAAGCCTTGAAGCCTCGAAGCCTGTAAGCCTGCTGACACTTCGACCCGTTGACCGTTGACCTTCGACCCTTTGCCCCTGCCCTTCGACCCACCGGCCTTCCACCCATTGACCGTTGACCTTCAACCTGCCGACACTTCGACCCGTTGACCATTGACCTTCGACCGACCGACCTTCGACCTGTTGACCGTTGACCTTCGACCTGCAGACACTTCGACCCGTTGACCGTTGACCTTCGACCCACCGACCTTCGACCCGTTGACCGTTAACCTTTGACCCTGCCGATACTTTGATCCTTTGACCCGTTGACCTTTGCTGTTCGGCTTCTTTTGCTGACTCTCTCGCTGGCATTCTCGCTGGCTACTCACGGGACACATTTTAATGAGCTGGCCATCTGACAGAATCGTTTTTCAACGCCTGTCGGTCACAAGTGCTAAATGAAAATTTAAAAAAGGACAAACACGAGCTGCGCAGGTCGCCAGACCACCTGACAACGAATAGAATCCGGAAATAAAAAAATGCTGGAATTAATAATACACCCGACCAAGCATTAAGTGCAGCAATTAATGAGATGGAACCAAATGTCTTTAAAACTAGCATCTTCTCCAACGAAAAAGGGGGATTGGCACACAGAAAAGAGAAAAACAAAGAGAGATTTTGCACAGAAAAAAGGAGGAGATTCCGACAAAAAAAAAGAGAGAGCTCTGCTGTCATCTTCACGCCCAACTCCCTAATCCCAAAAGAGGAACACCCAGATTTTCGCCCAATACTCTCCCTGTCCCAAAAATCAAAATCGCCCATCCTTTCCAACCCCTCTTTCCCTCTTTCTCGTTCCAGCTCTTTTTTTTTTTTTTTTTTTTAGAAAACGAAAAACACAAAAATAACTTCAGTTCTGACCCTTCTTTTTCCTTACGTTTCCCTCACAAAAACAAAAACACAAAAAAACAATTCCTTGTCATTCCCCTATTCCTTACACCTACTGCCCTCATTTCCAGCCACAAAAAAATCTAAATCCCAAAAAGATACATCATCCTCCTTTCCCACGTTTTCTACCCAAAACCCAGAAAAAAACTTTCATATTCTTTCATCTCTACTACAAGCTCCAAATGAAAATCCCAATTGATTTTTGCCATTTACGCTATTGGAACTTGGTGATTTTGTAATTCGAGCAGGCGACTGTTGGTGCAGACAAGGATCCAAGTAGAAGTTTGGGTGGAAGCCCCCATAGTCGGTTTTATATTTATTACCTTTTTTACTTATGTATATTTATATTTGATGTAATATGTTTTCCTGTATTTTGTTTTGCTGTGTTGTATGTTCCTTGTATTATGTATTTTTATTTATTTTATTTGTTTGTTTTTTCTGAAGTTATAGGTATATGTTGTATGTGTTGTAATTGTAATAGGTGAAGAATAAAAAAAAGAAAAAAAAAGAGACAAAAAGGAGAGATATGAGAAAGAAAAAGAAAAAAAAGAGGGAGAGGGTGGTTTTGTGCTTTATGTTATTTTTGTATGTCACAACCACACAATTCACGTTTTATTTTGATATGCATGTATTTTGATATGACAATTCTAAAAAAGAACAAAAAAAGAAATTTCCACAAAATGTTTTCCAAAACGTTTTCAATAAAAGGTTTTCAAAATGTTTTCAAAAATGTCTCCTTGAAAAACAAACAAACAAGAAAAACAAAACAAAACAAAAACAAAACGTTTTTTTTAACAAAACACAAAAAACAAAAAATGCTTTCTAACCCAAAAACCAAAAAAGGAAAGTAAAAAACACATATTTTCATTGTTTAGGACTTCAATTTCCAAAATAAAACCAAAAACCAAAACAAACCCCTAGGATCTCATTCCCACTTCAAACAAAAAAACCAAAGCTTTTAGGATTCCCTTTAGAAATTTAGGGTAAATCCATTTTAACCACGACTTTAAATAACTTAGCTAAATAAAAATCATAGACTTTTTAGGAAATCTAACCCAGTTGTGGCAGTGCAAATAAAATAGAAAACCTCCTCCTCCGAAAATAGATACCAAAAGGGCGCTGTAGGGGTGCTAATCCTTCCCTACACGTAACCAACTCCCGAACCCTTCTCTGATAACGCAGACCACACCTTTAAACTACTCAAAGTGAGAGTATCCAATTGTACCCCAGAAACATTTGGTGGCGACTCTAAATTTCTCACCATTGGTTTAATTTAAGCCCACCCCAAAAGGGCCCGGACGAAAAATAGTGATGACAGCTAGCGACTCTGCTAGGGAAATACACACTTTAGAGAGTTAGGTCTAGAACTAGGATTAGGAGGTTATTTTAATTGTACCATTGTATATATTTAATTGTCGTGATAAGTTGTTTTTTTTTCTAGATATAATTGTGATTTACTTGTTTAAACTGCCATTATAGTTGTCATTTATTTTTTAACTGCGATTTATTTATATGCTTTAACTACCATGATAGTTGTGATTTACTGCTTTTCCTACTTGTTGCATCCAGGCATAACCCTATACCCGGGTTTATCATAATCTAGGTTAGCGAGGTTTAGTACGGTCCCCAGCGCGTTGATCATTATCCGCAATGGGGCCTCGGACTCCTCACTCAAGCTTGAGGTTCTTTAAGGCACGTCCTTTTAAGACCCTCCTCCAGTAAATCCCATGGTGTACGGAGCCCTCTATTGAGGAAGTTTAGGAACCAATGAATAAGATAGGTGTAGCAATAGAAGCCTATCAGGGGAATTGACCCACATGTTGTTTGCTCATTCCATGCCATGCTTACCTTTGTTTTGTAGGGTAGTCCATAAGTCATCTCCTGCACATCTTATTTGCCTTACTATTGGTCTATTCTTTATCATGTCTATTTGCCCTGATTTGTTTTAACTGCCATCCTAACCTGTCATCATGCATAACATGACATTCATATAGGCATGGAAACTTTCAGTCATCTCCTAAAAAGCCTTCAGGATAAAGAGGATGTCGCAGTGGTGGCCCAAGCATCTGGGGACATCCAACTTCGCCTTGGAGATTTTCCACCAGAAGAAGCCCACAAAGCAGAACATATTATCATAGAAGATCAGCTGGACTACACTAAGGAGGTACATACAATATGGAGGCCGTGGTCAGATGAAAGGAAAAGCATATATATACAACAGTTTGGGGATTTGCTCCATATGACCGAGCTACTGGCTGATAAGGATATGCTTGGGGCAGCCATATATTTCTGGGAGCCTCGACGGCAGTGCTTTGACTTCAACAGCATAGATCTTGTTCCCATAATAGAAGAATACAGAAGATTATTGGATATCCCCGTGGAAAACAAAATGAAGATTTATCTACTGGAGCCCAAAAGATCATGTCGAAGGGCCTTTGCTGAGATAATGGGAAAGCCAGTATGGGACTCACCGGCGGCCACAACCTATGGTGAGCGGGAATATCTTTCATGGGACACAATCAAAGAAATGATACAAACCGCGACAGAAGCCGGGGCACACAAATTTTTTACATTAGCTATATATGGGCTAGTCGTTTTTCCAAGGATACCAGCCCACATCGATGGAGCCATTGTAGATTTGGTGCAGCAAGTGCTCATAAGATATGACCCTACTCCTGCTATATTGGCTGAAACCATTCGATCTCTTACTTATCTGAGGAGTACATGCTTGAGACAGTTCATGGGGTGCCTGCCTCTCCTATGCACCTGGTTGCAAGGTCATTTCCCCTGTAGTGTTCATCGTTTTCCTGCTGTTTACCAGGTACCAGCCACAACATTATTGGATATTCTGCTCAGCAAGTGGAACTTACCTAAAGGCTTTGAAGACTAGAGAAAGAAGTTAAAGAACCTCACAGAAGCTGACATTACCTGGACTGCTCCTTGGATGCCGGTGGTCTCCATTTATAGCTGCGGGGACTACAATTGGGTCCCACTCTTAGGTCCTTGGGGAGGAACTGCATATGCACCACTGCAGGGTGAAAGACAAGTCGGGTATCATCAGATTATTCCTGTGCTATTTGGCATGGAAGATTGTGACTTCACTTACAGCAGAACCATGCTCGCAGAAAAAGGAAAATAGATGTATCAAGCATGGTCCACCTCACACAAGATCCAACCCAACAGTCCAAAACCTGATGTTTATCCCGCATACATATCTTGGAGGGCACAACATAAGCCACAGCTAACTTCAGACATGAAAGCTATCCTCTAGGAGAATCAGACTCTAAGGCAGCAGATCCAAAGGCTAGAAGCATCGTTAGAAGGAGCTCTTCAGAGGTTGCAGCTGAGGGAAAAACAAGTAGAGACTATATTAAAGCAGAGGGAGGAAGCAGGTGAGCGACCACCCCAGAGGAAGAGGCACTGTGCTACTTAGGAGATGACTGGAAGAATACCTTAAGATCATATAGCGATAGCTTTCATTTTTCATGGCATTTCAGCATTGAATGTTTGTATTGTGTGTTTTATTTGTAATAAAGTTGTTTATTTTTCTAACCCTCCGCATATACATTCCATGCATACATGCATATCAAATAAAAATTCCCTTGTACCTAGGTGGGTAGCAGCCTTTCTCCAGGATTGCGCACTCTTACAATCTCAGATCTCGCCGCAATCAAGTATCACAGCCACAACCAATGGCAGATGAAGCAGAGAACAGACTCATGGGTCTAGAACAATCACAACAAGCCCTGCAGGGGCCAATGGCTTTGATGATGGATATGCTCACCAAGCTGATTGAAGAAAGAGAAAGAATCCCGGCAAGAGGAACCCCGACAGGGGGAACTATCAATCACCATCAAGAGCAGGGGCAGGAAGCAGTTCAACCGCCCAATCTGGCTCCGAGCCAGGCACCTACCAATCATCCTGCTATGGCACAACCCCCAACTCCAAATCCAACTCATTTCACTATGCCCGCATCGGGACATGCAATGGAGGTAATGGGTTCTCTAGCCCCGAAGGAGGACATTGAATCCCCTGCTCTTAGACGACTGGAGGAAAGATTGAAAGCCATAGAAGGCATCGATAGCTATGGCATGACCAGCCCACAAGACTTATGTCTGGTCCCCGGAGTGGTGCTGCCACCAAAGTTCAAAATGCCAGAGTTTGAGAAGTTCAACGGGACCCGATGTCCAAAGGCACATTTGGCCATGTACTGTCAAAAGATGGCTGCTTATGCTGGTGAAGACAAGCTCCTCATGCATTGTTTCCAGGAAAGCCTAACTGGGGCATCCCTTCACTGGTACTTTCAATTAAATGGAAACCGCATCAAGACATGGAAATAATTAGCTACTTCCTTCTTGGCACAATACAAACATGTCAACGAGCTGGCACTGGATCGATTAACCCTGCAGTCCATGGAAAAGGTATCCGAGGAAAATTTCAAAGATCATGCACGAAGATGGAGACAGACTACTGTGGAGGTCCAACCTCCCCTTACTGAAAGAGAACTCACCACTCTTTTTATCAACACACTAAAAGGCGTATACTACGAGAAGTTGATAGGTAACGTCTCCAACAGCTTTGCAGACTTGGTTGCATTCGGTGAACGTGTAGAAAGTGGAATTAAAGGAGGAAAGCTAAAGGGTGATGCGGCTGAGGCATCAAAACGGTTTCAACCACCAGCAAAAAAGAAGGAAAATGAGACCAACCTAGTATACCCATCGCACCCGTCGATACAACCAACATTCTACCAAGCACCAGGGTGCTATAGAGGGTCACCGGTAGCTGCCTATGCTACACCTGCACCACCTCCCCAATTCATGCCATACTTGCTGCAAGGAGGGGTTCCTTTTCCATATTCAATGGTATTTAACTCATTTCAACCGAGAGCACCATACCTAGAGCAACCAAAGCCAGCAACTCAGGAAGGACCAGGAGCCTCATTCCAAGGACAGGGGCAACCGAGGGCCCAAACCCAGCAAGCAGGAGCGAATCAGGCTTCTCGTCGACCACAATAAGAGTTTGACCCAAATCTAATGACTTATGCAGAATTATACCGCAAGCTCTTAGAGGCAAGGATGGTAACCCCTATACCCTTGGGAGAAATAAAGACTCCTCCCCTGGCCTGGTATAAGTCAGATGCTAGATATGAATATCATGCAGGCGGAGCTGGACATGATATCGAAAATTGTATAACATTCAAAAGGAAGGTTCAGGCATTGAAGGATGCGAAGTGGCTAGATTTTTCTGCACTGATTGGGATGCCAAATGTGAACAGCAATCCTCTCCCAGAACACTCCAGCAATGTTGCTAGTATCGAGAATGAAGGACGACTAGAGAAGGTCTCTCAAGTACGAATGGAGAAAACATATTTGTTTACCCTGCTGCAGGAACATGGATATATACTCACTAAAGACGCACTAGAGATGGGAAAGGGAACAGATGGGGAGAAACAATGCCCTTATCACAAGATGTCACGGGGACACGACATCGAACAATGTAGCGAGTTCGCTAAACAGGTACAAAAGCTCATGGACCAGAGAATGATCGAATTCTCAAGAGGAGAAGCAGACAGTCAAAGCCACATGATCCAAGGAGACATTTCATACAAACCATCTTGGGTGCCAACCCCCCTTGTCTTGAATGTTAAGACTCCAGAAGTCCCACTACTGCCTCATGGAATTACACCTCTCACCATACGTGTCCCTGCCCCTTTCCCCTACAAGACAAATAATGCGGTCCCATGGAACTACAACTGTGAGGTAGTTCAGGGAGCCACCGTAGTAGAAAACAAAACCCGGAGTGGTCGTGCTTATGCTCCTGATATGGTTGACAAAGCAAGGAAAGAAAAAGCTACGGAACCAGACATTGAGGCAACACTGGAGGTAACAAAGAAAGGAACACCAGTCACTAAAGAGGAAACCACAGAATTTCTGAAACTCATGAAGCAAAGCGAGTATAACATTGTGGACCAGCTGAGTCGACAACCAGCTCGCATCTCATTGCTCTCATTAATGATGGATTCCCAACCTCACCGGGAAGTACTAATGAAGGTTCTGAGCCAAGCCTATGTTCCTCCAACCATCCCGGTGGCAAATGTGGATGGACTCACTAGTAACCTCATTATGAACAACGTCATCAGCTTTGGAGATGACGAGCTGCCCCAGGAAGGAAGGGGGCATATAAAGGCTCTGCATATCACAGTCAAATGTAAGGAGCACACTATAGCTCGAGTACTTATCGACAATGGCTCTGCCTTGAACATTATGCCTTTACATATCTTACAACAACTGCCGGTCGACGCATCCTATATGCGCCCTTGTACAATGAAGGTACGAGCATTCGATGGAGGCAAACGTGATGTGGTGGGAACTCTGGACATTCCACTCCTAATTGGGCCGGTGACTTTTACGGTGGAATTTCAGGTGATGGACATCATGCCATATTACATCTATTTGTTGGGAAGACCATGGATCCACATGACAGGGGCAGTGCCGTCAAGCCTCCACCAAAAGATGAAATTTGCAATGGGAGACCAACTTGTTTGCATCTATGGGGAAACAAGTTTCCTAGTCACCAAGCTAGCATCGGTTCCTTATGTTGAGAACAACGAAGATATACCAGAATGCTCTTATCGGGCGTTCGAGATGGTGAATGTCACTTCTGCCCCAATACATTATCTCTCGAAGGCTGCAAGAATGGTTGCAGCCACCATGATCAAGCAAGGGTACAAACCAGGGCAAGGATTAGGACCAAAGGCTCAAGGAATCCAGAAACCATTGACCATCCGAGAAAATACTGAGAAGTTTGGGCTAGGCTACGTTTCTACACAAGCTGACATACAGAGGGAAGCTATCAAGAAGAGGGAAGTCAGAATGGCAAGATTGTAGAGAAGGTCAGTACAAGAAGAAAGGAGGAGCTTTCCCCCCTTAAATGTTACATTCCGGATTGGAGGGTTTATCCATAAGAGCCAACCTGAGCCCGAAACAGGGACTGTAGCTGCATTGGACACAAACGAGCATGCACCAAGTGAGATGGTTCAGTTAGTGCGAGAGGATCCTAACCATCCATTGAATAATTGGACCAGCCTAGACCTCCCCATAATGTAATGCTCATGGGGTCACTGGATTTAATGTATTCTATTTTAACGTCTCTTGAAGCGGTGAATATTTGTTTTTATCAAAAAGCTTTTTAATAAAATGTACTTTTCTTCAAATCTTTCACGGTGCATTCCATTCATAACATATGCATATCATATTTGGTTACCAACTTGTAATTCTCTTATAAGCAAGTATCACGATGTCAATGAAAACATTGTATGCGAAAGCGAAATGAGATGCCTAAGGTTTGACCAAAGTCCAAACTGGGAGCAGCCAGTGTTTGAAGCTGATGAGGATGAGGTAGAGGAGACACCAGAGCTATTGGGAGAGATCATACGCCTATTGGAAAGGGATGATCGCTTATCCATTCCAAGTGAAGACCCAATAGAAATGGTGAATTTGGGGACGATAGCCGAACCAAGAGAATTGAGGGTAGGGTCTTTGATAGCTGCCGACATCAAGAAACAATTAATCGAGCTGTTAAGGAGCTACATAGATGTTTTTGCATGGTCCTGTCAAGACATGCCAGGATTAGACACAGACATAGTGTAGCATCACATACCAGTGAAGCCAGAGTGCAAGTTAGTACAGCAGAAATTCATACCTAAAGAAGAAGTTAAAAAGCAATGGGACGCAGGTTTCCTAAGTGTCTCCCACTATCCAGAATGGGTGGCTAATGTTGTACCAGTACCGAAGAAAGGAGGCAAAGTCCGTATGTGTGTCGACTATAGAGATCTGAACTGGGCCAGTCCAAAAGATAACTTCCCGCTTCCTCATATTGATACCTTGGTGGATAATACAGCAAAATACACTCTATTCTCATTCATGGATGGTTTCACGGGGTACAATCAGATTCGCATGGCCCCCGAACACAAGGAAAGGACCAGGTTTACAACACTTTGGGGCATATTCTGTTATAATGTGATGCCTTTTGGTCTGAAGAACGTAGGGGCAACCTATCAGTGAGCCATGGTGACCCTATTCCACGACATGATGCATAAAGAAGTCGAGATCTATGTGGATGACATGATAGCCAAATCGCGGAGCACTGAAGATCACATTAACGTACTCCGTAAGCTTTTTAATAGACTACGGAAATATCAACTCAAATTGAAGCCCGAAAAATGCACTTTTGGAGCCATGTCGGGAAAACTGTTAGGCTTCATTGTGAGTCAAAAAGGAGTGGAAATTGATCCAGACAAGGTTCGAGTTATCCAAGAGATGCCCCCACCCCGAACCATCAAGGAGGTCAGAGGATTCCTCGGGCGATTGAATTACATTGCTCGATTCATTTCACAATTAACAGCCACATGTGAGCCAATTTTCAAGACTTTACGGAAGAACAATCCAGAAATTTGGAATGACAAATGTCAAGAAGCTTTTGATAGGATCAAACAATATTTGTCCAATCCACCTATTTTGGTCCCACCAGTATCGGACAAACCTTTGATCTAATACTTGACTGTCCAAGGGTCCTCAATGGGTTGTGTCTTTGGGCAACATGATTCTACAGGCAAGAAGGAGCAGGCCATTTATTATCTGAGCAAGAAGTTCACCATTAATGAAACAAATTACACGCCATTAGAAAAGACATGTTGTGCCCTTGTTTGGATAACAAGACGATTGAGGCAATACACTCTTTATCATACCACCTGGATGATTTGAAGGCATGATCCACTCAAATATCTCTTGGAAAAGCCATCCATCTCTGGAAGAATTGCCAAATGGCAATTGGTCCTATCGGAATATGATATCATCTATGTGCCTCAAAAAACCATCAAAGGGAGTGCAATAGCTGATTACTTGGCAGACAGAGCACTAGAAGATTACAAGCCTATGACTGTTGGATTTCCATATGAGTACATCAACATTCTCACGGCCGAAGTATCAAACATATGGAGGATGTGGTTTGACGGAGCCTCCAGTCTCTTAGGTCACGGTGTTGGGGCCATCCTGATATCCCCAAAATGCGAACATTTCCCCATGGCGGCAAAGCTAACCTTCCCTTGTACAAACAATGTAGTGGAATATGAGGCTTGTGTGATGGGACTTCAAGAAGCAATTAACAAAGGAATCAAAAAATTACGAGTGTTCGGCGATTCGGTACTCATCATTTTTCAAGTAAGGGGTGAATGGGAGACTCAAAACCACAAACTAATCCCCTATCGGGAGTATGTTGCAGAGTTAGCCGAGCAATTTGAAGACATCACGTTCGAGCATATGCCCAGGGAATACAATCAGCTTCCTAATGCACTGGCCACTCTAGCCTCCCTCCTTCGACTAGACACAACATTAGAAGTCTAGTCTTTTGATATCCGTATACAAGATGCTCCTACACATTGCATGGCCTTTGAAGGAAATACTGAAGAGAAACCTTGGTTGGATGATGTCAAACAGTATTTGCTTAAGCAAGAATACCCAGCAGAGGTCTCTGAGTCTGATAAAAGGAATGTCCGAAGGTCGGTGTCCAACTACTACCTTGATGGTCCCATTCTATATAAGAGAAACCATGACATGGTGTTATTGCGGTGTGTGGCAAAAGAAGAGTCGAAACAGATAATGAAAGAAGTGCACGAAGGAGAATGCGGTTCACACGCAAATGGACATGCATTAACAAGGCAAATCATGCGAATGGGCTACTATTGGGTAACCATGGAGAAAGATTGTATTGAATATGTGCGCAAATGCCTCAAGTGTCAAATTTATGGCGATAAAATCCAAGTACCGCCATCTAGACTGCATGTGATGGTTTCCCCGTGGCCGTTTTCGCTTTGGGGCATCGACGTTATCGGACCAATCTCGCCAAAAGCTTCCAATGGTCACCGCTTCATCTTAGTGGCTATCGATTATTTTACCAAGTAGGTAGAAGCAGCGTCACATGCCAACATCACCCAAGCTGTGGTACTTAGATTTATGCGGAATAACATCATATGCCGCTATGGACTTCCTGAGCAGATCATAACAGACAATGCTGCCAATTTGAACAGTCGGATGATGGGTAAATTATGCGAAACGTACAAAATTCAACACCACAACTCGACCCCCTATCGCCCAAAGATGAATGGAGCAGTTGAAGCAGCCCATACGAACATTATCAGAAAGATGACTGAGACATACAAAGATTGGCATAAAAAACTACCATATGCTTTGCATGCTTACCGCACCTCGGTACGAACATCAACTGGGGCAACTCCGTTTTCTTTGGTTTATGGTATGGAGGCAGTCTTACCTGTCAAAGTGGAGATACCTTCCCTCCGAGTACTCAAGGATACTCAGCTCGAAGAAGCAGAATGGGCCCAAAGCCGTTATGAGCAGTTGAACTTAATTGAAGGCAAAAGCTTGGCAACAGTCTGCAGAGGACAACTATATCAACAGAGAATGATGAACAACTACAATAAAAAGGTGAAGCCCAGAAGCTTTCAAGCAGGTGACCTCATCCTCAAGAAGATTTTACCAATTCAACATGACCATAGAGGCAAGTGGACTCCCAATTATGAAGGCCCATATGTGGTGAAAAAAGCATTCTCAGGAGGTGCCTTAATCCTTGCCAGAATGGATGGAGATGAGCTCCCTAACCCAGTGAATAGCAATGTGGTGAAAACGTTCTATGCTTAACTCTCATACCTCTCAACAAGATTCTCATTCCTGTGATGAGTGGACTTAGTGAAAACCTGAAAAGGCACCAAGGGTAAAATACAAAACTCCAACAATAGACAAAGAAACAAGCAAAGGTGGACTTAGTAAAAACCCAAAAGGGCACCAAGGGTAAAATACAAAGCCAACGACAAATCTTGAAGGGTGAAAGCAGTTAGAATCCAAGGATCGAGACCACCTAAAACAGGGTCCTTTGCAAATAGTGGAAACATCGTCACCTAAAGACAACAGCTCCAAACGGTGGAAGAGTTGGTTAGCCCTAAGGCACACTCGAATCAAATTTGTATATTATGCTTTTTAAGGACTTGTAGTTCTATTTATCAGATTATAACAATAGGGCACTTTTTATGATATAAATATGTTTTGTGGAATCAAACTAGCAAAATCTCATTTTTCATCTCTATCATCTTCATTTCATATTTAAGTAGAATGTCTTAAATCCCCAATAGGCTCCTCTGGCATTGCCTTATGGACAAGGTCAAGCTCAAAATCCCCAAACAAATTAAGTCCCCCAACTAAGAATACCCATATCTCCACGGAATATCACTATCCCCAGAGAAGTTGTCAAGTCAAGCTCCTCAATGTGGCGAAGCTAAATTAAACAGACCTTTCATCCACAAAAGGGAGTTCCCCAGCAAAGATAGAGCGGACTCCCCAGCCAGAGAGAAAATTGTTCCCCAACAAGTTGAATGTTAGCCAACCTCTCTAACAGCATTGAGATAAATCTCCAGCCCTTGCCAAAACATCACATTGCATTCGATGCATACATCGCGTTGCATCACATTGCATCATATTGCTCCACAGGTTGAGGTTTATGCATCCCTACATACAGCACACTACATTCCATGCATCATTTGCATACATTTAGCATACACTATAATTTCAAGAATGTTGTCGCCTCTGAAGATCCTAAGAGTTCATACTCAGCAAGCTTCTCATCAAGCTGTCCTAGCTTTGTTTGTTCAACTGCACAAATCTTTCTTTGCAATTTCCCCAAGCTCTAAACGTATCCTTTTGGCACGTGAACAAACTTTTTCCCTTTTTTGGGTCACCTCGTAAAGCGATCTCCTTGAGTGAACTCGTAGAGGGAGCCCAAATTGGGTTACTTCCTAAGCTCACCAGTTCCCCAAAGCATTTCCCTCAAATACCAATTGATGTCTCTAACAAGTTTCTCCAGTTTAAGCCTACCGTTGTTGTGGGCCTTTCAATTTTCAATTCGAGCCTATCATTGCTGTGGGCTTTCCATTTTCAATTCAAGCCTATCGTTGTTGTGGGCCTTTCAATTTCTAGTTTAAGCCTATCGTTGTTGTGGGCTTTTCCATTCTCAATTCAAGCCTATCATTGCTGTGGGCTTTCTATTTTCAATTCGATCCTATCGTTGCTGTGGGCTTTTCAATTTTCAATTCAAGCCTATCATTGCTGTGGGCCTTTCAATTTTTAGTTTAAGCCTATCGTTGCTGTGGGCCTTTCCCTTTTTAGTTCAAGCTTATCATTGTTGTGGGATTTCCATTTTCAGTTCAAGCCTATCGTTGCTGTGAGCTTTTCCATTTTCAATTCAAGCCTATCATTGCTGTGGGCTTTCCATTTTCAATTCGAGCCTATCGTTGCTGTGGGCCTTTCAATTTTCAGTTTAAGCCTATCATTGCTGTGGGCCTTTCCCTTTTCAGTTCAAGCCTATCATTGTTGTGGGCTTTCCATCTTCAGTTCAAGCTTACCATTGTTGTGGGCTTTTCATTTTTCAATTCAAGCCTATCATTGCTGTGGGCTTTCCATCTTCAGTTCAAGCCTATCATTGTTGTGGGCTTTTCATTTTTTTGTTCAAGCCTATCATTGCTGTGGGCTTTTCATTTTTTAGTTCAAGCCTATCATTGCTGTGGGCTTTTCATTTTCAACCCAAGTCTATCGTTACTGTAGGCTTTCTTTTTGAGTCCAAGCCTATCATTACTGTAGGCTTTTCATTTTTCCGTTCAAGCCTATTACGTTGCTGTAGGCTTTCAATCTCCAGTATCTCCATATCATAGGCGGCCCTAGATGCCTCATCAAAGTATTATCTAAGTCCACCGGCCTGAGAAGCCCCTTTCACTCTTGGGGACAATCGCATTCTACTCTTCCTCTGAGCAAGGTAAGTCAGGTAAGCGCTCCAACCCGTCCAAAATGACTCCTTTCTATCTTTGTACACTGTTTGTATACAAACAATGCACAAAGAGGGGTAGCTGTTGGACCCCATTTTGTCCGGGTTGGACATACTAACCCTATTCGATATATACACCTTTTTTCCCATGCCATATACCTTGTTACACAGGTCCTTAAGGATTACCCCAATTTGCACAAGCTGGATACACTTACATGAACAGGGAAGCCCAAAATAGATAACCTTTGCTACAAGCCCCTAAAGTATCCCAAGATCAACGCCAGGTGATAGAGGACGAAATTTGGAGACTAACGCACTTGACCGAGCTCAATTCTGATTTAAAATAAAGAAGTTATGGCCAAAACAATTTTTGTTGGAAAAAGTCAAATTTGCCAAAAGATGGTCAATGCCCCTGGTCAAACTGCCCGAAAATGTGCATGTGAGGAATAGTCCGAAATGTCTAGTTTTGTGAATACAGGTCCTCCCAAACAATCCCCGAAAGGTCATCCATTTTTGCATTTTGGGTGGGGGTAAAAAGGTAATTAAAAGTTTCAAAGTGTCGGCAGGTCGAAGCCTCGAAGCCTCGACGACTCAAAGCCTCGAAGACTCGAAGCCTTGAAGCCTCGAAGCCTCGAAGACTGTTAGGGGGTTTTTCTAACACATTTTAGTGTCAAATGAAGGAGATTTTATGATAAAAGACCACATCTTTAACTTCATTTTGATGAATTTGAATGATTAATGAACTAACCCCCTAACATAGCATTAGTAGATCCTTTTGTGGTGTTTTTGTTGTCTTTGAATGGAAAATAGGCCAAGTACATGGTCCAAAGAAAGAATGAAGGAGCAAGGGACAATCTGCACTGCGGTCATTTCAAATTTGAAATGACCAAAAAGAAATGACGGGACCAATTGAGTTGACCAGAAGCTCCCGAGAGCTTGGTCATTTGAAACGGTCATTTGAAATTGAGTTGACCAAATGAATTGACCGCGGGCAGTTTCTGCACAACGTAACCTGGTGGTCAATGAACCTCCACAAATGCCACCTGGACAGCCTGTAACTCATCTTTAAAGGATCTGACGACCTTCCATCAACCATTTTGAGAGGGAAACAACTTCAAATTAATGGAGGGAACGGTTCCTAACGGTTTCCAGCAGTTATACAGGGAATTAGGAAATATATTGGGGAAAATTTCTAATTAATGGGGGACTGAAAATCGTTCATTCTGAGAGAGAGAGGAGTGTATTGGGTTCTCATAGTTAGAACAATGGTTTTCTTATTTGCTATGGTAGCTTAAACCTCCATGGGAGGAGGATGGATTTGATGTAAGTTTTTAATTTCATTTCTTTTGGCTAGTTAATTTGAAATTCCCTGTTATGTTTATCAAGTCTTTTGAGTTAGCATGTGAGATTTAAGTTCGGCCACCTTAAATCTTGTATAAGGTTAATCAATTATGGATCGAAAGAAGACATTGATAAACGGATAGTTAAGAGACTTAACTTGCTGAGATTATAATTTGCGAAAGCCAGTAATCTTGCTTGTAACCTAGTTAAGGTTGGTGTGATGCCAATCTACACTCAAACAACTTAAGCACATAATGGGTTGCCCGTTCCCAAGCTAGGGTATACACACGGCTAGATCACTCGAAAGAGGCTAGTACATGCAAAGGTGTTGGGTTTTAAACAAAAAGGGAAAAGTTGAATTAATATGCCTTAAGAACAAGAGATTAATTAATTACATTGACTGAAATCCAAATCCCTAATTTCTCCCATAAGAACATTTACATTGCTTTGTTTATTTAAATTACAACATTCAAATTGCTAATGATACAAAACCAACTTTAAATACAACATGGATTTACAAAATGAGCTTTTTACTTGATCACTTTCCCTGTGGGTTCGACATCCGGACTTTGAGTCCACTTTATTACTTGTAACGATCCGTACGCTTGCGGAATTGCTAACAAGTTTTTGGCGCCGTTGCCGGGGAAAGTAACAAAGTTGAAAGTACATTTTGTAATTGAGTGTGGAAGCATACTTGTTGTAATTACCAAACTCCGTGTGCGGTATTATGCTAGATATGTGTTCATTGTTGTTGCTACAGGTGCGAATGAATGAGCAAGCGTTCATCAACGTTTGAAGATTTGTTTGATCCTGAGCCAGAGCGTACATTCTTTGCTAGATTGAGAAAGCAAAGGAGTGTACAGTCAGCAAGAATTGAAGAATCAAATTTTGCTCCTGGATTTTGGAGTAATCCGGAGTTTGATTTGCAGAATTTGTTGTGGGAACAAGAAAGTGTTGAATGTTGTTCAGTTATAGAGGAACAACAACAGCAACAGCAAGAAGATAATGGGTCAGATCTCAGGCCAGTTAGGGAGCATCATACTTCTGACGTTTCTGATATCAGAAATCCTATCTATCCACCACCTCTCTTGAGAGAAAACTTTGAGTTCTCTCCACAGCTCATTAATTTAGTGGTGCAGAACAGTTTTGGGGGAACACCTTTAGAGGATCCTCACCACCATTTAGCCAGATTTGTGCAGATATGCAGAGTAATGAGAAGACAAGGAGTGCCGGAGGATTTTATCAGATTGAAATTATTCCCTTGGTCTTTAAAGGAGGATGCTTTGATCTGGTTCAATTCTTTTTCAGAGGGACATTTCACCAGATGAGCAGATTGTGCCCAAGAATTTCTCACTAAATATTTCCCAGGAGGAAGAACAGTGAAGTTGAGAAACAACATCACTGCTTTTACCCAAACCACTGGAGAAACACTTGGTGAAGCATGGAATAGATTCAGGGAATTGCAGAGAAAATGTCCCAATCATGGCTTAGAAGATTGGTTACTTATTGAAGTGTTTTATGGAGGCCTTACAACTGAGGAGCAATACATGGTAAATGCTGCAGCAGGAGGTGCTCTGACAGCCAAGACTGCAGAAGAAGCTAAAGAGATTATAGAGGAAATGACAAAAGAGCAAGCTCAGTGGCCCTCTAGGAGAGTAGCTGTGAAGAAACCTGGTTTAATTGAGGTGGATAATTCCACAATGCTGAATGCTAAGTTGAAAGCTCTGACAAAACAGGTGGAAAAATTAAATGTTCAGAGAGTAGCAAAGGTTAACTCTGCTTGCCAAGAATGTGGGGGTATACACATTCCGAATGAGTGTCCACTAAAAGCATATGGAGAGACAATGAAAGGATATTCAGCTAATATGAATGAGGAGGTTAACTACATAGCTAACCAAAACAGGCAGCAGAATAATCCATTTTCCAATACCTATAATCCCGGATGGAGGAATCATCCGAATTTTTCATGGGGAGGACAGAACAATCAGCAGAGTAATCAAGGTGGAAATAATGCAAATCAAGTGCCGAATAATCAGAACAATCAACAATTCAATAGACAGTCCCAACCTAAATCGCAAGGAGCTGGTTATGGTGAGAAGCAGAAGGCCGACTGGGAGTTTACAATTGAGAATATGGCAGCAGGAACTGAACAGAGATTGAATAAGTTTGAGACTGATATTGGTAGCAGGTTTGACAGACTTGAGACTCATAACAAGAAGTTGGAGACTCAGATTGCACAAATTGCAAATGCTCTTGTTACAAGGAATCCTGGTGAACTTCCAAGTAAGATTGAGTCAAACCCAAAGGAGTATGTGCAAGCTGTCATGCTAATAAGTGGAAAGGAGTTACCAGAGAGGGAAGTTCCTCAAGTGGAGGAAACAACCCATGTCAAGAAGGATGAAGGTGAACCTAAATCTGAGGAGGAAAGGGAAGAAAAGAAAGAGGAACATCCTGAAGTTCCTAAGGTGGTGAAGAATTATGCTCCACCAATACCTTTCCCTCAAAGATTGAGACAAAGAAAGAAAGATGAACAATACAGAAGATTCATTGAACATCTTAAGGAATTAAAGCTTACCATTCCATTTTTGGAAGCTCAAATGCCTTCCTACTCCAAGATGTTGAAAGAGATGTTGAGTAACAAAAAGGAAATTGAAGAGAATGGAACAATTGCACTCATAGAAGAATGCAGTGTAATTATTCAGAGAAAACTACCTCAGAAGATGGGAGACACAGGAAGTTTTTCCATACCTTGCACTATGGGGAACGTTACTTTTGATTCAGCTCTCTGTGACTTGGGAGCTAGTGTGAGTTTGATTCCATCTTCAGTATGCAGCAAGCTAGGTCTTGGAAAATTGCAGCCCACGCCGCTGACCCCCCTGCCTCGATAAACCATTAAGTATGCAGCTGGCATTATTAAGAATGCACCATTACAAATTCAGAATTTTATTGTCCCAATTGACTTGATAGCTTTAGATATGGAAGAAGGTAGTTCTTTGCCACTTATTCTTGGCAGACCATTTTTAGCAACAGCAGGGGCAATCATAGATGTCAAAGGTGGGAAATTGGAATTACACATTGGTGAAGACAAAGTGGAGTTCAACTTATATAAGAGTATGAAGAATCCTTAGGAAGTTGAACATGAGCAAGGTTGTCTTGTGGAGATGTTAAATATTGCAATTGGAGATCATGCTAAGGGATTTCGTGATCCCTTAGGGTTATGTTTGGAGAATGTTTCTTCAACTGTTAATGAAGATATTCTAGAGGTGAGAAATGCTTTAGAGGCCACACCAGTCATTCATTTTCAATTAAAGAAAGAATTTGAAGATATTGGAAGAAATTCTAAACCAATCCCATCGATTGAAAAGGCACCAAAGGTTGAGTTGAAGATTCTACCAACACATCTAAAGTATGTATTCTTGGGAAAAGAAGGCGAGTGGCCTGTCATTGTAGCTGCTGAGCCACAAGGAGAGCAACTAGACCACTTGTTGAAGGTTTGGAGAAAAAGAAAGAAGGCCTTTATAGAACTTGTAGGAGTCAAGGAGGTTCTTTACCTTGCTCCAATTTCAAGTTAACAAAAGGAGAATGTCAAGCTACTGACATTAACTGCAGCGCTTCCGGGAGGCAACCCGAACATGTTTTGTGAATATTTGTTTTGTTTTGTTTGAATTTAATTGTGTGCAGAGAATCCATGGGTTAGTGCAAGCTATGGACCTTTTATCTGTTATAATATGACAGCTTGCATGCAAGCTCATGGAGGTGTTTGGACAGCCCCAACTTCAAACCCTTATCCTGTAACTGCTCTTCGTGAACGGGTTGATCAAATGATATATTTTTATAATGAGCCAGCTCCCCCTCGTCAAAGAAAAAAGGTTTGAACACTCTTCCCTCTTCTTGTTGCAATTGCTTGAAAGATATGCAAAATTCCAAGTGTGGAGTTGCTTGTGGCATTGCAATATGGATTAATTTCCTCATGATGTGAGAAGAGTAGAATGAATATGAAATGAAGGCACTGTGAAAACTTTGAAATGTTTATATACAACATGTTTAAGAATGAAATACTTTTGGAACCAATGGTTACTCATTAATCCCATGCATGAAACTCATGAACTTGGAATGATATCATCATGTGTTTGAACAAAGACTTGGATCCATGATGAATTGATAACTTTTGAATAAATAACTTGATTCCTTGAATGAATCAGAACATAACTTTACTAAGAGCTATATATTTTGATGAGTGTTCACTTCATGGAAATTAAACTTCAATAAGTTCTTCTATAGTTCTACATTGGTGATTGGATAGTTGGAATGGTGGAGTTGGAGTCATAACCCACTTTGTTTAGAATAGGTACAATGTTCCAAGTTGTATAAAGTGTGTATACTTAAAAAAAAACAGAGAAGGTTATGAACTGTGGAGATATATAATCCATCAAGGAAAACTTTGTAAGGTTATATAGACTACCATAGCATAAGCCTTGGAAAAGAAAGAAAGAAAGAGAAGGTTATGGACTGTGGAGATGTATAATCCATCAAGGAAAAACTTGTAAGGTTATATAGACTATTGCAGCATAATCCTTAAAAAAACAGTATTACAATTGTATATTTTCAGAATGCATTGTACATAAAACTTACTTGTACATTAAAAATAGATAAGAAGTGTATTGGGCATTGTTACTTTTACCATCATTGTGGTCTATGACAAAAACTAATTGGGTAATGGAATGATGGTTGAATCACCAAAAAGGATTAGGAAGGCACTTGTTTTAGTTTTAATTCCATGAAAGATTGAGAGAGAGTGAAGTGACATTACCCTATGAGTGAGGTTGTTTTGCTCATTGTGAGATTACAAGGAATTAGGAAATTTGTTTCAGAATGTTGGTGGTTCAATTGCTTCTTAGTCTTCTGCAAAGAGAACATATGATTGTTGGACTGAGAATACAAAACTTCATACATGATATTAAGAGTTAAACCATATGTTTTATGGATGTTTTATTCTTTCACATGCTCTTATATCAATTCATTGTCTTACTTTTGCTATGCCTCATAATTCTAATTGCCTCGGGACGAGCAAGTTCTAAGTGTGGAGTTGTTGTTAGGGGGTTTTTCTAACACATTTTAGTGTCAAATGAAGGAGATTTTATGATAAAAGATCACATCTTTAACTTCATTTTGATGAATTTGAATGATTAATGAACTAACCCCCTAACATAGCATTAGTAGATCCTTTTGTGGTGTTTTTGTTGTCTTTGAATGGAAAACAGGCCAAGTACAAGGTCCAAAGAAAGAATGAAGGAGCAAGGGACAATCTGCACTGCGGTCATTTCAAATTTGAAATGACCAAAAAGAAATGACGGGACCAATTGAGTTGACCAGAAGCTCCCGAGAGCTTGGTCATTTGAAACGGTCATTTGAAATTGAGTTGACCAAATGAATTGACCGCGGGCAGTTTCTGCACAATGTAACCTGGTGGTCAATGAACCTCCACAGATGCCACCTGGACAGCCTGTAACTCATCTTTAAAGGATCTGACGACCTTCCATCAACCATTTTGAGAGGGAAACAACTTCTAATTAATGGAGGGAACGGTTCCTAACGGTTTCCAGCAGTTATACAGGGAATTAGGAAATATATTGGGGAAAATTTCTAATTAATGGGGGACTGAAAATCGTTCATTCTGAGAGAGAGAGGAGTGTATTGGGTTCTCATAGTTAGAACAGTGGTTTCCTTATTTGCTATGGTAGCTTAAACCTCCATGGGAGGAGGATGGATTTGATGTAAGTTTTTAATTTCATTTCTTTTGGCTAGTTAATTTGAAATTCCCCGTTATGTTTATCAAGTCTTTTGAGTTAGCATGTGAGATTTAAGTTCGGCCACCTTAAATCTTGTATAAGGTTAATCAATTATGGATCGAAAGAAGACATTGATAACCGTATAGTTAAGAGACTTGACTTGCTAAGATTATAATTTGCGAAAGCTAGTAATCTTGCTTGTAACCTAGTTAAGGTTGGTGTGATGCCAATCTACACTCAAACAACTTAACCACATAATGTAATGACCCGTGTTTTGGGTAGAACAAGCTGGAACGAAGATGAACAATACCTTGGGCGAACGCTTGGGTCGAAAGGTGGAAGACCCGAAGATTTGGGTCGTAGGGTCGAAGACCGATGGTCGAAGTTCAAAGGTTTGAGGGTCGAAAGTTAGATCTTCGAGATAGATCTTCGAGGCCGCGTTTCCAGCTAATCTTCGAAGGAGTGTTTCTACGAGTCTTCATGGCTTGGTTGTTAGAGAGTGTAATGAGCTCAAGGGGGAGCGTGTAGAGGCTGCGTGTGACAATGACCATGTTCGGATTGTGGGTGTTTTGTCCTGTGTGGAAGCGGAGTGGTTAGTTCATGTTTTATTTATCAAAACTACGTCGTTTTGATGGTGTGTTTCATTTATCAAAACTACGTCGTTTTGATGGTGTGTTTTATTTATCAAAACTACGTCGTTTTGATGGTGTGTTTCATTTATCAAAACTACGTCGTTTTGATGGTGGGATTTCATTTATCAAAACTACGTCGTTTTGATAAGTGAGGTCTATATAAAGAGGAGCTCTCTTTATTTTAGGTTTAGGGGTTTTTGTTGTCGGCCGCCGCAGCCGTACCGAGAGAGAGAGAGAGAGGAGATTGAGAGAGAGGGCTCCAGTCAGGTGGCTGTCATTGTCATTCCCGTGGTTGGACGGCATTAAGCGTGGAGGCAAGAGCGTGGAGGATCTTTGAGGTAGGGGTTCTGTCTTTCCTGGTACGTTCGGGGTTAGGCCCTGTGGATATTTTGTAAAGTTTCCATTGTTATTGCTATAATACTTATATGTAAATTCATATAGGTGTGATCTCCTATATGAATGTTGGCCTTCAATGGCGATTTTGGTGTGTTTCTAGTGTTCGTGTGATGCATGAAAAGTGATCGATAAAATGCCTGTGTGGCATGCCTGCTACATGTTTGAGAAAATGCCTGTGCGGGCCGGGTTTATGAGTCTGTGAATTTATGCACACGAATTGCTTGGTTTTATACCTTGTGAGGCTTTGCATGCTAAGTGTTCGATGTTATGTCTGTGTGACTAAGTGTGGCTATGTGTGTCTTGTGTTCTTGGAACCCGGTGGCTGTGGAAGCCCGGGGACCGTTATTGGAACCCGGTGGTCGTGGAAGCCTGGGACTGTTCTTGGAACCCGGTGGCCGTGGAAGCCCGGGACTGTTCTTGGAACCCGGTGGTCGTGGAAGCCCGGGAGTGTTTATGTACCAGCCCGTGTATGATTGTATTTGCTGTTATAGCCGGTAATTATATCCTGGTAGAATAATTGTAGCACGACACAGCACTTGTACACAAGGCATGTAGATATTAGGTACATGGGATGGGTTGGGGAGACATGATCCCTACTGAGCTGTGGTTGCTCACCCCTCCTACCATGTTGTTTTCTTTACAGGAACCTACAGGCGTTAGGTGGGAACACCAAGGTGGAAGTCCTCCTTGTGGCTTGCTCATCATTATTTTGGGTTGTGCTGCTTTTCTTTTTGTAACTTTGTAACCCCAGTGGGGAGATTGTAATGTGGAGTTCAATGTAATAAAAGTGTGTTTTGAACGTATTTGCTATGTTTGGACTCAATAAATATAAGGTTGTTCTCTGAATATAAAATGTGAGGTGTATGTTGTATTCTAACCCCTCTATCCAACTTGGGTAAAGGGAGGGTCACGTTCCGGTCTCCTCGGGTTGGAAATCCGGGGCGTGACACATAATGGGTTGCCCGTTCCCAAGCTAGGGTATACACACGGCTAGATCACTCGAAAGAGGCTAGTACATGCAAAGGTGTTGGGTTTTAAACAAAAAGGGAAAATTTGAATTAATATGCCTTAAGAACAAGAGATTAATTAATTACATTGACAGAAATCCAAATCCCTAATTTCTCCCATAAGAACATTTACATTGCTTTGTTTATTTAAATTACAACATTCAAATTGCTAATGATACAAAACCAACTTTAAATACAACATGGATTTACAAAATGAGCTTTTTACTTGATCACTTTCCCTGTGGGTTCGACATCCGGACTTTGAGTCCACTTTATTACTTGTAACGATCCGTACGCTTGCGGAATTGCTAACAAAGACTCGAAGCCTCGAAGCCTCGAAGACTCAAAGCCTCGAAGCCTCGAAGACTCGAAGACTCGAAGCCTCGAAGCCTCGAAGCCTCGAAGACTCGAAGCCTCGAAGCCTCGAAGCCTCGAAGCCTCGAAGCCTCAAAGACTCGAAGCCTCGATGCCTCGAAGACTCGAAGACTCGAAGACTCGAAACCTCGAAGACTTGAAGCCTCGAAGCCTGTAAGCCTGTCGACACTTTGACCCGTTGACCGTTGACCTTCAACCCTTCGCCCCTGCCCTTTGACCCACCGACCTTCGACTCGTTGACCGTTGACCTTCGAACTGCCAACACTTCGATCCGTTGACCGTTGACCTTCGACCCACCGACCTTCGACCCGTTGACCATTGACCTTCGACCCATCGACCTTTGACCCGTTGACCGTTGACCTTCGACCCTACCGACACTTCAACCCTTTGACCCGTTGACCTTCGCTGTTTGGATTCTTTCGTCGACTCTCTCGCTGGCATTCTTGCTGGCCACTCACGGGACACATTTTAATGAGCTGGCCATCTGACAGAATCATTTTTCAACGCCTGTCGGTCACAGGTGCTAAATGAAAAATTTAAAAAGGACAAACACGAGCTGCACAGGTCGCCAGACCACCCGACAACGCATAGAATCTAGAAATAAAAAAACGCTGGAATTAATAATACACCCGACCAAGCATTAAGTGCAGTAATTAATGAGATGCAACCAAATCTCTGTAAAACTAGCATCCTCTCCAACGAAAAAGGGGGATTGGCACACGGAAAAGAGAAAAATAGAGAGAGATTTTGCACAGAAAAAAGGAGGAGCTTCCGACAGAAAAAAAGAGAGAGCTCTGCTGTCATCTTCACGCCCAGCTCCCTAATCCCAAAAGAGGAACACCCAGATTTTCGCCCAATACTCTCACTGTCTCAAAATCCAAAATGCTTGTCTTTTGACCCCCTCTTTCCCTCTCTCATTCCGACTCTTTTTTTTCGGAAAATGAAAAACAAAGAAACAACTTGATTCACGACCACTTCTTACTACTTCGTTTCCCTCACAAAATAAAAACGAAAAACCCCGGTGTCATTCTTTTATTCACTTGCCCTACGCCCCTCATTTCCACATTATGAAAAAAAATCTTAATCCCCGAAAGATACATCATCCTCCTTTCCCACCGTTGTCTACCAAAACCCGAGAGAAAAAAAGCTTTCATCTTAAACATTTCATCTCTCTTATGACTCCAAATCAAAATCCCAACTGATTTTTGCCATTTATATTATTGGAACTTAGCGATTTGGTAATTTGTGTTGTTGAGTGCGGAGACAAGGGATCGAAAGCGAGAGATTTGGGTGGAAGCCCCCTATGAAGACTAAATGTTTTAGGTGGTTTGAGGAATGGCAAATTACATGGGAGTAACTATCACGGACAATAGTGTAGTCATCGATGTGAGCATTTGGCCCAGTACTTGAGCCCGATTCCAGTGGACCCATTTGACGTTTGTTGGCTTTTGGGTTTTATTGGTTGACTTTGCATTTGAAGCGGTCATTTGGGTGTAATAATACTGTTAGTGTTGTGCGCAAGTCATTTAAGAAGCGTTTGGTATAATTTGACTCAATTTGGAGTTAAGGACCTTGAGAGGTCAATTATTAGTCAATGAGTGACGAAAATAAATAGCGAGAAAAAAAAAGCTTTCACTTACGCTTTCTGGAAATTTGGAAATTTTACTCGTGTTTCATTGTTTAAACGCTCTTGGAGAATTAAGTTCTGATTGTTTGGTGAAGCTCTCGTGATTTGTTGTAAGCAGAGTGTTAGTAAGCGTTTGGGGATTCGAGCCCGTTCAAAATGAAGAACAAGTGAAAACATTGATGCGAAGCAGGGTACCATGGCGACAGTGACTTCACAGGATTGAAATAGCGTGGAACCGAAATTACAGGGTTGAAGGAGTACCGTGAATTCGTAGCCTGGTGAATTCGTAGTTGAGAGTTGAAGGAGTAGAAGTTGGGTTGCCTCCGTAGATTGAAGGTCATAGCTTGACTTCAAGTCTTAAAGAAACATTGCACTGATTCCCCTTTTTCACAAGACTCTGAGTACCGTTCCTTACTTTCCAGGTTGTGGCGGCTCTGCGATGTAAGCTGGACATTGGAGAGGACTTATTTCTGTTGTAACTTAAGTATAATGCTTAAATGTGTGGATAGGTATGAGGTTGTAATGTAAATGGTCCCGATCCCCAGATCTGTCCCATGTCAGTTCACCTGCAGGCTACTGACTCGCAGCTCGGAACCCTGCGAGCTCGTAGTTCGGGCCCAGGCGACGACCTCATCGGTTGCGGAGTGCGGGCTGAACGTGCCTCGAAGACTCACGAGCGGGCTGGACCTTCGACACCTGGAGCCAACGCGAGGCACGACCCCCGGCTGGGGGCTGCGGACTGTGGTCGAGGGACTACAGGCTTCTGACTCGGGGCTTCTGGGGCTCAGGAACTCCCAGGCTACGAGGCTACGAACTCTGACCCATCGACCGACCGGAGTCTGCGTCATTCGGCCCGAGGCGCCCCAGTGTGTTCGCCATCATTATTTTCCCTGTTCTTAAATGGCAAAGCGCATGAGAAACTCCCGACCTCAACTGTACCTTTGTTTGCACCCCAACAAACTCCGATATCACACCTCAAAATGTGTCCAAAGTATATACAAAGTCTGCGAGCAAAGCGGGAGCAGGTGTCCAAGGTTCTGGATTTCCAGCCCTCTAAATCCTAAACCCGATTTCCATGGTTGACTTATCAACCTCGCCAGAAAACCACGAGTTAAGCTCGACCCAAAAATCACGCGACATATATCCGTAGCCAGTATAAAATAGTTCTTAACTACAGATCTTATCTTTAAACCATTAGTCACCCCAACTTAAAGTAGTTTTTCCCAAATTCTAGGGTTCATGCTCAATTTCATAAATCTTGATAAATTAGTGTAGATCTAAAACAAGGGAAAAAATAAGGAGTTCGGAGGACACCACCTAATGCCAGATCATTTGAGCTCCACATTTGATACCGCTTGGTTCGTCTTAAGGCCTCCAAGCTCTCTCAGCTCTCTCTCTCCGAAGCACAAACGTGATAGCATTAGTGAAAGTTTTTTTATTTATTTATATTTCGCGATCATTGACCAATAATTGACCTAATCGATAATTGTTATCAAGATAAAGACCTCCAAATTGAGTCAAATTATAGTCGTAAGGGGCAAAATGACCTTGACTAAACAAAAATATTGTACAGACAAATAGCGCGAAGACGCAGTCGACCGATGACCCCAAAAAAGTGGAAGCAAATCAGGTCAAAAGCGGCGGAAACTTGGAATGGAAGGCCCAAATGCGAATAAAAATGCTTACATCGATTACACTCAATCCGGTCCCCCCCGTTACATTCCCATAGAATGGGCTATCTCTCGAAACTACCCAGTCCCGAGTCTTTACATCCTCCCCACCTTAGGACTTTTAGCCCTCGAAAAATAAAACACATACTTGAAAGGACACTAGCAAAATTCCAGCTCGATATCCCCACGACAACAAAACGCAAAAAGCGTGATCATCGATCACGCATATTGTCTGATACTCACAACAAGCCAAAAGGGGCGACAAATCCTTGTGACAATGTCTTCAAAACCACATCTCATTAGCATGCTCTGAGCTCAAATACGTAAAACATAACTCGTACCTCAGGAAAGGTCCTCCCGTACTCCTTACCTCGGAGTGATCGTCCTCGAACAACCTCAGGATGGAAAGAATCCGCATCGGCTCTCTTTCTCCCAAGTATGCTCCTCCACGTACCTGTATCGCCATAACACCCGAGCTGATGGGATTGTCTTGCCTTGAAAGACACAGTCCCTTATGTATCCATCGATGCCGAAGCATCTACGACAACGGCACCGTCGCCGACTAAGTCTGTCTAGCGATAGTCCGACACGCGGAAGGATCGGGAGCAATGCCGCCTCCCGGGTGAGACACATGAAACACATCATGTGCTGCGCCCGACTCTGGTACTTAAATCAGCTCAGTAAACCCACTGTGCCCATGAGTGGCGGCAATCTCAAAATGGCCCCACAAAATGAGCGGAAAGTTTGGATCCACGCCCGAACCTCCGATGCCCTGTTGGCAGTGAAACCCGCAAAAATACACAGTCACCCCCCTCAAAGCTGCTGGTCGAGCGCCTCTGGTCTACGCATGGGACTTATGCTGTGCACGCACCGCCATCGACTGCTGCCGACGCGGTCGGCCTTACTTATCTTTGTGGTCTCTCGAACCATATCGGGACGAAGAGCTTCTTTTATCTCTCTCAATCTGTGCTTAACACGAGGGTGATCTACAAGGCACGCCACACCTCTCCGCATAAATGCAGACACCGTCAGTCGTGGCACAGTAAACTGTTGTTTGTAAAGAAACTCCACCAAAGGAAGGTGAGTCATGACAACCTCCAAAATCTAGAACAGGGCCTTGTGACATGTCCTCGATGTACAAGATTGTCCTCTCAGAAACACATTACATCCGTCATGTGGATGAAAGTTCATACTGGGTTCATACTAGTACCGGCTTCGCTACGGTGTCTCCAAAGCCAGGGCGGCTTCTCGCGTCCCGATCAGATACAATAGACAATACAGGCCTCCACCCGACCCCATGATAACATCAATATACCTCTGTCCCCAGAAGTCCTCATTGGGTGTTTATCTCTTGAATCGGAATAAATGCGCCGATTTGATCGGCTTGATCGACAACTACCCATGGCGTGTCGTGTCCCTGGGCAAGAGGAAGTGAGGCCCCAAAATCCATGGTCACGTGGTCCCATTTCCTGCAGCACCGGCAATGTTTGCAACTCTAGGTGATCTAGGTCTCTGCCTTCGGCTTCTTGACGGGTCAAACACCACCTCACAAAATCAGCAACGGCCTTCTTGAGGGCACAGCCTGTCACCCCTTCTCCCGACATGGTGTCTCTTGGTCCCACCGGGATATGCAGTAACCTCATTGCAGTGAAATTCCCGAAAGAACCTCCTCCTGAGAGAAGTGGGAACTGTCAGGCGACCTATACCTCAATATATATAGCGTCCTCGGTGCAATCGAGAAGATGCACCACTTGGGTCCAAATCCTGTCCCTGATAGCCTCCCAGGTGATCATCTATTTGATCTTGCAGTCATTACCTCCCTTATATTCGAGGAAACCGAGGGTCCCTACTTATCTCATGATCTTCCCTCCTATTGACACCTCTGTCGCTGCCTAGTTGACCCATCATCTCCCATTCCTTAATAGCGATAGGCCACCCCGACCTATCTTCTGAACACTCTTTGCCCACCCATTACCGCTTCCAGGGGGTATCATCCTCCTCAATTGAAATTACTCGCAGGTACTCACCCCACCTTTCTACAAGGATTAGGTCTGCATTGAAGAAGATATCTATGACTCTTGTGAATCGTATATACAAATTTCTCCCCAAAGGAGATAATCTTTATGACTCTTTCAAACAAAATCACTTCTTGATAACTCCAAATCATGCATGGGATAATTCTCTTTCATGTGGTCTCTGTTGCCTAGACGTGCAGCAATCACTGATGCGTTGTGTGACCAAGCCCCTGCAGGCAGCATCTGTTCACAGCAAAGGTATAACCTCTGTGGAAGAATCGGGGATAGGTCTTGAAGTTAATCGTCCCTTGACTCAGTAAAGCACTCTCATAGCACGGACCAACAAAGGAACTCCCTTCTGGTCGGGTTAAATCATGGAGCCCCGCCCAACACGGAAAAATCCTCCATGAACCTGGAGTAGTAATCTGCCAAACCAAGAAGCTACGAATCATAAACACGTTCGTGGGCCTCTTCCCACGACATGACTGTCTCAATCTTCTCGGGATCCAGCTGTGATACCTCGAAGATACCCACATACCCCCAGTAGTGCACACTTCTGTTACAACTAGAAGTCACATTTTGTGAACTCGCATCCGACCGGTGCTCGCCGAGCTGCTGGCCTGACTCCCAAATACTCCTCATGCTCCCTCTTGGTGGCCAGTTGAGCCAAAATATCATCGATGAACACATGACAAACATATCTAAATATGGAGCAAACACGGTTCAATGATCTCGCTAAACTACTTTGGAGCATTCGTAAGCCCAAAACGGCATCTGGAAGCCCTCCTAATCCCATAACCCAACAAGCGAATGCGATCTTAGGGATATCTGCCTCTACACCCTCACCCTTTGTTATCGGATCTCAAGTCCGCCTTGAAAACCATCTCGCCCCTCGAGCGGTCGAATAGATCCTCGATCTCGGTAATGGTACTGTTCTTCTTGATCCTTGGTTCGACCCCGTTAGTCTATACCTGACCAAGGTGAACCATCCGCCTTCTTGGCAAACAACAACTGGAGCGCCCCACGGTGAGCTTCTCCGCTCTGATAAAGCCTCGTCCTAATAGATCATCTACTGCCTCTTGGACTCTCTACGCTTTATCGTTGCCGTCTTGTGGCCGTTGACCTGATCGGTGTTGTCCACGGCAACAACTCAATCGAAAACTCTACCTCCCTCCCAGTGTGGCATCGATGAGTCCTCGAAAACTCCAGGGTGTCTACAATGGGTGGCAAACCAGCCTTTCCCTCTCTCGTCTCTCGACCAAAGTCAGGTTAGCTAGCCCCGGTGGTCACGTCCCCCCCACCCATGCCTCCAGGTCTGAACCTGCGTGCCCCGTCGGTCCACCACCCTCAAAGACACCTCGTGCGCCCTACGGTGTGAGCACCGTCGGCATGTCGAAACAATCGGTCTTGGCCTCCAGAGACCAAGCGATCCATACCTAGGATAACGTCAATCGTCTAACTCCATGATATACACGTCCCACAAGTTAACTCCCCCAAGTGTTACACAACAAGCTCGACAAATACTTTCAAGTATCGCAATTCACCCACAGGTGAAGCAACCATGGTGACTAAGTGTCTCTGGTCTAACTCGATCCAACCACGTAACATCAGAAATAAAAGAATGGGTAGCACCGGTATCAATCAAGTTTGAACAAATAGTATGAGAAATAATAATGGTACCTCTCACCGCTAAAGGTCCCGCTCTCTGCCTCGTCGTCGTGGAACCTCCGCCTTCCTCCGGTAGGGCAGAATCCTCCCTCTGGCCCCCTTGCCGCTGGCCTAGCCCTTTGGGGCCTTACCTGGCTAATCGCATCACCCTGTGCCTCCTATTGAAACTACCTGCCTGTGGTCGCATCTGCGTGCTGTGTGTTGGCGACTTACCTCTGAGATGGGCCCCACTCCTTTATCCACTGATCTCTGGGACAGGTCTACCCAACTGTTGGTCGAGCTAGGTAACACGTTCCCCTAGCCCCATGTCCCACCTTCCACGAGCATGTCGAAATATTACTCAGGCGATCTCTCGACCAGCCCGGTGAAGCCACAACTCCAACGGGCCCCCGGCCTCTGCTAGATGAACTCTCATGGGGTCCCACCCTGTTCTGAGCCTCTGCACCCGCCTCCTCTCGGGTTGAGCCTCTGCTCTCTCCTTTCTGCCTCTTCTTGCTGGACCTACCCAACCACCCGGCCTCCGGGCTCTCTTGATCCTAACCTCTCCCGATAATGAGTGCTGTGTCGACCGCCTCTTCTTGGTGAGTGGGGCTGCGACGGTTCAGCTTGTCTTTTCGAGAGATAGCCTCAAGCCTCGCAAACGAACCGAAATACGCGAAGGCTTGCACATGCTCTCCCGCCGTCTTTTTCTCCCTGCTGAAGCTAATACTCTCTTACATGGGCATCTTGTCCCGGAGGGTGAAGGCACTCCCAAAGAAGCGCTCGACAAACTCTCTCCAAACTCTGTAGCTGCCACGCACGGCTCACAGTGGACTCCCACCACTATGTGGGATACCCAACGAAATGATGCGTCGCCACTCGCTCCAGCTCCTAATCTAGCACCCCGATCGTCTCAAAGATGTCCTCTGTCCATCTAATCTAGTCCTCGAGTACCTCGCGGCCACGAACCATCCTCAAAAGTCGATGGGTGCATGTTTAAAAACTCTGCGGCCAGTCCTCTCCTAATACGTGCTGGCTCTGCCACGACCTCCTAATGGTCGCGTCCTAACTGCCGGTATGGTGTGCTTGAATCTTGTGCCTCTTGACTCGTCCACCTCTCCCCTTATCCCTCGTCACTCTCACCATGCATGGCCTCTGCCGATTAAATCAACACTAGCCTAATCAGGTCCCACAAGGGTGGTGATGACCTGTCTTTAGACTCTACTCCCCACGGTGCCCTGACTCCGTCGTGGAGGCTCTTCCTGGGCCTTGGCCTCAGACGACTCTCTCGGTGGTGCCATAAATGCGCCCACAAGACAACCAACAAACAATGATACTGTCCTCACACCCTGCACGAATAGCCATCAAAGGCACGTTCGACTTATGGGTTAACCACACGACCCTGAGTCCAGCCCATGCTATGTAGCACGTGTCCCCCTCGGGGTACACCACACGACCCATAGGTCCACTAACCGTACGTGCTAGCAAAGTATTACCCTCGGGGTACACCATAATCAGTCCTGGCTCTCGCCAGACCGCCGTCCTGGCCCCACAACGAATCGCATCTGCAAAGACAATCTAGTGCCTATGTGCACATATTCATACCATAACAATGCACCCCATCCCGTATGCTCCTAGGATGATCTAGCGACACCAAAATAACCTAGAACACATTTAAGGACTCGTTGATCGGGCGCCCTCCCTACGATTTTCCAAGTCACATGGAATCAATTAACCACCCATGGTAACCTAGGTCCACTGGACCATGCTACGTGCAACTTATCAAGCCCACCGAGATTCCGGGAACCCGGGCGGGGTACATGACTTCCACCTTGCCCGCGCCCGATAGGTGAGGGTTTTGAGGCTTTGCCTGCCAATGGAGACTACTTCTGGTGTGTGTCTCGAATGTACAACCATGTCCGATGTCACGTCAGGGTAATCCTGTACTCCCCTATATCATCATAGTCTAATAGGTCGAATAGTCATACGGACATCGCATCATATAGTATGTAAAAACTAGCAATCCCACGGACCCATGTCCAGGGATATCCACATAAAACAATACAAAATATAAGCTGTATCATACATCAGTAGTGGGCGTCCTCACTGAAAAAAAGTCCTCCACTAGTCTCGGGTCATGCACCTAAAAAGGGTAAACAACAAGTAGAGGTGGGCGACATGCTTCGATAGGTGACCTTGACACTCCACATCATGCAAACATACAAATGCATACTACATGCTCTGTATTGCTAGTACCTGTGTGTAGTGTCTCATAAACATCGAGGACTCTGCCCACACCGGGCCTGCCATCGGTGTAATATGAAAAGTGGGATTTAGCGTAAAACTCAGAAAAAACCCAAAAGTTCGTAGTGGTGACTTTTTGGAAAGTGGGGTTAGACATCTCAGAAAAATCCCCAAAAATCAGATTATCTTATTTATGATATGGGAACCCAATCTTTGGGACTTTTGATTTCAAGAAAATAACTTCTTTATGGGTACTTTCTTCATAAACCAAGGATTGAGGATCGACTTGTGAAAGGCAGCTACGATTCTAAAGGAGTGTTGTACACATAAAGACCATATTGGTGTTGGTATGTTGGTTTATTGGTTGGGACTTGGGTTCCATGACTTGTTGAGTTCTCAGCGTGATGCACCGATGGTCTTATGTAGTTGATGTAGCGAGCATATGCGCCGATGGCGATCTATCGCTGGCGTGGTCGGACATATTCTTGTAGACAGTAAGGCCTCGATTGAGCCGTTGAGCTCGTGGAGCTAGGAGTGAGTGCCCTGGTACGGGATCCCGCTGGAGGATCGTGGACAAGTACATCTGTGGGCAGGCCAGGTCTGATGTTTGTTTGCGAAGATGAGTCTGATGTTTGTTTCTGAGGTTGAGTCTTGATGTTTGTGCACACTAACGGTGCAGTACATAGAGCATGTAGTATAGACTTGTATGTTTGCATAATGTGGAATGTTGGGGTCACCTAGCTTGTCGCTCCCCCTACTTGTTGTTTGCAACACCGGTGTGACCGAGACTAGTGGAGGACTTTCTTCAGGAGGGCCCCGCTCTACGATGTAAAGATCTGATTATTTATGTATTGTTTTATATGATATCGGACATAGGTCCGTGGACGATTACGTTGCATCTTGTATGTTGTGATGTTGTATATGTACTTGACTCATTGTATGCATGATGATATATAGGAAAGTACAGGGGTTACCCCTTGATGTATGACTATACGGGTTGTATATTTGAGATAGCTCTGTAGTATAGTCTCCGTTGGTACTGATCACCCGCCTTGACCTATCGGGTGCGGGCGGGGGTATGTACCCGGTTCCGGGTTCCTTGGAGTTGGGGCGTGACGCCCCTAAAAAATCGGTTCTATATTTATTACCTTTTTTACTTATGTATATTCATATTTGATGTAATATGTTTTCTGTATTTTGTTTTAATGTGTTGTATGTTCCTTGTATTATGTATTTTAATTTATTTTATTTGTTTGTTTTTTTTTTGAAGTTCTAAGTATATGTTGTATGTGTTGTAATTGTAATAGGTGAAGAATTAAAAAAAAGAAAAAAAAGAAGGCAGAGGAGAGATATGAGAAAGAAAAGAAAAGGAAAGAAAAAAAAAAGAGAGAGGGTGGTTTGTGCTTTATGTTATTTTTGTATGTCATGACCACACAATTCACGTTTATTTTGATATGCATGTTCTTGATATGGCAATTCTAAAAAAAAAAACAAAATATTTTCCTCAAAATGTTTTCCCGAAATATTTTTGATAAAAAGTTTTCAAAATGTTTTCAAAATGTCTCCTTGAAAAACAAACAAACAAGAAAAAACAAAACAAAACAAAAACAAAACGTTTTTTTTAACTAAACACAAAAAAACAAACAATGCTTTACAGCTTAAAAACCAAAAAGGAAAGTAAAAAAACATATTTCCCTTGTTTAGGACTTCGATTTCCAAAATAAAAGCAAAACCAAAACAAACCCCTAGGATCTCGTTTCCGACTTAAACAAAAAAACCAAAACTTTTAGGATTCCCTTTAGAAATTTAGTGTAAATCCATTTAACCATGACTTTAATAAATAACTTAGCTAAATAAAAATCATAGACTTTAGGAAATCTAACCGATCGTGGTAGTGCAAATAAAATAGAAAACCTCCTCATCCCCGAAAATAAATACGGAAAGGCGCTATAGGGGAGTGCTAATCCTTCCACCACGCCTTAGCTCCGAACCCTTCTACGATGTCTGAGACCACACCTTTAACTACTCAAAGTAGAGGGTATCAAATTGTACCCCAAAAATAGTTGGTGGCGACTCTAAATTTTTCTCACCATTGTTTTAATTTAAGCCCACCCAAAAGGGCCCGGACGAAAACTAGTGATGACACTACGAGATGTGGTAAGAAGGGTCACATGGCTAGAATATGTATGACCATTCTGCCCAGGATGAGATCTGAAAGGAGCAACATCAATGAACACGAGAAAAAGTACATGATGCGGTTGATGTTAAAGTAATGAACTAACGAAGTGACAAATGTTATAAAACCTTCATCCACAAGATGGAGTATAGGCCAAAGGAGAAGGCTAATGTATGTGAGATAGCACGAAGAAGCGAATATGATAATCTGACTTGGATCCTTGAACGTTGGTTGTACATTACACGTGATGAGAAGCTTGGGAAGCTTACAGATTTATTTACGAAGAGAAGAAAGCGATGTAGCATAGTCAAATTTAGTGACAATGTCTTTATGAAATCAAAGGGAAAGGAAAAGCAAAAAACAAAGGAAATCGTAAATCGAAAAATATGTATCTAGTTGAAGGGTTGAGACACGATCATTGAGTGTCGATCGGTTATGTGATGATGGACATGATATTGTCTTCCTAACAAAGGCACTTGCCTTATCAAGAAGGGATCGACAGATGTGATTGCTAGAGGCAAGAGAACATATGGAAATTTGTACCATATCAAGGTACAAATGAAGAAACTTTATTTGTTTAGCAAAGCGGATGAGAATGAGCTATGGCGCGGGAGATTTAGGGCACATAAATCGGAAAAATATGAGAGCCTCTAGTAAGCCTAATCAAGTTGTGGTAGATTTGCCTGATTACGAGAGGGATAGAGACACGGTGTGTGGTGTTTGTTAGAAGGAAAGCAAACAAGTATAGTCTGCACAAACCAAAGAACCGCGTTACTCCAGGTTCTTGGTCTACACTGTGATTTATGTGGACCTATGAGAACCAAAGGTACCGGTGGCGAGAGGTACTTTATGTTATTAATTGATGACTTCGGTAGGCTGGCTACTATTAACAATCCTCGAAGCATAAGAGTGATGCGTTCGGATGCTTCAGGGACTACAAAAGAGAGTAGAAAATCAGCTTGGGGTTAAAATCAAAGCTTTGAGGTCAGATCATGGTAGTGAATTCATACAGGGAGTTTGAGGCTTATTTGGCAAAGTAAGGGATTCTCCGTAAAAATCTAACGTGAGAACACCACAATAAAATGGAGTGGTAGAAAGGAAGAATAAACGAGTTGTGGAAATGGCAAGAACTATGATGATAGATAATAATGTTCCACAAAGAAGTTTTGGAAGGAGGCCACAGTTGTAGTGTATATACAAAACCAGAACCTTGTTAAGGTCTAATTCTACCAAGACTCCATGAATTATGGTATGGGCATAAAGCAACAATGAAACACTTGAGTGTTTGGAAGCCCATGTTATGTTAAGAGGAAGGATCTTTATCGGCATGTTTGATAAAAAAGGCTGATAAAGGGATGTTTTTGGATTTTTCTTACACCGCCAAAGCATACTAGGTTTATAACTATAGGTTACGAAGTTGGTTGAGAGTTGTGATGTGAAGGTTGTGGAGATACGAACTGAGAAAAGGGGCCAAAACAATAATGGTTGATGACTCGCTTGGAGAGTAAAGTGCTGCCATGACCCATATAAAATGAAGATAAAGTGGGGGCTTTGGCGATGACAGGTGATTCGAGTCGTGATGATATAGAATCACGATGACTACAGAAAGGAAGAAGAGTTCGTGAACTCTCCAGTGGTCTCTGGAAGAGCACAAATCATTGGTGATATCCAACAGGTGATGACCGGAAGCAGATTGAAACTACGGCTTTAATTTCACGGAGTTGAGCTCTAATGAGCTGGAGAGGCTCAAGATGATCCCTTTTACAAACAAGGCTATAGATGCTCGACAAATTGAGAAAATAATACATGAGCTAGTGGATAGACCGAGAACAAGAATGTGATTGGTGCCAAATGAGTACGAAACAAGATGAATGAGAATGGCAAAATCATTGAGAACAAAGCACGACTAGTTTGTAAAGGCTATTCACGGGTGGAAGGAGTTAACTTTGATGAGGCTTTTGCCCTATTGTGAGGTTAGAAAGTGTTCAATAGTTTTTGGCGGTTCTTTGCAATCTAAAATATAAGATTTTTCAAATGGATGTGATCGGCCTTCGGAATGGAGATTTGGAAGAAGAAGTCTATATGGAACAGCCAGATCGTTTAACGTACTTGGAGATGATGAAACCAAGGTATGCGATTCAAGAAAGCTATATAAGCTTAAAGCGAGCACCACGAGCATAGTATTCAGGAAGCGATAAGTATCTTAGAAGACTTCAATTCAAGAAAATGCGATGACAACAACATATATATTAGGAAGAGTGATGAGGTTAGCTTGTGGTGGTTGTGTATGTGGATGATATAATCTTGTTGGTGACGGTGAAGTTTATGCAAGAAGTTTCCAAATTAATGCAAAGCGGAGTTGAGATGTATATGATGGGAGAGCTATCATACTTTGAGACTGTGACTAGAATAGAGGAAGAATTGTATATTAAATCTCTCAAGCAAAGTATATTAGAGATATCCTGCAAAAGTTTAGTAGTTTATTATACTTGACAGCCACATGACGGGACATGCGAGGGTTGTCTTGTGCACGATATCAAGCTAATCCAAAAGAGTCACGCTATTTAAGTGAAAGAGAATTATGAGATATGTGAAGGGAACTAGTGACTATGAGCTTTAATTATTAGAAAAATTGATTTAATCTTGGTTGCTTAGGTGATCCTGATTGGGTGATTTCGAGAGATGATAGAAAGTCCACATCGGGTGGAGTATTCTTTTAGGCAATAGATATATTTTAAGAACGTTAGAAAGCAGTGTGTCTTTCAGGTACTATGAGAGCGAGAATATATAGCGGCGGCTTCGTGTACTCAAGTGTGCGGGATGAAGAAACTGACTCGGAGACTTGACTAGAGGAGTTACGAGGCACAGCTTGTGATAAAATGTGACAATAAATTCCATAAATCGAGGTAAGAATAGTATTTGTCACTCAAGTGTAAGCACGTTGACATCGAGATATCATTTTAGAGAGAAAAAGTGAAGAAAAAGTTGTTCGTTGGACTTTGTAGTCAACAAGCATGGAGATGGTAAACATCTTTATAAGCCTCTTCCACGAGAGAATTTTTAAGCAACATCAGGCTGGTCTCGGTGTGTATCCCTCTCATTAAGGGAGTAGCATTTACCCCGTATACCCTCGAGTTCTATGAGAACCCTAATTCTTTCGGTGGTATCTACTTTGCAGAGGATGTGTTGTGGTGAATCTATTTCAGTTCTTTGGAATTGTTGTCAAGGGGGAGAGATATCTAGAAAGGGGAAGTTGACCTTCTATCGGGGAGTTGTTTCTAGGAGGAGAACTAGCCTTTGACAGAGGAAGGTCTGACAAAGTAGAGTACAAGATTAATATGAGATGTCGTATATAGGGGAGTGTGTGTGCACATGGGAATTGTTTTTTTTTACGGGAGGTGTAAATGATATTGAAGGGGATGTTTATGATCGCGAGTCTATATTATGTAGTTCCAACAGACTCCGATAAGGTTAGACCCGTTATGTGTTTTTAGGTGGTTGGTTTTTACTAGTGGCTCCGAGATAGTTAGCAATGGTGAAGTGAAGATGTAAAAGTGGAGAGACAAGTGGTTGTTAACAATTCCAAAGGGGAGATTGTTATTCCCGATGTGAGTTGGTAGAGTTAGCATAGCTGATTGTGTTGTCATTGTTGTCGACCTTAGTGGTGTCAGCTGATCCTTGTTGTCAGCTTAAAATGAAGATAGAGGTAGACATCCATTCAAGACAAATTGCACCATATGAAAGGAGGTCCGGAAAGTAGATTTAAATACCTTGCGACTGATAATTCACCCGTTTGTGCACATATAGTGTGAAGCGGTCCAGAGATTTTGAACTCAAATGGTACCAAATTTTACCCATGGATTGAAGACTTCAAGATTTACAAGTTTTCTTGTTAACATAGAGTCATTTTGAAGTGCGTACAAAGTTATGGTCCATATACATGTGAGCAATGACAGTTTCTCCAACCATGCACATATAATCATAGGACCGTGCAGACTTTTTGAGCTCTGATTTTCGTGAAATTTTTACCCAGGATAGATAACTTCAAGGTCTACTAGTTTTGCTTTTGATTTAGAGTCATTTTGAGCTACTGTACATAAAGTTATGGGCCATATCATCTGAATGGTTGACGATTGACCCTGTGTGCAGCTATTTTGAGCTCCAAATGGCATCAAATTTTACCGATGGAATGAGGGCTTCAATATCTACAACTTTGTTTTTGACTACAAGTGAATCCGAACCTTTGTAGAAGAAGTTATGTGGATAATCTACTCACATGAGAAGTGCAAATATAATCATGGACGTCTGAGACTTTTTTAGCTCAAAATTCACCATTTTTTACCGGTAGATAGAGGACTTCAATATCTACGACTTTACTTTTGACCTCAAGTGAATTTGAGCCTTTATGGAGGAGTTATGGTCAAACCCGGCATCGGCACATGGTCGGAGTTACGGATGAATGATGAGATTTGTAGACTTAGAGTGAGCTTGATCCAATAGGTAAGACTTTTTCACTTAAATGAGATTGATCCGATAGCTCGAGATAAAAGTATTGAAAGAGATCAATGGTTGGAGCTTAGCTCTTTGAGTGGGTTAACATCTTATTTGATTTACAGGTTGATCAATAGGCAAATCTTGTGGTTGGCCAATCAAGGGCAAGTTTAATGAAGGAATATGTAGGGTTTTTGGATTAAGAAACAGGGTACTGGTGGTATGTCTTGAGTGTGAGGAGAAGAGAGAACTAGAGAGGAAAGAAGATCGGAGAGATAGAGGAGTAGTTCTTGGTGTTTATAGAATCCATCTTGATGAGCTTGTTAGTTGTGACATCAAAGAAGATCATGAACAGTCTATTGATGTACATTGATCGGAGAAATAGTGTAAAAACTTATCCTGTGTGGATTGGTACCGTTCTCTTTATATCCATTCTTATTATTATCATTGTAAAACCATAAATAGTGAGGTTATTGGTGATTATTGTTGTTGTAGTTGAAGTGGGTAGTAGACTAAAGGGTAGTGAACCCTAAAACTTGTAAGGTGGTGAACCTTGGATAGCAGTGTGCTATTGAGAATTGCTAGTGGAGATTACGTGATCGGTTGTTTGTTGGTCATGTCGTGGACGCCAGCCTACACACATTGTGAGTGAACCACGTAATTCTTTGTGTTTTTATCTTTCTTTTTTTCTTTATTTGATATACAAATATACAAACATAGAATTTGGTATAGTTTGAAGAGATTATCACGGGAAAAAGAAAAAGGGGTAAAATTACATTGATACTGCAGTTCACCCCCTCTCTCGGTGGGTGTTTGGGAATTTAGATGGGTCCACGTCACCCTATCTTGCCTCAATGGCCCCAATCTAAATGCTCGTCCATCCGCTCACCCACAAATGTACCAGTACCGTACTGGTGCGAAGAAAGTCTCTGCGTACTATAGTAATCAATCTTGGCTCCCACAGAAGCCAACTAGTCCATCCCAAAAATCATCAAATGCATCGACGCATCTACAAACAAGTCACATTGGATGTTAACACCCCCAAGAGTAACACTATAGGCACGACATATGTATCGTGACCACCGGCCACCCAACGGTGTATCGACCCGCAGTGGTGGCTCGGCCGCCTCACGATCTAAGCTCCTAACCCTCACTCCGTGGAATGTGCAATGAAGAGTGTAGCAGGTATCGTTGTCTGATACAAACGATACGAGAGACCAGATTAGTGCACGACCATGGACGGTCTGCCTCATCGTTAGGTGGAATATCTGCACTCCGCCGATGATTGCATATGCCACTCCCCCTGAGCCTATATTACTAGCTTGCCCAAGTGGAGCCCTCTCGGTTTGACCCCTTGGAGCTGTGCCTCCCATGAGGCTACTATACCCATGACCGCCATCACCAGTGCTTGTGCTGACTCGGCCTATGGTATGGTGCCACACTCCTCGTCACTAGTCACGAGACGCTGTAGCCCCATAACTCTCGCCGAGCTCGATGAGGACACGCCCCTGCCATGTGCCCGGCTCCTCACCTAAAACATCTAAGTGCCGCCATGCCCTCCTCCAGTAGTCTCTCTCCTTGTGGCCTCTAATCCCACACCGCGGGTCCCTGAGTGAACCCGGAGATGGAGCGCCTCTAGAAACACTAGTGTCGGGCAATAAATCGAGGCACAGTCTCTCTCACATCTCTGCCCGCTTCTCTCTCGGCCTCTCTGGTGGGTCTGCTGCTCCTCGTCCTCGAGCTAGCATGATCCGGGTCTTACGCAATCAAGGCTTTGTTGGTGCGTACATCTCGTGGTCAGCTTCTACACGACCAATCTCCTCCACGAAGACGCAGAACCCTCAAGAAAGTCACAGGTGTTGAAGGCTCACCCTCCGACTCAGGGAGCAAACCTCCCCAGTAAAAAGAAAGCCTGGACACTCTGTCCTTTATCTCTGCTCCACCTCCAAAGCATAATAATCCTTAGTCGCATCCTACCCTATTTGGACCTCTATTTTGTATACAGGTTGGACATATTTTATCAAATTCAAGTTTCCTCCATTGCGCTTCGATCTGTGAAATTTTGCAAAAATGATAAAGATGTAACCAACGGCGCAATGCCCGATTTCAAGACATTATTTTGAAAGGCCTCCAAATGCCAAAAATCAATCCTGGGTGATAAAATCCAATTCGAGGATCAACGCCATAGACCAGCTTAATTCAAGATCGAACAGAGGAAAATGATCAAAATAACGTTTAGAGCATCCATTGAGGGTCAAAACGATGTTGACTTTTCAAACGATGCCCGGATTAAGTCCCGAACCTCATTTTCTATTCTACTAAACGTTTTGAGAATTTTGATATATATATTGTATATATTTGCTCCACGAGCCTTTTTCATTAAAAATTAGAATAAAATCATTTTTTAGGTAAAAAATAATTTTGGTACGAGCTTTAAAGTAAACGGGATCATTTTCAAATAAAATTGACACGGAGTTGTTTATCATAGCTGACAAAGTCTAAAAACAATATTTTCAAGATATTTTTGAAGTCTGGTAAATCTCTACCGAACCGCAGAAACCAAAAAATCGGTTAAAGCCCAAAAACGAAAATAAATTTCTTTTTATTTTTCTTTTCCCACCATTTCTGGCCACATGTCGGCCGTCGATTGGTTAGAAAACAAATAAAACAAAAACAAAAACCATAAACAAAATCAAAATAAAAAAAATAAATAGAAGAAAAATAAAATCAACAATCGATCGGATCTTATCCTTTTTCACCAGCTTCTTCCGTCTTCTTCCGTCTCTCTCCTTCCCCATCGCGTCTTCTTCCACAATTCCACGCCACATTGCCGTTATCCGGGAGGACCACCGAACGGACCACCCAACCCATCCTCCCGGCTCATCGCCTCCCCGCGCATTCAGTCCAAACCATGGTTCGAACCATGGTCATCTCCTCCTCATGTCTAACCCCTCACCGGCGACGTTAACCCAGCATCAAGGTGACGCCGCCGACCCCCATCCAAGCCAAACCCTAGCCCCCATCATATAAAGGTTCACTGGCTTCTCATCTTGCTCCCGAGTTCCCTCTTCTTCACGAAACAAAATCTCTTCTCTCTGCGGTTTTCCGATCACCGCTCTCTTCCGTTCTCTCTTCGCCGGAAAAGCCCACTTCCCAATCTCCGTCTCTCTCCTCTCTCTCTACGGTTTTCAGGCCTCCCAAAAAATCCGATACGCCACAACCATCGTTCTCGGCTCCCGAAACAAATCGGACAAAAAAAACCTCGCTTTGACCTTTCTTAACCAACTCAGGACGACTTCCGAACCGTCGTCCACCTTCTCCAAATACCCAATTAGCCAGACTCTCTCTTCCCCTCACAGCTCTCTCTTCTTACGGCTCTCCAAGTCCAAAAATCAAAAAAATGAGCTTCTCCTTCCTCTCCGAAAATCCCGATTACCCGGTACACACGTCCCTTTTCTCTCTCTCGGCTCGAAGCCTAATACGAACCAGGCCTTCTTCATTCCATCTTGCCTCCTTCTCTTGTGTCTTCTTCCCAAAATAAAAACCATCACCCTTCTCTCTTTCCTTTACGTGGACTCGATCTTTGGAAAAGAAACCCTTTCCCTTTCCCACAGCGCCGAAACCAAATACCCCCGCCGTTCCCCCTTAGGCTGACATATTACTCGTCGTCATTGTGGATGTAAAACCGTGTTGGGTAGTTTTGAGAGATAGCCATTCCATGGGAATGTAACCATCCCGGATGGTAGTGTAGTTGTTGATGTGAGCATGTTAGTTGTCACACAGGCCCAATTCAGTGGGGCCCGTTTTGACCCGATTGTTGACTTTAGGATTTATTAGTTGACTTTGCGTTAGATCATTTGGGTGTGATAATATCTTCTTAGTGTTGTGCTCGTCATTTGAGCCTTTTATTGTAATTTGACTCGACTTGGAGTTGGGGACCTTGAAGTCAATTATTGACTAGATCAATTATTGACTAGGTACGTTAGTCGATGATTGACAGAAATATAAATAGCGAGGAAAAGAAAAAGCTTTCACACTTTTACTGTTATCACGTTTGTGCGTTTGAGAAGAGCTTGGAGCTTGGTGCTTTGGCGATTTGGGGCGATTTGGGTTAAGTGGAGCTAAAGAATCACTCCAAGTAGGTGTCCTTGAACTATTTTATCTTGATTATCCTTAGTATGCATGAATTTGTCATGATTTATGAAATTAAGCATGAACCCTAAGTTTATAAATCTAATTTTGGGTTATATCTAATAGTTTAGCATAAGATCTGTGGTTAAGAAACTGTTTTATATCAGTTTTGATATATGTTCTATGGTTTTGGGGTTGTATAGCGTGTATTCCACGAGGATTGAAGTGACCATGAAAATCTGGATTTAGATCTAGATTTCTAGAAATCTGAAATTTAGTGCGTATTTCTGACATTATCACGTGCGATTTAGAGGCGTTAGGAGCGCATTTTGAGGTAGATATGGTAGTGTTGCATAAAATGCGTGTTTGTGAGCGTCTTGGGGTTCTTTAGGTTGATTAGACAAAAAACGAAAAAACGACGATAAACAAGATGCCCTGGGCAGATACGGGGTCAAAATGACGAAGATACGAAGTTTTGGGTCGAAGGGTCGAAGATCCAGGGTCGTTGGGTCGAAGGTTAGTAATTCGTAGTTCGTAGTTCGAAGGTTCATAGTTACGTAGTTAAGTAGTCCGAGGTCGAAGATCGAACCCGACTGAGGTGCGCTCACAACTCTGAGTCTTTGAGGGTGCTGCGTTCCGCGCTGAGTGCGACTCCAACGATTGTGGCCAACACCGATTACACTATTTACAATGTAAATAATGAAATACCCCATTTGGATTCAAAAAAAAAAATACTAGAAAAATTAATTCTCACTCTTCAAAATGTGAAAATTGGGATTTAGTGTAAAATCTCGGAAAAATCTAGTTTTTCGTAGAGGTGAATTTTTGGAAAGTGGGGTTAGACATCTGAGAAAAATCCCCAAAAAAATCAGATTATCTTAGTTATGATATGGAGACCCAATGCGGGACTTTTTATTGCAAGAAAATAGGCTGCTATGGGTATCTCCTTCCTTAGTCAAGGAACGAGGATCGACTTGTGAAAAGCTGGTTCCGATTCTAAAGGGAGTGTTGTACACCTTAAGACCATATTGGTGTTGGTATGTTGGTTTGAGGATTTGGGACTTGGGTTCCATGACTTGTTAGTTCTCACCGTGATGCACCAATGGTCTATGTGGTTGACGTGGCGGCATATACGCCAATGGCGAGCTTTGTGTGCGACTGTGGCCGGGGCATATTGCGCTCAACGAAGCTAAGGCCTCGGTTGAGTCGTTGAGCTCATGGAGGCTAGGGCTGAGTGCCCCGGCTGGGATCCCGTGGAGGATCGTGGACAAGGCTGTCTGTAAGGGCGGCGGGGTCTTGATGTTTGTTTGCAAGCCGGGTCTTGATGTTTGTTTCAGGCTGAGTCGATGATTGTGCACACTACACAGTGCACGAGTACACGAGCATGTAGTATAGACTTGTATGTTTGCATGATGTGGAGTATTGGGGTCACCTACGAGCTTGTCGCTCACCTCACTTGTTTACCTTTTTTAGGTGTGACCGAGAGACTAGTGGAGGACTTTCTTCTAGGAGGACGCCCACTACTCCGATGTATAATATAGTATTATATTCTGTATTGTTTTGTGTGATATCCCGAACATGGGTCGTAGACGATTGTATTTGCATCTTTGTTGTGATGTGATGTCCATATGTTGTTTGATTTATTATATGCATGATGATGTATGAAAAGTACATGATTACCCTTGATGTATGATCGTACGGGGTTACATATTTAAGACAAGACCCACGATGTAGTCTCCATTGGTGCTAGTCACTAACCCCTTGACCTTCGGGTGCGGGCAAGGGAAGTCATGTTCCTAGTTCGGGTTCCCTAGAATTTGGGGTGTGATAGTGGAGCCGGACTCGATCGACGCCGGCGTTGGTGCATCCATCTTCCGTTCGTCCCACGGCCACTAGGAGAGAGGCGGAGAATCCCGAGACCTTTCCACTATGGCACGATAGTTCGCGGAGACACTAAGGGGGCAACACAGGAGTTATCAAGGAGACACGGAGGGCATTCGATCCGTACCCGTTCTTCGTTCGATCGTTCATTTCGAAGCCAGTGTAGGGGACACCTGTTCGTGCGTGAAAACGGGCGTCGCTTATATCTTTAATAATGTCCCCCCTTTACGATAATGTGTTGGTCTTGTGATTTTTTGTCCGAGGAGGTTGAATCATGTGTTTGTATGGTTTTTTTGAACACCTGCTGGTGTTATTCATGTTATTTACTACATCTTGATTGATGTTATTCTATCTTTGGCTTTCTTGTGATTCAGTAATACGTGTGTGTGTGTGTTCGTGACTCGTGAGGAGAGCTGATTATTCTTCGTGATTATGTAGATGTTACTAACTGTCCTGTAGTGTTTGTTGGTAATAGATCTACAGTTTTTGTTTCCTTTCCATTCTGTCCTAGTATATTGTTTGTGTTCTTGATCTGTGGCCATCCTGTGCTGCCTTTCAAGATGATGAATGTGTGTTTTCAACCAAAAAAAAACGCACTTGTCAAAACTTGAAGATGAATGTCTCACTCTGTTATGTTTTTTAAGAGAAGAGCATAAGAAAGGGGTGTCGGGTTTCTGTTTGGTTGTGTGGTTCACTTCTCCTGGTTTTTGGACATTCTCACCCGGTCCTTCGAGTCCATTATTTCGATCTGTGGTTACTTGGATGTTTGGTTTCTAGTCCGTTTGTTTGTTTTCTACGATCTGTTTGGCTTTTTTTATCGTGTGATCTCTTTAGGATTCTGTGCTTTTGCTTACCATTTTCTCCCTTTTTTTTCTTTTGTGTGACTACTGGTTGTGTCTGGGTTGGACGAGTTTATGGCATGAGGGCTATTTCTTCCTGGTGCCTGCATTAAATTGGCTTCGTGGTCATCCCGAGTATTGTAAATGTGATATGTTTGGGGTCTAAATTATTTTGGGTTGGTGTTATTTCCTTTATGTTAGCTTTGGGCAAAAAAGAATGATTTTGAAATTATGGGTCCCCCGCCCAACATCTTGTACCATGTAAACAAAGCTCGTGAAAAAAAAAAGAGAAAGAGAGATAACAAAAGAGAGAGAGAGAGAGAGAGAGAGAAAGTTTTGTTTTTGTGGATGACACTCTCACACATCACATCGTGTCTTTGTTTATTTATTTATTTATTATTATTATTATATTTTATTTTTTTTAGTATTTTAACATAAATAAAACAAAAATAAAACAAAAAAATAAACAAAAGCCTTTTCTTTTAATTTAAAAAGCATTTTCCTAAAATCAACTTTCTTTTAATTTAAAAACATTTTCTATCCAAAAAACAAAAAAACAAAAATGAAAACAAGCAAAACAAAAATGTTTAAAAAAAAAAAAAAAAAAAAGAGAATGTTTTGGGATTTTCAAACACTTGTCTTTTAATTCTTGAAACACTTGTGATTTTCAAAATACTTGAACCTTTTTTTACACTTGGGATTTACAAGCACTTGTTTTTTTTAGCACCAGGCCTTTTTCTTTTGTTTTCTTATTTTTTTTAGCTTTTACCCTAGCATCATTATGCACATTTAGTTCAAAAAAATAGCATTTAAACTTAGAAATAAAATGATTCAAATTTCTTCACTTTCGGATAACTTAGATTTAAGTTTAAACTTAACCTTAGGATCTTTCTTAGATACTTAGGATAAACTTAATTTGCAACTTCAATAAATAAGTCAAAAATAAGAAAAATCAAAATACTAGTATTCTCTTTAGATACATAGGACAAATGGGACTTAATTTTACTTCAACAAATAACTTAAAAAATAAAAAGGTAGACCTTTGGGTCATGCAAATTTAACATCACCTTTAGACTAATTAGCGAGTTAAAACAAGTTAAAAACCTTCCACTTTTAAGATAGGTACCGAAAGGGTATGGGGGGGTGTAATGACCCATGTTTTGGGATAGGGAGTTAGTCATGGTTTTGCCTTTTGGGGTGGTAATTATTGGGTTTTAGGGAGTTTTATTCCCACACATTGGCTTGAACACTTTGTATAATGATAGGCAAGCTTGAGGTAAGAGATGAGCCCAAGAGGGAACCTTTAGGGGGTGCATGTGACAATGGCTTGTCACGGGCAATGGTGTTTTTGCATGGGAGCCTTCGAAGTTATTCTAAGTCTTGTGGCAAAATCTTAGGGCGTTTGGAGCTTGACGTGACAATAGCCTTTGTCACGTGCACCCATGTTTTTGCACCATCTTCTTTATTTTGTTATGCTGATCATCTTTACCTTAAGGACCATGTTCAAATTATGGGTATTTTGTCCTGCGTGAATGCGGGAATGTTGTGGCATGTTCCCTTTATCAAAACTACGTCGTTTTGATGGTGGGATTCCATTTATCAAAACTACGTCATTTTGATGGTGGATTTCATTTATCAAAACTATGTTGTTTTAATGTTGGGTTTCACTTATCAAAACTACGTTGTTTTGATTGGTGAGGTGTCTATATAAGGAGGTGGAGGTCTCTTTGTTTTAGGTTTAGGGTTTCTTTCCGCCGGCCGCAGCTCGTCGCAGAGAGAGAGAGAGTTTCGATCGTTGCTACTGTGGTGATTCGCGTGGGTGGACGGCGTCGGCGTGGGAGCAAGAGCAAGGAGGAATCTTTTGAGGTAGGGGTTACGTCTCTTCTAGTACCCATTCGGGGGTTGGGCCTGTGGTGGATGATTTGTAGATTATTGTCGTTGTTGTTATAATATATATATGTAAATCCATATAGGAGTGTTCTCCTATATGGATGTTGCCTTCAATGGCATATTTTGTTTGGTTTTGATGTTGCGTCCAGGGTACGGGAACTCTCGGGGTTCGTTGCGTGGCGGTGGGCCTTGGAGGCGGTTGGGAATGTCGGTGTTGTTTGTTGAAGCTTCGTTAGTTGTAGGTTCACGTGGGGAAACCTTGAGGTTTTCGAGGGAAATATACTTGATATAATTATTGTTGATCGAGATGCATCCTATGTGTTTGATTATATGCCGTGTGCATGTGTGATGCATGCTATGTGTTTGATTATATGCCTTTGTGGTTGTGATGCATGCTATGTGTTTGATTATATGCCTGTGTGGCTGTGATGTATGTTATATGTTTGATTGTATGCCTGTGTGACTGGGATTAGAGCCTATGTGGCTGAGATTGGAGCTTGTGTGGCTGGAGCCTTTGATGCTAGTTATGGAGCCCGGTGGCTGTGGAAGCCCGTGGCTGGTTATCGAGCCCGGTGGCTGTGGAAGCCCGTGGCTGTTTATGGAGCCTATGTGGCTGTGGCAATGGTTGTACCTGTTAATGTGGATTGTTTGTGTATAAATGTTAATTATGGCCTGTCAGTATAGTATTGCCACGACACTGCACTCGTGCATGTCAACATGTAGATGTTAGGAGCATGGGATTGGTTGGGGAGACATGATCCCAATTGAGCTATGGTTGCTCACCCCTCCCGTTGTGTTTTGTTTACTTTTCAGGAACCTATAGGCGTTAGGAGGGAACACCAAGGTGCAGGGCAGTTCTACTTTGCCTTGTTTAACATTATTTTGTGTTGTTAATTTTTGTGGGACCTTTGTAACCCCAGTGGGGAGATATTGTAACGGGAAATTTAAATTGTAATAAAGGCACGTTTGGTTTGTCACATTTATTATGGTTTGAAATTAATAATGTGATTTTGTTTTTGTGAATATTTAATGTGGATGTGCGTAAATTCCATGGAGGACATGCGCTGTTGTTGGCACAACTACGAGAGGGCATCCGACAAGAAGTCCAAGAGCTGAGGGAGGGTATCCAGCAAGAAGTTCGGGAGGAAGTGCACCGTGAGATGGCAGCACAGCAGGTGGTGCCACCACCACCACCACCGCTAGTAAGGGAGCTACCTCGTGAGCGTGAGAGTTCACTGGGTGGCGTACCGATGCACCGTGCAGAGGATGATGTTGTGATGAGGTTCCGAAAGGAACAACCTCCCAGGTTCAAGGGAGAGGGGGATCCAGTGATAGGCGGAGCATTAGTTAAGGCGGATCGAGCATGTGCTTTCCTTTCTCCTACCCCCAGAGGAGGATAAGGTGAGGGTGGCCATTCGGCGGCCCTAAGAAGGGAATGCCCTAGAGTGGTGGCGAGTGTCGTGGGAAGCCATGAAGTGCGGTTTATGTTGTGGGACAAGTTCCGCAACTCTTCCATGATGAGTTCTTCCCGAGTCATTGAGGTGGCAAAAGAGGGAAGACCGGCAGCTGAAACGAGGAACGAGGACGGTGCCCAAGTATGAGCGGGAGTTATGGAGCTTGAGTAGATTTGCTCCCAAGTCGTGGCAAAGGAGGACCCGAAGGCCCAAAAGTTCACCTTGGGTCTCAAGCCGACCCTTAGCGAGAGGGTAGTGATACTTGCGTTTGAGGACTTATGCCGAGGTTGTTGAGACAACCCCTATAGCCGAGGGAGCTTGATGATGGGAAGCGGGCCCAACGGGGTCGACGATTCACAGGGAGGGTCCGACCGTGATTTAGGGTCCAAGAGGCCCAATACCGAGGAGGGAGGTAGTAGTTCCTTCCACAACGGGGTCAACCCTCGGTGAACCCAGGGAGGTTCACCTTTCGCGACGATAGCGGGGTTGTTTAACGGGGGGTCTTCCCGGCGGTTGTCATTGCCGTGGGGAGCAAGGCCACTTCGGGAGGGAGTGCCCGGAGAAAGACTAGCGATGCAAGAGCTTTAGACGAGAGGGTCATTTGAGCCGAGTTTACAGGAGCAACAACATGAGTACGGGAGGCATGGCGTCCAGCATGGCGGAGTGATGCCGGTTTTGTGCACTGCAGAGAGACCAGCTTGTCGGTGGCCAGGCTAGTCGGGCGAGGATCTAGTTGGACCCGACCTCGGGGGGAGGCCGGAGCGGCAAGAACCGCAAGCTAGAGGAAGCCATGGCGGGAACCGTCCCGTAGGTGAGTCGACCGGTGGCACGGGTCGAGGGAGGGTGTTTGCGTTGAATGCGACACCCCAAGAGGAGGCCGAGCTACCACCTCCACCGGCGGAGGGTGGGGGAGGACCTTCGGTGGTTAGAGGTACCCTTTTGATCTCTCGTACGCTTGCGTCTGTTCTTTTGATACGGGTGCATCATGTTCTTTGTTGTTGCCGAGCTTGTAATTGATGGCTTGGGATTAGTATGTGTTGAGGCGGCGAGACCCCTAGTTGTTGAGTGTCCGGTGGGAGGTATGATTAGGTGCGGTGTGTTTGTCGTGACTTGTGTGTTTATCGTAGGAGATGTGGAGCTTAGCTTCAATTTGTATGTGATGCCATTGAGGACATTTGATCGATTTTGGGTATAGATTGGCTTGTGGCTTTCCAGGCCAAGATAGATTGTTATTGACGATGGGTAACATTCGTGTCACTGCGGGGGTTTCTTGTACCCTACGGGGGAGTGGGATCGTGAGGCAAGTCGAGTTGGGCCCAATGTTGGACCGGTGGGGTGCCATTACCCATAGGTTGGCAGCCCTAACCTTTACTGTGGAGGGGAAAGTGGAATAGAGGGTGTGACCAACTGTTGTTGACCAATTTCAAGATGTGTTTACCGAGGAGTTGAGGGAGTTTACCACCTAAGAGGAGCGTGGAATTCACTATTGAGTTGGTACCGGGGACGGGTCCGATCTCCCAAGTGGCTTATCGTATGGGACCAGCTAAGTTGAGGGACCTTCGAGCTGGATAGAGGAGTTGGTAAACTAGGGAGGTGTATTGTGATGCATCTAGGATTGGTTTGGGGTTTGTGCTTATGCAGGAGCATAGTGTCGTCGTATGGGTCAAGGCAGTTGAAATCTCATGAGCGAATTACCTTACTCACAATCTTGAGTTGGCATGTCATCTTTGCCTTGAAGAGTTGGCGCATTATCTCTTGGGGGGAAAAGTTTGTGGTGTTCTCAGATCACAAGATCCTTCGGTACATTTTTACTCAAAAGGACTTGAATTTGAGGCAAAGGAGATGGGTGGAGTATTTGCAGACCTTTGACTTTACTCTTGCCTATACCCCAGGCAAGGGCAATGTCGTGGCCGTGCGTTGAGCGGGGAAAGGGAAAGTTGAGGCGGAAAGAGAGAGTGGAAGTTGATGGAGTAGTTGGCGATGTTGCTGCTGCGACCTATTGCTCGTGATGGTAGGACAGTCTTGAGTCCTATTGTTGTTGTGCTCGAGTTGACCTACCAGTCCGGGAGGAACAATTGGGGGATATTGAGTGTGAGGTTCTCCGTGCCCGTATTGAGGCTGGTGACCTATCTAAGGATTAGACCGAGCGTCCTGAGCATGAGTTGTCTTTTCAAGGGCAGCTAGTAGTAGCTTCTTCTCTCAGAGATGAGGTGATGAGGGAGTTTCATCTGTCTAGAGTTGTTGTGCATCAAGGGGGTACGAAGACGTACCATGCACTTTGGGGGCATTTTTGGTGGCCTGGAATGAAACGTGATGTGGCAGCATTTGTTGCAAGGTGCCTTACTCGTCTACAAGTGAAAGCGGAGCATCAGCGACCGGTAGGTATGTTACAACCGTTGCCAATAGCTCAAGTGGAAGTGGGACCACATAGCGATGGACTTTGTGACCGGTCTTCCACCCACCACCTGGGAGGAAAGACATGATATGGGTGATTGTGGATCGACAACCAAGTCGGCCCATTTTTTTGCCATTCGAGAGTAGGATTCCATCGGGACGTTAAGCCAGTTGTATGTGAATGAGATTGTGAGATTACATGGAGTGCCATCGTCGATTGTGTCCGAACCAAGATTCAAGGTTTACTTCTCGTTTCTGGATAGGCTTGCAGGAGGCTATGGGGACAAAGCTTAACTTGAGCACAACCTTTCACTCTAAGACCGACGGTCGGGACCGAGAGGACGAATCGGACATTGGAAGACATGAGGGCCTGTGTGTGCGATTTTGGGGTTCGTGGGCAACTCACCTTCCTTTGGTGGAGTTTGCCTACAACGATTATCAGCATCCATTGGGATGACTCCTTTTGAGGTGTTGTATGGAAGACCGTGCCGATTACCTTTGTGTTGGATTGAGGTAGGAGACGCAGCTCTTTTGGGACCATAGTGGGTTCAGGAGGCTCTGAGAGAAGGTCAAGTTAATTTGTCGGCGCTTGTTATCATCTCGAGTCGACGAAATCTTATGCATATCGGTGGCGGTGACCTTTGGAGTTTTTGTAGGAGATCATGTGTTTCTCCGTGTTTCTTCACGTTGTGGACATCGGCGATTTGGGAGAGGTTCCAAGCTATCTCCGCGGTTTATTGGTCCTTTTGAGGTTATGGATCGTGTGGGGCTAGTAGCCTAACGGTTAGCGTTACCACGGCGGTCGAGTCGGGTACACAATGTGTTCCATGTGTCCAATTGAGGAAGTATCATCATGATCCAACTCATGTGATTGATTGGGGAACATTGGATATTTAGGATGATATGTCCGTTCTTGAGGCCCCTATCCATATCCTAGATCGGCGGAGACGCTATTGCGTGGCCGTGCTATTCCTTTGGTTCATGTCTTTGTGGAAGCACCGTGCCATTGAGGAGGAGACATGGTAACGTGAGTCCAGGATGCGTGAGCAACACCCAAAGTTGTTCGAGGACGAACAATCTTAAGCGTGGGAGGTGGGTGTTGCACGGGATAGTGATGTGCTTTCTGTATTAGTTGTTCATAATCTAGCGTATTTGTATTGTCCTTTAGACATGTATTTATATTTGAGATATGTTTCGAGATGTGTTTTTGTGCCATGTGGGTATGTGTTATATGCATTGTGATGCATGTGGTTATGAATTGTAGTGGTTTTGAATTGGCGGAGCATCAACGACCGGTAGGTATGTTACAACCATTGCCAATAGCCGAATGGAAGTGGGACCACATAGCGATGGACTTTGGATTGGTCTTCCACCCACCCCTGGGAGGAAAGACATGATATGGGTGATTGTGGATCGGCTAACCAAGTCAGCCCGTTTTCTTGCCATTCGAGAGTAGGATTCCATCGGGACGTTAAGCCCAGTTGTATGTGAATGAGATTGTGAGATTACATGGAGTGCCATCGTCGATTGTGTCCGGCCAGAGATTCGAGGTTTACTTTAATTTACGGGGACAGGCTTACAGGAGGCTATGGGGACAAAGCTTAACTTGAGCACAGCCTTTCACTCCTAAGACCGACGGTCGGACCGAGAGGACGAATCGGACATTGGAAGACATCGGGGCTGTGTGTCGATTTTGGGGGTTCGTGGGCAACTCACCTTCCTTTGATGGAGTTTGCCTACAACGGTTATCAGGCATCCATTGGGATGACTCCTTTGAGGTGTTGTATGGCGGACCATGCCGATTACCTTTGTGTTGGATTGAGGTAGGAGACGCAGCTCTTTTGGGACCACAGTTGGTTCAGGAGGCTCAGAGAAGGTCAAGTTTATTTGTCGGCGCTTGTTATCATCTCGAGTCGACGGAAATCTTATGCATATCGGTGGCGGTGACCTTTGGAGTTTTTTTGTGGGAGATCATGTGTTTCTCCGTGTTTCTTCACGTTGTGGACATCGGCGATTTGGGAGAGGTTCCAAGCTATCTCCGCGGTTTATTGGTCCTTTTGAGGTTATGGATCTTGTGGGGCTAGTAGCCTAACGGTTAGCATTACCACGGCGGTCGAGTCGGGTACACAATGTGTTCCATGTGTCCAATTGAGGAAGTATCATCATGATCCAACTCATGTGATTGATTGGGGAACATTGGATATTGAGGATGATATGTCCGTTCTTGAGGCCCCTATCCATATCCTAGATCGGCGGAGACGCTATTGCGTGGCCGTGCTATTCCTTTGGTTCATGTGTTGTGGAAGCACCGTGCCATTGAGGAGGAGACATGGTAACGTGAGTCCAGGATGCGTGAGCAACACCCAAAGTTGTTCGAGGACGAACAATCTTAAGGATGGGAGGTGGCCGTTGGCCACGGAATAGTGATGTGCTTTCCGTATTAGTTGTTCATATCCCAGCGTATTTGTATTGTCCTTTAGAGATGTATTTATATTTGAGATATGTTTCGAGATGTGTATTTGTGCCATGTGGGTATGTGTTATATGCATTGTGATGCATGTGGTTATGAATTGTAATGGTTTTGAATTGGCGGAGCATCGGCGACCAAGAGGTATGTTATAACCCAGTTGCCAATAGCAGTGGAAGTGGGACCACATAACGATGGACTTTAGGATCGGTCTTCCACCCACCATTGGGAGGAAAGACATGATATGGGTGATTGTGGATCAGTAACCAAGTCAGCCCATTTTCTTGCTATTCGAGAGTAGGATTCCATCGGGACGTTGCCGTTGTATGTGAATGAGATTGTGAGATTACATGGAGTGCCATCGTCGATTGTGTCCGACAGAGATTCGAGGTTTACTTCTCGTTTCGGACAGGCTTGCAGGAGGCTACGGGGACAAAGCTTAACTTGAGCGGAACCTTTCACTCTAAGACCGACGGTCGGGAGCGAGAGGACGAATCGGACATTGGAAGACATGAGGGCCTGTGTGTTAGATTTTGGGGGTTCGTGGGCAACTCACCTTCCTTTGGTGGAGTTTGCCTACAACAGCTTATCAGGCATCCATTGGGATGACTCCTTTTGAGGTGTTGTATGGAAGACCGTGCCGATTACCTTTGTGTTGGATTGAGGTAGGAGACGCAGCTCTTTTGGGACCACAGTTGGTTCAGGAGGCTACAGAGAAGGTCAAGTTGATTTGTCAACGCTTGTTATCATCTCAGAGTCGACAGAAATCTTATGCATATCAGTGGCGGTGACCTTTGGAGTTTTTTGTGGGAGATCATGTGTTTCTCCGTGTTTCTTCACGTTGTGGACATCGGCGATTTGGGAGTGGTTCCAAGCTATCTCCGCTGTTTATTGGTCCTTTTGAGGTTATGGATCGTGTGGGGCTAGTAAGATAACGATTAGCGTTACCACGGCGGTTGAGTCGGGTACACAATGTGTTCCATGTGTCCGATTGAGGAAGTATCATCATGATCCAACTCATGTGATTGATTGGGGAACATTGGATATTGAGGATGATATGTCCGTTCTTGAGGCCCCTATCCATATCCTAGAACGGCGGGAGACGCTATTGCGTGGCCGTCTGCTATTCCTTTGGTTCATGTCTTTGTGGAAGCACCGTGCCATTGAGGAGGAGACATGGTAACGTGAGTCCAGGATGCGTGAGCAACACCCAAAGTTGTTCGAGGACGAACAATCTTAAGGGTGGGAGGTGGTCATTGGCCACGGAATAGTGATGTGCTTTCTCTGTATTAGTTGTTCATAATCCTGGCTTATTTGTATTGTCCTTTAGAGATGTATTTATATTTGAGATATGTTTCGAGATGTGTATTTGTGCCATGCGGGTATGTGTTATATGCATTGTGATGCATGTGGTTACGAATCGTAGTGGTTTTGAATTGGCGGAGCATCGACAGTGAGGTATGTTACAACCGTTGCCAATAGCCGAGTGGAAGTGGGACCACATAGCGATGGACTTTGTGACTGGTCTTCCACCCACCACCGGGAGGAAAGACATGATATGGGTGATTGTGGATCAGCTAACCAAGTCAGCCCATTTTCTTGCCATTCGAGAGTAGGATTCCATCGGGACGTTAAGCCAGTTGTATGTGAATGAGATTGTGAGATTACATGGAGTGCCATCGTCGATTGTGTCCGACAGAGATTCGAGGTTTACTTCTCGTTTCTGGACAGGCTTGCAGGAGGCTATGGGCACAAAGCTTAACTTGAGCACAACCTTTCACTCTAAGACTGACGGTCAGACTGAGAGGACGAATCGGACATTGGAAGACATGAGGGCCTGTGTGTTAGATTTTGGGGGTTCGTGGGCAACTCACCTTCCTTTGGTGGAGTTTGCCTACAACGATTATCGGCATCCATTGGGATGACTCCTTTTGAGGTGTTGTATGGAAGACCGTGCCGATTACCTTCGTGTTGGATTGAGGTAGGAGATGCAGCTCTTTTGGGACCACAGTTGGTTCAGGAGGCTACAGAGAAGGTCAAGTTGATTTGTCAACGCTTGTTATCATCTCAGAGTCGACAGAAATCTTATGCATATCAGTGGCGGTGACCTTTGGAGTTTTTTGTGGGAGATCATGTGTTTCTCCGTGTTTCTTCACGTTGTGGACATCGGCGATTTGGGAGAGGTTCCAAGCTATCTCCGCGGTTTATTGGTCCTTTTGAGGTTATGGATCGTGTGGGGCTAGTAGCCTAACGGTTAGCGTTACCACGGCGGTTGAGTCGGGTACACAATATGTTCCATGTGTCCGGGTTGAGGAAGTATCATCATGATCCAACTCATGTGATTGATTGGGAACATTGGATATTGAGGATGATATGTCCGTTCTTGAGGCCCCTATCCATATCCTAGATCGAGCGGGAGACGCTATTGCGTGGCCGTGCTATTCCTTTGGTTCATGTGTTGTGGAAGCACCGTGCCATTGAGGAGGAGACATGGTAACGTGAGTCCAGGATGCGTGAGCAACACCCAAAGTTGTTCGAGGACGAACAATCTTAAGGGTGGCAGGTAGCTGTTGGCCACGGAATAGTGATGTGCTTTCTTGTATTAGTTGTTCATAATCTGGCGTATTTGTATTGTCCGTTAGAGATGTATTTATATTTGAGATATGTTTCGAGATGTGTATTTGTGCCATGCGGGTATGTGTTATATGCATTGTGATGCATGTGGTTACGAACTGTAGTGGTTTTGAATTGGCGGAGCATCAGCGACCGGTAGGTATGTTACAACCGTTGCCAATAGCCGAGTGGAAGTGGGACCACATAGCGATGGACTTTGTGGATCGGTCTTCCACCCACCACTGGGAGGAAAGACATGATATGGGTGATTGTGGATCAGCTAACCAAGTCAGCCCATTTTCTTGCCATTCGAGAGTAGGATTCCATCGGGACGTTAAGCCAGTTGTATGTGAATGAGATTGTGAGATTACATGGAGTGCCATCGTCGATTGTGTCCGACAGAGATTCGAGGTTTACTTCTCATTTCTGGATAGGCTTGCAGGAGGCTATGTGGACAAAGCTTAACTTGAGCACGACCTTTCACTCTAAGACTGACGGTCAGACTTAGAGGACGAATCAGACATTGGAAGACATGAGGGCCTGTGTGTTAGATTTTGGGGGTTCGTGGGCAACTCACCTTCCTTTGGTGGAGTTTGCCTACAACAGTTATCAGGCATCCATTCGGATGACTCCTTTTGAGGTGTTGTATGGAAGACCGTGCCGATTACCTTTGTGTTGGATTGAGGTAGGAGACGGAGCTCTTTTGGGACCACAGTTGGTTCAGGAGGCTACAGAGAAGGTCAAGTTGATTTGTCAGCGCTTGTTATCATCTCAGAGTCGACAGAAATCTTATGCATATCAGTGGCGGTGACCTTTGGAGTTTTCTGTGGGAGATCATGTGTTTCTCCGTGTTTCTTCACGTTGTGGACATCGGCGATTTGGGAGAGGTTCCAAGCTATCTCCGCGGTTTATTGGTCCTTTTGTGGTTATGGATCGTGTGGGGCTAGTAACCTATCGGTTAGCGTTACCACGGCGGTTGAGTCGGGTACACAATGTGTTCCATGTGTCTAGTTGAGGAAGTATCATCATGATCTAACTCATGTGATTGATTGGGGAACATTGGATATTGAGGATGATATGTCCGTTCTTGAGGCCCCTATCCATATCCTAGATCGGCGGGAGACGCTATTGCGTGGCCGTGCTATTCCTTTGGTTCATGTGCTGTGGAAGCACCGTGCCATTGAGGAGGAGACATGGTAACGTGAGTCCAAGATGCGTGAGCAACACCCAAAGTTGTTCGAGGACGAACAATCTTAAGGGTGGGAGGTGGCTGTTTGCCACGGAATACTGATGTGCTTTCCTGTATTAGTTGTTCATAATCTGGCGTATTTGTATTGTCCTTTAGAGATGTATTTATATTTGAGATATGTTTCGAGATGTGTATTTGTGCCATGCGGGTATGTGTTATATGCATTGTGATGCATGTGGTTGTGAATTGTAGTGGTTTTGAATTGGCGGAGCATCAGCGACCGGTAAGTATGTTACAACCGTTGCCAATAGCTGAGTGGAAGTGGGACCACATAGCGATGGACTTTGTAGATTGGTCTTCCACCCACCACTGGGAGGAAAGACATGATATGGGTGATTGTGGATCAGCTAACCAAGTCAGCCCATTTTCTTGCCATTCGAGAGTAGGATTCCATCGGGACGTTAAGCCAGTTGTATGTGAATGAGATTGTGAGATTACATGGAGTGCCATCGTCGATTGTGTCCGACGAGATTCGAGGTTTACTTCTCATTTCCTGGATAAGCTTGCAGGAGGCTATGTGGACAAAGCTTAACTTGAGCACGACCTTTCTGTCACGCCCGGATTTCCAACCCGAGGAAACCGGTACGTGACTCCCCTTTTACCCACACGGAGGGCAAAGGGGTAGGATACAAAACAAGAATTTAACATTTTAAACATCCACAACATTCAAGAAAGTAATATTCATTAAAAGCAATCCAATCCAGTTTATTACAACAAAATCCTTTCCCCACCTGGGGTTACATCGATTCTCATAATAAAAATAACATAAACAAATTAAATAAATTAGGGTCTTCCACCTCGGGGTCCCGCCTAACGCCCGTAGGTTCCTGAAAAGAAAACAACATGGTAGGAGGGGTGAGCAACCACACCGCAAGAGGGATCATGTCTCCCCAACCCATCCCATGCACCTAACATCTACATGCCTTGTGTACAAGTGCCGTGTCGTGATACAATTATCCCACCAGGTATAGTTACAGCTATAACAACAAACACAGTCATGCATGAGCTAGTACATAAACACTCCCAGGCTTCCACACCACCGGTTTCAAGAACAGTCCCAGGCTTCCACGACCCACCGGGTTTCCACAAAACGATCCAGGCTTCCCTGACCACCGGGTTCCACAAAACGATTCCGGGCTTCCACGGCCACCGGGTTCCACAAAACAGCCCGGGCTTCCCACGACCACCGGGTGTACAAGCAAACACGCAGCACACATGGCCATACAGGCATAACATCAAACACTAAGTATGCTTAGTCACACAGGCATTTCCACAAACACATAACATGCACAGCCTCACAGGCATAATTTCAAACACTTGGCAGGCATATACACATAACTATATTCACACAGGCTTTTCATCAAACATATAGCATATGGATCACGGAACCACACCAAAATGCCACTGAAGGCCAACATTCATATAGGAGATCACACCTATATGAATTTACATATATATATATAAACGATACAGCCCAGAATCCGCCCTAGGACCCTAGGACGGGAGGGTTTAGGAAGAACAGAACCCCTACCTTAAAGCGAGATCTTCCTTGCTCCCGCGCCAAACGCCGTCCTCCCCACGCAAGATGCTCCGGCAAAGAACCAGCAACTCCCCTTCCCTCTCTCTCTCTCTCTGCGACCATTTGGTGAAGCAACAAACCCTAAACCTAAAACAGAGGGACTCCTCCTCCTTATATAGACAACACAACATCAAAACGACGTAGTTTTGATTAAGTGAATCCCAGGATCAAAACGACGTAGTTTTGATCACACAAGTTACCACCTTTCCACATCCATACACACCAAAATATTCAGAATTTCAACATGGTCCTTTGGAGAAAGTTCCTTAGAATGTCAAAACCAAGGGAACCATGCAAAAATATGGTTGCACGCCAATTTGCACGTGAATTCCCAATTCACGTGCAACTCCATATGAACTCCAAATGCTTTCAAACTTCACCCCTAGCCTCCTTGCATCATTTGGAAGACAATTACACTTGCACGTGAATTGGACCCATATCACGTGCACCTCACATACATGTCCATTTGGTCTGAAACTTCGTGGTAGATGAGGACATCATTCTAAGCATCTTTCCTTTTGCACGTGAATTCATTGGAGTCCAACTACTAGGTCAAAATCTAGAAAAACTCTACTCAGGAGGCAAACCGACTAACTCAAGGTACGGGTCCTTACATCCTCTCCCCCTTAAGACTTTTCGTCCTCGAAAAGAAATGACATACGAGGAAAACAACCACAAACTACCCATTTGCCACCCGGCAAGCCACAACACCCAAATGGGTCATACACCACACACAAGACAACAAAGACATAATAGTACCACCATAATCCATAACCACAATAATGCACGGAACACATGTTCACATGGCACGAATACACATTTCAAAGCACATCACAAATAAGAACACATGTCTTTAAAAGACAATACAAATACATCAACTAATACAAGAAAACACATCACAAGGAAACATCACTATCCCTGGCCAACACCACCTCCCACGCTTAAGATTGTTGGTCCTCGAACAAGTCCGGGTGCCGCTCCCGCATCACGGACTCCCGTTCCCATGTCTCCTCCTCAATGCCACGGTGCTGCCACAAGCACGCGAACCAAAGGAATAGCACGACCACGCAAAAGTTTCTCTTGCCGATCTAGGATACGGATAGGGGCCTCAATGACGGACATGTCATCCTCAATGTCCAACGTCCCCCAATCAATCACGTGAGTGGGGTCAGGGTGATACTTCCTCAACGGGACACGTGAAACACGTTGTGCACTCGACTCAGCCGCGGTGGTAACGCTAACCAGTAGCTACAGGCCCTACACGATCCAGGAATCTCAAAAGGGCCAATAAACCGCGGAGATAGCTTGGAACCTCGCCCAAACCGTCGATGTCCACGGCGTGGAGAGACACGAAGGAACACATGATCACCAACGAAAACTCCAAAGGTCGCCGCCGCTGATCCGTGAAGATTTCGCCGACTCGAGCCGACAACAAACGCCGACGAATCAACTTGACCTTCTCGGTAGCCTCTTGAACCAAGCCGTGGCCCCAAGAGGGCTGCCTCTCCTACCTCGGTCCAACACAAGGGTGATCGACACGGCCGTCCGTACAACGCCTCAAAAGGAGCCATCCCAATGGATGCTTGATAGGCTGTTGTTGTAGGCAAACTCCACCAAAGGAAGGTGAGTTGCCCACGAACCCCCGAAATCTAACACACAGGCCCGTAACATGTCCTCCATGGTCTGATTCGTCCGCTCGGTCCGACCGTCCGTCTCGGGGTGAAAGGCTGTACTCAAGTGAAGCTTGGTTCCCATAGCCTCCCGCAAACCGGCCCAGAAACGGGAAGTGAACCTCGAATCCCGGTCAGAGACAACCGATGATGGTACCCCATGCGGTCTCACAATCTCGTTCATGTACAGTGACTCAAAGTCCCAATGGAGTCCCGCTCGCGAACAAAGAAGAAAATGGGCCGACTTTGTGAGTCGATCCACAATCACCCAAATCATGTCCTTCCTCCCGGTGGTGGGTGGAAGACCATCCACAAAGTCCATCGCGATATGGTCCCACTTCCACTCCGCTATGGGCAAGGGTCAGAACATGCCCGCCGGCCGCTGATGCTCGGCCTTCACCCGCGACACGTGAGGCACCGCGAAACAAAGGCGACCACATCGCGTTTCATCCCAGGCCACCAAAAATGTCTGCGAAGCGCATGGTACATCTTCGTACCCCCTGGATGCACAAGAACCCTAGATTGGTGAAACTCCCTCATCACCTCATCCCCGAGGGAAGGCTACTACCAACCGCCCTGAAATGACAACTCATGCTCCGGACCCTCTGTCCGGTCCCGGATAGCTCCCCGGCCTCAATACGGGCACGGAGAACCTCACACTCAATGTCACCCAGGTGTTCCTCCCGGACGCGCTGGTACAACTCAGGCACTACCACCAAAGGACGCAGGACTGTCTCACCATCACGAACAACGGCTGCAGCCTGCAACGTCGCCAACTCGCTCCATCGGCTTCCACTCTCTCACGGCCACCCCGGCTTTCCTTTTCTCGCTCAATGCATCGCCCACAACATTACCCTTGCCCGGGGTATAGGCAAGAGTAAAATCAAAGGTCCGCAAATACTCCACCCATCTCCTTTGCCTCAAATTCAAGTCTTTCTGAGTAAAGATGTACTGAAGGCTCTTGTGATCCGAGAACACCACAAACTTTTCCCCCAAGAGGTAGTGCTGCCAACTCTTCAGGGCGAAGATGACAGAACTAACTCAAGGTCACGAGTAGGATAATTCTGCTCATGAGGCTTCACTGCCTTGACCCATAAGCTACCACACTGTGCTCCCGCATAAGCACACACCCCAAACCAACCCTGGACGCATCACGTACACCTCATATGGAATATCCTCCCTAGGCAACCTCAACACGGTGCAGTGGTCAAACGGGTTTTGAGAGTCTCAAACGCCTGCTGGCACTTGTCCGTCCACTCAAACTTCACGCCTTCCGAGTCAACGCTGACATAAAGGCGCGCCAAACGGGAGAACCCCTCTACAAAACGACGATAGTACCCCGCCAAGCCAAGAAAACTACGGATCTCAAAACGTTGGTTGGCCTTGCCCACGATGCCACGGCCTCAATCTTGGCCGGGTCCACCCTAACTCCCTCAGTGACACCACATGGCCAAGAAAGTGAACCTCCCTGCAGCCAAAACTCACACTTGCTAAACTTAGCAAACAATCACTGGTCCCTCAAGGTTTGCAACACTGTTGCCAAGTGCTCCACGTGCTCCCTCTCGGTCTTGGAATACACCAAGATGTCGTCGATAAACACCACCACGAACGAGTCTAAGTATGGGGCAAAGACTTGGTTCATCAAATGCATGAACACCGTGGCGCATTAGTGAGCCCGAAAGGCATCACTACCCACTCATAATGCCCATACCGCACCGAAAGCCGTCTTGGGGATGTCCTCCTCCCTAACCCCGAGCTGGTGATACCCCGACCGTAAATCTATCTTGGAAAACCACTGGGCCCCACTCAATTGGTCAAACAGGTCATCTATCCGAGGCAACGGGTACTTGTTCTTCAGTCATCGAATCGACTTCTACCTAGTCGATGCGAGACGAAGCGTGCCATCGGCCTTCTTAGCAAAGAGCACCGGAGCACCCCAAGGTGAGGTACTTGGTCCGATATACCCCTGGCCCACCAACTCCTCAATTTGCCTCTCAAGCTCCCTCGGCTCGGCTGGCCCCATACGATACGCTACTTGGGAAATCGGACCTGTCCCCGGCACCAACTCGATGGTGAACTCCACACTCCTTTTAGGTGGCAAACTCCTCAACTCGCTCAGAAAACATCCTGAAATTGGTCCACAACAATGGGCCACACCCTCTTTTCCACCTTACCCTCCTCGGCAAAGGTCGAGGCTGCCAACCTGTGGGTAATGGCACCCCACCGGTCCAACACGGCCCACCCCGACTCGCCTCACAATCCCACTCCCCCTGCGGGGTGCAAGAGGTCCCTGCAGTGTCACAAAGGACACACGCCGCCGATAACAATCTATCTTGGCCTGGAAAGCCATAAGCCAATCCATACCCAAGATCAGGTCAAACGCCCTCAAAGGCATCACATGCAAGTCAAAACGCAGCTCCACCTCTCCTATGGTTAACACACGTCACGACACACTCGTCGTACCTCTATCATGCCTCCCACCGGAGACTCCACAACTAGGGGCCTCGCGGCCTCCACACAAGCTAACCCCAAACTATCTATCACAAGCTCAAGAACAAACGAACACGATGCACCCGTATCGAAAGAACGAAGCTAAGGTACGGGAGATCAAGAGGGTACCTCTAACCACCGATGGTCCTGCTCCACCCTCCGGGTGGTGGGGGTGGTAGCTCGGCCTCCTCCTGGTATGTCGCCTCCAGCGCAAACACCCTTCCTTGGCCCGTGCCACTAGTCGGCTCACTCACCTGGACGCTTCCCGCTAAGGTTGCCTCCGCCTCCGCGTCGCCGCCGCTCCGGCCTCCCCCGAGGTCGGGTCCGACCGGATCCCGCTTGGCCTGGCCCGCCACCGACGAGCCGGTCTCTCACTGGTGCACGAAAACCGGCATCACTCCTTGTCGCTGGATGTCATGCCTCCAACTCCCCCGTTGCCACTCCTGGCAAACCCGGCTCGATGGCCCTCTCGTCCACATCTATGGCATTTCCGGTCCCTCTTTGGACACTCCTTCCTCAAGTGGCCTTGCTCCCCAGCGGTAACACCCGCTCGGGGAGACCCCCCGCCGGATCGCCCGTTCGCCACCGCCAAAGCTAGACCTCCCCTGGGTTCACCAATGTCCGTCCCCCGCCGCGGAAGGAACCGCTATCCCTCTCCTCCGTCTTGAGCCTCTTGGACCCTGCATCTCGATCAGGCCCACTCGCAATCGGCGCCCCGATGGGCCTGCCTCCCATCATCCAGTTCCTCTCGGCCTATACGGGCCGTCTCCACGGCCTCGGCATAGGTCTTCAAGCGTAGAATCGCCACCCTCTCCCTATGGCGGCCCGAGACCCAAGGTGAACTTGTGGGCCTTCAGGTCCTCCCTTACCACGGTCTCAGGAGCAAACCTACTCAATCTCCGGAACTCCCGCTCATATTCAGGTACCGTCTTGGATCCCTCGCTTCAAGCCGCCAAATTCTTCCCTCTTTTGCCATCTCACCGATTCCGGGAAGAACTCATCTTGGAAGAGTTGCAAGAACTCCTCCCAAAACATGAGTCAGACCGCACGGCTCCCCGCAACACTCGTCCACCACTCCAAAGCGTCCCCCTCCGGTGCCGAATTGCGGGCCGCACCTTATCCTCCTCCGGGGCAGGAGAAAGGAGAACACGTGCTCAATCTGCCTCAACCATCGCTCGCCTACCACAGGATCTTCTCCCCCCTTAAATCGCGGAGGTTGTTCCTTTCGGAACCGTGTCACCACGTCATCCTCTCGCACGGGCCGGATACACCACCCAGCCGAACTCTCACGCTCACGAGGCGGCTCTCAGATCGGTGGTGGTGGTGGTGGTGGCACCACCGCCGTGCCGCCATCTCACGGCGCACCTCCTCCCGAACGTCCCGCCGAGTCCCTCCCGTAGCTCTCGTACCTCCACCGGATGCCTTCTTGTAGCCGTGCCGGAACAACGCATGCCCTCCAACGGATGGTCCCGCACCCGGACCCTCATGGGCAGATGACTCATCGACCACTGCCCCGGACGCACGTGTCACTCTCTCGGCGGCATTCTTACTACACGAAGTAAGAAGCACAACGTCAAAACAATTTTATAATCTATCGCGTCACTACCTCTACCCCCACCGATCAATTCCACTATCACGTGATGTTACACACATACATTGCATCAATCACATTACGATTCAGTACACATTGCCAAACAAATCGAGTTGCACATTTCACTTAATCATATGATTTTATCCACGGTTTAGCATACATTCACAAGAAATGCAACTAGTGCCCTAATGCCAATGCATGCAAATCCTACTACAAGACCGGACTACCCCAAGTACACCTTGGAGGCTCAAAGAGGACCATGTTGATCAGGCATGTCCCTCCAGGCTCCTCCAAAGGACTCAAGATAACCAAGTCCGCCCACTACCCTAGGCCAACTAGACCATGCTCGATACCATATTGTCACGCCCCGGATTTCCAACCCGAGAAAACGGTACGTGACTCCCTTTTACCCACACGGAGGGCAAGGGGAAGATACAAAACAAGAATTTAACATTTTAAACATCCACAACATTCAAGAAAGTAATATTCATTAAAAGCAATCCAATCCAGCTTTATTACAACAAAATCCTTTCCCCACTGGGGTTACATCGATTCTCATAATAAAAATAACATAAACAAATTAAATAAATTAGGGTCTTCCACCTCGGGGTCCCGCCTAACGCCCGTAGGTTCCCTGAAAAGAAAACAACATGGTAGGAGGGGTGAGCAACCACTGATGCAGGGATCATGTCTCCCCAACCCATCCCACGCACCTAACATCTACATGCCTTGTGTACAAGTGCCGTGTCGTGATACAATTATCCCACCAGGTATAGTTCCAAAGCTATAACAAAGAAACACAAATATGCATGAGCTAAGACATAAACACTCCGCTTCCACAGCCACCGGGTTTCAAGAACAGTCCCGGGCTTCCACAGCCACCGGGTTTCCACAAAAGTCCCGGGCTTCCACACCACCGGGTTCCACAAAACGATCCCCAGGCTTCCACAACCACCGGGTTCCACAAACAGCCCCGGGCTTCCACAGCCCACCGGGTGTACAAGCAAACACGCAAAGACACATGGCCATACGGCATAACATCAAACACTAAGTATGCTTAGTCACACAGCATTTCCACAAACACATAACATGCACGGCCTCACAGGCATAATTTCAAACACTTCAGAGCATATACACATAACTATATTCACACAAGCTTTTCATCAAACATATAGCATATAGATCACAGAACCACACCAAAATGCCATCGAAGGCCAACATTCATATAGGAGATCACACCTATATGAATTTACATATATATATATAAACAGATATACCTCCGAATCTGCCCTGGACCCTAGGACAGGAGGGTTTAGGAAGAACGAACCCCTACCTTAAAGCGGATCTTCCTTGCTCCCGCGCCAAACGCCGTCCTCCCCACGCAAGATGCTCCGGCAAAGAACCAACAACTCCCCTTCCCTCTCTCTCTCTCGACGCCGGTGAAGAACAAACCCTAAACCTAAAACAGAGGGACTCCTCCTCCTTATATAGACACCCCAAACAAAAAAAAAAAAAAAACCCCCCCCCCCCCACACAAAACAAAAAGACAAAAATATAAAAAAAAAAAAACCACCAAAAAAAAAAACTGTAAAAAACAAAACAAAAAACCAACACCCACAAAAAAACAAAAAAAAAAAAAAAAAAAAACACAAAAACCCTCCGAATAAAAAAAAAAAAAAAAAAAAAAAAAAAAAAAAAAAAAAAAAAAAAAACAACACCAAAACAATTCCCACAAAACCCAAAAAAAACCCAAAAACCAAAAAAAACCAAAAAAACCAAAAAAAAAAAACAAAACCCCCCCCAAACTAAAAAAAAAAAAAAAAACCAAAAAAAAAAAAAAAAAAAAAAGAAAACCCAAAAAATGTCCATTTGGCCCGAAACTTCTCAGGGTAGATAGAGGACATGTTAAGATTTTGGGGGTTCGTGGGCAACTCACCTTCCTTTGGTGGAGTTTGCACCTACACAAGAACGGTTATCAGGCATCCATTGGGATGACTCCTTTTGAGGTGTTGTATGGAAGACCGTGCCGATTACCTTTGTGTTGGATTGAGGTAGGAGACGGAGCTCTTTTGGGACCACAGTTGGTTCAGGAGGCTACAGAGAAGGTCAAGTTGATTTGTCAGCACTTGTTATCATCTCAGAGTCGACAGAAATCTTATGCATATCAGTGGCGGTGACCTTTGGAGTTTTTTGTGGGAGATTATGTGTTTCTCCGTGTTTCTTCACGTTGTGGACATCTGCGATTTGGGGGAGGTTCCAAGCTATCTCCGCGGTTTATTGGTCCTTTTGAGGTTATGGATCGTGTGGGGCTAGTAGCCTATCGGTTAGCGTTACCACCGCGGTTGAGTCGGGTACACAATGTGTTCCATGTGTCCAGTTGAGGAAGTATCATCATGATCCGACTCATGTGATTGATTAGGGAACATTGGATATTGAGGATGATATGTCCGTTCTTGAGGCCCCTATCCATATCCTAGATCGGCGGGAGACGCTATTGCGTGGCCGTGCTATTCCTTTGGTTCATGTACTGTGGAAGCACCGTGCCATTGAGGAGGAGACATGGTAACGTGAGTCCAGGATGCGTGAGCAACACCCAAAGTTGTTCGAGGATGAACAATCTTAAGGGTGGGAGGTGGCTATTGGCCACGGGATAGTTGTGTGTTTTCTTGTATTAGTTGTTCATAATCTGGCGTATTTGTATTGTCCTTTAGACATGTATTTATATTTGAGATATGTTTCGAGATGTGTATTTGTGCCATGCGGGTATGTGTTATATGCATTGTGATGCATGTGGTTATGAATTGTAGTGGTACTTTGTTGAGTTTGTGGACGTATGTCCTGTTATATGCTGTGTGCGGTGTATGTACCATTTGTGGTGTTGTGGCTTGCCGTTTTGGAATTGGGTAGCATGTGTTGGTTATTCCTTGCATGTTATTTCTTTTCAAGGACGAAAAGTCTTAAGGGGGAGAGGATGTAATGACCCGTGTTTTGGGATGTGGAGTTAGTTATAGTTTTGCCTTTTGGGGTGGCAATTATTGGGTTTTAGGGAGTTTTATTCCCTCACACATTGGCTTGAACACTTTGTATGATGATGGGCAAGCTTGGGGTAAGAGATGAGCCCAAGAGGGAACCTTTAGGGGGTGCACGTGACAATGGCTTGTCACGGGCAATGGTGTTTTTGCATGGGAGCCTTCCAGAAGTTATTCTAAGTCTTGTGGCAAAGTCTTAGGGCATTTGGAGCTTGCACGTGCCAATGGCCTTTGTAACGTGCAGCCATGTTTTTGCACCGTCTTCTTCGTTTTGTTATGCTGATCATCTTTTCCTTAAGGATCATGTTCAAATTGTGGGTATTTTGTCCTGTATGGATGCGGGAAAGTTGTGGCATGTTCCCTTTATCAAAACTACGTCGTTTTGATGGTGGGATTTCATTTATCAAAATTACGTTATTTTGATGGTGAGATTTCATCTATCAAAACTATGTCATTTTAACGTTGGGTTTCACTTATCAAAACTACATCGTTTTGATAAGTGAGGTGTTTATATAAGGAGGTAGAGGTGTCTTTGTTTTAGGTTTAGGGTTTCTTTCCGCCAGCCGCCGCAGCCGTCACAGAGAAAGGGAGATAGAGAGTTCCTAATCGTTGCTGCTGTGGTGATTCGCGTGGGTGGACGGCGTCTAGCGTGGGAGCAAGAGCAAGGAGGAACCTTTTGAGGTAGGGGTTCTGTCTCTTCCAGTACCCATTCCGGGGTTAGGCCCTGTGGTGGATGATTTGTAGAGTATTGTCATCATTGTTATAATATATATATATGTAAATCCATATAGGTGTGTTCTTCTATATGGATGTTGGCCTTCAATGGTATATTTTGTTTGGTTTTGATGTTGCATCTGGGGTATGGGAACTCTCAGGGTTCGTTGCGTGGCAGTGGGCCATAGAGGCAGTTGGGAATGTCAATGTTGTTTGTTAGGCTTTGTTCCATTGTAGCTTCACGTGGGGAAACCTTGAGGTTTTCGTGGGAAATATACTTGATATAATTATTGTTGATCGAGATGCATGTATGTGTTTGATTATATGCCTGTGTGGTTGTGATGCATGCTATGTGTTTGATTATATGCCTGTGTGGCTGTGATGTATGTTATTGATGACGTTAATTTATATAGATTTTTCACATGTGTCTTTCCCCTATTTGCATTCATTTTTCATAGTGTTTTGAATGTTTTTATTATGATTGAGTGTTAAATCATGTTGTTTGTCATGTTTTAGTGTTTTGTAGAGTTGCGTTGTGTTTTGGGTGTATTTTGCAGGCAAACGGGAAAGAACCGGGTGAATGGAAGTATAATACGAATTTGGACAAAGAATGTCGTTGCGACAGGACTTTTTGCCTTTGTCGCGACACAGAAGGAAATACATTTCGTCGCGACATAAAAGAAAATATATTTCGTCGCGACAAGGACTTTCACCTTCGTCGCGACAGGGGTCGACTTTTGCCCCATTTTGTATTTTTATTATTTTATTTTTGAAGTAATATTTAGGAGGACTATATAAGGAACAAGTATAGGATGTTATTAGGGATTCTGGACCCTAAGGGAGCCCTCCTTGGCGGCTAAGAACCCTAAGTTTGGTTTCTTAGATTTCTCTTTGGTTTTGGGTGATTTTCATGTAATCACCTTGGTATTGGATGGGGGATTGATTGTATGCCCTCGTGACAGGTTGGTTGTCATTTCTTCTCCTTTCTTAATCCCAAATTTCTAATTTAATTGATATAAATATGTTTCTTCATTATTTCATGGAATAATCCCTTTTTCCTAGGGATTGGTAGTTGCCCAATCCCAATATCTTGATCGTATGAATTGGTTTGGTTATTTCTTATCTCTATCTCATGAATGATTTTATTTTACCGATTTAATTCATGTTGTGGGCATCGCGAACCTATTGCATGTTTTAGATAATTGAATGAAGAATTAAAAAATGAAATTTAATTATCGAAACCCGTAAAATGAAACCTAGGACTTGCGAGTCACGAGAGTAGTCCGTGATCCTAGGAGGATCCATGGTTGATCACCCCTCAATGGGTTTGACCTTATTTCAGTTAGTCACGAAAGTAGGCCATTGCTAAGGCTAGGCACGCCGTTATTCACGCGAAAGCGATTGACGGTTACTTTAGGATCAATCACCTTCAGATGTTTAGAAACCATAAGAATAATCAATCAAACCATATGATTAGGAATTGGAAATTGTGGTGAATCTCAACCCTAGAATCTTATTATCTTATTTTCTATTTTTCTCTAGGATTTATTTTATTTTATTTATTTTATTTATTTATTTATTTTATTTTATTCTATATCATCACATTGTTTGCTTAGACAATAGGAACACAACTAGGTTAGAGATTTCCAGTCGTGTCTCTGTGGGATCGACCCTTACTTCCCTTCTACAGGTTAGTTAGGTTTTATAAATATTATTTTGATAGCGTGAGTGCGACAAAACGCTGTATCAATTTTGGCGCCGTTGCTGGGGACACGGCAATTACAAGTTATTGGACTAGGCTTGTAAATATGTGTGTTTGATTTTGTTTTTCATTTAATTGTGTGATTTATTTATTTATTTATTTGTAGTTTTTTCTCTTCGCTCTGTGTGTTTTCATGTTTTTTGTCCTTTGTTTTTTTTTTAGTTGTTGTTTTTATCTATTTATTTAATTTGCATTATTTTTCTTATTTGTTGGTTTTGTGTGCTATTTTTGTTGTTATTTATTTTATTTGTTTTTCTTTCTAGCTGGCTGTGCACTTTTTCTTATATTTTAAGATGCTAGTTAGTTGTATGTTTTGCGGTGGCGAGCATGAGTCCTCCCATTGTCCTAAGGCTACTACTAGGCAGCTCAGGCAACTGCATTTAGGTGTTACTCATGATGATCCTAATTATTATTGTGCTCTTGATGCATATATTAATTCATTGCCTCCTGTGTTTTGTACTTGTTGCGGAAGTGGTTGTCATATGGCTGATACATGCCTTTTGAATTCACTTGCACTTCTTATATCTTGTGAGGATAATGGTAGGATAGAGTCTACTTGCTCCACCATTAATGAATTAAATAGAGAGGTAGCAACTTTAGAGAGCTCTACCATTGATGATGCTACCCATGAGGACCTTGTTAAGGCCGCCCATAGGAATGCTTTTGATTGTCTTATTGCTTTGAGTATTTGTGGGGATAGATATCATGCCTTGCTAGAGTCCATAGAGGAGACCGAGAGCTTGATTGTTGGGTTACATAAATTTTTAGTTTTTTGTACCCTTTCTAGTAGTCCCTCTAACAATGGCATTGAAGCACCTTATGCGCATATTGCTAACACAGGATTAGTGAGTGAGCATCCTCTTAGGGAGATAGATGGTATTAGGGAAGATGATGAACATAGTACTTTTTCTTGGTTCCCGTTGTGTGTTGATTTATTTTGTAGGGACAAGACTGATATCATTGATGGCTGCCACCCCGGGAGTACACCACTAGTTGATGGCATCGTTGGAGTTGATCATTTACATGAGACCATTGTGGAGGGAGACATCCCCAAACAGGTAATTATAGCAGACTCCCAGTTGCATGTCCAAGAGCCCTGGCAGGTAAGTCATGAGGTAACTATTCCTTCTTGCTCTAATTCAGAGGAAGTGCAAATTATTGAATATTATAAACCACCCTCTCACTCCCTATGTAGTTTATTTGTTTTACCCATTTATTTTCTTTTTTTAGATATAGTTGTAGTTTGCATTTTTCTTTTTCTTGCTTGTGTGAGGTTTCACACTTGTAGGACTTAAGCTTTCAGGACCTTTCTTTGCAGCCCCATCAGCGAATTAGAGGGTATGTAGGAGTACCCTTAATTCCACACAGGTATGATCTCTCCTACATGCCATGGCCACCTGATTCTGGTATGATGTTTGTTTTTCTTATTTTTATATATGACTTATCCTTCTCACCTCGGCCTCCTGATTTGGCCATTTTTTTAATAATGTTGTTTTCTTTTTAAATTTTTTTCAATAAATTTTTTTTTCTCGTGTGTTTTATTTTTGAATAAAAAATCCCTTTACCCTTGATATGCCTTTTTTTTTCTTTCCTTTTCTTTTATTGCTTGTTATATATGTGTTTGGATGCTTTTCATGGGTGTTTGTTCCCTTTCACAATGAGGACATTGTGTTTTTCTAGTGTGGGGGAGCATTTACATGCTAGTTTATTTTTATTTTTATTTTATTTTTGTGATTGTATGATTTGCTTGGATGTGTTTGGAGATATTATATGGAAGATTTGGTTTTGCAAGTTTTGGTGACAAGTTTTATTTTTCTCCATCTGCCATGCTAAGAATTGAGATGCATGCTTGACTTGGGTAATTTCACCTCTGGGTCTATGTGTTGGATTTCTTTGACCTTAGGATGAGATTGTCACATGTTTGAACTAAAGCTTGGGTTCTTTGCTAAGGTGATTCACATTTTTGGGCATTTGATAAATTTATCCATGGAGTTGTGTGATTGAGCGAAACAGTCTCCCCATATTGTGTTCTTTCATGAGTGCATAATTATTTCCCTGGTTGATGAGTTTAGGAAAGTGTATTGTATGGTTGCATTGTCATGATTGGTTAGAGCAAGCATGGTTGAGCTGGAGTCACTAATGCCTTGATGTTAGTTGCCTACGTTTTTTTTTCTAGCTTGTAGCTCATGTTGAAAAAGAAAAAGAAAAAAAGGCAATAAAAAAAGAAAAAAGCCTATAAAAAGAAAAAGAAAAAGAAAAAAAATGGTTTATGTTTTGTTGCGTGTCTTGTGTAGTGGCCTGATCACCACCTATATGTGGCCAATTTATTCCTTTCTCTTTTAGTTGTGGCATTATTATTGTAATTGGGGGTACTTTTTGTATTTTGTAACTCTTGTGGTCTCTCATGAGCCCAAGAGGATATGATAGCTTTGTAAACCCCAACCGTTATTATCATTGGATATTATTGTCACTATAGGGAAAAAGAAGCTAGTGTGTTGTGTTTGAAAATTATTTTATTTATTGAGCATCACTTTTGGCAGCTTACCTCTCAAGGTGGTTATTGGCAAGGGCTAATTGGGTTAGTGGTAAGATTTGCGGTTGTCACCGCAATGAGATACCTCTTGCACTTTCTTTAAGTCTGAAAACCCATGGGGGATTTGAGTGTGAGTTATGTGAGACATATCATTTGAGTGAGATTTTGATTCACCTTTGTGAGGACTCCATGTGATTAATTGGTAATTTCTTTTGAATTTGTTTCACTTGGCTGTTCCTTAGTTCTTTTTGTGATGATGGCTTGTGATTTTTGGACTAAGTGTGGGGGACTTCCATGTATAGTACCTAAAGTGAATTGCTTATAACTTGTTTGCCTTTCACTCTCTTTCGTATGGGACTTGCATAGATAAATTAACCATGATCTCATTTGTATTTTCTTTTTCTTATTTTACACCATTTTATGTGTGACTGATTGTTGGTTTGTTTTTGTCCTTGCTCGAGGACGAGCAAGAGGCAAGTGTGGGGGAATTTGATAACGTTAATTTATATAGATTTTTCACATGTGTCTTTCCCTTATTTGCATTCATTTTTCATAGTGTTTTGAATGTTTTTATTATGATTGAGTGTTAAATCATGTTGTTTGTCATGTTTTAGTGTTTTGTAGAGTTGCGTTGTGTTTTGGGTGTATTTTGCAGGCAAATGGGAAAGAACCAGGCGAATGGAAGTATAATACGAATTTGGACAAAGAATGTTGTTGCGACAGGACTTTTTGCCTTTGTCGCGACACAGAAGGAAATACATTTCGTCGCGACATAGAAGAAAATATATTTAGTCGCGACAAGGTCTTTTGCCTTGGTCGCGACAGGCGTCGACTTTTGCCCCATTTTGTATTTTTACTATTTTATTTTTAAAGTAATATTTAGGAGGACTATATAAGGAACAAGTATAGGATGTTATTAGGGATTCTGGACCCTAAGGGAGCCCTCCTTGACGGCTAAGAACCCTAGGTTTGGTTTCTTAGATTTCTCTTTGGTTTTGGGTGATTTTCATGTAATCACCTTGGTACTAGATGGGGGATTGATTGTATGCCCTCGTGACAGGTTGGTTGTCATTTCTTCTCCTCTCTTAATCCCAAATTTCTAATTTAATTGATATAAATATGTTTCTTCATTATTTCATGGAATAATCCCTTTTTCCTAGGGATTGGGCCCAATCCCAATATCTTGATCATATGAATTGGTTTGGTTATTTCTTATCTCTATCTCATGAATGATTTTATTTTACCGATTTAATTTAGGTTGTGGGCGTCGCGAACCTATTGCATGTTTTAGATAATTGAATGAAGAATTAAAAAATAAAATTTAATTATCGAAACCCGTAAAATGAAACCTAGGACTTGCGAGTCACGAGAGTAGTTCGTGATCCTAGGAGGATCCATGGTTGATCACCCCACAATGGGTTTGGCCTTATTTCAGTGAGTCACGAAAGTAGGCCATTGCTAAGGCTAGGCACGCCGTTATTCACGCGAAAGCGATTGGCGGTTACTTTAGGATCAATCACCTTCAGATGTTTAGAGACCATAAGAATAATCAATCAAACCATATGATTAGGAATTGGAAATTGTGGTGAATCTCAACCCTAGGATCTTATTATCTTATTTTCTATTTTTCTCTAGGATTTCTTTTATTTTATTTATTTATTTTATTTTATTCTATATCATCACATTGTTTGCTTAGATAATAGGAACACAACTAGGTTAGAGATTTCCAGTCGTGTCTCTGTGGGATCGACCCTTATATCCCTTCTACAGGTTAGTTAGGTTTTATAAATATTATTTTGATAGCGTGAGTACGACAAAACGCTGTATCAGTTATGTGTTTGATTGTATGCCGGTGTGGCTGAGATTGGAGCCTGTGTAGCTGAGATTGGTGCCTGTGTGGCTGGAGCCTTCAAGGCTAGTTATGGAGCCCGGGTTACTTGTTGATGTGGCTTATTTGTGTAGAAATGTTAATTATGGCCTGTCAGTATAGTATTGCCACGACACTGCACTCGTGCACGTCAACATGTAGATGTTAGGAGCATGGGATGGGTTGGGGAGATATGATCCCAATTGAGCTGTGTTTGCTCACCCCTCCCATTGTGTTTTGTTTACTTTTCAGGAACCTACAGGTGTTAGGAGGGAACACCAAGGTGGAGGACAGTTCTGCTTTGCCTTGTTTAATATTATTTTGTGTTGTTAATTTTTGTGGGACCTTTGTAACGATCAGGAACTCTCTCTCTCTCTCTCTCTCTCTCTCTCTCTCTCTCCTCTGCGACGGCTGGCGGAAAGAAACCCTAAAGAGAGAGAGAGAGAGAGAGAGAGGGAGACGATCCAGAGTGGAGGAGTTTCTGATGATCAAGGATTTCCTACAGACGCTGGGAGGCCGGAGGCGTTGAGGTAGCAAGGATATAGATCGCTCCGTTCTTATCCCCAATTTTTTTCTGCAATACGAGGTAGGGATTTCAAGTTTGTCTATTTGCCGTCTCTCTTACAAATTTCTAGAAAATAAAATTTATGTGATGATATGGGATGTTGAGAAGGGACTTTTTTGTATATATTGAGTTTCTAAATTTCACCTTGAGCCTATGGATGGTCTGGGGTTTTTGTCTGAGTTTTCTGAATTTCTGAATTTTCTGCGTGAGATTATTTGGGCCTTTGGGTTGGGGTCATTTGTATACCCATTGTCTTGAGACTATTTAGATGAAGAATTTTAGGAAAAACCCTGTATTTGGCCTCTAGTATTGGGAAATCAAATGAGAGTGAGGCCAAAGTTGCATTTAGACCCTGTTTATGGACTTAGAATCTCAATAACTTCTAAACTAAAACGAATTTGAGGTTGGTCGTTTAGGGAAAAATGATTAGAATGACAAAAGGAAGGTTTTGGAGCCTGCATGTGAGAATGCCTTTTTCACTTGCAGATCCATCTTGCTCCAAATTGCCCCAAATTTTAGGTGTAGCTTCCTTAGAGGCATATGAGTTGAAATACCCCTGCACGTGAGAATGACCTTTTCACGTGCAACCTTATTTTTGGCTAAAAATCATCCCTGAACCTTCTGGGATGGTTAGAATCATGTTCTGAGTTAATTTGCCTCTGCCCGTGACAATAGGTTGTCACGTGCAGCTTGTTTTGTGCTCCCCTTGAGGTGGATAAGCTTCCTTTCAAAGGTTATTTATGATCCAGATTGTGAGTGTGAAAAATATGTGGACTTTAGGGACCATGAGGAGCTAGGTGATGTTATGTGAAATGATTTGATTGTTCTGAGATTATCTGTCGTTTTACATTCTGAGCTGAGTTTTTTGTATGCTAAATGAGTTGGATGTTTGTACTGTGTTTGTTGAGTTATGTTTATTGAGTTGAGATGAGAACCACAGAAACGCGGGGAGTTGAGATGAGAACCCCAGAAATGCGGGGATTGAGCTGAGTATGGGACAGTCATTATACTGTACCCCTTGAGATGAGATTCACATTTGCCTGGTGTGGTATGTCACGTCGCCGTGGTGGCGGGGTGTCCTCTGCCCTCCTGTGCAGGCAGAGGTATGAGGCGTGTTTACTGGGTGATGGTTATTGTTTTAGCTTGAGTCACTACACGGGCACATGCATCCACTTGACATGCATAGTTTTAGAGTGGGACGGGACTGGGGAGACTTGATCCCTACTGAGCTGTGGTGTGCTCACCCCTTCTATGAATTGTTCTTTACAGGACCTAGCAGGCGATAGGCGGAACAGCTGAGTTGGTAGGCCGCTGGGGCTGTATGGCCTTATATATATTTATACATTTGGTTGTTTTGTTGTATTTGAGATTCTATTTGTTTGAACTGTGTACCCTGGTTATATTATTGGGAGCTTGTTCCCTAGTGGGTTGTAAAAGAACTTGAAGCCTCTGAGCAATGTAATTGATGTATTGTGTTGTGAATACCGTATGTATGTATATTGTGGTGGTGTGCTTGGCATGGAAACAGGTACATGCCCCTTGGCATGTTGACATGTGATACAGGGATAGGACAGCACCCGCGGTAGGTGTCCTCACTTTGGTGTTTACACCGAACCCTTGACCCTTCGGGTGTGGGCATGGGCAGTCATTACCCATTTCCAAGGGGAAGGAAATTTGGGGCGTGACATATTATAAGGGGAAATTTAAATTGTAATAAAGGCACGTTTGGTTTGTCACATTTATTGTGGTTTGAAATTAATAATATGATTTTGTTTTTGTGAATATTTAATGTGGATGTGAGTAAAGTCCTGTGTGAAAGTGATCCCAACCCCTTACCCACCGGGTGGGTAAAGGGGAGTCACGAACCGGTTTCCTCGGGTTGGAAATCCGGGGCTTGACTTATGGGTGTTAGTCCTTCCCCACGCCTAACAAACTCCCAAGCCCATCTCCAGCACCATAGATAATTTCATTTTTGTCCTGTGTGGATGCGGGAAGGTTGTGGCATGTTCCCTTTATCAAAACTACGTCGTTTTGATGGTGGGAATTTATTTATCAAAACTACGTCGTTTTGACGTTGGGTTTCACTTATCAAAACTACGTTGTTTTGATTAGTGGGGTGTCTATATAAGTAGGTGGAGGTCTCTTTGTTTTAGGTTTAGGGTTTCTTTCCGCTAGCCGCCGCAGCCGTCGTGAGAGAGAGAGAGAGAGAGAGAGAGAGAGAGAGAGAGAGAGAGAGAGAGAGAGTTCCTAATCGTTGCTGCTGTGGTAATTCGCGTGGGTGGATGGCGTCTAGCGTGGGAGCAAGAGGAAGGAGGAACCTTTTGAGGTAGGGGTTCTATTCTTCCTTGAATTTATCCTAGGGTTTTGGCCTTATGGTAGGAGATTTGTGGCTTTTTGGATATAAATATATATTTAAATCCATATAGGTGTGATCTCCTATATGGATGTTGGCCTTCAATGGCTTCGTTCCGTTGTAGGATCACGTGGGAAACCTTGGGGTTTTCGTGGGGGAAATATACTTGATATAATGATTGTTGATCCAGATGCATGCTATGTGTTTAATTTTATACCTGTGTGGCTGAGATGCAAGCTATGTGTTTGATTGTATGCCTGTATAGCTAAGATACATGCTATATGTTTGATTGTATGCCTGTGTGGCTGAGATGTATGCTATGTGTTTGATTGTATGCCTGTGTGGCTGAAGCCTTCGAGGCTGGTTATGGAGCCCAGTGGCTATGGAAGCCCGTGGCTGGTTATGGAGCCTGTGTGGCTGTGGCAATGGTTGTACCTGTTGATGTGGCTTGTTTGTGTATAAATGTTGATTATGGCCTGTTTGTATAGTATTTCCACGACACTGCACTCGTGCACATCAACATGTAGATGTTAGGAGGATGGGATAGGTTGGGGAGGCATGATCCCTATTGAGCTGTGGTTGCTCACCCCTCCCATTGTGTTTTGTTTACTTTTTAGGAACCTACAGGCGTTAGGCGGGAACACCAAGGTGGAAGACAGTTCTGCTTTATTGCTTTGTTTAATATTATTTTGCATTGTTATTTTTGTGGGACCTTTGTAACCCCATTGGGGAGATATTGTAAGGGCAAATTTAATTGTTATATAGGCATGTTTGGTTTGTGAACGTTAATTGTGTTTCAAATCTAATAAAGCTAATTAAATTGCCTTGGTGATTTTCTATTGTGGAGGTTGTGACATCCTTTGTGGAGCCTTGTATCCTACCCCCTTATCCACCGCATGGGTAAAGGGAGTCACGAACCAGTTTTCTCTGGTTGGAAATCCGGGGCGTGACAGTTTGGTATCGGAGCATGGTCTAGTTGGCCTGGGGTAGTAGGCGGATCTGGTTATCTTGAGTCCTTTGGAGGAGCCTGGAGGGACGTGCTTGATCAACACGGTCTTCTTTGAGCCTCTAAGGTGTACTTGGGTGTCACGTCCCCGAATTCCAGGGAACCCGGAACCGGGTACATGACTTCCCCTTGCCCGCACCCGAAAGGTCAAGGGGTTGGTGACTAGCACCAAAAGAGATTACACCGCGGGTGCTGTCTCAAATATGCAACCCTGTACAGTCATACATCAAGGGTAATCCTGTACTTCCCCATATATCATCATGCATACAAAGAATCAAACAGTCATACAGACATCACATCATACAGTATGCAAATACAACTGTCCATGGACCCATGTCCGGGATATCACATAAAACAATACAGAATATAACTGTATCATACATCAGAGTAGGGGGCGTCCTCCTGGAAGAAAGTCCTCCACTAGTCTCGGGTCACACCTGAAAAGGGTAAACAACAAGTAGGGGTGAGCGACAAGCTCAGTAGGTGACCCTAACACTCCACATCATGCAACACATATAAGTCTATACTATATGCTTAGTGTACTCGTGCACTGTGTAGTGTGCACAATCATCAGGACTCAGCCTGCAACAAACACCAGGACAACTTGTCCACGATCCTCCATGGGATCCCAGCTCAGGGCACTCAGCCCTAGCTCCACGAGCTCAACGACTCAACTCAGGCCTTAGCCTGTCCACAGCGCAATATGCCCGGCCACAGTCGCCACACAGGCCTGCCATCGGTGCATATGCCTGCCACGTCAACCACATAGCACCATCGGTGCATCACGGTGAGAACCCAAACAAGTCACGGAGTCCATGCCCCAATACCTCACACCAACATACTAACATTAGTATGGCATGTCATTTTCAATATTCCTTTAGAACTGTAGCCAGTATTCACAAGTAAGTCTTTAATCCTTGATTTATGAAGGAAGTACCCATAGCAGCTATTTTCTTGAAATCAAAAGTCCCGGCATTGGGTTCCCATAGCATAAATAAGATAATCTGATTTTTGGGGATTTTTCTGAGATGTCTAACCCCACTTTCCAAAAATTCACCACTACGAACTTTTAGGTTTTTCCGAGATTTTACACTAAAACCCAATTTTCACATTTTGAAATAGTGGGAATTAATTTTTCTAGTATTTTTCTTTGAATCCAAATGGGGGGGTATTTCGTTATTTACATAGTAACTTAGGTAGATACTTAAATGTGTAGATGGGTATAGGTTACTTTGTAAATAGGTCCAGTCAAACTGTATTTCGAATCTGCCAGTGAAACTACATTTTCGAATCTGCCTTTACTGTATTTCGAATCTGTATTTTCGAATCTCTTTTCGGACCGCCTTCGACTCTCGAACCTACACTCGAACTACCTTCGAAAACTACCTTCGAAGTACCCATGAACTGCCTTCGAAACTCCCTTCGAACCTTCGAAACGATACTCGAAAATTACACATTCGACACTCGAAATTACACTACATCGAACCTACCTTCGAACCTTCGAAACTGCACATTCGAAATTTTCAATTTCCAGTCGATCTCATCGGCTATTCTCTACCCAGTTCACGACGACCATCGTTCATCATCGTTTTTCACCTGTTTCTCGTCTGGATTCAACCCGGAATCTCATAAAACTCATACCTAATACTATATATTAGGTTTTAAATCACGTCTTACCCCTCAGAACGCATTTAAATACAAGATTCAACCCAAAATTGGTTTTTCCCCAAATTCTAGGGTTCAACACGAATTTGCATGATTTCATCAAATTCTTACATGTTAATCCAAAAAAAAAACAGCAAGAAAAGGGTGAAGAATCAATGGAACACCTACCTGGAATGATTCTTGATGCTTGAACGAGCTCAAAACGCCCCAAATCGAAGGCTCCAAGCTTCCTTCTCTCTTTCTCTCTCTAAGCTCTCCAACGCAGAAACGTGAAATGCTGAAACGTAACGTGGAAGCTCTCTTTCCCTATTTATATTTTTGCCAGTCAACTGACCTAGTCAACCATTGACCCAGTCAATAATTAACCTCCAAGGTCCCGAACTCCAAATTGAGTCAAACTACAGTCAAAACGCTCGAAATGACGAGCACAATACTACACAGATATTATTACACTCAAATGACCGCTCAAACGCAAAGTCAACCAATAAACCCAAAAAGTCAACAATTGGGTCAAACGGGTCCCCGACTCGGAATCGGGCCCAAGTACAGTCAAAATGCTCACATCGACGGCTACACTACCGTCCAGATAGTTACATTCCCATAGAATGACTATCTCTTAAGACTGCCCAAATACGAGTCTTTACATTGGGGTAGTCTAGTCCTGTGGTAGGATTTGCATGCATTGGCATTAGGGCACTAGTTGCATTTGTTGTTATGTGTGAGTGTGGATAACTGTTAAAATTGTAACTGTAATAAAAGGAAAAATGTGAATAACGTGATAAAGTGTGAATTGTGCAACTCTGATTTTTCTTGAAATACCTTAAGCATGACTATAAGGAAAAGCCCTTGTGTATTTAAGCTGTGTGCAATGTGGATTGATGCAATGTGTGTAATGGGTGTAATGCCATGTGATAGTAGAATTGATAAATGGGGTAGAGGAAGTAAGACTCGATAGATTCAAATTCATTTCGACGTTTGTGTTCCTTACTTCGTGTAGTAAGAATGCCACCAAGGAGAATGATGCGTGCGTCCGGGGCAGTGGCTGATGAGTCATCTACCCATGAGGGACCAGGTGCGGGGCAGCCCACTGAAGGACATGCACTATTGTTGGCACAGTTGCGAGAGGGCATCCAACAGGAAGTCCAAGAGCGGAGGGAGGGTATCCAGCAAGAAGTTCGGGAGGAGGTGCGCCGTGAGATGGCAACACAGCAGGTGGCACCACCACCGCCACCACCAGTGAGGGAGTTACCTCGTGAGCGTGAGAGTTCACTGGGTGGCGTACCCATGCACCGTGCAGAGGATGACGTTGTGACGAGGTTCCGAAAGGAACAACCACTGAGATTTAAGGGAGAGGTAGATCCAGTGGTAGTTGAGCATTGGTTGAGGTAGATCGAGCATGTGTTTTCCTTTCTCCTACCCCTGGAGGAGGATAAGGTGAGGCTGGCCATTTGGCAGTTAGTGGGGAATGCTTTGTAGTGGTGGCAGACTGTAGCGGGAAGCCGTTCAGTATAATTCATGGTTTGGGAGGAGTTCTTGCAGCTCTTCCACGATGAGTTCTTCCCCGAGTCATTGAGGTGGCAAAAGAAGGAGGAATTCGACAGCTTGAGGCAGGGGTCGAAGACAGTGCCCAAGTATGAGCGAGAGTTCCGGAGCTTGAGTAGATTTGCTCCCGAGACTGTGGCAAGGGAGGACCTGAAGGCCCACAAGTTCACCTTGGGTCTCAGGCCAGCCCTTAGGCAGAGGGTAGCGATACTGCGTTAGTGGACTTATGCTGAGGTTGTTGAGACAGCCCGTATAGCTGAGGGAGCTTGATGATGGGAGGCAGGCCCATCAGGGTCGACAATTACAGGGAGGGTCTGACTGTGATTCAGGGTCTAAGTGGCCCAAGACCTAGGAGGGAGGTAGCAGTTCCTTCCACAACAGGCGTCAACCCTCAGTGAACCCAGGGAGGTTCACCTTTGGCGGCAGTAGGCAGAGCGGTTCAGCAGGGGGTCTTCGCAGTGGTTGTCATTGCTATAGGGAGCAAGGCTATTTTAGGAGGGAGTGTCCCAAGAAGGACTGGCGATGCAAGAGCTGTGGACGAGAGGGTCATTTGAGCCGAGTTTGCAGGAGCAACAATAAGAGAGCAGGACGCATGGCATCCAGCATGAGGAGTGATGCTAGTTTTGCTGCACCAGCAAAGAGACCAGCGTGTTAATGCCAGGCTAGTCAGGCAGGATCTAGCCAGACCCAACCTCAGGGGAAGCCGGAGCGGCAGCAGACTGAAGCTTGACGCAGCCATGGTGGGAATCACCCGGTAGGTGAGCTGACTAATAGCACGGCTCAGGGGAGGGTGTTTGCGTTGAATGTGACACCCCAGGAGGAGGCTAAGCTACCATCTCCACCGGCGGAGGGTGGGGCAGACCTTCGGTGGTTAGAGGTACCCTTTTCATCTCTCGTACGCTTGCTTCTGTTCTTTTCGATATGGGTGCATCATGCTCTTTTGTTGCTGAGCTTGTAATTGATGGCTTTGGATTAGTATGTGTTGAGGCAGCGAGACCCCTAGTTGTTGAGTCTCCGGTGGGAGGTATGATTGAGGAGCGGCGTGTTTGTCGTAACTGTGTGTTAACCATAGGAGATGTGGAGCTTAGCTTCAATTTGTATATGATGCCATTGAGGACGTTTGATCTGATTTTGGGTATGGATTGGCTTGTGGCTTTCCAGGCCAAGATAGATTGTTATCGGCGACGGGTAACATTTGTGTCACCTGTGGGGGTTTCTTGAACCCTGCAGGGGGAGTGGGATCATGAGGCGAGTCGAGTTGGGCCAGTGTTGGACCAGTAGGGTGCCATTACCCATAGGTTGGCAGCCCAAACCATTGCTGAGGAGGGAAAAGTAGAAGAGAGGGTGTGCCCAGCGGTTGTTGGCCAATTTCAGGATGTTTTTCCTGAGGAGTTGAGGGGTTTACCACCAAAAAGGAGCGTGGAGTTCACTATTGAGTTGGTACTAGGGACGGGTCCAATCTCCTAAGTGGCTTATCGTATGGGACCAGCTTAGTTGAGGGAGCTTCAGAGGCAGATAGAAGAGTTGGTGAACCAGGAGTATATCTGGCCGAGTACCTCACCCTGGGGTGCTCCGGTGCTCTTTGCAAAGAAGGCAGATGGTACGCTTCATCTTTGCATTGACTATAGGAAGCTGAATTTGGTGACTGTGAAGAACAAGTATCCATTACCTCAAATAGATGACTTGTTTGACCAGTTGAGTGGGGCCTAGTGGTTTTACAAGATAGATCTGCAATCGGGGTATCACCAGTTTAGGGTTAGGGAGAAGGACATCCTTAAGAATACTTTTCGGTGTAGGTATGGGCATTATGAGTGGGTAGTGATGCCTTTTGGGCTCACTAACGCACCAGCAGTATTCATGCATCTTATGAACCAAGTTTTTGCTCTGTACTTGGATTCTTTTATAGTTATGTTCATTGACGATATTTTGGTGTATTCCAAGATGGAGAGGGAGCATGTGGAGCATTTGGCAACAGTGTTGCAAACCTTGAGGGACCAGTAGTTGTTTGCTAAGTTTAGCAAATGTGAGTTTTGGATGCGGGAGGTTCATTTTCTTGGCCATGTAGTGTCAGCTGAGGGGAATAGAGTAGACCCAGCTAAGATTGAGGCTATATCAACATGGGAGAGGCCAACCAATGTTTTCGAGATTCGTAGTTTTCTTGGCTTGGCGGGGTATTATTGTCGTTTTGTAAAGGGGTTCTCCCGTTTGGTAGCTCCTATGATGGCGTTGATCAGGAAGGGAGTGAAGTTTGAGCGGACTGACAAGTGTCAACAAGCATTTGAGGCTCTCAAAACCCGTTTGACAACTGCACCAGTGTTAAGATTACCAAGGGAGGACGTCTCATATGAGGTGTATTGTGATGCATCTGACCCGTATAAATTGTGTCTATAGGTTTTGCAGCAAGTGCACTGGTCAAGTAATAAAATGGAGTATTGCGACTCCGGTTGTCAAACCCACAGGGAGGTAGCTAATGCTGTTAAGCAGCAAGCACTAAGCTAACAAGTTAATTTTATGTCTGGACAATTGATTTTTGTTGTGCAAATAGTTTGAACGAAAAGTGATTAAATCAGAATGTTGGCAAGTTGTTGGTATAGAAATTTCAGTGATTAAGGATCTAGGGTCACAATGTTTACCACCCAATCGATTGTAATAGTCTGGTTATGGCTCTTGTTTTTGATTTATGTTCTAGTTTATATTCATGTTGATTATCTCCTACCTATCTTACATTTGGTCCATGCTAAGATAGATTTAAGACTTTTATCCCATTTGGTCCATGTGAATAAAAGTGATCAAGGTAGATAAACAATCTAATAGCTGCAGACTTGGTCCATCATACAATATTAAATCTAATTCACTAGTGTTCCACCCTAAACAAGGGCTAAGATTACCTAATTATGCATAAACTAGACTTGAACAACCATAACCAAACTGAATACAATTTATTGGGGGCTACATTGCTCCCCTAGACTAATAAAACTACTCCATAATTATGACAAAAGCAATAACAATTACAAGAAAGAACATGATTACAGTACCAGGACAATAAAGGAAGACCCCAAGATGAACCAGGACTCCAGCCTCCAAAGACTCCGGCGTCTGCTGCCCAAAATCACTCCTTGCCAAGGACAATCCGATCTTTTAGCAATGGCTATAGCTCTTTTCAGAACTCAGATCAGATTCTCCCACTCAAGATGATTTACAATGCCTCCAAAGACCCCTATTTATTGGATTTAGTGGGCCCAATTAGGGTTACAAAAGGTGTGCCCCAATTATAAATGTGGTCGCAGCCAAAACGACGTCGTTTTGGTTAGTGACATTATTCGACGTTCTAGGCGCAATAAAAATCAAACTATTCCAAATTTGGCCCCAGTTCTTTAGAGGAAAATGATTAAAACAACAAAACACATCATTTGGAGCTAAAAAATGCCTGCACGCGAGAATGAACGTGAGAAGACCCTTTTCACGTGCAGCTCCAATTCGACTCAAATTTGCTCCAAAGCTTCCTATTGAGTTGTAGAAGGCATCCATGCAATAAAATCTTTGCACGTAAGAATGCACGTGAGAAAGCCTTTTCACGTGCACCTTGATTTTGCCTTCATTTTGCTTCCATCTTCTTCCTATAGCTTCCTCTTGAGTGTATGGAGTGATCTAGCGAAGGTGTGTGGGAAAAAGTTGCTCCAAAACCTGCCAAAACACTCAAAAAGTACAACTATACGCCAAACAGGGTCTTCCTAGGGATTAGAGCAAATATGTGTAAAATATCATGCAACTAGGTACAAAACATACTCTAAAACACCCTAAATAAGGCCTAGGATAACGGCATAAATGCACGTTATCAAATTCCCCCCCACTTGAACCTTTGCTTGTCCTCAAGCAAAACAAGAAACAAACACACATTCAAACTGAAAAGAAAAACTAAACTAACAAACAAGAGAGGCATGGTTTCCCAGGGCATACAACTCTATCATGATGAAGTAGACATTCTAATAGCTAAAATGAATCACAAATTAATCTAAACATGCCCTTACTATCAAGTCCAACAACCATGTAATATCATTACTAACAGTTCAGATAGAAGCAAACATGCAAGGATAAAATGAAACTTAGCTCCCCCTGAAAGTCCTCACCAAGGTTAGAGCAGCCTCACTCAAATATAACTTTCTTTTCTCTCCTCTCATGCCTTACTATCAATGCCTAACGGCTAAGGATTTACTCTTACACCCACTACTAGCTATTGATTAAGTTTTTGCCACGTAAACATAAGAGATCCCCATTGTACTCGTCAAGGAAAACACACCCTCTAGTCTACTTTTTGCACCTCATACACTTTGCTTTACTCAATGAATGCACACTCTACTCTAATGACTGATAAAACACATCTTGAGCCAAAGAAGTGAGCTCAACATTCTACATAAACACAACTGAGCCAGTATGGCTTTTATTCTACAAAATTTTTGTTTTTTTGTTTTTTTGTTTTTTTTGTTTTTTTTTTCACACTTCTTTTTAGTAATAACCTTACAAGGTTGCATTTTATGCTCTCCCTTGATGGATTATTCACTCTGCTATTGTCCTCACACAAGCCCTTGTGTTTTTGTTTTTTTTTTGTTTTTTTTTAAACAAGAACTGAACGGCAATACTTGAATCACTAACATCATACACCAAACACTGAGCACGAACAGGTACTTCTTATGCCTAAGTAACTCCAACCATTAAATAGCTACTAATGAATATTAAGAGCAAGTTGATAACCTAATAACCCATAAAATACACTCAAAGGCAAGATAATGGTGCTCTCAAAAAGTATATGCCTATTCTGCACTCAACTTCAGGGTTTACAAAGCTCATCCTAACATAACATGCTCAGCTTACTATTCAAATGTCAGTTCCAAAATCATGGTGATATCATACAAAAAGTAAAGACATGCTCAATTAACTTCTAACACACCTTAACGATTGAAACATCTATATCACAACAAGATACTAAGGTGGTCAATATAGTTAACCAGAATTTGCATACCTTGGTAGCCATGCACCTCACAGACAAAACATACATTCACAGCAAAAACATAAAATAAAAGTAAAGCATGCATGCAAACAAACAAGCAACCAGTTCAAGGGAAATCCCCCCCCCCCACACTTAAACGATGCGATGCCCTCAGAGCATGGGAAAAGGAAAAAGGGAGAAGACCGTTACCGGTTGGTGGGGACGCTGTAGTAGAAGATAACATGGGCCACCATTCTTCTAAGACGTGCGACAAAGTCAGCCGATGTTTCTCCTGTGAGCGCCCAAGTATCCTTATCTTTCGCAATGAGCTATCAAATAATAGCAGACAAAAATCCCACAACTGAATTGATCAGGTTGTTGGGGAAGCTCCATTTCATTAAAGTGCACCAGAGGAAACTTGGATGTCAACAGCCCTTCTTTTCTGAGTGCGTTTTTGATTTTTTTCAAGAAACCATGGACAAACTTCTTCTTTCGTGTGGAAAACCCATGGGCTTGGCTTGGGTCATAAAGGCCAACATGGCCCACACTCAGGTCCAACTGCAAGAGTACGAAGTGTCGATCAAGGAGGACCGGTATAAGAACCTCATGGACCTGGTGCCAAGAGCGATGTCCTTCTGCTGCTCCATTCATCCGCCGGCGGAAAATATGCTCCTCTAACGGCTGCTCATATATCTCGCACAGCATGATAGAGGTGTATTGAGCCATAGGGTAGTCGTTGGGCTTAGCCTCCACCACGTGTCGCATCGTACGGCAGAATAAGTCAACGTCATCGGAAGATAAGTACTCATCAGCTAGGATACGCTGCAAATAAGATGATGTGAAGACTTCTGAATCACGTGTAAAACGCGCTTGCAAGGTGTCTCCATAAGTAAACTACTGAAAAGCAGCTGTGGCATCAGCAGTGGAGAGGGCCGGATGAAGATGAATATAGATGGGCTCCCTTAGGTTATCTTCCTGGGGAGCTTCTGATGATGCGCCAGACCACCATTGCAATGGCTGGATTAAGGGAACTAAGGCCTGTGAAGAGCTGGGCCCTGCTAGTGGTGTGAAATAAACAGGAACTGCTGGAGGGAAGGGTGGAGCGGTGTAGGGCTCCGCCTCTTGCGGATACTGTGGATACTCCGGTGTCTCTTCGCTATGTGCAGCGTGCTGCTGTACCGGAGGTGACGGTGCGTCAAATGGATCCTCCACAAGAGGTGTAGGAGTTTTCTTCTTCTTCTTCCCCAGGGCCTTCCAGATCTTACCAAGCAGACCTTTGACTTCCTTCTGTTCCTTGAGGATGAGAGTTTGAATTTTCTTCAGCTGCCCGATCTCCTGGACGGTTTCCGCCTGTGCCTCTTGGAGTTGAGCAGTTTGCCTCCGTAAATCTTCATAAGAAGCAGCAGGAGTTGGTTCCGGGGCTTCCCATGGTCGGGCGGATGGACGAGATGTTGCTTGTTGATCTTGAGTGATGTACTCGAGCAGCTCATCCAGCTGAAGTCTTGTGATGTGGCCATTAGTGAAGGCCCAGTTAAGCACATCAGCTTTACTGATAACTTGGCCACTGACGCCTTGGAAGAAATTGTAGATTTCCTCCTTGTGAACATTGAACTGCATGTACATGGCAGTCAACTGGAAGATGTGCTGTCGGCGGGCATTCATGGGAGTAGAGGTGTCCCTAAACTGCTCAGTGGGTCGCTCCATATGTACGCTGTGACGTGAAGGCTGTGGAGCGACGTGGATACTATCTCCCCATTTGCCCTTGTAGCTAACTCCTAAGGCACCCTCTGGATGGAGAACTCGTAACCGCAAGTTATCCAGGAAAACAGTGGGGACTACTTGAGCACTAAGATGACCATATTGATACTGCAGAAGCATACTAAGTAGTCGACCATATAAACATTTGTGAATGTCCCGTTTCCACAGTTTAAAAATTTCAGTAGCCCAATCAATGTGTAACTGGCGATCAATGCAAAAGATAAACTCCAAATGGGATTTAGGGACTGAGTCTATGCCACTAGTCTATAACAGTAAGCACCTCCCTACCAAATTGGCAAGGCAACGGTATTTCCCATGAAATCCGTTTTTAGTAAATTGCCGACGTTTCCCAAATTCCTTATTATACTGTAAAGCTTTACCATAATCTCCTAAGGTCAACGCAGGCTTTGCATGCATGGGATTTGGCAGATCAAAGCAGTCTCTCAACATAGCAGGGGAAATAGAAATTAAGACACCTTGAACCTCCCCAATTATCTCATCATCTTCCTCATTGACATAGACTGAATTATAAAAGTTTAACATGGCAGGGTAATATAAATCACTGCAAGCGCATACTAACCTTCTTAGTCCCAAAGCTTGCAGCTTGGTCATAACTTCTTCAGTGCAGTCAAGGGTGGAGGACTCCAGGATCTCCCAATCAAGCACATTCCCCACGAAGATAGTGTCGGCGTCTCTCAATGCTGAAGGCATAGAGGTGGCAGAGGCTTCAGGACTGCCTTCTCTTTGGCGGGCTCTCCTTGTGTGCACCATGACTAACCAAAGAAGGAATTTGCTCTCAGCAAAAAGGAAGAGGAAAGTATGAGATGTGAGTTTGAAGCTTGGAACCCATCCCTATTTATATTGATTTGCCACAAGGGTAAAAGAGAAAAAAGACCCTCTTAAAGTGCTCCGTCGTTTTCACGTGCAGAACAAAGAAGACTCTAGAAGATGCCAGCTAGCTCCCACCGAAATTTCAGACTGATTGGACAACTATAGGTGCACGTGAAAAGCATGTTTTCACGGGCAGGGCTTGGATGAATCTAGACACGTCCAGCTGTCTTCCACCAAATTTTGAGCTTGAAAAGACGCTTCTATCCTTGTGCACACGAAAAGCCTTCTCACGGTCAGGTCTCAGAAAGGTCTAGAGGATGCCAGTTGCCTTCGTGCAATTTTTCAGATCGATTGGACCATCCTACCCTTGTGCACACGAAAAGCCTTCTCACGGTTAGGGTCTTTTTTGTCCAAATTTCACCAGTAGGTCACGAATGAACTGTAGAGCCAGTATACATGTGCACGTGAAAAACTCCTTTTCACGGGCAAGCTGGTTAACACCCTTACTGAAGCCCAATGTTGTTGAAATTTGACAGACTAGTAGCCCATCTCCCAAGGACAAAAACATGTCAGTTAGTGGGCCCAAAATACCATCTCAGTTAGTGGGCCCGTCTGATTTAATTCAACTGGGCTTGGATGTGGGCCTTAGAACAGTTATCTAAAGTTCTGATACACAGGCCCAAGTAAGCCCAAGCAGAAATAAGCTCCATCAAGGAATTTGGGCCTAGGCCCTGGTTCAAATGCTGCAAATAAAAGTTAAAACAAAACAGCTATGCACTCCCTACAGACTATGGGTTAAAACACACAATAAAAATATCCCAATAAAATAAAATAAAATAAAATAAAAAGGAAAAGAAATCACCATGGGTTGCCTCCCATGAAGCGCTGAGTTTAGGTCTTTAGCTTGACCGTCCCCTCTGTCAAGTTGTGCTCAGAGTGAAATGATCAACCTCCTTAACATGGTCCTGAATGTAGTAAGGCTTCACACGCTGACCATTTACTTTGAATATTTTTCCAGAGGTTGATTGGAGTTCAACACTGCCATATGGGAAAACCTTTATAACAGTATAAGGTCCCATCCACTTAAATCGCAGCTTCCCAGGGAAGAGTTTAATTCTGGAATTAAAGAGAAGCAACTTCTGCCCTGGTTCAACAGTAGAGGGGCTGATCTTCTTATCATGTCTGAGCTTAGACCTCTCCTTGTACAGCTTAACACTCTCATAGGCATTGAAGCAAAATTACTCCAACTCATTTAGTTGGTGCAATCGTAGTTTAGCAGCAACATTGGGATCCATGTTCAGCTTTTTAACTACCCAAAATGCCTTGTGTTCCAATTCAACAGGCAAGTGGCAGGCCTTTCCGTACAGTAGACGATAAGGAGACATTCTAATGGGCGTTTTGAATGCTGTGCGGTAAGCCCACAACGCCTCATCGAGTTTTAGAGACCAATCTTTTCGGTTGCCTCCCATTGTCTTTTCCAAAATGTGCTTGATCTCACGGTTTGAGACTTTAGCTTGACCATTTGCTTGTGGATGATAGGCTAAGGTGCGCCTATGTTGAACTCCATATTTGTTTAAGAGCTTGTCGAAAAGCTTATTGCAGAAGTGACTCCCTTCATCACTGATAATTGCTCTAGGTGTTCCAAACCTGCTGAATATGTTGCGGTGAAGGAACTTGGTAACCACATGAGCATCATTCTTCCTAGTGGGTATAGCTTCAACCCACTTCGAGAGGTAATCAACAGCCAGAAGGATGTAAGAAAATCCATTTGATGGTGGGAAAGGTCCCATGAAATCGATTCCCCATATGTCAAAAAGTTCTACTGGCATAATGCCAGTTTGGGGCATCTCTTGCTTCCTTGCAATTCCTCCTGTTCTTTGACACTGATCACATGACTTAACAAAGGTGTATGTGTCCTTGAATATGGTTGGCCAGTAAAACCCGCTTTGTAGGATCTTTGCCACCATTCTTTGCACTTCTAAATGGCCAGCATAGTCAGATGAATGACAATACTTTAGTATGCTGCCCACTTCCTCTTCTGGCACACATTTTTTGATGATCTGATCAGCACATTGCCTGTATAGGATAGGCTCATCCCAAATCTATCTTCTTGCATTAAAGAGGAACCTCTTCTTTTCCTGATAAGTGAACTCGGTCGGTACATAGTCACATGCATGGTAGTTCACTATATCAGCAAACCATGGCGTCTTTGCTTCAGCTACAAAGAGCTGCTCATCAGGGAAGGTGTCAGAAATAGTAGCACCTTGAGTACTACCTTCCCCTAGCTCCAGCCTTGACAAATGGTCTGCCACAGTGTTGGAAGTCCCCTTCAAGTCTTTAATCTTCAGATCAAACTCTTGGAGTAACAAAACCCATCTGATCAACTTGGGTTTCGTATCCTTCTTGCTGAACAAGTATCTCAAGGCAGCATGGTCGGTGTAAACAATGACCTTAGTGCCCAAAAGATATGATTGAAACTTATCACAAGCAAACACCACAGCAAGTAACTCCTTCTCTGTAGTGGTGTAATTGAGCTGGGCCTCATTGAGTGTGCGACTTGCATAATATATTGCCCTGAAAACCTTGTCCCGTTTTTGCCCAAGCACCGCTCCGACTGCAAAGTCACTCGCATCACACATCAGCTCAAAAGGGTTGCGACCAGTCTGGAGCTACTATCACCGGTGCTGAACTGAGCTTCTCTTTAAGCACTGTAAAGGCCTGAAGGCAGTCTTCAAAAAATACGAAAGGAACATCCTTCTCTAAAAGCATGCTTAGGGGCTTGGCAATTTTTGAGAAATCTTTGATGAACCGCCGATAAAACCCTGTATGACCCATAAAGCTCCGGATGCCCTTCACATTGGTGGGAGGAGGTAGACTTTCAATGGTGGAGATCTTTGCTCTATCTACTTCTAACCCAGCTGCGGACACTCTATGCCCAAGGACGACTCCTTCCTTGACCATGAAGTGACACTTCTACCAGTTCAAGACCAGGTCCTTTTCCTTGTATCGGATCAACACGGTTTCCAGATTTCTGAGGCAGATGGAAAAAGAGGAACCAAATACCAAGAAGTCATCCATAAAGACTTCCATAATATCCTCCACTAACCCTTGAAAGATTGCCATCATACACCTCTGGAAAGTAGCAGGTGCGTTGCAGAGACCAAATGGCATACGCCTGAAAGCATACGTGCCAAAAGGGCACGTGAATGTAGTCTTCTCTTGATCCTCCGGGGCAACTACTATTTGGTTGTATCCGGAATAACCGTCCAGAAAACAATAATACGGGTAGCCAGCTAACCGATCTAGCATTTGATCAATGAAAGGTAACGGAAAGTGGTCCTTACGAGTGGTTTTATTCAGCTTGCGGTGGTCGATGCACACGCGCCACCCGGTCACTGTGCGGGATGGAATGAGCTCGTTCTTCTCATTGCGTATCACTGTCATGCCGCCCTTCTTGGGAACCACTTGCACTGGACTAACCCAGGAGCTATCTGAAATGGCATATATGATGCCCGCTTTCCTCCACTTCAGAATCTCCTTGCCAACGACTTCCTTCATTGCAGGATTGAGCCTGCGTTGGCGCTTTACAGTAGGAGTATAAGACTCCTCCATCAGTATCTTGTGCATGCAGACCGCTGGACTTGTACCTTTTATATCATCCAGAGACCACCCAGGGCCTACTTATGCTCCCGTAAGACTTCTAGTAGCTATCTGGTTTCTTCTACTGTTAAGGATGCAGCTACTATCACAGGGTAACGCCCTTGTGTATCCAAAAACTCGTACCTCAGATGTTCTGGGAGTTGCTTCAGAACTGGCAAGGGTTCCGTGGTTGCTGAGGATTCAGTTGAGGGAGGCTGCTGCTTAGCTTGATCTTCCAGCACTTCATAAGTCTCTTTCGGTTCCGCCTCAGCAAAATCCACCTACTGCAATTCGTGATCCAAGCATTCAGTGATCAAGCTTTCTTCGAAGTAGCTGTCCACGAATTCAGCAATCTGATCAATCCAATAGCAGCTGGAATGATCATTCGCCTTGCGCATCGAACGCTCCATGTTGAACACCACTGCGTCTTCATCCACACGCAGTGTCAACTCCCTTGAGTTTACATCGATCAAGGCCCTTCCGGTACTCAAGAATGGCCTTCCAAGAATCAATTGGACTCCTTTATCTTCCTCCATTTCCAAAACAATAAAGTCCACTAGGAAGATAAAGTGATCCACCTTGATTAAAACATCTTCAATGATGCCCGCCGGCTTTCCTATCGAGCGATCAGCAGATTGTAAAGATATGGAAGTGGGCTTTATTCCAGTCAAGCCCAGTTGCTGATAGATGGACATTGGCATCAGATTTATACTCGCCCCTAAGTCACATAGGGCTTGTTCCAATTGCGAGGTGCCAATGGTGTAGGTCAGAGTGAAACTACCTGGATCTTTAAGCTTGGGTGGTAGCTTGTGCTGCACCACTGCACTGATGTCATTTGTGAGAGCCACTATCTCACAATCAGTGTAGCTTCTCCTCTTGGACAGCAGATCCTTTAAAAATTTGACATAACCAGGCATCTGTTCGAAGGCTTCTATGAATGGGATGTTCACCTCCAGCTTCTTGAATACATCTAAAAATTTCTGGAACTGAGCATCTAACTTCTTTTTCCTTAGCCTTTGCGGATACGGCATAGGAGGTTTATATGGAATGGGAGAGCTAGCTTCAGGCTGACGGCCTGTCAGTTGACTACTCCCAACCTTTTCCTTCTGGTCCTTATGCTGCTCAGCATCTCCTTCTTTAGCTTCCTCTTGGGCGTGCTGTTCCGACTCCTCCTTGTTTGGCTCAATTTTCTTCTCTCCAGCTGGTAGTTCTTTCCCACTTCTAAGCATTATAGCTTTGCATTGCTCCCTTGGGTTGACCTCCGTATTGCTGGGAAAAGTATTTGATGAAGATGGCCTAACTGCATTTGCTAGCTGGCCAATCTGCTGCTCTATATTCTTCATAGCAGCTCCAAGATCCTGGATAGAAGTGGTAAGGGACTCAATCCTCGTCTACCCCTTACTCATTCTGTCAGTTGCTTGCTTAGAAAATTGATAAAAGAAGTTCTGCATCTCTTCATCCTTTGTCTTCTCTTTGTCTTCCTCCTTCTGTTGAGGCATCTTCTGGAACCCAGGAGGAAGTTGTGGCTGAGAATGTTCTCCATATCTTGTCTTGCTCCAATGACAAGGACCTTATTCTGCCTTTGCCATAAGTAGGGCTGTTGTTGAAAATGTTGAGGTCCTCCCTGATTCTGGAAGTTATTGGGCTGAGGAAGATTCTGGTACTGATTTGGATTCTGAAATTGTCTCTGGAATCCTCCACCTCGATTCCCAACATATTGGGCTTCTTTGTATAGCTGGGTTATAGCAGCGTCTTCAGTAACTGCCTTGGGTTGTTCAGTTCTGCCCTCCATGCGAACAGCCATCACTGACATTTGCTCTATCAGTAACTCCATCTTCCTTGTCAACTCATCGAACTGAGTTAAATTTGATGAATTAGATACCGCAGCCACCGGCTCAGCTCTAGGACGTCTGTTATTGGACCATTGGCAGTTGGACAACGCCATTCGCTCTATAAGCTCCACTGCTGTAAAAGGCTCCATCATCATGAACGCTCCTCCAGCAGCTGCATCTATCATGCTCCTTGTATTTGCGTGCAGACCTACATAAAAAGATTTGAGTTGTAACCATTCTGGCCTGCCATGATTAGGACACCTCCTAACCAAGTCTTTGAATCGCTCCCAGGCCTCGTATAGCGACTCATCACGATGCTGGGTCAATTGATTTATTTGGCTCCTTAAATAAATAACTCTTGTTGGTGGAAAGTACTTGGAGAGAAACTTCTCCACCATTTGGTCCCATGTGTGTATGCTGTCAGCAGGTAGGGCCTGGAACTAACCAAGAGCTCGGTCCTTCAGTGAAAACGGGAAGTGTCGCAGCTTAATGGCGTCATCCGACACCCCATTGATTTTGATGGTGTCGTAAATTTGCAAGAATCGCGCTAGATGGTTGTGTGGATCATCTAGTGCCGAGCCTCGGAATGCATCTTGCCCAACCATCTGCAGTAGCGTAGGCTTTAGCTCAAAGTTATTTGCTCGGACCAGCACCCTTCTAATGCCTGAATACTCATCCAATAGTATAGGTCTAGCATAATCCATGAAGGTCGTCGGCTGATAACCTCCTTGGCCGTTATGTCCCTAATCTTCTCTTGCTCTGTTTTCAGCCATGATTTCTTCACACAAGGTATGTAAGCCTTTTAACTGCTGTTCAGCTGCAACTAATACCCTCTGAGCCCTTCGCTGCTCTCACAACATCCATTCGATTTCGGGATCGTATGGCAATAACTCACCCCTGGTGTGACGCATACACAGAGGAATTTTCTCAAACACCTATGGTGCACCCCTGCAAAGTAGCAAAAACAAAGAAATACCAGGTAACACTGTACTAGAAAATTACAAGAAAGTAAAAATCCAGATCACAAATAAACTTAAGCACCTAATGTCACTTAATCCTAACAACGTTTGGCTTGCCTCCCCGGCAACGGCGCCAAAAACTTGACCCGTATAAATTGTGTCTATAGGTTTTGCAGCAAGTGCACTGGTCAAGTAATAAAATGGAGTATTGCGACTCCGGTTGTCGAACCCACATGGAGGTAGCTAATGCTGTTAAGCAGCAAGCACTAAGCTAACAAGTTAATTTTATGTCTGGACAATTGATTTTTGTTGTGCAAATAGTTTGAACGAAAAGTGATTAAATCAGAATGTTGGCAAGTTGTTGGTATAGAAATTTCAGTGACACCCCATGAGGAGGCTGAGCTACCACCCCAGGAGGAGGCTGAGCTACCACCTCCACTGGCGGAGGGTGGGGCAGGACCTTCGGTGGTTAGAGGTACCCTTTTCATCTCTCATACGCTTGCTTCTGTTCTTTTCGATATGGGTGCATCATGCTCTTTTGTTGCTGAGCTTGTAATTGATGGCTTTGGATTAGTATGTGTTGAGGCAACGAGACCCCTAGCTGTTGAGTCTCCGGTGGGAGGTATGATTGAGGAGCGGCGTGTTTGTTGTAACTGTGTGTTAACCATAGGAGATGTGGAGCTTAGGTTCAATCTGTATATGATGCCATTGAGGATGTTTGATCTAATTTTGGGTATGGATTGGCTTGTGGCTTTCCAGGCCAAGATAGATTGTTATCAGCGACGGGTAACATTTGTGTCACCTGTGGGGGTTTCTTGAACCCTGCAGGGGGAGTGGGATCATGAGGCGAGTCAAGTTGGGCCAGTGTTGGACCAGTAGGGTGCCATTACCCATAGGTTGGCAGCCCTAACCTTTGCTGAGGAGGGAAAAGTGGAAGAGAGGGTGTGCCCAGTGGTTGTTGACTAATTTCAGGATGTTTTTCCTGAGGAGTTAAGGGGTTTACCACCAAAAAGGAGCGTGGAGTTCACTATTGAGTTGGTACTGGGGACGGGTCCAATCTCCTAAGTGGCTTATCGTATGGGACCAGCTTAGTTGAGGGAGCTTCAGAGGCAGATAGAAGAGTTGGTGAACCAGGGATATATCAGGCCGAGTACCTCACCCTGGGGTGCTCCGGTGCTCTTTGCAATGAAGGCAGATGGTACGCTTCATCTTTGCATTGACTATAGGAAGCTGAATTTGGTGACTGTGAAGAACAAGTATCCATTGCCTCAAATAGATGACTTGTTTGACCAGTTGAGTGGGGCCTAGTGGTTTTACAAGATAGATCTGCGATCGGGGTATCACCATGTAATGACCCGTGGGTAAGAAGTTAACCACAAACACCTTGGATGTTGGTGCACAAGTTTGAGGTAAGAGATGAGCCCAAGAGGGGACTTTTGGGAGGTGCATGTGACAAGTGATAACATACATTTATGCCCTAGGAAGATGCTATGCATATACATGCGGTTTTAAGCTGTTTTGGCAGATTTTGGAGCTCACTTTTGGTATAGTAGATGGCCTCAAACAATTGGCATGCAAGAACAAAAGTTGCTTAGAATGAGGTCCTCTATCTACCACAGCAATTTCAGAGCATTTGGAGCTGCATGTGAATTCACCCATTTCACGTGCAAGCATATTTTTGCTTCTCAGACCTCTACATGATGCTAGGAGGCTTGGGGTGAAGTTTGAGTGCATTTGGAGCTACACGCCAATTGGGAAATTGGCGTTCAAATTGGCGTGCAGGCATATTTCTGCATGGTTACCTTGGTTTTGTCATTCTAATCATCTTTTCCCAAAGGACCATGTTGGAATTGTGAATATTTTGGTGTGTATGGATGTGGGAAGGTCATAGCTTGTTCCATCAAAACTACGTCGTTTTGATGCTGGGATTCACTTAATCAAAACTACGTCATTTTGATGTTGTGTTGTCTATATAAGGAGGAGAAGCCCCTCTGTTTTAGGTTTAAGGTTTGTTGCTCCACCAGCCGTCGCTGAGAGAGAGAGGGAGAGAGAGAGAGGGAAGGAGAGCTTCTGGTGGCTGCCGGAGCGTCTTGCGTGGGTGGTCGGAGTCTTGCGTGGAAGCGGGAGCAGGAGAACATACAAGGTAGGGGTTCTATTCTTCCTAAATCCTCCTCTGTTCTAGGGTTCTAGGGTAGATTATGGATTATATCTGTTTATATATATATATGTAATCCATATAGGTGTGATCTCCTATATGGATGTTGGCCTTCAATGGCATTTTGGTGTGATTCTGTTGTTGCATGCTATATGTTCGATGAAATGCCTGTGTGAATATAGTTGTGTGTATATGCTTATTACATGTTTGGTAATATGCCTGTGTGGCTGGACTTGTGATTTGGTGTATCTATGCATGCTGGGTGTTTGTTCTATTGCCTGAATGGCTAGCTTTGTGCACTTGTGAATGGGTGCACACCAAGTGTTTGGTTTTATGCTTAAGTGACCATAGTGTGTGTTGTGTGCATGATTGTGGTATCTGGCCTGAAGAGGCGGTTAAATTACTTTGCCTGGGAGGCAGTTAAACCAGTGGCCTGAAGAGGCGGTTAAACTACTTTGCCTGAGAGGCGGTTAAATCAGTGGCCTGAAGAGGCGGTTAAATTACTTGCTTGAGATGTGGTTTGTTAGCCAGTGTGGCTGGGGCTGGGGTTACGCCCGCTTGTGTGGAATGTTTTATTTTCTTTTTCCTAATCGCCACGTCACTAACACCCGTGCACATGCATGTAGCCGCTAGGAACATGGGAAGGGTTGGGGAGACTTGATCCCTATTGAGCTGTGGTTGCTCACCCCTCCTACTGTGTTTGCTTGTTTTCCAGGGACTTACAGGTGTTAGGTGGATACACCAAGGTGGAAGACCATCTTCATTTTATTGTTCAGTTTAGTAATGTAATTTTATAATTTATGTAACCTCAAGGGGGGAAATGTAATAAGGGATTGAACTGTAGTATGGAACATGGTTGGTTTGTGACCCCTTTGATGTTTGAAATTAAATAAAGATGTGGCTTGTTTGTTTATTGTAATTGTTAGTTTTGCTCGTGTGGCATCCAGTAATCCAACCCCTTTACCCTCCGTGTGGGTGAACGGGGAGTCACGTACCGGTTTCCCCGGGTCGGAAATCCGGGGCGTGATAGTATGGTATCAGAGCCAGGTTTAGTTGGCCTAGGGTAGTGGGCGGACCTGGTTATCCTAAGTCCTTTGGAGGAGCCTGGAGGGACATGCCTGATCAACATGGTCCTCTTTGAGCCTCCAAGGTGTACTTAGGATAGTCCAGTCTTGTGGTAGGATTTGCATGCATTGGCATTAGGGCACTACTTGCATTTGCTGTGAATGTGTGCTAAACTGTGGAAATATGGATAAGATAATATGATTAAGTGTGAAATGTGCAACTCTGATTTGTTTGGCAATGCGTACCGAACTGTAAAATGTGATTGATACAATGTATGTGTGTAATGTCATATGATAGTGGAATTGATCAGTGGGGTAGAGGTAGTGACGCGATAGATTCTAAATTCATTTTGACGTTTGTGCTTCTTACTTCGTGTAGTAAGAATGCCGCCGAGGAGAGGGACACGTGCGTCCGGGGCAGTGGCTGATGAGTCATCTGCCCATGAGGGTCCGGGTGCGGGACAGTCCGTTGGAGGGCATGCGTTGTTGCTGGCACAGCTACGAGAAGGCATCCGCCTGGAGGTACGAGAGCTACGGGAGGGACTCCGGCAGGAGGTTCGGGAGGAGGTGCGCCGTGAGATGGCAGCACAGCAGGTGGTACCACCACCACCACCACCAGTAGGGGAGCTGCCTCGTGAGCGTGAGAGTTCGCTGGGTGGTGTACCGACTCGTGCAGAGGATGACGTGGTGACACGGTTCCGAAAGGAACAACCTCCGCGATTCAAGGGGGAAGGAGATCCCGTGGTAGCTGAGCAGTGGTTGAGGCAGATCGAGCATGTGTTCTCCTTTCTCCTGCCCCAGGAAGAGGATAAGGTGCGACTGGCCATTCGGCAGCTGGAGGGGGATGCTTTGGAGTGGTGGACGAGTGTCGCGGGGAGCCGTGCGGCTCTACTCATGCTTTGGGAGGAGTTTTTACAACTCTTCCATGATGAGTTCTTCCCGGAATCAGTGAGATGGCAGAAGAGGGAAGAATTCGGCAGCTTGAAGCAGGGATCCAGGACGGTACCTGAGTATGAGTGGGAGTTCCGGAGCTTGAGTAGGTTTGCTCCTGAGACTGTGGCAAGGGAGGACCTGAAGGCCCACAAGTTCACTTTGGGCCTTAGGCCAGCCCTTAGGCAGAGGGTGGCAATTCTACGCTTGAGGACCTATGCTAAGGTTGTAGAGACGGCCCGTATAGCCGAGAGAGAGCTGGATAATGGGAGGGAGGCCCATCAGGGTTGCCAGTTGCAGAGTGGGCCTGACTGAGATGCAGGGCCCAAGAGGCTCAAGACGGAGGAGAGGGATAGCAGTTCTTTTCGTAGTCAGGGTCAGACATCTGTGAACCCTGGGAGGTTCACCTTTGGCGGCGAAAGACAGGGTGGTCCATCTGGGGGTCTACCTAGCAGTTGTCACTGCTGTGGAGAGCAGGGTCACTTCAAGGGGGAGTGCCCCAAGAAGGACTGGCGCTGCAACAACTATGGACGAGAGGGCCATTTGTGCCGGGTTTGCAGGAGTGGCAACAGGAGAGCGGGGGGCGTGGCATCCAGCGTGAGGAGTGATGCTAGCTTCCGTGCACCAGCTGAGAGACCAGCTTGTCAGTGGCAGGCCAGCCAGGCAAGATCGAGTCAGACCCGACCTCAGGGGAGGCCAGAGCGACAGCAGGCTGATGCTAGAGGCAGTCAGGGCGGGAGCCGCCCAGTGAGTGAGCCGACCAGTGGCACGGGCCAATGGAGGGTGTTTGCACTAAATGCGACACCCCAGGAGGAGGCTGAGCTACCACCTTCACCGGCAGAGGAGGGAGCAGGACCATCGGTGGTTAGAGGTACTCTTTTGATCTCCCGCATGCTTGCTTCTGTTCTTTTCGATACGGGTGCATCGCGTTCTTTTATTGCTGAGCTTATAGTTGAGGGCTTGGGGTTAACGTGTGTTGAGGCGGAGAGGCCCTTAGTTGTAGAGTCTCCGGTGGGAGGTATGATTGAGGTGCGACATGTTTGCCGCGGTTGTGTGTTAACCATGGGTGATGTGGAACTGAGCTTCGACTTGCATGTGATGCCTTTGCGTACTTTTGACCTGATCTTGGGTATGGATTGGCTTATGGCTTTCCAGGCCAAGATAGATTGTTACCGGCGGCGTGTATCCTTCGTGTCACCCACAGGAACCTCTTGTACCCTGCAAGGGGAGTGAGATCGTGAGGCAAGTCGAGCCGGGCCAGTGTTGGACCAGTGGGGTGCCATTACCCACAGGTTGGCGGCCCTGACCTTTGCTGAGGAGGGGAAGGTGGAAAAGAGGGTGTGGCCCGCTGTTGTGGACCAATTTCAGGATGTTTTTCCTGAAGAGTTGAGGAGGGGAAGACCGAGTACCTCACCTTGGGGTGCTCCGGTGCTCTTTGCTAAGAAGACTGATGGCACGCTTCGTCTCTGCATCGACTACAGGAAGCTGAATTCAGTGACTGTGAAGAACAAGTACCCGTTGCCTCGGATAGATGACCTGTTTGACCAATTGAGTGGGGCCCAGTGGTTTTCCAAAATAGATTTACGGTCGGGGTATCACCAGCTCAGGGTTAGGGAGGAGGACATCCTTAAGACGGCTTTTCGGTGCAGGTATGGGCATTATGAATGGGTAGTGATGCCTTTCGGGCTCACTAATGCGCCAGCGGTGTTCATGCATTTGATGAACCAGGTCTCTCCTCCATACTTGGATTCGTTTGTGGTGGTGTTTATTGATGATATCTTGGTGTATTCCAAGACCGAGAAGGAGCATGTGGAGCACTTGGCAACAATGTTGCAAACCTTGAGGGACCAGCAGCTGTTTGCTAAGTTTAGCAAGTGTGAGTTTTGGCTGCAGGAGGTTCACTTTCTTGGCCATGTGGTGTCAGCTGAGGGAGTTAGGGTGGACCCAGCAAAGATTGAGGCTATGGCATCGTGGGCGAGGCCAACCAACGTTTTTGAGATTCGTAGTTTTCTTGGCTTGGCAAGCTATTACCGTCATTTTGTAAAGGGATTCTCCCGTTTGGCAGCTCCTATGACGGCGTTGACTCGGAAGGGAGTGAAGTTTGAGTGGACGGACAAGTGCCAGCAGGTGTTTGAGGCTCTTAAAACTCGTTTGACCACTGCACCTGTGTTGGGGTTGCCTAGGGAGGATATTCCGTATGAGGTATTTTGCGATGCGTCCAGGGTTGGTTTGGGGTGTGTGCTTATGCAAGAGCACAGTGTGGTAGCTTATGGGTCAAGGCAGCTGAAGCCTCATGAGCAGAATTACCCTACCCATGATCTTGAGTTGGCGGCTGTCATCTTCGCCCTGAAGAGTTGGCAACATTACCTTTTGGGGCAGAAGTTCGTGGTGTTCTCAGATCACAAGAGCCTTCAGTACATCTTTACTTAGAAGGACTTGAATTTGAGGCAGAGGAGATGGGTGGAGTATTTGCAGACCTTTGACTTTACTCTTGCCTATACCCCGGGCAAGGGTAATGTTGTGGCTGACACGTTGAGCAGAAAAGGGAAAGCTGAGGTGGCCGTGAGAGAGTGGAAGCTGATGGAGCAGTTGGCGATGTTGCAGCTGCAGCCTGTTGTTCGTGATGGTGGGACAGTCCTGAGTCCTTTGGTGGTTGTGCCTGAGTTGTACCAGCGCGTCCGGGAGGAACAGTTGGGTGACATTGAGTGTGAGGTTCTCCATGCCCGTATTGAGGCTGGGGAGCTATCTGAGGACTGGACAGAGGGTCCTTAGCATGAGTTGTCTTTTCAGGGGCGGTTGGTAGTGGCTTCTTCCCTCAGGGATGAGGTGATGAGGGAGTTTTACCAGTCTAGAGTTGTTGTGCATCCAGGGGGTACGAAGATATACCATGCGCTTCGAGGACATTTTTGGTGGCCTGAGATGAAACGCGATGTGGCTGCTTTTGTTTCGCGGTGCCTCACGTGTCCGCAGGTGAAGGCTGAGCATCAGCGGCCGGCGGGCATGTTACAGCCCTTGCCCATAGCGGAGTGGAAGTGGGACCACATAGCGATGGATTTTGTGACTGGTCTTCCACCCACCACAGGGAGGAAAGATATGATTTGGGTGATTGTGGATCGACTCACAAAGTAGGCCCATTTCCTGGCTGTTCGCGAGCGGGACTCTATTGGGACCTTGAGTCATCTATACATGAACGAGATTGTGAGACTACATGGAGTACCATCATCGGTTGTCTCTGACCAGGATTCGAGGTTCACTTCCCGTTTCTGGGCAGGTTTGCAGGAGGCTATTTGGACCCAACTTCACTTGAGTACAGCCTTTCACCCTGAGACTGACGGACAGACAGAGAGGACGAATCAGACTTTGGAGGACATGTTACAGGCCTGTGTGTTAGATTTTGGGGGTTCGTGGGCGACTCACCTTCCTTTGGTGGAGTTTGCCTACAACAACAGTTATCAGGCATCCATTGGGATGGCTCCTTTTGAGGCGTTGTATGGGCGGCCGTGTCGATCACCTTTGTGTTGGACCGAGGTGGGGGAGACAGCTCTCTTGGGACCACAGTTGGTTCAAGAGGCTACCGAGAAGGTTAAGTTGATTCGTCAGCGTTTGTTATCAGCTCAAAGTCGGCAGAAATCTTATGCGGATCAGCGGCGGCGACCTTTGGAGTTTTCTGTTGGTGATCATGTGTTTCTTCGTGTTTCTCCACGTCGTGGACATCGACGGTTTGGGCGAGGTTCCAAGCTATCTCCGCGGTTTATTGGTCCTTTTGAGATTCTGGATCGTGTGGGGCTTGTGGCCTACCGGTTAGCGTTACCACCGCGGCTGAGTCGAGTGCACAACGTGTTTCACGTGTCCCAGTTGCGGAAGTATCACCCTGACCCCACTCATGTGATCGATTGGGGGACATTAGACATTGAGGATGACATGTCCGTTGTTGAGGCCCCTATCCGTATCCTAGATCGGCGAGAGAATCTTTTGCGTGGTCGTGCTATTCCTTTGGTTCGCGTGCTATGGCAGCACCGTGGCATTAAGGAGGAGACATGGGAACGTGAGTCCGTGATGCGTGAGCAGCACCCAGAATTATTCGAGGACGAACAATCTTAAGCGTGGGAGGTGGTGTTGGTGTGGTGTTGGCCAAGGGATAGTGATGTGTTTTCTTGTATTAGTTGTGTATGATTTGGTGTATTTGTTTTGTCTTTTAGACATGTGTTCATATTTGTGATGTTTTTTGAGATGTGTATTTGTGACATGCGGATATGTGTTGTTATGGATTATGGTGGTACCTTGTTATGTGCTGTTATGTGCTGTGCACGGTGTATGACCCATTTGGGTGTTGTGGTCGCCGTGTGGCAAATGGGTAGCTTGTCTTTGTTTTCCTCGTATGTCATTTCTTTTCGAGGACGAAAAGTCTTAAGGGGGAGAGGATGTAATGACCCGTGTGTAAGAAGTTAACCACAAACACCTTTGATGTTGGTGCACAAGTTTGAGGTAAGAGATGAGCCCAAGAGGGGACTTTTGGGAGGTGCATGTGACAAGTGATAACGTACATTTATGCCCTAGGAAGATGCTATGCATATACATGCGGTTTTAAGCTGTTTTGGCAGATTTTGGAGCTCACTTTTGGTATAGTAGATGGCCTCAAACAATTGGCGTGCAAGAACAAAAGTTGCTTAGAATGAGGTTCTGTATCTACCACAGAAATTTCAGAGCATTTGGAGCTGCACGTGAATTCACCCATTTCACGTGCAAGCATATTTTTGCTTCTCAGACCTCTACAAGATGCTAGGAGGCTTGGGGTGAAGTTTGAGTGCATTTGGAGCTGCACGCCAATTAGGGAATTGGCGTTCAAATTGGCGTGCAGGCATGTTTTTGCATGGTTACCTTGGTTTTGCCATTCTAATCATCTTTTCCCAAAGGACCATGTTGGAATTGTGAATATTTTGGTGTGTATGGATGTGGGAAGGTCATAGCTTGTTCCATCAAAACTACGTCGTTTTGATGTTGTGTTGTCTATATAAGGAGGAGAAGCCCCTCTGTTTTAGGTTTAGGGTTTGTTGCTCCACCAGCCGTCGCAGAGAGAGAGAGAGAGAGAGAGAGAGAGAGAGAGATAGAGAGTAGGAGAGCTTCTGGTGGCTGCTGGAGCGTCTTGCGTGGGTAGTCGGAGTCTTGCGTGGAAGCGGGAGCAGGAGAACATACAAGGTAGGGGTTCTATTCTTCCTAAATCCTCCTCTGTTCTAGGGTTCTAGGGTAGATTATGGATTATATCTGTTTTTATATATATGTAATCCATATAGGTGTGATCTCCTATATGGATGTTGGCCTTCAATGACATTTTGGTGTGATTCTGTTGTTGCATGCTATATGTTCGATGAAATGCCTGTGTGAATATAGTTGTGTGGATATGCTTATTACATGTTTGGTAATATGCCTGTGTGGCTGGACTTGTGATTTGGTGTATGTATGCATGCTGGGTGTTTGTTCTATTGCCTGAATGGCTGGTTTGTGCACTTGTGAATGGGTGCACACCAAGTGTTTGGTTTTATGCTTAAGTGACCATAGTGTGTGTTGTGTGCATGACTGTGGTATCTGGCCTGAAGAGGCGGTTAAATTACTTTGCATGGGAGGCGGTTAAACCAGTGGCCTGAAGAGGCGGTTAAACTACTTTGCTTGAGAGGCGGTTAAATCAGTGGCCTGAAGAAGCAGTTAAATTACTTGCTTGAGATGTGGTTTGTTAGCCAGTGTGGCTGGGGCTGGGGTTACGCCCGCTTGTGTGGAATGTTTTATTTTCTTTTTCCTAATACTGCCACGTCACTACACCTGTGCACATGCATGTAGCCGCTAGGAACATGGGAAGGGTTGGGGAGACTTGATCCCTACTGAGCTGTCGTTGCTCACCCCTCCTACTGTGTTTGCTTGTTTTCCAGGGACTTACAGGCATTAGGTGGATGCACCAAGGTGGAAGACCATCTTCATTTTATTGTTAAGTTCAGTAATGTAATTTTATAATTTATGTAACCCCAAGGGGGGGAAATGTAATAAGGGATTGAACTGTAGTATGGAACATGGTTGGTTTGTAACCCCTTTGATGTTTGAAATTAAATAAAGATGTGGCTTGTTTGTTTATTGTAATTGTTAGTTTTGCTCGTGTGGCATCCAGTAATCCAACCCCTTTACCCTCCGTGTGGGTGAACGGGGAGTCACGTACCGGTTTCCCCGGGTCGGAAATCCGGGGCGTGATACACCAGTTAAGGGTTTGGGAGAAGGACATCCTTAAGACTACTTTTCGGTGTAGGTATGGGCATTATGAGTGGGTAGTGATGCCTTTTGGGCTCACTAACGCACCAGCAGTATTCATGCATCTTATGAACCAAGTTTTTGCTCTGTACTTGGATTCTTTTATAGTTGTGTTCATTGACGATATTTTGGTGTATTCCAAGACGGAGAGGGAGCATGTGGAGCATTTGGCAACAGTGTTGCAAACCTTGAGGGACCAGTAGTTGTTTGCTAAGTTTAGCAAATGTGAGTTTTGGATGCGGGAGGTTCATTTTCTTGGCCATGTAGTGTCAGCTGAGGGGAATAGAGTAGACCCAGCTAAGATTGAGGCTATATCAACATGGGAGAGGCCAACCAATGTTTTCGAGATTCGTAGTTTTCTTGGCTTGGCGGGGTATTATTGTCGTTTTGTAAAGGGGTTCTCCCGTTTGGCAGCTCCTATGATGACGTTGATCAGGAAGGGAGTGAAGTTTGAGCGGACTGACAAGTGTCAGCAAGCATTTGAGGCTCTCAAAACCCGTTTGACAACTGCACCAGTGTTAAGATTACCAAGGGAGGACGTCTCATATGAGGTGTATTGTGATGCATCCGACCCGTATAAATTGTGTCTATAAGTTTTGTAGCAAGTGCACTAGTCAAGTAATAAAATGGAGTATTGCGACTCCGGTTGTCAAACCCACAGGGAGGTAGCTAATGTTGTTAAGCAGCAAGCACTAAGCTAACAAGTTAATTTTATGTTTGGACAATTCATTTTTGTTGTGCAAATAGTTTGAACGAAAAGTGATTGAATTAGAATGTTGGCAAGTTGTTGGTATAGAAATTTCAGTGATTAAGAATCTAGGGTCACAATGTTTACCACGCAATCGATTGGTCTGGTTATGGCTCTTGTTTTTGATTTATGTTCTAGTTCATGTTCATGTTGATTATCTCCTACCTATCTTACATTTGGTCCATGCTAAGATAGATTTAAGGCTTTTATCCCATTTGGTCCATGTGAATAAAAGTGATCAAGGTAGATAAACAATCTAATAGTTGCAGACTTGGTCCATCATACAATATTAAATCTAATTCACTAGTGTTCTACCCTAGACAAGGGCTAAGATTACCTAATTATGCATAAACTAGGCATTTCCATTCAAGCAAGTGAATTAAACAAGAACTTAATTCTATTTTATTGAACAACCATAACCAAACTGAATACAATTTATTGGGGGCTACATTGCTCCCCTAGACTAATAAAACTACTCCATAATCATGACAAAAGCAATAATAATTACAAGAAAGAACATGATTACAGTACCAGGACAATAAAGGAAGACCCCAAGATGAACCAGGACTCCAGCCTCCAAAGACTCCAAGTCTCAGTCGCCCAAAATCACTCCTTGCCAAGGACAATCCAATCTTTTAGCAATGGCTATAGCTCTTTTCAGAACTCAGATCAGATTCTCCCACTCAAGATGATTTACAATGCCTCCAAAGACCCCTATTTATTGGATTTAGTGGGCCAAATTAGGGTTACAAAAGGTGTGCCCTAATTATAAATGTGGTTGCAGCCAAAACGACGTCGTTTTGGTTAGTGACATTATTCGACGTTCTAGGCGCAATAAAACTCAAACTACTCCAAATTTCGCCCCAGTTGTTTAGAGGAAAATGATTAAAATAACAAAACACATCATTTGGAGCTAAAAAATGCCTGCACGCGAGAATGAACGTGAGAAGACCCTTTTCACGTGCAGCTCCAATTCGACTCAAATTTGCTCCAAAGCTTCCTATTGAGTTGTAGAAGGCATCCATGCAATAAAATCCTTGCACGTGAGAATGCACGTGAGAAAGCCTTTTCACGTGCACCTTGATTTTGCCTTCATTTTGCTTCCATCTTCTTTTTATAGCTTCCTCTTGAGTGTATGGAGTGATCTAGCGAAGGTGTGTGGGAAAAAGTTGCTCCAAAACCTGCCAAAAACACTCAAAAAGTACAACTATACACCAAACAGGGTCTTCTTAGGGATTAGAGCAAATATGTGTAAAATATCATGCAACTAGGTACAAAACATACTCTAAAACACCCTAAATAAGGCCTAGGATAACGGCATAAATGCACGTTATCAGCATCCAGGATTGGTTTGGGGTTTGTGCTTATGCAGGAGCATAGTGTAGTCACTTATGGGTCGAGGCAGTTGAAACCTCATGAGTAGAATTACCCTACTCACGATCTTGAGTTGGCGGCTGTCATCTTTGCCTTGAAGAATTGGCAGCATTATCTCTTGGGGGAAAAGTTTGTGGTGTTCTCAGACCACAAGAGCCTTCAGTACATCTTTACTCAGAAGGACTTGAATCTAAGGTGGAGGAGATGGGTGGAGTCTTTGCAGACCTTCGACTTTACTCTTGCCTATACCCAGGCAAGGGCAATGTCATGGCTGATGCGTTGAACAGGAAAGGGAAAGCTGAAGTGGCAGTGAGAGAGTGGAAGCTGATGGAGCAATTGATGATGTTGCTATTACAGCCTATTGCTCATGATAGTAGGTCAGTGCTGAGTCCTATTGTTGTTGTGCCTGAGTTGTACCAGCGAGTCTAGGAGGGACAGTTGGGTGATATTGAGTGTGAGGTTCTCCGTGCCTATATTGAGGCTAGTGAGCTATCTGAGGACTGGATAGAGGGTCCTAAGCATGAGTTGTCTTTTTCAGGGGCGGTTAGTAGTGACTTCTTCTCTCAGAGATGAGGTGATGTGGGAGTTTCATTAGTTTAGAGTTGTTGTACATCCAGGGGGTACGAAGATGTACCATGCACTTCGGAGGCATTTTTCGTGGCCTGGGATGAAACGTGATGTAGCTGCTTTTGTTTCGAGGTGCCTCACGTGTCAGCAGGTGAAGGCTGAGCACCAACAGCCAGCAGGTATGTTGCAACCGTTTCCAATAGCCGAGTGGAAGTGGGCCACATAGTGATGGACTTTGTGACTGGTCTTCCACCCACCACTGGGAGGAAAGACATGCTGTGGGTGATTATGGATCAGCTAACCAAGTCGGCCCATTTTCTTGCCGTTCGAGAGCGGGATTCCATTGGGACCTTGAGTCAGCTTTATGTGAACGAAATTATGAGACTGCATGGAGTACCATCGCCGATTGTGTCTGACAGAGATTCGCGGTTTACTTCCCGTTTTTAGGCAGGCTTACAGGAGGCTATGCGGACAAAGCTTAACTTGAGCACAGCCTTTCACTCTGAGACTGACGGTCAGACTGAGAGGACGAATCAGATATTAGAGGACATGTTGAGGGCCTGTGTGTTAGATTTTGGGGGTTCGTGGGCAACTCACCTTCCTTTGGTGGAGTTTGCCTACAACAACAGTTATCAGGCATCCATTAGGATGGCTCCTGTTGAGGAATTGTATGGAAGACCATGCCGATCACCTTTGTATTGCACTGAGGTAGGAGAGGCAGCTCTCTTGGGACCACAGTTGGTTCAAGAGGCTACTGAGAAGGTCAAGTTGAGTCTTCAGCGCTTGTTGTCCGCGCAGAGTCGACAAAAATCTTATGCAGATCAGAGTCGGCGACCTTTGGAGTTTTCTGTGGGAGATCATGTGTTTCTCCGTGTTTCTCCACATCGTGGACATCGGCGATTTGGGAGAGGTTCCAAGCTATCTCCACAGTTTATTGGTCCTTTTGAGGTTATGGATTGTGTGGGGCAAGTGGCCTACCGGTTAGCGTTGCCACCACGATTGAGTCGGGTGCACAATGTGTTCCATGTGTCCCAGTTGAGGAAGTATCATCCTGACCCCACTCATATTATTGATTGGGGGATATTGGATATTGAGTATGATATGTCCGTTGTTGAGGCCTCTATCCGTATACTAGATCGACGGGAGAAGCTTTTGCGTGGTCGTGCTATTCCTTTGGTTCGCATGCTGTGGTAGCACCGTGGCATTGAGGAGGAGACATGGGAACGTGAGTCCATGATGCGTGAGCAACACCCAAAGTTGTTTGAGGACAAACACTCTTAAGAGTGGGAGGTGGTTGTTGGCCAAGGGATAGTGATGTGCTTTCCAGTATTAGTTGTTCATAATCTGGCGTATTTGTATTGTCCTTTAGATATGTATTTATATTTGAGATGTGTTTTGAGATGTGTATTTGTGCCATGCGGGTATGTGTTATATGCATTGTGATGCATGTGGTTATGAATTGTGGTGGTGGTTTGTTGAGTTTGCGGTCGTATGTCTTGTTATATGCTGTGTACGGTGTATGACCCATTTGGGGTGTTGTGGCTTGCCGTTCTTCAAATGGGTAGCATGTGTTGGTTATTCCATGCATGTTGTTTCTTTTCGAGGACGAAAAGTCTTAAGGGGGAGAGGATGTAATGACCCGTGTTTTGGGATGTGGAGTTATCAAAACGTTGGCTTGGGATGCGGTCGTATGTCTTGTTATATGCTTTTGGGGTAGCAATTGTTGGGTTTTAGGGAGTTTTATTCCCACACACATTGGCTTGAACACTTTGTATGATCATGGGCAAGCTTGAGGTAAGAGATGAGCCCAAGAGGGAACCTTTAGGCGGTGCACGTGACAATGGCTTGTCACGGGCAGTGGTGTTTTTGCATGGGAGCCTTCCAAAAATTGTTCTAACTCTTGTGGCAAAATCTTAGGGCATTTGGAGCTTGCACGTGACAATGGCCTTTGTCACGTGCAGCCATGTTTTTGCACGGTTTTCTTCGTTTTGTTATGCTGATCATTTTTTTCTTAAGAACCATCACTACAAGAAATCAGGCCTACGGTAACATCAAACAATAACTGTATTGAAAAAGTGTTACCGTGATATGAATTTTTTTAAGAAAATGCGGTTGCAATAGTAGGCGGGATAATTTAGTGAATCCCCGCTCGCACCCGCTTGTATCTCTCATTCACATAAAAAAACCTTTGTGTGTTATTCACTCTCTCTCTCTCTTTCTCTCTCGTTAGACCCACCCTATCCTTTATCCTCTCCTTCCTCACCTCGTCGGACATCAGTAGCTTTGCAGCGATGCCGACCTCTAATATGCCATATGCGACTGACATTGGGGCTCCAATACTCAGATTTGCAACTATGGTGCCAAAAAAAATCCCCTACTGGCTCCTCTACCGAAACCTAGCCGAGTTAGAGAATCTCATCAGTCTCTGGTGCCAGAGTAAACGAGGATGTTTAGGCTATTAGGGATCTGAAGTTACAGAGATAGGGAGAGCAACAAATGTTGTCATCTACTGTAGAGGTGTTGAGGAGCAATTGCTGGAAGCCAGTAATCAGCTCAATCTACCCTCTTTCGTTTTGATGAACTTCTCCTTGTTGTTAATGTAAGCCCTAACTATATTGTTTTGTTTTTTGGTTTTGTTTTGCATTTTCCCATGATTCGTTGATCTTTGTGATATGTTGCTCCGAACGTTTATTTTATGTTTGATTTGTTGACTGAATTTTTAAGATGGAATTTTTTATTTGTTGATTGATTTTCTGTTTGTTGTTTGGTTGAGCTTTTGTTTTTTTTCCTTCTAATAACCATAGGAGATTTTCCAGCTGATTATGTCATCATTTGAAGAATATCTAACATGTCTAGCAGATTATATAATAAGAGGACTTTGATGCTTGAGACTGTTGTGAAAATTAAATCTTGTGTGATTATGTTGGATCTTGAATGTGATACCCTCATTATTGATTGTAAGATAATTGACTTGCACAATTTTTTTGTTAATATTTCTATATTCTTGTGTGAAATAGATATAGATAGATAGATATTGGTAGTTTCTTTCTAAATGGTGAAGATTTATTGTGGGTGAGGTTAAAAAACTTGTTTCATAAGCGGTCTTAAAAATCTTCCTTCGTTTGGTTTTTGTGTCCACGTTATGATTACTAAACAATTTAAATTTATAATTCCGATCAAACTTGCATTGCTGGGCAGTGGTGATAAGCAGGCAAGTGAAAACGTGTATACTGTTATTGGTGACATATTCGGGAAGTGTAATTCTGCAAGTAATATAGGGAATGCTGTGCTTTATGAGGGCATATGTTGTGCTTCCTCTGTATACCCTAACCCAAAGATATTAGAAACTGCAGCAAAACTTATCTCTAAATCTTTGAAGGTTTGTCTATGCTACAGTTATAGCATTGTTTTATGACCTTCATGTCTTTAGATAACCTAGCATTTTTGTGCTTAGATGCTATAACATGTTTTTCCTCATGATAATACCTTATTTATTTTTATGTGAGGCATAGAGTGACAATCATAATCTAAAATACATGGAAATTGAAGCCCTTAGACGATTGATAAAGATAAGTTCAGGAATTTTGCCGAGCAAGTAACAACTTGTTGTGATTGATTGCTTAGAGGTTGGTGGCATTTTGTTTTTCCTTAAAAGCACTTGAATGAGTTTACTTTGAAGTTCATGCATCATTTTGGTCCTCATTTTAGAGGATAAATGAGGACAAAACCCAACCAACTAAACTTAAGGAAATAGGCTGGATGCTTGATACTTTGTTAGACTAATTACACTTAAATGCTTTGAATATGTAAATGTTCACTCAACTTTCAAAGACGATATTAGTCTATTATCTATCACACTTTCTCCACTCCCTAATCATACCTATCACAAAGCATGGTTTCCTATTCATGTCTGGTGATGTATGCTATTCCACCATGAAATGTATTATTTTAATACAATTTTGAACATCATTTGATGGGATTAAATTGATTGGTGTTTCTTTGTTCATGGTCTACTATTTTTACACTTGATTCCCATTCAAAAGGAGTAAATTGTGTTGATTATTTCACAAGTGGTGACAAACCATATCTGATCACTAGTTCTAATGATCACGCTGCTGAGGTTTATCATCTTTTTTATTTCTCTTTGGCTACATTGATCTTGAAAATGACGATTTTAATTTTTTTTCAATATTTTGCTAATTCCTTCTTATAGAGATGGATAAAAATTTAGCTCTTTTTCCCTTTCTTCTAAAGATGCAAGCATCTTTAGTAGTTTTTTCAATGGCAAGTGAACACACTAAGTTTTTTTTTCTATACGCTTTTTTGCTAAAGAGTTTAATTTGCTGGCTATATTGTAGGTTCGAGCAAAACATAAGGAAGTTTGTCTCCATAAAGACAGTCCTCCGGGAGAAACAATTCTTGAATGCTACAATTGTGGTAACCGAAATGTATTCCTTCTTGGATTTATTTATGCCAAGACAGAGAGTGTTGTTGTTCTCCTTTGTAGGGAGCCTTGCTTGAGTGTCAATGCGTTGAAGGACATGAACTGGGACCTGAGTCAGTGGTGTCCGCTTATTGATGATAGATGTTTTCTGCAATGGCTGGTTAAGGTTAGCATATGCAGGTATATTATGTTTTTGTAAAGTGATATGTTTTTTTCCTGAATTTGCTAATTAGTTTCTCTTTGCAGGTCCCGTCTAAACAGGAGCAGTTGCAGGCCCCCAGATTAGTGCACAACAAATAAATAAAGTAGAAGAACTTTGGAAGTCAAATCCTGATGCATCACTAGAAGATCTGGAGAAGCCTGGTGTGGACGATGAACCTCAGCAAGTGGTCTTGAAGTATGAAGATGCATACCAGGTGCTGGGTTATATGGAGCGATGTTTGAATATTACCATAATTAGGTGTTGCAGCTCTAGTTTTTGGTTGAATATAACTAGTGATGAAGTTGTACTTTTAATCATGTCTGATATGAAATAACTCATTGATGTTCCTATTGCAGTATCAAAATGTATTTGCATTACTCATCAAGCTTGAAGCTGACTATGATAAAGTAAACATCATAGCTTCCTTATCTGTTTTGCCTGTAAATGCATTTTCAACTTTGTTTTATCTGGAACCTTTTGTTGTCTAGTTTTTTTTTCGGGTTTTACTTGTCCTTCTTCTAATTTATTCATTGATGTTTTGATATATCCATTTTCAAGCAAAAGATCATCAAGACAATCATTTTTGTGTTTTTTAATTTTATTTTATTCACATCATTACTTTATTACGTTAGATGATGAAAGAATCTCAAAGCAAAGACAATGTTACAATTCGGTGGGATATTGGTCTCAACAAGAAAGGCATGCAACCACCTATAGGTAAGTTTAAATGTCAATTCATGCCACTAAGCACTTTTCCTTGCACTTTTTTACTGGTTTGGAAGAAGATCAGCATACTAATTTTCTCTATTATGTCTGATATTCCAATGATTTAAAATATTTAGTCAAAATGTTTGACAAGTTTGAGAACACTTTAAATTATGGTCTTGAAAGAGTTTGGGCCATTGGATACATGAAAAGTTCTTGTCGGTATGTGTCTTGAGATTGTAGATATGAAAAGGCATGGATTTTGCCAATCTAGTTGCATTGCTTCTTTAAAGTTTATAAATGACTTCTAGTTATTACTTCAATTATTTGCCCTCTGGAATCAGGATTGTTATTGGTTATGATGAAGGAACTATCATGGTTAAAATTGGTAGAGAAGAACCTATAGCTAGCATGGACGGTAGTGGGAAGATCATTTGGGCTAAGCATAATGAAATTCAGACTGTGAACATCAAAAGTGTGGGAGCTGATTTCGAGGTCAGGACTTAAATGCTCTGATGGTGCACTGGGCTAGACCTTAAGAGATAGATGTTATAACATATTTTGGACATGTTGTGTCACGCCCCGGATTTCCAACCCGAGGAGACCGGAACGTGACCTTCCCTTTACCCGAGTTTGGATAAAGGGGATAGAATACAACATGCTCACACAGGATACCATACACTTCACATTTCATATTTAGAGAAACAAAAATCATATTTTTATTAAGTCTAAACATACAAAAGTGTCCAAACATGCTTTTATTACATAAAACTCCTTATTACAATATCTCCCCACTGGGTTACATCAATTTCCATAAAATAACATAATCGAAAAGAAACGATAAAGCAAATACAGTCTTCCACCTCGGGATTCCACCTAACGCCTGTAAGTTCCTAAAAGAAAACACATCACAATAGGAGGGGTGAGCAACCACAGGTCAGTAGGGATCATGTCTCCCCAACCCATCCCATGCTCCTAGCATCTACATGCCGTGTGTACAAGTGTAGTGTCGTGATACAATTATTTCAACAAATATAATAGTAAGCCATCAGCAAGAACAAATATTTCAAACAGCCACACAAGCTAGCACATGAACAGTCCCGGGCTTCCACAGCCACCGGGTTCCAAGAACAGTCCCGGGCTTTCACAGCCACCGGGTTTCACAAAACAGTCCCGGGCTTCCACAGCCACCGGGTTTCACAAAACAATCCCGGGCTTCCACAGCCACCGGGTTTCACAAAACAATCCCAGGCTTCCACAGCCACCGGGTTTCACAAAATAGTCCCGGGCTTCCACAGCCATCGGGTTTAACAAAACAGTACACATAGCCTCTCAGGCATAAAACCAAACACTTAGTAGGCACACATTCACAAATGTACAAACCCAGCCACTCAGGCATAAAAACAAACACTTGGCATGCACACCTTTACCAACTCACAATTCTAGCCTTACTGGCATATTATCAAACACATACCTGGGCATATTCACACGACATATTCACACAAGCATTTTATTGAACACTTAACATGCACTGCCCACCCAACATCAGAATCACACCAAAATGCCATTGAAGGCCAACATTCATATAGGAGATCACACCTATATGAATTTACATATAAATATTATAGCATTAACAATATAAACTTTACAAAACATCCACACAGGGCCTAACCCCGGAACAGACCAGGAAAGGCAAAACCCCTACCTTAAAGAAGGTCCTCCTTGCTCCCGCGCTAGACGCTGTCCTCCCCACGCAAGACGCGCTCCAAAGAACCAAGCAGCTCTCCTTCCTTCCTTTTCTCTAGCTCTCTCTCTCTCTCTCTACAACGGCTGCAGCAGCTGAAGAGAACCCTAAACCTAACACAAGGAGCCTTCACCTCTTTATATAGGCAACTCAAACCCCAAAACGACGTAGTTTTGATTAAATGAATCCCAGCATCAAAATGACGTAGTTTTGATGACAGACTACAACCTTTTTGCAACCACACAGGACAAAGCACTCATAATTTCACCATGGTCCTTTAGCAAAAGAGGATCAGAACAACAAAACAAAGGGTAATAGAGGCTGCACGTGAGAAAGACCTTTGTCACGGGCACCTCCAAATGCTCTAGAATTTCACCACAAGCCTTGGAACAACATCAGGAAGGCTCCCATGCAAAAGTCTCACTACATTCTCACGTGCATTCTTACGTGCACTCCCAATTGGGCTCAAACTTTGCCTCTTGCTTGTTCATCAACATACAAGATGATTTAGCCAAAGTGTGTGGAAAAAAAATCCCTAAAATCCAACAATTTCCACCTAAAAAGGCAAAACTGACTAACTCCTCACATCCCAAAATACGGGTCATTACATCCTCTCCCCCTTAAGACTTTTCGTCCTCGAAAAGAAACAACATGCAAGGAAAACCACACAGCAAGCCACAACACCCAAATGGGTTATACACCGCACATTGTACACAATAGCACATAACATAGTGCCACCACAGTCCATAACTACATGCATCACCATCCATGGAAACACCTCTACATGTCACAAATACCCATCACAAGCACATTTCATTAACACATTCTATATAAATAAAAGTCAAAAGTTGAAAGGAAATACAAATACACCAGCCAACCGCCACCCCTCCACCCTTAAGAGTGTTCCTCCTCGAACAACTCTGGGTGTTGCTCACGCATCATGGATTCACGTTCCCATATCTCCTCCATAGGACGTGTCATCCTCGAAAAGACAATACACTTTCCATAATACGCATGCTGATGCACATCGCCCACAACCGTTCACATACCTACGACTGAAGATATCACACAATAACACACATGAAGGCATGTACCCACAAACCCAATACAACACAACATGATAGGGGAACACATATTCTAATCGCACAAACAACCCTTGTTCTCCTCACCTAACACATGTCACAAGTATTCACATGTCACGACGGTGTAAGACATATACGCTCATCCCCAACACGTTTAACAAATCACAAAACACTACTACACGTTTAATGTTTCACTGCCCATTCGCCAACACCATACAAACTCATCCGCAAGGAGTTTCCTCACACCCTTCCCCCCTTTGGACTTTTCGTCCCCGAAAAGAGAAACCAAGTAGCAAACATCACGAGAAAATCAAAGCAACACATAACACCCATGAGCAAATCACGAACTAGAGCTTGGCCAATTAGCGCACTGACAACAACTCTTGTGAGCAAGTCTGACAACATTGAGGTCGAGAAACCTCCCACGGATTCGTTAAGACCCCGACAACCGAACATGGCCAACACCATAAGCCTATGCGTGAAGCATCCATTCACTAGAATTCATATGATTGAACGAGAAGTCACTGCATCGACATAGCAGGGTACTCAGCATTAGACGCCTACTCGTGTCACAATAGGACCAACACTCCACAATGTAAAATACCCAATGATGACACCATTGAGATTGGATGTCAACGGACACTAACAATTTATAATGCAACCACACTCCATATGTAGACCTTACCCTGACAGCAAACACAATGAGGTCACAAGGAAACACAAACAAACAAGAGAAAAGCATTATGCAAACCACAATCACATTTCCACACATGGAGATCACCACAAAGAACACCATCATCATCGCTTAAAACCGCCTCACTCTATAGTGATACATGCAACAACAGAACCCAACCAATGCCAAAGGGAACTCAAGATGACTTACAATCTAGGACACAACTACATCAGGATGAAGTTTTCCCTCCAACAATTCGGTCACAGTCAACAAGACGCCCAATGGAGTCCAAGGAGTAACTCAAGATAACAAATTCAGTATCATACACAACCACAGCAAGACCAAAATCCACCATCCAGCTATCACCTGTCGCCAACCTTGAGGATCGACTAAAAGAAGTCCATGAACTAGAACACCACACAAATAACGCCTCTCGGACACCTCGTACTAGCATCCTTGATCTTGGTCAAATAAGTATCCACCAAGGTCCCACAGCCTGCATACTAACTGAGGTGTACATTACAGCCCAAGAGATAACGCCTTACCGAGTCGGCAAACACCATATGCAATGAAATGTGACTTATCTGTTGACGTCGGTTATGTATAAAGAAGTAATGACCCATATTTTGGGATATGAGGAGTTAGTCAGTTTTGCCTTTTTAGGTGGAAATTGTTGGGTTTTAGGGAGTTTTATTTCCACACACTTTGGCTAAATCATCTTGTATGTTGATGAACAAGCAAGAGGCAAAGTTTGAGCCCAATTGGGAGTACACATGAGAATGCACGTGAGAAGGGCTTTTCATGTGCAGTGAGATTTTTGCATGGGAGCCTTCCTGATGTTGTTCCAAGGCTTGTAGTGAAATTCTAGAGCATTTGGAGGTGCCCGTGAGAAAGGTCTTTCTCACGTGCAGCCTCTATTACCCTTGTTTTGTTGTTCTGATCCTCTTTTGCTAAAGGACCATGGTGAAATTATGAGTGCTTTGTCCTATGTGGTTGCAAAAAGGTTGTAGTCTGTCATTAAAACTACGTCCTTTTGATGCTGGGATTCATTTAATCAAAACTACGTCGTTTTGGGGTTTGAGTTGCCTATATAAAGAGGTGAAGGCTCCTTGTGTTAGGTTTAGGGTTCTCTTTAGCTGCTGCAGCCATCGGAGAGAGAGAGAGAGCTAGAGAGAGGGAAGGAAGGAGAGCTGCTAGTTGCTGCCGGAGCATCTTGCATGGGGAGGACGACGTCTAGCGTGGGAGCAAGGAGGATCTTCTTTAAGATAAGGGTTCTGTCTTTCCTGGTCTGCTCCGGGGTTAGGCCCTGTGTGGATGTTTTGTAAAGTTTCTATTGTTAATGCTATAATATTTATATGTAAATTCATATAGGTGTGATCTCCTATATGAATGTTGGCCTTCAATGGCATTTTGGTGTGATTATGATATTGGGTGGGCAGTGCATGTTAAGTGTTCGATAAAATGCCTGTGTGAATATATCTGTGTGAATATGCCCAGTATGTGTTTGATAATATGCCAGTAAGGCTAGAATTGTGAGTTGGTAAAGGTGTGCATGCCAAGTGTTTGTTTTTATGCCTGAGTGGCTGGGTTTGTACATTTGTGAATGTGTGCCTACTAAGTGTTTGGTTTTATGCCTGAGAGGCTGTGTATTGTTTTGTGAAACCCGGTGGCTGTGGAAGCCTGGGACTGCTCTTGGAAACCCGGTGGCTTTGGAAGCTCGGGACTGTTCATGTGCTAGCCTGTGTGGCTGTTTGAAATATTTCTTCTTGCTGATGGCTTACTATTATTTTTGTTGAAATAATTGTATCACGACACTACACTTGTACACACGGCATGTAAATGCTAGGAGCATGGTATGGGTTGGGGAGACATGATCCTTACTGACCTGTGGTTGCTCACCCCTCCTATTGTGATGTGTTTTCTTTCAGGAACTTACAGGCGTTAGGTGGAATCCCGAGGTGGAAGACTGTATTTGCTTTATCGTTTCTTTTCGATTATGTTATTTTATGGAAATTGATGTAACCCCAGTGGGGAGATATTGTAATAAGGAGTTTTATGTAATAAAAGCATGTTTGGACACTTTTGTATGTTTGGACTTAATAAAAATAAGATTTTTGTCTCTCCAAATATAAAATGTGAAGTGTATGGTATCCTGTGTAAGCATGCTGTATTCTATCCCCTTTATCCAAACTCGGGTAAAGGGAAGGTCACGTTCCGGTCTCCTTGGGTTGGAAATCCGGGGCGTGACATATTGGTTATTTTGGATTGTAATACTTTAGAATATTATGACAGATGTTAATAATAATTTGGATAGTTTGGTTTTTTTGAATATTGGTTGTTTTTATAATACATAAGTATTTGGGAAATTGTAATCAATAATTGTAAGCATTTGAGAAGGCTTGCCATATTTTGGTGTTCTTAATTGTAAGCCTTTTTGGTGTGTTAGGTATGCTTAGCTTATGGTATGTCAGTCACTTTCTGTAACACAAAAAAAATCATATTGTATAATCTTCGACAACATATAATCGTAACACAATAAAAAGTGTTATGTAAAGAGTGCTATGGTAAGCTTAAAAAAAAAACTTACGAAAATGTTTCATAAGACACTAACATGTGTTATTGTATGATCTATTGTAACATAAAATTGTAACACATCAAAAAGTGTTACCGAAAGGTGGGGGACTTTTCATAAGCCAAGCAGACCTAGCACCCCAAAAAGTGTTACAGTATCTTATGGTAACACATTTTATGTCTTACTAAAGGCTTGATTTCTTGTAGTGCATGTTCAAATTGTGGGTATTTTGTCCTGTGTGGATGCGGGAAGGTTGTGGCATGTTCCCTTTATCAAAACTACGTCGTTTTGATAGTGGGATTTCATTTATCAAAACTACGTCGTTTTGACGTTGGGTTTCACTTATCAAAACTACGTCATTTTGATAAGTGAGGTGTCTATATAAGGAGGTGGAGGTCTCTTTGTTTTAGGTTTAGGGTTTCTTTCCGCCAGCCGTCGCAGAGAGAGAGAGAGAGAGAGAGAGAGAGAGAGAGTTCCTGATCGTTGCTGCTGTGGTGATTCGCGTGTGTGGACGACGTCTAGCGTGGGAGCAAGAGCAAGGAGGAACCTTTTGAGGTAGGGGTTCTGTTCTTCCTTGAATTTATCCTAGGGTTTTGGTCTTATGGTAGGCGATTTATGGCTTTTTGAATATAAATATATATTTAAATCCATATAGGTGTGATCTCGTATATGATGTTGGCCTTCAATGGCATGTTTCGTTTGATTCTGACTTTGAGTCCGGGGTATGGGAACTCTCGGGGTTCGTTGCGGGGCAGTGGGCCTTAGAGGCCATTGGGATGTCTGTGGTTCGTTAGGCTTCGTTCCGTTGTAGGATCACGTGAGAAACCTTGGGGTTTCTGTGGGGGAAATATACTTGATATAATGATTGTTGATCTAGATGCATGCTATGTGTTTGATTTTATGCCTGTGTGGCTGAGATGCATGCTATGTGTTTGATTATATGCCTGTGTGTCTGAGATGTATGCTATACGTTTGATTGTATGCCTGTGTGGCTGAGATTGGAGCCATCAAGGCTGGTTATGGAGCTTGGGGGCTATGGAAGCCCATGGCTGGTTATGGAGCCCGGTGGCTGTGGAAGCCCGTGGCTGGTTATAGAGCCCGTGTGGCTGTGGCAATGGTTGTACCTGTTGATGTGGCTTGTTTGTGTATAAATGTTGATTATTGCCTGTCTATATAGTATTGCCACGACACTGCACTTGTGCACGTCAACATGTAGATGTTAGGAGCATGGGATGGGTTGGGGAGACAGGATCCTTATTGAGCTGTGGTTGCTCGCCCCTCCCGTTGTGTTTTGTTTGCTTTTCAGGAACCTACAGGCGTTAGGCGGGAACACCAAGGTGGAAGACAGTTCTATTTTATTGCTTTGTTTAATATTATTTTGTGTTGTTATTTTTGTGGGACCTTTGTAACCCCATTGGGGAGATATTGTAAGGGGAGATTTAATTGTTATATAGGCATCTTTGGTTTGTGAACATTAATTGTGTTTCAAATCTAATAAAGCTAATTAAATTGCCTTGGTGATTATCTGTTGTGGAGGTTGTGACATCATGTGTGGAGCCTTGTATCCTACCCCCTTATCCACTGCGTGGGTAAAGGGGAATCACGAACCAGTTTCCTCGGGTTAGAAATCTCGGGCGTGACAACTCCCAAGTCTAACAGTTGAGTATTCATCCGTACCACCTGAGTACATGCAGCATGTGTAGCCATATATTCTGCTTCGGATGTACTACAAGCCATACTGTTTTGCTTATGGCTCAACCACACAACACATTTGGAGCCCAAATAAAAACTGCAGCCACTGGTTGATCGTCTATCATCAATATTTACAGCTTAATCTACATCAGTGTACGCCTGTAATTCAATTGAATCCTTAGTGGGATACCACAATCCTATTTCCAATATACCATGTAGATATCTAAGGATCCATTTGACTGCCAACAAGTGAGATTCTTTGGGGTCTACTTGGAATTAACTTGCTTGACACACAACTTGCATAAGATCAGGTCAGCAGGCTATAATGTACAAAAGGATTCCAATCATGCCTCAATACTCCTTCTGATTTACACTTCTGCCTTCTTGATCTTTGTGCAGTTTGTAGCATGTAGCCATTAGTGTTCCGATATGCTTTCTATTGTCCATACCATACTTCTTCAGTAGTTCCTTGGCATATTTGTGTTAAGATATAAAAGTACCTTCAGCGGTCTACCTAATCTACAGTCCTAAGAAGTAGGTTAATTCCTCTATGAGAGACATTTCAAATTTATCACTTATTGTTTTGGCAAATTCCTCACATAATCCTGAGTGAATTCCCACAAGGATAATGTCATCTACATAGACTATTGATATTCCCAAGATCCTAGCAAGATTGTTTGGGTATTTGTACTTGTATATAGAGAGGGGGTGAATCTGTATACTTCAAAACTATTTGCTTAGTTTTAAGAGTAGGATACTTCTAGAGATATTCTAGCAGATGTAGTTGGTATTTGGATAGTATTTTACTGTCTCATGCAATATCAGTTAACAGTAGATATGTATGAGAAAAAAGACAGAGACATACAGTTTACGTGGTTCCGATCAATGTGATCTACTATAAGTGATGAGGGTGTACCTACACTGAGTCCAATCCATTATATGTATTTGGTACAGTAGGGTCTAGCCCTTGTTATAATAGGATTAACTCTCTCTTCCTTAAATGCAATTACACAAGCAGTATTACTCAACTACTCACTCACTGTGACGAACTATCTAACGCAATTTGCTCATGCGTATTCAGCCGTTTGCACTACTCGACCTTCAACCATTCCTTGCCAAACTTACAATTTGTTCGATGAATGTATGAGGAAGAAGAACGGATTAACTCACTGTTATCTTGCTTTCAATCTTCCTCTTTTTAAGTATACTGTACAAACTACTCTGCGTCGCTCTTGTATCGCTTCAGATACTTTGCTTGTATTATGTGATATTCTGATGCTTGTCTAAAGTAAGGCATATTCCTTGCTTTTATAGGTCTTCCGTAGTAGGAAACCCTTCTGCTAGGTTTAAGCATATTTCACCTTTTGATCTTCATTGTTGAAACATGTTAAGCCAGCCTCAGATGACATCCACGTGTTTTGCAGTACTTAACGTGCGCAAAGACGTTGTCCGAGCGGTAACTTCATCGAAATGCCATCCTTCAACACGTTCGTTCTTTCGACTAGCCACAGCCTTGTAGATATATGTCTCATAGCTTCGCTGTTACTTCACAAGCTACCACCGAGTCTTCACCTAAGAATCTTCGAGTTAGAGTCTTCGAGCCTTGGGATGATCTTCCATTTCTTATCCTCTCTAGCTTCGAAGCTAGGTTAGAACTAGTGCTCAACTGATGTCTCACTCTATGAGCCTTTCAGCTCTACGAGTCTTTGAATATTCAAATTTCCAAATTCGAGCCAGTGACAACCGCATTCTACATTGGCTAAGCATCTGTTCATATCAATGAGTATCGGCAATGAGTCTTCCAATCTTCGACCCTACAAACTTCGACTCTGTGACACTGCCACTTTATACTAGATGGGTCTTCGAGCCTACAAGTCTTCGAGTCTTTAAGACGCTGCTATACACCTGTCTGCACTTTGGATCTTTGAATCTTTGACCCTATGGATCTACGAGTCTGCGACCCTGTGTTCTTTTAGTGGTGCTCTGAGTATGATGACCTAATGATCTTTGACTCTGCAGATCTTCGAGTCATCTGATCTTCGACCTTGTGGGTACGAGTCATCGAGTTTTTGGATCTTCGACTATGTTAGTACATGATAGACTCCCTCTACGAGCTCACTCTAAGAGATCACTCTACGAGGTTATCTAACTCAGTACTGATCTTCGACCCAGCGTCTACCCGCTGCTGCATATGGTGACAACAACCAAAGGACCATGGGAACAACAACTATGGTAGCTAGCTGACCTCTATTTAAATTCAAAATATAAAGATTGTGATCCACTGTGCCTCTGCTGAAATTCATTTTTTTTAAATATCCATCTACTCGGCTATACCATGCTCTAGGAGCTCGTTTCAGGCCATACAAGGCTTTCTTTATCTTGCACACATGTATCTCATCATTAGCTATCTGCACTCCATCTAGTTGTTCTATAAAAACCTCTTCTTTTAGCAATCCATTCAGAAATGCAGATTTCACATCCATTTGATAGACTTTGAACTTCTTGTGTGCTGCTAATGCAAGAAATATCCTGATTGTTTCCAGCTTTACTACTAGTGTAAATGTTTTATCAACATCAATATCCTCAATTTAAGAGTACCCTTTGCATACTAGTCTTGCCTTGTTCCCAACAACCTTGCCATTTTCATTCAATTTATTTCTAAACACCCACTTTGTCCAGATGACATTTTTATTCTTTGGTCTAGGAATCAACTCCCATGTTTTATTTTTCTCAATTTGATCAAGTTCTTCATTCATTGCAGTGACTCATGCTTTATCTTCTACTGCTTCTCCTACTGTCTTTGGTTCTATTTGGGAGCGCAAGACAATAGATTTTGTGAATTTTTTTCTGGTGGTAGCACCTACTTTTGGATCACCAATAATCTAATCCTTGTCATGCACACTGGATCATGCCCTCCTGGTTCTCTTACTCGATTCTTCTCCAGGATTGGACTCTTCATTCTCTTCATCAGACTTCTTTGAGTCTGTGTTCTCATTTTTCTCATCCTTTTCATGCTCAAACTCATCATCTTTCTAAGATTTCACTTCTTCAAATTCTGGGTCTTCATATTTATTCACTTTCTTCTTTCAGTTTTCATCAACTTTAACTTCACTTGAGGTTATGACCTTTCCAAGTCTTGGAAGAAATATTCTATAGCCCTTTGTCTGATATGAATACCCAAAAAATGTTCTTTCCTTTTATTTGACATGAAACTTTTCTCTTCGTTGCTCCTTTATCTTCACAAAGCAAGGGCTTCCAAAGATTTTGAAGTACTTGACTGTTGACTTCTTTCCACACCATAGTTCATAAGGTGTGCAATCTATTCTTGACCTTAATGTGACTCTATTCAGTAAGTGTACTACTGTTCTTGTTGCCTCTATCCGTAACCTTGTATGAAGATTATCCAGCAATAAGGTTTTGCCCATTTCAATGACAGCCCTATTCTTTCTTTCAACAACCCCATTTTGTTGTGGAGTTCTTGTTGCTAATAATTGATACCAAATCCCATGTTTGTTCAAATATTTCTCAAAGGCTTCATTTGTAAATTTAGTACCTTGATCAGATCTCAAAACCTTGATTCTGCGACCATTGTTATTTTCAACCATTCTTTTGTACTTCTTAAAGCACTTCAGAGCTTTTATCTTGTACTTTAAGTACATGATACAAGTTTTTCTGGTGAAATCATCCACAAATAAAATGAAATATCTTTCACCATTGAGTCCCTTGTTCCTCATAGGTCCACACAAGTCAGTATGCACAATATCCAGAGTTACTTCTGAGATACTCTTTCACCTTATAATAAAATTTGGTCTGTTTTCATGTTACCATGCTGAGCAGACATGCTCTCTATCTCTTTTGATGTATGGGATATCTCTTATGTCCTTGCAGTTTACAAGCCTTCTCATATTCTTCTGATTGAAATGTCCTAGTCTTCTATATTAGAGTTTATTTTCTTCTATTTTAGTTATATGATAGCTTTGAGTCTCGTTCTCTTCTATTATATATAAGTCCCTATCTGTCCTTCTTCTAGATGCTATTGTGTTGCCATTTTCACTCTTAACTTGGCAACTAGTTTTAGTAAAGGTCACTACATGACCTACATCACATAGCTAACTTTTAACGCTCTCAAATTCGAGACCACCAAATTGGGTGCGTTAGCGGAAATTAAATATACAAGTTTGATATAAATTTCAAACTTTCAACTATTTCATTAAACAAACCATTGATTATTAAAAATTTAAATCCAAGATCTTTAAGGTTTAGGGGGTTTAGAGACTAAGTGTCCATAACCCATTATTACATAACAAAGCACACGAGCAGTCAAACTTAATAAATCTTCAAAATTTTACACAACTTTATTTCGAAGTACTTCTCGACTCTTTATCCTAGTTTCTCCGTTCCTTTAATTACCTGGGGTTGGAAAAGAAATCGTAAAAAAGGTGAGCTCGAATAGCCAGTAAGGGTAAACATAAGTGGGCAAGGAAAATCATAAAGATATCAAACATAAGAAATACCATAACAGATTTCATAACGTTTTCACATCATACGTGATCAACATTTCACAGGGGAATCATAACATGGATGATTATGTTTGGACATCGTATCATAACATCATGATCGAGGTTAACTACCCAGATACCATATCATAACATAACATATTATCAGCCAGATTGACACTCTCCAGTGATGTTCTTTACCCAATGCAGTGGAGGTCTTTCTGGAACCACCCATCATAAACTTACTTTGTCCAACCATAAGAGGTTATAACAACTTTAACATACATAACATGAGACATATCATAGAATTCCAATAAAACATTCAAGGTTAACAAGGATAACCACGAATATCAAAATGGTTATCTACCCCAATCAATAGCATAGATTATCAAGAGAAAGATTAAAAAGAGACTAATGTTCTTAACAATAAAATGGAAATAGAATAATAAGAAACATAAAACTCTTACAATCATAATTTCATAGAAATAAAAGGGAATAAAACAAGATAAAGAGGAAAAGAAAAGTGATAATGAAGAAAAGAAAACCCTTACAATAATAATGAAACACAAACTATAGTGGTAAAGAAAAAGGGGATGAGAAAACCCTTACGATCCGCTTGTCGTTTCCGCGTTCTAAACCCTAGAAATCAAAACATTAAATTAATATGAGGGGGTAAAACCAACCATATAAATAATATATATAAGGTGGTAAAACCAACCATGGATATAGTATATATGAGGTGTTAAAACCAACCATATAGATTTACATAACAAATAATAAGAAACTTCAAAATTTTAAAATCTTGAGTATTACCTTTCATAGAGAGTTTAGGTAAGTACCAAAAATAAAAGAGGGTTTAAGTAGAGTATTTTGGTGTTAAGAGGGCTTGAGGGAGTTTTTGTAGAGAGAATTTCGTGGTATGAATTTAGGGAACTTGTGGATTAAGAGGAGAGACAAGACACCCCTTAAAAATGGCAAAGGATGGTAGGTGGTATGTATGGTAGGTGAAACTTTTGTCCTTAATACCTTATTTTCTTCCATAATTTTCTCTTTTTCACATAATTTGATTCTTATCCCCTTATTATCTACCACGTGGCCCCTTTGTTGCCCCCATTTTTGGGTTTTAGGATTTGTTTGACTTTGAAGGTTTCTTTGATCACAAAAGTCACATGGGTGCATAGTCTACTATTGTGACTATAACTTTCTAAATTCTTCATTAAGTTGAACAAGGCCAATTGGGATGGATTCTTAACTTAATTATCTACATTTCGAGACCAATTTCAAGTCTATTGGACTTGTATATCCAAAGTTATTGAATTTTGAAGTGAGATTAAAAATTCTAGGCGTTCTACTCGACCTTTGTGTACTGTTTAAATTGTTTCTCTTAATGGGCTAATCCAATGAGTCTGAACTTTTAACCAAAGTTATATAACTAAGTTGGAAGACATTTATCAAATATGAAGTCATTTGAAGTTATATAACCAAAGGTATGAATTTTTGAAAATAACTTCTAGAAACTGCGCTAGTATATCCTCTCCAAGCATAAGCTATGGTTATGGAGTAATAATGAAAGTTTTTGTCTTTTACAACTCTTAATAAATTTTTGATGAGATAAATTCAAATTTGTATTCCATTTGACTTAGATTCAATATTGCAACCAAGAAATTATTTATTTAACAAAATGATTGAAATAGCTATATAGTTAGGTAAAATAACATCACACTATATTATAAAACTTAATAACACACTTATTTTCTTAAATATATATATATATATCAAATGTCATTTATTTATGAAAAGTAATTCTTATATTATGAAAATGAAATATTTAATTAATATAATTATTATACATGTTATGAAATAACGTTTTCTAAATATATGATCAAAATAGTTTAATTATAAACATAAAATGCTATAATAAATACTTATTATTTTATTAAAAATCTCGAGCCTTACATGCTACCCTCCTTAAAGAAATTTCATCCTTGAAATTATTTCATACTTTCATTATCACAAAAGCTCATGCTCGCAAGAAGAAAATTATAATTACTTTTTACGGCCTTAGGGTTAAGCGAGCTTCTGCAGCAGAGTCACATTGTCCTTCTGCTAACATTGCTGATGTGGCTACACGGATGAGATTATCCTTTTCCCTCATCCTTGTTTGCTCCAATAGTAGCCAATGATTACGAGCTGTCAATTCATCTACGGTAAAGAGTAATCTTGTAACCTTAGCCCGCACCCTTTGTCGATCTTCATCTCGTGTGGGTGCTAGATTCGAGTATATACACGCGAGAGTTAGATGATGTCATATCGCTGCACTACTTTATATAAAGATTATCTTCTCCTTCTGTTCACATTATATATATATATATCACTTGCTTAGAGTATGACTACTTCAGCAATGATAATGATATTGTAGGTTCTCAAATGTCAAAATAGGCTTGTTCCATCATTAATCAAAATCATATCAATTACTTCCTATATATATATATATATAATATTCACTAAGATTTGTGGTTTCACATTCCAAAACTCGTCTTATACATTATCATCAATATTATTATCTTTCATTTATTATTATCCTAATAATATTATTTATTATTCATTCTTATTATACGATCAAAACTCTAGGGTTCTACGATGGCATGGGATTAAAAACATAATTTTATTTAAAAGGAAATACGTGAAATAAAATAAACCATACAAATTCCAAACTATGATCGAGCTAAGCGGTTTTCTAGATGTTGTCTAGATTTGATGACCCGGCTTTAGCTTCCCAAAGGTCCTTTGGAATAACATCTTCATGTGTTGGATTATACTCCTTTATTTTCCTTAGTAGATCATTCATGCTGCTACTAACGATGATGGTCCTCTTTTGTGATGGTTTAATGAAACCTTCTTCGATGGCAATATTAATTTGGGCTATAAAGGAGTCGAAAAATCCATTTATATTAAGTAGGCCTATTGGTTTATCGTGGATACCTAGTTGAACCCAGCTAACGATTTCCATGAATTCCTCCATTGCTCCAAGGTCTCCAGGAAGTATAATGAAGCAATCAGAGTGTCTAGCAACTTCTTCCTTTCGTTGATGGATTTTGCAGATCACGTTTCCATGCTCTAAATATGTAGATATATGTCCTCCTGCAGAGTGAACAACTTGAGACAAAAGCTCCAGAAGTCCAATAATTTCGCTATTGTAGACAATGTCTAACCCTTTAGAGACAAGTTCCTCACCGAGTTCTATGGTTGTAGTCTTATAACACTCTTTCTTCCCAATGGTTTTTCCTCCAAGAACACCAACTTATTGGAACCTTGAGTTTCATGGTAATTTATAGTAGGAAGCCATTTTTTTTCAACTAAAGAGAAATTGTTGTCTAGATCTATAACTATAGAAATGTCGCATACTTCCATTTATAGTGTTATTCGTTGGGGTGGGTAAACTTAGCGTGTAAGAAAAAGTAAGATAAAAGATGACTTAACTATATTCTAAAAGCATAGGTGCATTAACTTCTACATATAGCAAGAGCATGAGTGAGTGCCTTTGGCGTGTGGTATAAGGCATGCATGATATGGCGTCGATATGTAGTAAATCTATACCTATGTAACTTCAGCGTGCTGCAATATTGAAGCTAGGATTCTTAAAGCATTGAACAAGATGATAGATATTCACTTGGGCATTAAAGAAAGGAATATATATTAAAAATAAAATAACCGTGGTATATAAAAAAAATATAAGGGTTACTTAAACTTAAAATGGTGACATAAGTTAAACATGACATGTGATAATAGCGAGATTTCATAAGATAACTATTTAAATTAAGGGGTCGTCATTTATTTGCTTCTCTAACCGAGTATTATAGTCCTTACGTTAAATCGGGTTACTTACTTGGATACTGCTTGGGAGGTGGTCTAATGGTGTTACCTTGTGTGAATACTCTAAACGTCTTGGTTCGGTTCCTATGCACTCCCAAAATAGTCTCTTTCTTCATGGAGTAGTTGTTGATGATTTGCCACTTACGAAGCCTGCTTGTTATCTGAGCTGGTCCGAGCCTAATTACATATACCGAATTCGATATGCCTATAATTGGTTTGGGCTATCAATTATTGTGTATATTATATATATATATATATATATGTATATATGTAAATATATAAACCTCCCACTACACATTAGTTATAGGTTTGCTTTTCCTCTTTTTTTTTCAACCACACGTGCATGCCTTTATTCCTCACCACATGTTCTCCATTATAGGCTTGCTCCGGTTCCACTTGAACCCTCTTCGTCCCTCACCATCTCATATTGTTGGTCCCTGGGAGCCTAGAGGGGGGTGAATAGGCTCTTATCAAAAACTCTTTTCTTCTCCTCTGACACAACACCTTTCTAGTTTACCGATAAAATCAGTGCGGAAGATAACCAGATAGTGAAAGTATTTTGTTTTATTATCAAAAGATAATTACAATGAAATAAAGACAGATTAAAGCTTATGACAAGCTTTTTGATCTACTGAAACTCTCTTGCACTCTGTTTTACAATTACTCACACACTAGCCAATTTAATCTCTAAGAGCTCTTGTACATGTACGCGCATGAATGAAAATATACAAAGTTTAATATATATAGACATCCCTGGGAGATAATCTTGGAATTGGATTTTCCGAGCAATGTGTAGCATTGAATTCTTCTCGGAAAATGTGTGCTTTAATTGTTGCGGATATGGTGCTTAAAATCTTGGGTCTGTGAATATATTAAATATCTTTGCATGATCCCAATTTCATTTAAGGCTTTGTCCACATCTCTGTGTGATCCACATGTAAGACGACTTAGATATTCAATGGGTCTTTCTTACATTGGGACACAGCAAGCTAATGACTTGAAGGCGAAGCTGATAAAGTGAAGTAGTGTCTTCTTAATCCATCGTAAGATTCCTTACTCCGTGTTAATGAAGCTCAGATCCTTACTCCGTGTCAGTGGTTGCTTACTCCATATCAGTTTGATACTGGAATCCTTATTTCGTGTCAGCGCTTCCTTACTCCGTATAAATGAAAGGTTTGGATGCCTTACTCCATATCAGCGCTTCCTTACTCCGCTTGAGTTCCATACTCCGCATGATTAAAAGGTCCGGATAGCTTACTCTGTATCACCACATCCTTACTCCGCTCAAATAAAATGTTTGGATTCCTTACTTCCTACGAACAAAGGACTTGGGTCCTTATTCCACACAAGTCCTTTCTTACTCCGTGTCATCACCGGATTTTGTCTGGGAGGGAAACCGCTTTTGGGGTGCGGTTCCCCCCCAACCATCATTCGAATGGTGATGAGAAAATGTAGTCGCCGCCAACCGTTGTTGGGGTGCGGTTGGCCACCTAAAGGAAAATTAATCTAATGCCGCTAGGGGATGGCTCGGGAGTTTGTTACGCTTGGGGAAGGACTAACACTCCCATGACGCCTTTTCGGTACCTATCTTAGAATTTGGAGGTTTCTAACTTATTTTAACAATTACTTAAGGTTAACTAGTTTGAAAGTGATGTTGAATTTCTAAAGGTCTAGAGTTCTACCCTTTTTTATTTTTCTAAATTGTTTGTTAAAATTGAAATTTTAGTCTAATGTATCCTAAACAGCTAAAAAGAATCCTAGCAATTTATTTTTTTCATTTTTGAATTATTTGTTGAAATTAAAAATTAAACGCAATTTTTCTTAAGCCTTTAAAAGAAATCCTATAATTATTAACGTCCAAAATTACTTCTAAGTTATCCTAAAGTCCAAAGAAAACCCAAAGTCAAATTTATTTTAAATTCTATGTTGACATTCTAATTTAAATGATTATAATGATCCTAAGGTAAAAGTAATAGTGAAAAGAAAAAAACCAAGTATTAAAAAAAGGCACAAGTGATAAAAAAGGTTTTGCGTGTTTGTTTGCTATTGTTGTTTTTTTTTTGTTTGAAAAAAACTGGCACAAGTAAAAAAAACCAATTTTTTTGTTTTTGTTTGATAAAAAAAGGCACAAGTGAAAAAAACCAATTTTTTTGTTTTTGTTTTTTGTTTGAAAAACACTTTTTTTTTTTGGAAAACTCTCTTTTTTTCTTTTTTTCTTTTTTGGTTTGGATTTTTTGCTCAATTTCTTTTTATTGGGGAAAAGTTTTTTTTGTGTTTTTTTGTTGTATTTTTTTAGAGAAAAGTTTTAAATAAGAATAAAAAACAAATAAACACAAGTGTGTTGTGTGTGAAAGTTACATCCACAAAAAGAAAATTCACACTTTTTTCTCTCTTTTTTTTTTTTTTCTCTTTTTTCTTTTTTTGTTCTCTCTTTTTTCTTTCTTCTTTTACAATATTACAACATCATTAGGTTACACAACCCATAGTTACAAAATTATAAACGGCCTAAACTAACATCACCTATGGCCGGCAAGTAGAATAAACACAACTAAAACAAAAACATAAGATAATACATAATGGTGCTACAAAGCACAACGCAACCTTCTTCATACAAAACATAAGACCTGACCAACGCATAAATAAACCAGGCAACCAAGCAAAAAGCGCATTGAATCCGTGCTGTCTAGGGATAGCATGTCAGTGAGCACAAGAAAGGGGGAGGGGGAAACAAAATAAAATAAAGAAATAAAATAGATCCGGATGTTTCCTTTTTTCTTCTCTTTTTTCCTCTTAGTGTAACACTGCAAATGGACAAGAAAAACGGACAAGCAGAAGGGCAACACCAAACCAAAAATAAAAGCATAGACCAGACCATGGCATTTTTTATCAGTCGTGTTGGAACCAAACCAAACCCCAAATAAGAAAACAACACAGACAAAAAAAACTATATATCCACCCAAGAAAAACAACATAAGCAAAGAAAAACAGCAGAAAAACACAGTAAAAACTCAAACAGACAACACGAACGTAATGAGGCTACATGACATCCAATTCCTAGAGGCAGAACAAGACCAACTTGAAAACATCAAATGAAAGCATGACCCAAGAATGTGAAGAAACGTTTTTTTTAAATCAGGCTTAGAAAACGTGCACTTAGTGAGATTAACACTGCCTCAAACATAAACGAAAAAAATTATACAGAGATAGAGACAACAAAACTAGAAATCAAGCTTAGAAAACGGGCCCTTAAAGAGATTAACACTGCCTCAAACATAAATGAAAAAACAATGTACAGGTTTGCAGACAACACGACTGGTAATCAATACACATGCAAACATGTAGGCTAACGAGCATGAAATTGGGGGAACATAAGAAAAAAAAGGAGCAAAACAAGCATAAACAAAACAGAAGACACCAACCACACTCGAGTTGCTCTGGACGTCCTTCTATGACACTGACCGGCCATTGGGTCGCTTCTTCTACCCTCTTCCCATGGCTTGGGGTCGTGCGAGAACAGCACGAGTCTCCGGATCCTCCTTCTATCCACCTTCTTCAATGGCTTGGCGTCACGTACGGGCAGTATAGAACTGCTGGGCCAGACTCTGATTCGGCCCTTGGGGAGGAGTCAGTGGCACCTTTTTTTTTCTTTGACAGAAAGAAGGGAGATGAAAGCGATGGACGGGGAGCGCTCCGAACTAGCCAATGAAATGCTCTCTGGCCAAAAGGGATGGAGGCTCTCCACTGGGTTTGCTGGAGAAGATGGAAAAGGTGATGGGGTTTGGAGTACGCTTTTGGAGGAAAAGAGACAGTCGATTTGGTGTTTACGAAAGAGGTGGAGCCAGAAGGAGAGGGATGGCATTTTTTGGTTCTGGGGAGGGAGCTAACGAGAGATACTCCACACTGGCCGGCAGGACGATTTCCGGCCAGGGGAGTGAGGCTCTTGGTGGGAGGAGATGCAGGGTTTGTTTTTCGGAAAAGGAGAAGAGAGTGATGAGGAAACGATGGTTGGGTGTGCGTTTTTTTGATGACGGATCGGAGAACTAGAGAGAAGAGGCTTGATCAGGTTGGGGATTTATATAGATTGGAGAGGCTAGGGTTTTTGCCGAGGGATAGATTGTCAGCGTGGAGTTGGGTGACAAACTCGAGTTACCCATGGGTGGGTTTCGTTTGAGAGAGAGAAGAGGAACCATGGTTGAGATGGGTAGTGTCATCACCCAGTGTCGTCTGGGCTCGTGACTAGCTTGAGATTACTCCTTTGGATGGAGATTTGGTCATTGAGCCATCATTGCCATAGCTCACACAAAACCAAAAAGAGAGATAGAAGAAACAGAGTCGCCACCAAACAAAGATGAAGCTGTGTTTGGCCACCTAGGAAGGTCTACGGTTCTAGAGAAAAGGTTCGGGAGTCGGTTACGTGTGGGGAAGGAAGAATAGGCTCTTGCACCCCCACAGCGCCCAAAATTGGTACCTAGTCATTGTCTATGGGTGCTTGCTTATTTTAATTTCCGTTTCTTTCCTTTTATCTCATTGTAAAAATTGTGGTTGGTTTATTTAGAAAAAAGAATGTTATTCTTTTGTTTTATCCAAGAAAACAAAAAGAAAGCCACTAGCATGAAGAACACAACATGGAGCTCGAATTCATTACCACAGTTGATGTTAGCCGGTGGTGAAGACATAAGCAATAGGACTTAATCTCACAGCCACAAAAGCGTGGGTTTGTTTAAAAGGAATTTGGGGTTTTATTTTAAAAACGAGAAAGTTGAGTCCGATGTCGTGAAAAGCATACAGGGGAGCTCAAATTCACTATCAGATTCAATGTTGGCCAAGTGGCGAGGATGTGAGCATAAAAGCTCAATCCCACAACCACCGGGCCTTTGAAAACATTTTGTATTTTTGGATAAAAGAAGGTGAGATTGGTATAGTTTATGATGAAGAATGTAAGAGAAGAAGGGAATAAAACCTGGAAATCGAGGTTGATGTTCATGCTAGCTTTACTCTTCTATGAATACTTGCGGAATGTCGAGTTAAAAATCCAGCAAGGGTGGTGGAAGATGTCTTCTTCAGCTCCAGCCAGTAAAGTTTACCGAATTCTTGAATTTCTCTCAAATTCTTTACGTTTCACAGCCTTTTTCTCCCCAAAAACCGGTTGTCTCAGGAATGGGTAATGTCTCCCTTTTATAGAGTTTCGAGAGGGAACAGCCGCCCACCTGGGTACTTGGTGAATTAAATGTCGTGACCTTTGGAGTTCCCATGCGTTGACAGCAAGTTTCAAGAATGACATAGGCATTTACGAGGTGAAAGTGAGTTCCCAGGCATTAAAAACGCGTTTTGACCCTTTTAAATCAATTCTGAGAGACACAGCGTCCGCTTTATTGTGCACTTAAAAGGCAAGCAAAAACGGCGTCGTTCTGGAGTTTGCAGATTGCAAGGTTGAAGGCTGGAGGCTGCCTCGCAGGTCGCAGGGTCAAAGCTGGAGGCCGCCGGGTGTAGGTTGAAAGCTGCCTCGAAGGGTCGAGGGTCGTAGCCGCATCGAAGGGTCGTAGCCGCGTCGAAGGGTCGAAGGGTCGAAGGTTGTAGCCACAGCGAAGGGTCGTAGCCGCGTCGAAGGGTTGGTGGCTACGCTACGAGGCTTCGAGGCAAGGCTGCGCTACAAGGCTATGAGGCTGACTGTGACAGCGAGGCTTCGAGGCAAGGCTGCGCTACGAGGCTACGAGTCTGCTGAGCTTCGAGGCTGCGGGCTTTGAGGCAAGGCTACGCTACGCGGCTGACTGTGACTGCGAGTCTTCGACTGTGACTGCGAGGCTGACTGCGAGGCTTCGAGGCAAGGCTGCACTATGAGGCTACGAGTCTGCTGAGCTTCGAGGCTACGGGCTTCAAGGCTGATTGCGAGGCTTCGAGGCAAGGCTGCGCTACGAGGCTATGAGTTTGCTGAGCTTCGAGGCTGCGTATGCTGGGCTTCAAGGCTGTGGGCTTCGAGGCATGGCTACGCTCCGAGGCTACGAGTCTGCCGAGCTTCCCCGAGGCTGCGGGCTTCGAGGCAAGGCTACGCCACGAGGCCGATTGTGGCTAATGTAGTCTTACTGTGCCTCCGTAGGCGATCGCGAGGCTTGAGAGGCAAGGCTACGAGTCTCCGAGGCGCCGAGGCTGTGGGTTCGAGGTTGACCGGCGAGGCTTCGAGGCAAGGCTGCGCTACGAGGCTACTCAGTCTGCCGAGCTTCCAGGCTACGGGCTTGAGGCCGACTGCAGGGCTCGGGGAGAGGCAAGGCCGCGGGATGGAGGTTACGAGTTTGTTGATTGCCAGGCTCCCATATCGTGCTTTGAGGCCGTGGGCTCGAGCAAGGCTACGTTCTGGTGACTCGCGAGGCCGAGGCAAGGCCGCGCTATGAGGCTACAATCCTGGCTTCGAGACGTGTCTTCGGGCTTCGGTGCCGGAGGCTTCGGGAGGCAAGGCTGCGCCGAAACCGATCGTACCGTAAGCTTGGAGTGGGATGTGTAGTCTTCGAGGCAGCGGTTATAAATTCTCCTGAACTCGTTTATGGGGAATTTTCGCAATCACATTTTTAGTTGGTTTTGACCGAGGGCGTTGATTTGTCTTTCCTAAGCTTGACTTCTCGCCCAAAACTATTTTAGTCATAACTTCTTCGTTTGAAGTCGGATTTGGGCAAGGTCAAGTGCGTTGGTTTCCAAATTTCATCCTCTATCCTTTAGTGTTGACCTTCGGGCATTTTGAGATTCCTCAAAAATGACTCTTATTTTTGGAATTTCTTTGTTGTGATGCAGCCCGATCAAAATGGGGTCCAACAGGCTGCCCCTCTTTTCGCGTTGTTTGTGTACGAATGATGTGCAAAGATAAGACCGTACCATTTTGACCAGTTGATTCTCCTCTCGGGGATTGATATTTTGCGGTTTTGGTGTGGTTTGGCATGCGGGTGACTGACTTTGGATATTAGGCATGCGGGTGAGCATGGCCGGATATTGAGCATGCGGGTGAGCATGGCTTTGGATATTTGGCATGCGGGTGAGCATGGCTTTGGATATTTGGCATGCGGGTGAGCATGGCTTGGGATAATTGGCATGTGGGTGAGCATGGCTTGGGATAATGGCATGCGAGTGAGCATGGCGGATAATCGCGTGCGAGTGAGCATGGCTTTGGATAATTAGCATGCGGATGAGCATGGCCGGATAATTGGCATACGGGTGAGCATGGCTTCGGATAATTGGCATGCGGGTGAGCATGGCTTTGGATAATTGGCATGCGGGTGGCATGGCCCGGATAATTGGCATGCGGGTGAGCATGGCTTTGGATAATTGGCATGCCGGTGAGCATGGCTTTGGATAATTGGCATGCCGGTGAGCATGGCTTTGGATATTGGCGTGCGGGTGAGCATGGCCGGATATTTGGCATGCGGCGAGCATGGCCGGATAATTAGCATGCGGGGTGGCGTGGCTTTGGATGTTTTACATACGGTGAGCATGGCTTTGGATATTTGGCATGCGGGTTTCTCCCGTTGGGGATGAAACTTCCTTCATTTCTTGAGTTCTAAGGCTTATCCACCAGGAGGTCGTCGTGACAACGATCCTGATTGGACAAGAGCAAACATGCCGTACGTAGGAATAATGCGTGAAATGTGGTTGATGGATGAGGTGCGCAAAACCTTTTGAGAATGTGCATGAGGTGTATAAAATACGGGCGAGAGATGATCTTAAGGAGATTCCAGTGTCGTTTCTTCGGAAAAGTCTGCTTGCCAAATGACTTGGTGTTCTCTTCTCCTAAGCGAGCAAGGCTGTTAAATATCTTGAGTCATAGCTTCCTTTAGGCAAAGGTCTAGGGCTTTTGTTGTCGCCTCATGCAAACCTCACGGACAAGCAAGGTTTAAGAAACTCCAATGGGGAAATGCTCGATTTTAAAAATGATTTAAAAAAGCCAAAAACCATATTTATTTGACAAGACATTTTGCACATACAATTACATCATTACATATGGCTGCGGTGTTTACCATCATACGAAGTTAAACTAAACTCCTTTTGTAGAACAAGGACAATAGCTTCAAAAGACATGTCTTGTAAAGTTGATCGAGTATGCTTAAGATTTGACCGATCCTTTGGTTCCAAACCAGTCCCTGGTTTGAAGTAGTGTGACGATATTCCCGCGACTATCCGCTTGGGAGTTCAAGAATTGTACTCCACCTTGGTTCTCTTAAGAAGATCGGGGATCCGATGTCATTTGTACTTTTGTTGGCTTTGTATTTTACCCTTGGTGCCCTTTCGAGTTTTCACCAAGTCCGCCTTTTCTTTCTTTTTTATTGAGCTTTGTGTTTTACCCTTGGTGCCCTTTCGGGTTTTCACCAAGTCCGCTCTTGGGCTACGAGATTCGTTTGTTGGGTCATACTCAAACTTGATTGCCATATGCCCATGGTGAGGGCAAGATTTGGCCCATTCATGTGAAGAACCAAAACATGAGGTTTTGACTCAGTACGGGGGTAAAGGATTTTTGAAATGGGACGCGAGCATAAAACTTCTTTACGAAGCCGTTTGTTTATAGGATTTCGCAGACTCAACTCCGTCCATTTACGTGAGGATTAAGGCCCCTCCCCGAGAATGCTCTTTTTACCACATAGGGACCTTCATAGTTCGGAGTCCACTTGTCACGTCGATCATGTTGTATCGGCGATGATCTTCTTCAAGACCAAGTCCCCTTCTTTGAAGGTTCGGGGTTTTCACTTTTTTGTTGAAATGGCCATCATCCTTTGTTGATACAAGCGGCCTCGACCGACCGTGGCGAGACGTTTCCCATCGATTAGATTCAGTTGCTCAAAATGATCTCGACCCATTCGGCTTCATCCGGTGAGTATCCCTAAGAATTACGAGTGACGGGATTTCCACCTCGATGGGTAGGACGTCTTCCATACCATAGGCTAGGGAAAAGGAGTTGCCCAGGTTGATGTTCGCACAGAAGTCTGTAAGCATGCGGTGCATATGGAAGTTTCTCGTGCCAATCCTTGTATGCCTCGGTCATTTTGCGAATGATGTTCTTGATGTTTTTTATTCTTTGCCCTCAAGCGCTCCCATTCATTTTGGGACGATATGGGGTAGGGTCAGGTGTCGGATTTTGAATCCTTTGCATAAATTATCCATCATTCTATTGTTCAATTTGACGGCATTGTCGGTTAAAATTTGCTCGGGAAGCCCATAACGACAAATAATGTTGCTTCGGAGAAACCTAACCACCATTGATTGAGTAACTTGGCCATGGGGCGCTTTATACCCATTTGGTGAAGTAATCGATCGCCACTAAGATGAATCTATATTGTTGGAAGCCTTAGGTGAAATGGCTCCAATGACATCCATTCCCCACATGGCGAAAGGCCATGGAGATGTTATCGTGTGCAAGTAGGACGGGGGTGCTTGGATTCGATCCCCGTAAACTTGGCACTTAAGGCACGTGCGCACATAATGCATGATATCCTTTTCCATAGTGACCCAATAGTAGCCCATCCTCATGATCTGTCGGGATAGAGCATGTCCATTCACATGAGCTCCCACGGTTGCCATTGTGGACCTCATTGAGGATCCAAGCTGCTGCCGTCTTTCCCAACGCACCGTAGTAGCACCATGTACGTAATCGCGCTTGTAAAGGATGGGCCCATCTAAGAAGTAGTTAGCACTTGTTCGCGAATATTTCTTTTTTTTTGATTCGGAGACTTCGTTGGATATTCTCTTGTGAGTAGATATTGTTTGATATCATGATACCATGACTTTGTGTTAGCATCCGTACTAGCCAACATACGGTATATTGGCACTTCTTGTACGCAAATATCAAAAGAGGGCATTTCTAAGCTTGTATCCAACCGAAGGAGGGCTGCCAAAGTAGCCAAGGCATCGGGAATCCGATTATCTTCCCGGGATGCATGTTCAAATGAGATTTCATCAAATAGTCTAGTGACGAATGGGTTATTTCGTGAGCGAAACCCAAGTGAGGGTTAAGCTACGTCGTTTAAATCCCTTCTCAAAAAATTAATTCCCTTAACTAATGTTAAATAAAATAGCGACAAGAAAGGGTCGATCCTAGAGATTACCAAGTTATCTAGCTTTAACTCAAATCACCAAATTAATCTTGCTTAAAACAATGTCTTGGCAAAACGAAATCTTTTTATAACTAAAGATCTAATTTTTATTTGGTTTTCCGAATAAACAAAAGAAAGCAAATTGATTTTGGGATTAAGATGCAAGGATTAAAGGCATCTAGGGTCACAATTTCACCTCCCCTTATGTTATCTCTCTTGATTCATGGTATTAGGGTTGTCTAATTGAAAACATGCTAAACATAAGCCAAGGACAACAAATGGTCATTGAGGTCCTTTTAAGAGTTGTATGCCGGAATGGTCATCTAAACACACAAACATGCAAAGCCAATAAATCGTACTTGCAAAAGGATAATGATCACACCAATTACAAATAAGTTATGAATCTCAATCCCCCTGAGACTAGGGCTAAGAATTCCAAGGTGTACATCCAAAGATAGAAATTAAGAACGGATTCATAAAACATGCAAAATTCAATAATCCAAACCCAATATTCATAAACACAGCAAAGTAACAAGGGGGCTACATTGCTCCCCTAGATTATGAGAACTACTCACGCATGATTACAAGCAAAACCATAACAGTAAAGCTAAACATCTTCTTCTAATCCACGCGCGCAACAAGGCTTCAAATCTAGGCTCCAAAATCATCGACGTTGCTCTCCTAGGTCAAGGAGCAACCTCCAAGTCGTGAAGCCTCTCTCTCTCTCAAAAACGTGTAGGGGGTCTAGGATGTCCTAGCAGGGCGTGGAGGGTTTATTTATAGAGGTTGGATGGTCTTTGAGGTGTGTACCCTAGCCCATCTATCAAAATGACATAGTTTTGATAAGTGACACATCAAACTTTAAAATCTCTATCTTCCATCCACAATTTGGACATGGGCCTTTAGGAACAAATGATCAGCATGAAAAAACGATAGGATCGATCCAAAGATATCTCTGCACGTCAATTTGCACGTGATATGGTGAATTCACGTGCAGCTCCAAATCAGCTCGAAACTTCTCCCCAAGCTTCCTTGCATTCTGGCAGAGGCTGAGAAGCAAAAATAGGATTGCACGTGAAATGGGTGAATTCACGTGCAACTCAAATGCTCTGAAATATTTGTGGTAGGTGAGGACATCATTCTAAGCAACTTTTGTTCTTGCACGCCAATTGTTTGAGGCCATCTACTATGTCAAAAGTGAGCTCCAAAATCTTCCAAAAACGACTTAAACGCATGTATTTGCAAATAGCATAGTCCTAGGGGTTAGAGCAAATATATATGATATATGAAGCAATAAAGCTCTAATCATGCTCTTAAACATCCTAAATAAACACTAGAATAACAGCATAAAATGCACATTATCAAATACACCACACTTGAACCTTGCTTGTCCTCAAGCAAAAACGTACAAGCATGCAAAAATAAAATAAACACGCAATCAAACGAAAGAAAAATAAAATAACAATCAAGGAGAATCATGGTTTCCTAAGCATGCAACTCTATCATGATGAAATGGGAATTTAAGCATCAAAATGAGTCATAACTTAGTTCATTCATTTCCATATCCCTAGTCCAACAACCATGCAATATCACCACTTAAATTTTAGATATGAGCAAACAATCCATAATAAAATAGCACCTAGTTTCCCTTTAAGTTCTTACCAAGGATAAGTAGCCTCACTCAATTATAATAATTCTCAAGCCCAATACCTATCAATGAACAATGGATGGAAAACTTTATCTCTACACTCGCCATCGACTATTGATTAAGTACTTGCCAAGCAATCATGAGAGTTCCCTATTGTGCTCATCAAAGAAAACACACCCTCTATTCTACTTTATTTAAACTCACACTCTAGTCTAAACTCAATAAACTCACACTCTATTCTAATAACTATTCTCAAATAAACAAAACTCAGCCAATGTGGCTACAAATCTAAACAATCACACATAAACATCAAGCCAATGTGGCTTTTATTTTGAATCCCTTTTTTTTTTAGTAATAACCTTACAAGGTTGCATTTTATGCTCTCCCTTGATAGATTATTCACTCTTTTTTTTACTCACATATCATATAAATAAGACTGATTTTTCTTAATGCATACCCCTTGCCATTTTGCTACATAAGGAGAGACAGGAATTCATTGATGTCTCACATCCCATTTTCCAATTAAGTGATGGCTTTTTCACATTCTATATCATGACCTTTTACAATAATATCACAAAATAAAGAAAAGAATGCAAGATAGTCACGGTGACTTAGAGGTCTTGCACCCTAACTCCACACACCAAACACTCGAGCACTAATAAGTAATCACATGCTTACTTGACTCCTACCATTAAATAACCAATGTTGAATGCAAGAAGAGTAACAATTATTACCCATACCCTAAAATGGCACTCAAAGGCTAAAAGAAGTCAGTTCTCATTTTTTATTTCTTTTTCACTCAACTTTAAGGGTTACTTAGGTCTATCATAGCATTTCATGTTTAACTAATATTCAAAACTCGGCTCAAAAACATGGTGATATCATTCAAAAGATAAAGACATGATCAAACTAATTCGGAGCACATTTTAACTACTTAAAAACCCTTATCACAACATGATACTAATGTGGCATAAAAATTAAATTTTAAGCCAAAATTGCATACGTAATATCCATGCCTCCACAAGCAAATCATTCAACCAAACAGCTCAAACAATCATGCAACTAAAAATAGTTTTTTTTTAAATAAAACATGCAATCACAACATAAAAGACAAGCAAGTGGCTCAAGTCACTCCCCATACACCACACTTAAAATATGCTTTGTCCTCATGGCATAAAGTAGGGAGTAGGAAAAACACTTACCCCTGGTTTGGCACACTGTAATAATAGATGACATTGGCTAGCATTCGTCGCACCTGGGCCACAAAGTCAACCGACGTCTCGCCGTGCACTTCCCAAGTTTCCTTCCATTGCAGAATACCCATCATGTAATAGCAAGCAAAGATCCCACACTGAATTGGTCAACAAGAGGGAGCTTGTCCGCCAACAAGCCTTCTTTGATCATCGCCGCTTTGATTCGTTTGATGAACCCATGCACTAACTCGTCTTTTCCGTCGGCAAACCCTTCGCCTTGGCTTGGATCATATAGCACGGCATGTCCTACATCCGATTCAAACGGACCAATACATAGTGGCGGTCAATGTGCACCGGAATCGGCACCTCATGCATACCATGCCAAGGGCGGTGCCCTTCATTCTCACCATTGATGCATTGGCGCCCACCTCTTCGGACAAGGGTTGATTGTATATCTCGCACGGCATAATGGAAGTGAATCGAGCTAAGGGGTAGTTATGAGGCTCGGCCTCCACTACATAGCGCATGGTCCTCTGAAGAGGTCTATCTCTTCAGAGTAGAGATATTCATTCTCTGAGATCCTCTTTAGGCCAAAAAGGGATGAAGATATCATTATCCCATATAAAGCGAGCCCTACGAACCGTGGAATTGATGAACTCTTCAAATGCTTTACTTGGCTCTCTTCGGATGATAAAAGCTGGATTAATGATTAAATGGATGGGAGGGCCAAGAAGGTCTTCAGGTTCAGCAGGCATGTATGTACCCCAAGAGACGGGATGTATAACGAGCACAAGAGCCCGAGAATATGCGGGGATCAGTAAAAGGCTTGAAGGGTGAATACCCTTGCTGGCTCTGTCTCCTCTTGAGGCTGGAAGGGTGAATACCTTTTGCTAGCTCTGCCTCCTCTAGTTGATAGTAGGATGGGCCTAGTCGAAGATTCTGGTTGAGGTGGATCCGCCTGTCTGGATAAGAAACTTCAGGGGGATGGAGAGGGTTCTTCATCAGGATATCTCCACTATAGGAGAATGTTTTGATGCTTTCCTCTTGCTCAAGGCCTTCCAGATTTTGCCGAGGAGGCCTTTGACTTCTTTGTTGTCCTTCCTCGGAGCTTCCACCTCGCACTGGGTTCGGCAATTGCCTCCCCGAGCTGCTTGTGTTTCTTGCCTCTAAGCTTCGGTAGATGCGAGCGGGAGGGAGCTTACGGGGTCTCCCATGCTCTAGGAGATGCATGAGCGGCTACGTCTGGGGCCTCCCATGCTTTGGTTCTAGGTTGTGAAGTAGCTTGTTGGTCTCCGAGAGATGAGGGCCATTAATTCTTCAAATTGGGCACTAGTGATGTGCCCATTAAGTATCGCCCGATTGATGACCTCCACTTCGCTCACCACCCGCCCACGAATGCCTTGAAAGAAATTGAAAATATCTTCTTTGTGTACATTGAACCGCATGTACATGGCGGTGAGTCCGTATAGAGTCTGCTTCCTTTGATCCACATGAGGAGAGGTCTCCCTTGCAAAGTCGGTGGATCGCTCCATATGAACACCGTGCCTAGCGGGTTTGTGATGGAGGAGGAACATTGGTTGCCCAATGACCTCTGGTACCGATCCCCAAACCCCCTTCAAGATGCAATACTCTTAACACCCGGTGAGAAGGAATAGTGATCCTATCCATGGAGGAAAAATGCAAAGCCAGGCATGCTTTGAAATATCAAACACAAAAATCAGCCATTTATCTCGCTTTGATGAGTTTTTCTTCTACCATTTAAAAATGCTAGTGGCCCAATCCACATTTAGCATATGATCAATGCTATACATCAACTCCAGGTGTGGCTTAGGCACCCTATCTATCCCACTCGATCTGAATCAATAAGCATTTCCCTACCAGGTAGGCTAGGCATCTAAATCTTCCAACAAAACCATTCTTGGTATACTTGCCTTCGACTTTGAAATTTTCTAGCATAGTTGCATGCAGTACCAAATTCTCCTAGGCTTAGCCGTAGGGAAGCTATCACTTTGGGTGCGGGGAGGTTAAAACAATGTCTAATAATTTCAGGGTAATTCGACATAAACCCCTTGCACAACCCCTATCGGTTCATCCTCACTCACAGAGACGGATGCATAAAATTCTTGTAGGCGGAATAAGAAATAGTCCGGGGCAAGATACTAACCTTTGTAATCCCAGGATTTTGAATTTTAAGAGCCACCTCTCTAGCCCGGCCCGGCTACGAAGCCTCCAAAGCCCGCATATCAAGAGCATGCCCCAAGAGTATCTCCTCCTCGGGTCGGTTATCAGCACTAGGTGAGTGCACCTCCTCCTGGCCAGTCCTCCTTGTGCGCACCATCTTTGGAATGAGAATGAAGAGCAAAGAGCAGAAAACCGAAGAGCAAGAGAGCAAAAGAGCGAGTTTCTCTTATACTCGGATCCGGAGGTGATTTTGGTGTGGAAGCCTTTGAAGATGGCCTCTCTTTATATAGCGTGCGAAGGAAAGATGCTCCAATTGGCGTGATACACGTGCCCCTAAATTTTCAGAGTGTTCTGACCAAAATAGCCCTTGCACGTGAATTGGTTGAATTGGCGTGCAGGTCAGAATCGTCCCAAACTTTGGTGGTGGGTCCCCCTTGAGCTGGCAAGCAATAGTCCCTTCTGCACGTGAATTGTTTGAAGCTTCTAGGAGGGCTAAAATCGGTAGTTTGCATTTTTTGAGCCTCCATATGACAACTAACAATTCGCGTGCAAGAGTAAACGTGATTCACATGGTCTTCATCTACCATTCCAGAAAGTTACGGCTCAAAAGGAGGTGCACGTGAATTGGGCAATTCACGTGAAAATTCACGTTCAGGCCTAAACTGGCCCAAATTTCTCCACTTAGTTGTTTGTGCATTATGGATCATCTTTAAGTCTTGCACGTGAATTGTTTGAGCCCATCTTCAAGCACTTTTGGGCTTCACTTGCTCTTTGCTCCTTGAGTTTGACTTTAAAAGTAATTCCTCAAGTTCAGGACCCAATAATTTCCTCATCCTGCAAATGGTTAGTTAAGAAAGGAACAAAGTCTCCGCACAATGATTAGCTTGCAAACAAATTTATTGAGTAGAATAAATAAAAGAAAATAACATAAAATAAAACATAGCAATAAACATTGGGTTGCCTCCCCAACCGGCGCATTATTTAAAGTCTGTAGCTAGACTTTCGGTTATGATCATGCAATGGTGAAAGAGAGGGAATCAACTATCTCCCTCTGGAGTTGAATCAAAGTATGGTTTCGATCATTGCCATTCACCCAAAATTTCATGCCATCTAGAGCTTGAAGCTCAAAGCTCCCATATGGCTTCTTATCAACTATCACAAAGGTCCCATCCACTTGGACCTTAATTTTCCAGAAATAACCTCAACCTTGTGTTAAATAGAAGAACTTTCTGCCCTAAGGTTAAAGGTTCATTGTTGAGTTGCCTATCATGCCATTTCTTAGTTCTTTCTTTGTAAAATTTAGCACTATCATAGGCATCCAGCCCTAAGCTCATCTAACTCAATTAATTGAGTCATCTTAAGCTTCTTGATCTCTTGTGGGTTAAAATTTAACTTCTTAAGTCCCAATGAGCCTTGTGTTCTAGTTCCACAGGCAAGTGACATGCCTTACCATATAGAATACGGTAAGGTGACATCCCAATGGGAGTTTTGTAAGCTGTCCTATATGCCCATAAGGCTTCATCAAGCCTTTGAGACCAATCTTTCCTTTTGGCTCCAACGTTTTTTCTCTAAAATGACCTTAATCTCTCTGTTGGACACTTCGCTTGTCCATTAGCTTGCGGGTGGTAGGCTAAAGACTTCCTATGAGTGACACCATACTTATTCAATAATTTGTCAAACAATTTGTTGCAGAAATGACTACCCTAATCACTTGATTATAGCCCTTGGTGTCCCAAAACGGCTAAAGATGTTCCTAGTAAGGAAGTGAGTCACAACCCTAGCATCATTCACTCTAGTAGGAATAGCTTCTGCCCACTTAGACACGTAATCCACAAGCAAAATGTATGAATACCCATCGAATTGGGGAATGGCCCCATGAAGTCAATGCCCCAAATGTCAAAAATTTCAATTGGAAGGATTCCGGTTAAGGGCATCTCATTTTTTCCTAGGCAGACCACCTACCCTTTGACATCTATCACACTTTTTGATGTAAACATAGGTGTCATTCACCATGTGAGGCCAATAAAAGCCACACCGCATGATTTTAGCCACGGTTCTTTGCACCCCAAAGTGGCCCCCATAATGTGATGCATGACAATGATGTATTATGTCATCTACCTCCTCCTCAAGGACACACTTTCTAATGATTTGGTCAGAACACCTCCTATAAAGAATTGGGTCTTCCCAAATGAATTTCTTAGCATCCACTAACAATTTCTTTCTCCGGTGGTAGTCTAACCGCTTGGGTATGAACCCGGTGGCTAAATAATTTGCTATGTCGGCAAACCAAGGAAGATGATGCACCTCAAACAACTTCTCATCGGGAAAGTCATCTAAAATGGGTAGAGACTAAGGTGCATTCTCCACACGGGAGAGGTGATCAGCCACGGAATTTAGGGCTCCCTTTGTGTCTCTAATTTCAAGGTCAAATTCTGTAAGAGGAGAACCCACCTAATCAAGCGTGGCTTAGCTTCTTTTTTAGCAAACAAATATTTTAATGCAGCATGATCGGTATAAATAATGACTTTAGACCCAAAAAGGTAGGGTCTAAACTTGTTGCAACCATAAACCACGGCTAAGAACTCTTTCTCGGTGGTGGTATAGTTACGGTGAGCATCATCTAAGGTCTTACTAGCATAGTAAATGACCCTAAACACCTTTTCTCGCCTTTGCCCTAAGACTACCCCCACAAAGATAATCACTCGCATCACACATTAGCTCAAAGGTGAGCCCGGTCAGGTGTGACTATAACAGTGCGATGACTAACTTACCCTTGAGGATGTTGAAAGCTTCTAAGCAATCTGCATTAAACTCAAAGCTTGTGCCTTTTTCTAACAACCTACTCATGGGTTTTGCAATTTTTGAGAAGTCCTTAATGAATCTTCTATAAAAGCCGGCAAGGCCAAGGAAACTTCTCACTCCTTTTTCATTGGTTGGAGGTGGCGAGTCTCAATAGTGGAGATTTTTGCCTTGTCTACCTCCAAACCATGTCCGGACACCTTGTGCCCTAGAACTATCCCCTTAGTTACCATGAAATGACATTTCTCCCAATTTAGGACTAGTTCCTTCTCCTCACATCTCTCTAAGACCACATCTAGATTTTTTCAAGCCTTGTTGGTAGGAGGAACCAAACACCGAGAAGTCATCCATGAAGACCTCCATGATCTCCTCAACCAAACCCCTGAAAAATGGCCATCATACACCTTTGAAAGGTGGCAGGGGCATTACAAAGCCCAAATGGCATTCTCCTAAATGCAAACGTGCCAAAAGGGCACATGAAGGTGGTCTTTTCTTGGTCCTCGGGCTTAACCATGATCCGATTATACCCGGAATAGCCATCTCGAAAAGCAGGAGTGACTATAACCACTAACTCTATCCAACATTTGGTCAATGAAAGGAAGAGGAAAATGATCCTTCCTAGTAGCCTTGTTCAGCTTTCTATAGTCAACACACACTCTCCACCCCGTCACGGTGCGAGATGGGATCAATTCATTTTTTTCATTTTTAATCACGGTCATGCCCCCTTTCTTGGGCACAACATGCAATGGACTCACCCATTCACTATCGAAATAGCGTAAATTATACCCGCATTTTTCCATTTTAAAATTTCTTTTCTAACAACTTCTTTCATGGCAGGGTTTAATCTTCTTTGTCTTTCAGAAGTGGGTTTAAAATCATCATTCATCAAAATTTTATGCATGCAAATCCCTGGACTAATACCCCTAATGTCTTCAATGTTCCATCCTAGGGCATTTTTGTGTTTCCTAAGGACTTCTAGCAATTGAGTACACTCCACATCATTCAAATTAGAAGCAACAATGACAGGGAATTGATTTGTAGAGTGTAGAAATTCGTACCTTAGGTATCCAGGCAGCTCCTTCGGTTACGGAGCTGGAGGCACGTCATCTTCTTTCTCCTCCTCGGCTTGCTCCGAGAGAGTTTGTAGTTTGCTCATCTTCCTCAGTTGTCAAGTACATCTCTTCATCTTGTTGAGCTTCAATAAGTCAAGGGCTCCATTATTGGTGGTGGTAATTTCTTATGCAAGTAGTCTTCCACCAATTCCTCAAGGTCTTTAACCCAAAGGCAATCCTCCTCCTCTTGACCTTGCAAAGCCTTCCCCATATGGAAGACTAAGGTCTCCTCATTAATTCTCGAGTTAGCTGCCCTTGAGCAACATCAATCAATGCACAACTTGTTGAGAAACGGTCTTCCAAGGAGTAGCTTGAACTCCTCTATCTTCTTCCATCTCCAAAACTACAAAGTCCGCTGGAAATATGAAGGAGCCCACTTTGACTAACACGTCTTCAATTATCCCTTCAGGCCTTCCAAGAGACCGTCAAGAACCGCAATGATATGGAAGTGGGCTTCATGCCCTTAAGCCCAAGCTACTTATACAAAGCAAAGGAGATCAAATTGATGCTGGCCCCTAAATCACATAAGGCCCGTCTTTGCGATGCATTGCCAATCACACAAGGGAGATTAAAACTGCCCTGGATCTTTATGCTTGATGGGCAAACTCGTTGAACAACACCTTGCTCACCTCGTTAGTGATCGCCACCGTCTCATGATCCCCATATTTCCTCTTCTTCTTCACAAAATCTTTGATGTATTTTACGTACCTGAGCATCTGCTCCAAGATTTCCACAAATGGAATGTTAATTTCAAGCCTCTTGAAAAAACTCAGAAAGCGCTCATGCTCTTCTTCAACCCTCTGGTTCCTCGGCCTCGAGGAAATGGCATAGTAGGCTTTGAGCTCTTGCTTCTGTTCTTGACTATTCTGTCTTGACTCAGTTGTTGGTCCTTCTTTTCTTCCACTCTTTCTTCAACTTTATCTCGATTTTCCTTGGTCATCGGCTTCCAAGGGTGCCTTTCTGTTCTTCTGGAATTGCCTTCTTCTTAGGCTCTTCGACTTCTTTCGGTGCCTTCCCGCTTCTTAGCGTAATAGCCTTGCAACTCTCCTTGGGGTTCACCTCGGTATCACTTGGAAAAGATTTAGCTGAGACTCCTTGATTTACATTTGGGCCAAACTCACAAGCGGCTTTTCTATATTCTTCATTGAAGATTCTATGGTGACTACCCTTTCCTCCAAATTATCCTCTCTTTTGGTTGGCTCATCCACATTTTGATATACCCTTCCTCTTTGCTGTTGAGGTTGAGGCTGTTTCTGCTCGAATCCTCGAGGTTGGTGTAAATAATTGTCCGTAGCATACGGATTCTGCTTCATCCCTGGGGGCACATATTTGTACTCGAAATGAGGTATCTCCCCCTCGGTTAGTTTTTCCGAAATAATTGAGATTCTTGCTTGGTTCTGGTTGTACCCTTGTTGTTGTTGTTGAGGATAAAATTGTCGCTTCGATACAAGCCCTTTCCTCCAACATAATTTGCTTCTTTAGCTCCACTCCAGCCCCGCTCGCCCACTGGTAAAGCTTGTTGTGATCCTTCAACTTTAAGAGCCAATACTTCCATGCCTTTCACTAAAGCTTGAATCTGTGCTTGCATATCATTGGAAGAATTATCAACTGAAGCTATCTTCTCCCTTGGCTTTGAAGTATGCACATTAGACCACTGCCAATCAGCTAATGATAGCCTCTCCAAGAGCTTTCTGCTCTGCGTCAAGCTCTAGATTCATCAAGCATCCTCCAGAATTGCATTCACCTTGTCTTGTGAGTGGAGCCGAAGACCTATGTAGAAAGATTCAATTTGAATCCTTTGGGTCTTCCATGATCGGGGCATCTTCTCACTAAGTCTTTGAAATGCTCCCAAGCTTCATGAAGAGTCTCCATCTCATCTTGCCTGAATTTGCTAATCTCCCCTCTCGAATTTGGATCACCTTGGAAGGAGGGAAGTACTTTGACATGAACTTGGTCGCAGCTCCTCCCAAGTGTTGATTGAACTCTGTGGGCAGATGTTGAACCAGCCAAGAGCTCTATCCCTTAAAGAGAAAGGGAAAAGCCTTAGCTTTATTGCCTCCTCCGATACATTGTTGATCTTTATGGTGTCACACATCTGGTAGAACCTCATCAAATCTTGGTGTGGATCATCCACGCCTGTTCCTCCAAACGCGTTGTTGCTCACTATGTTGATCAACGCCGGCTTCAGCTCAAAGCTATTTGCTTGGACTCTTGTCTGCCGAATCCCAGAATAATGGTCTGACATCATTGGCCTAGCATAGTCTAAGAAGGTTCTGGGCATAAACCGATTACCCTCTTCTTCTCTGGATACCGGCCATTGTAATTGGCCCCTCCTTGCGATGCACCACCATCAGGCCTTAAATCGCCATCAATTCACCTACGGAATGCTCTAAGCCTTGCAATGCTTCTTGACCTCACGTCTTCGCTTCCCTAGTCGCTTCTACGACGTGCTCTGAACAATCTTTCAGGTTCCCGATTAAATGGTATAAACTCCTGTCTTGGCATGCACAACTAGGAATTCCTCAAACACTTGGTGTATGTTCCTATAAAACAACAAAAACACACCCAGCAACTCCGAACAATGCAAAATAAACAAATAAAGAACACAAAATAATAGAAAATAAAAGACAAAATAAAACACCACGATTAGAATTCAAACAATTTCACTCAATGTTGATTTCTAAAGCTAGTCAACCGTTGAATCCCCGGCAACGGCGCCAATTTGACGAACGGGTTATTTCGTGAGCGAAACCCAAGTGAGGGTTAAGCTACTGTCGTTTAAATCCCTTCTCAAAAAATTAATTCTCTTAACTAATGCTAAATAGAATAGCGACAAGAAAGGGGTCGATCCCACAGAGATTACCAAGTTATCTAGCTTTAACTCAAATCACCAAATTAATCTTGCTTAAAACAATGTCTTGGCAAAAATGAAATCTTTTTATAACTAAAGATCTAATTTTTATTTGGTTTTCTGAATAAACAAAGAAAGCAAATTGATTTTAGGACTAAGATGCAAGGATTAAAGGCATCTAGGGTCACAATTTCACCTCCCTATGTTATCTTTACTGATTCATGGTATTAGGGTTGTCGGATTGAAAACATGCTAAACATAAGCCAAGGACAACAAATGGTCATTGAGGTCCTTTTAAGAGTTGTATGCCAGGAATGGTCATCTAAACACACAAACATGCAAAGCCAATAAATCATACTTGCAAAAGGATAATGATCACACCAATTACAAATAAGTTATGAATCTCAATCCGCCCTGAGACTAGGGCTAAGAATTCCAAGGTGTACATCCAAAGATAGAAATTAAGAAACGATTCATAAAACATGCAAAATTCAATAATCCAAACCCAATATTCATAAACACAACAAAGCAACAAGGGGGCTACATTGCTCCCCTGGATTATAAGAACTACTCACGCATGATTACAAGCAAAACCATAGCAGTAAAGCTAAACATCTTCTTCTAATCCACGCGCGCAACAAGGCTTCAAATCCAGGCTCCAAAATCCGCGACGGCTGCTCTCCTAGGTCAAGGAGGAACCTCCAAGTCGTGAAGCCTCTCTCTCTCTAAAAACGTGTAGGGGGGTCTAGGATGTCTAGCAGGGGTCTTGGAGGCTTTATTTATAGAGGTTGGATGGGCTTTGAGGTGTGTACCCTAGCCCATCTATCAAAACGACGTAGTTTTGATAAGTGACACTTCAAACATTAAAATCTCTATCTTCCATCCACAATTTGGACATGGGTCTTCAGGAACAAATGATCAGCATGAAAAAACGATAGGATCGGTCCAAAAATATCTCTGCACGTCAATTTGCACGTGATTTGGTGAATTCACGTGCAGCTCCAAATCAGCTCAAACTTCTCCCCAAGCATCCTTGCATCCTGTAGAGGCCTGAGAAGCAAAAATAGGATTGCACGTGAAATGGGTGAATTCACGTGCAACTCCAAATGCTCTGAAATTTCTGTGGTAGGTAGAGGACATCATTCTAAGCAACTTTTGTTCTTGCACGCCAATTGTTTGAGGCCATCTACTATGTCAAAAGTGAGCTCCAAAATCTGCCAAAACAGCTTAAAAACGCATGTATTTGCAAATAGCATAGTCCTAGGGGTTAGAGCAAATATATATGATATATAAAGCAATAAAGCTCTAATCATGCTCTTAAACATCCTAAATAAACACTAGAATAACGGCATAAAATGCACGTTATCATCTAGCCATATCACATATCATCTCTTGGTAGGGAATGAGTTTGGGATTCTGGGTTTCCCACTCCTTACGAACTTGATAAATTACTAAGACTGAATCTTCGAAGACTTGAAGCCTTGTAATTCCCCTTATTAAGGCTTCTTGGAGACCCATGACACAAGCTTCATATTCTGCTATGTTGTTTGTGCAGGGAAAGGCCAACTTGGCGGCCATGGGATAATGTTGACTGGTTGGGGAGATTAATACTGCCCCAATGCCATGACCGGATAAATTTGAAGCTCCATCAAACCACAGAATCCACGTCTTTGATTCCTGATCCTCCTGAACAGCATTGATGTATTAGGTCGGAAAATCGGAGCTCATGGGCTCATAATCCTCCAAGGCCCCGTCGGCCAAGTAATCTGCTATGGCACTTCCCTTGATGGCCTTCTGTGGGACATAGATGATATCATATTCGGATAAGAGAAGTTGCCATTTTGCAGCCCTTCCTGTCATTGCCGGTTTTTTTAACAGGTACTTGAGTGGGTCATGTCTTGAGATGAGCCATGTACTATGGTAGAGGGTATACTGTCTCAATCTTCGTGTTGCCCAGACGAGAGCGCAACAAGCTTTTTCTAAGGGAGTATACTTCTCTTCGCACGATGTAAATTTCTTGCTCAAGTAATAAATGACTTGCTCCTTTTTCTTTGCTTTATCAAGCTGTCCTAGAACACAACCCATGGATGTTTCTCGGACCATCAAATACAAAATCAAAGGTTTGTTGGGTGTTAGAGGAGCCAAAATCGGTGGGTTCATAAGGTATTCCTTGATTTTGTCAAAGGCCTCCTGACATTCGTCATTCCAAACTTCGGGGTTATTTTTGCAAAGCACTTTGAAGATAGGCTCACAAGTTGCAGTAAGCTGTGAGATAAAGCGGGCAACATATTTGAACCGCCCGAGGAAGGCTCTAACTTCTTTGACAAATCCCAGTAGTTTGCCAGATGTAGCTTCGAAGGTACACTTGGCTGGATTTAGCTTTAGCTGGTATTTGCGCAATCTGTTGAATAGTTTATGTAATACCTCCACGTGGTCTTCCTCCTTTCCTGACTTGGCAATCATATCATCGACGTAAACCTCCACTTCTTTATGCATCATATCATGGAAGAGTGTCACCATGGCCCTCTGATATGTTGCCCCGGCATTTTTGAGTCCAAAAGGCATGACATTATAATAGAAGGTACCCCAGATAGTTGTGAAGGTGGTCCTTTCTTTGTAATCGGGGTCCATCCGAATTTGGTTGTAACCGGAGAATCCATCCATGAAAGAAAACATGGCATGTTTTTCGGTGTTATCTACCAAGGTGTCGATGTTAGGTAGTGGAAAGTTGTCTTTTAGGCTAGCCTTGTTGAGGTCGCGGTAGTCAACGCACATACGGACCTTCCCACCCTTCTTTGAAATGGGCATGATGTTAGTGACCCATTCTGGGTATCGAGCTACACTAAGGAATCCAGCATCCCATTGTTTTCGAACCTCTTCTCGACCTTCGGTATCATTCCTGGTCTCATTCACCGTAACTTCGTTGTACGGGCGCGCATTCTGGATTCAGTGGCAGCTGGTGCTTCACTATGTCAGTATTTAGTCCCGGCATATCCTTGTAAGACCACGCAAAAACATCGATATAGGCTTTTAGGAGATCGACCAATCGACCCTTGACATCCTCATTGATTAGAGATCCTAATTGCAGTTCTTTTGGCTCAGTAGGTGTACCAAAGTTGACAGTCTCGATTGGAACTTCGCTAGGAACAATGGGTTTATCCTCCTTTTTCAACAGGTGTATGATGTCCTCCGGAGGCTCAAAGTCTTCTTCGACGTCAGCTTCCTCTGCTCCAAATACCGGTTGCTCCCAATCTGGATTATGGTCAAACCTTAAGCAACTCGTTTCTTCTTTACTTAACAGATCCTTTCTAACTTGATCGCACCTGTTGGTAAAAGTTTGAATAGTTTAACAAAGTATGATGATGCACATGTCATGCAATGTAAGAAGATGCGTTTTTGGCAAAAGTCTTATTTCATAAATATTCTAAAAAGGTTACAACCGTTTTTGGGAATTTGAAAACTTAATAAAAACAGAACATTCCCCAGCAAAGCTTCTTTGATTATTACTTGGCCGAAAGGTCCACAATACTCCAATTGTTCAGCTGGTGCCCTGGGGGTCCTTGGCATACCCACCCCATCTGTTCTTGCTCTCCACGGCTGGCCCTCAGCATGGCTATGGTGCATTCTTTCCTCTGATGGATAAAACCGGCACTCTGGAATATAGCCCCAAGGGGTGGGAACGTCATCATTTGCTCTTGGAGAGGCCTCTTCTCCAGTCTGGCTAAGCGGGACTCCCTTTTTCTCGCGGCTTCCCTTGATTTGTCAGCTTTGGTAGACTTGTAGCCTAATCCGTACCTTTCTTTAGTGTTTTGTATGACTAAGGGTTTCTTAATTCCTTGTGCTCGTGCACCTAGGCCTTGACCTTCCTTATGCCCCAGTTTAAGCATGATTGTAGCAACCATCCTTGCAATCTTCGGGAACAAGATTGCCATATCCAGTGACTTTCCAGTGTTTGGGGCATAGGCCGCATTAACCACTTCGAACGATCGGTAAGAGCATTTTGGTATGTCTTCATTGTTTTCAATGTAAGGAACAGACATAGGCTTGGTAACCAGAAGCTCCGCTTCTCCATATACACAGATGAGTTGGCCATTTACCACAAATTTAACCTTTTGATGTAGTGTCGATGGCACTGCCCCTGCTGAGTGAATCCATGGTCTTCCCAGCAGATAGCTGTAGTATGGAGCGATGTCCATCACCTGGAACTTAACCATAAACTCACTTGGACCATTTTGCAAAGGGATATCTAGTGTACCCACTACTTCTCGCTTTTCACCGTCAAAGGCTCTTACAACCATATTAGTGGGACGTACATGAGAGGAGTCTATTGGCAGTTGCTTGAGGATTTGAGTTGGCATGATGTTTAGGGATGACCCATTGTCGATCAGCACATGGGAGATAATGTGATCCTTACATTTGACAGATATGTGCAAGGCTTTGACGTGACTAATACCCTCTGATGGTAACTCATCTTCGCCAAAACTAAGGAAGTTATCCACCACGATATTGTTAACGAGACTACTCAGATTTTCCAAGGATATGGTCGAAGGAACGTAGGCCTTGCTCAAAACCTTCATGAGGGCTTCTCTATGTGGAGTCGAATCCATGAGCAAGGACAACAAAGAGATACAAGCCGGCTGCCGACTAAGTTGGTCCACAATGTTGTACTCGCTCTGCTTGATTAGTTTAAGGAATTCGGTGGGATCCCCATCAATGACAGGAGCGTTCTTACTACCTGGTGCAGGTACGGGAGGTAGATCATACTCTCCTCCTTTACTTTTGTTGACCTCAATGCCTTCTTCCGATCCATAGACACGACCGCTTCTTGTTTTCTTCTCGGCTGTAGGGTCTCCTCTAATGACCGATTCGCAGTGGTACTTTCAAGGCACTGATTTATCATCTTTGTAAGGGAATGGAGCAGGAGTTTGGATGACAAGAGATCGGACTCATTGTGTCAATGTGGTGATTTTTGGTTTTTCCTCATATTCGATAATTAAAGGCCTGGGCGTCTCCAATGCCTTTGTATGCTCTATCAAAGCCATACAGGCCTCATGTTCTTCTAACTTGCGTGTGATTTCCAGCCTTCGGGAGTTAATAAGAGCTTGCACAGCTTCCTGGAATTCATTGCATTGTTCAATATCATGCCCATAAGCTGATTTATGGTAAACACAACATTTTTCCCCGATCTGTGCCTCTCGTGGTTTCAATCACCTCATTGGTTACAAAAAACCCGTTCTTATATAGCATACGAAACAGTTGATCCTTGCCTATCTTGATCTCGAAACCTTTCTAGGAGGATTTTCATGCCTAATTGTTATATTGGCGACATTGGCCGAGTGCTCAGGTAGAGGGTTGGTGCCCACATTAGGAGCATTGGTCATCTTGGAGAAGTCTAGCCATCCAACATATCTTAGGTGTTGGACCTTCTTTTTCAGAGCGAAACAATTCTCGGTGTCATGTCCACTTGCGCTTCCATGGTATGCACAATGGGCCTCAGCTTTGTACCAGTCAGGATATGGAGGAGTCCGTTCCTTTAGGGGTATTGGACTAGCGACTCCTGCTGCCAACAATCGTGTATAGGCTTCGTGTATGTGACAGAATTGGATCAAACTTTTGTTGCCCAATCTTTCCAAAAGTCGATTCTGTCGGGGCTGCTTCTTGCTCGGATAGAGGCTGGGCTAGCTAAGGTTGGCTTGGCTGAGGCGTGTACAAGCTGCCTCCTTGTGGATGATACTGTGGGAATTGTGGTGGTGGCGTTGATGCCACATAAGATGCCACGGGCTGCCCGCCGTAATAACCTTGCGTGATACACTGCCCTGATTGTGCCCCGGAGGAAGTGAAGTCAAGTTTGGGTTGCCAGACTGCTTGTGCTTCTTCTTCTTTTTTGCGATTAAGCGGCATAGGCTTTCTAAAAGTCTCGATTTTATTCCCGCCAAGCCTGCCTTCTCTAATGCCACCCTCAATTCTTTCTCCTGAGGCAACTAAATCGGCGAAGCTGTTTGATACATTCCCAACCAGCTTTTCATAATAAACACCCCTTAGGGTACTGACGAAAAGGGTGGTGAGCTCTCGTTCGATTAGTGGGGGCTGAACGTCCATACTTGCTTCTCTCCACCTTTGAGCATAAGTCTTGAAACTTTCTTTATCCGCTTTCTCAAATGACTGCAATGCCAATATGTCTATTACCAGTTCCGTGACATGTTTGTATTGCATTAAGAAGGCTGTGGCCAAGTCATTCCAAGTGCGGATACGACTTCCTTCTAACTGAATATACCATCGTAATGGCCCGCCGGTTAAGCTTCCTTGGAAGCAGTGCATTAACAGTTGGTCATTGTTGGTATGTGCGGCCAACTTGCGATAATACATTATCAAATGGGTCCTTGGACACTGGGTACCATTGAACTTCTCAAAATCCAGCATTTTGAACTTTGGAGGTAGCACGACCCCCGGCACCAAGCATAAATCATAGGCATTAGTTGTCCCATAACTTTCTGCCCCTTCAACAGCCTTCAACCTTGCTTCTATTTGTTTCCAGCTTGGTTGTTGGTTGGTTTCCTTGGGAATGGGTAAGTCCCTTACTCCCACAGGATGCTCTGAGATTGGTGTTCCCGCATTTGATGGTGTAGTCAGAACTTGGCGAGAACTACCCGGGACCACGTTAGGTTGTGCATAGGCCTAGGATTCTATTTGAGTTTGCACAAACCCCTGCAGTGGGTTCAGCGTTTGTCCTTGATTCGCTACTCCTTCTGCTGGGGCAGCTTCCCTTACGGTTGCTACTTTAGTTAGTAAGTCCATCATGGTTTTTAACTGAAGCTGAACCTCGTGGAGACTGCCCCCCATCTCTTGTTGAGCTTGCTCGAGCCCTGAAATTCGGTCCTCTATATGGTCTCCCATGCCCTGGTCTGACATAGCTTGATTACGGGTTGATCTCAAGTTATAGGAATGCCCAATCTTGTTTGATCTGGAAATGCTTATTTGTTAAGCTTTCTGTTGTTCTCTTTTTCGGATTTTGCTTTTTACCATGAATGTATGAATGCATGTAGTGAATGCATGCAACGAATGGTTAATGATGGAAATGGCGAAAAACAATTTATTGATTGATGAAACCAAATACATTATTGGTGGAAAGAAGATTGAAGTACAACAAGGATAGTCTTATGCTTATGCGACTAGATGAATTGGAACAAGCCTTGATCATTTCAAACTAATTTCCGATTCCGGATTACTCCTCCAATTGGTGAATTCTTTTACCCAGCTTTTCGATGATCTCCTCTTGTTCTTGAACCTTCAGCCACAAGTTCTCGAGTTCATTTTCCTTTTGAAGGAGCAGCAGTCTTGGATCTTGGTGGACCTCCGCATAAGCTATGTCTTGCTGCCGCCAGGGAGGGAATGATGGATGAACTTCGGGGTAATAAGAATTCTCGCTGACTTTCCGAGGTGCTTGCCATGCTAGATACCCCCGAAAAGCTTTGCGTCAAGTCTCGAGGTCAATGTATGTGAAGTCAAAAGCTTCTATCTCATGCAACACAGGAATGATCTGATGACCCCTAAGTTGTCTTCCTGCCTGAAGAGGGGTGCATGCAGTAGCTCCACACGAACCAAGTAATGGGACCCAGTTACATGGCCCATAACTATAAATTATGTCGACTTTGGGCATCCATGGAGCATTCTATACAATTTGATTATCGGATTAAGGTTTGCAGCTCATTGATCCAATCCTCCTCTGTTTAGGTAACTCCCATTCCTGTAGAATGAATTCGGGTAATGCACTATGTGGAAATGCCGCCACTTCTTCGAGTTGTGCGTCTTTGCTTGGGAAGTGACTTTTCAACCATGCGCAGAGGAGTGGAAGGCATCCTTTGATGAAGCTTCGGGAGTAAATATATACAATATTTATGTCAAAATTCTCAGAATGATGAGTAGGGTGAAAAATAAGGTTCGTGACTTGATCCGGAGTTCTGTTTGGAAGTTAATTACCGTTTTGACCCTCGATGGCGGCCTAAGCGCTGCTTTGACCATATCTTCTTCATTTGACCTCAGAATTGAGCGCGGTCGATGGCATTGATCCTCAAATTTGATTTTCTACCGCCATAGACGGGCTCTTTGGCATTTGGAGGCCTTTCGAATAATTTCTTAAAATCGAGCATTTGCGACTCAACGGTCACAACTTCGTCATTCTGCAAAATTTCCACAAGCCAATGCGGCATAGAAGGAAAATTAAATTTGAGAAAATGTGTCCAACCCGAATAAAATAGGGTCTACACTCCGTATGAATGAAAGACTCGGATTCCTTATTTCGTGTCTTCTTGTCCTTAATCCTCTTGAGTGGAAGACTTAGCTTTTTATTCTGCGACAGTTCTCTTTTACTCCGTGCGAGATGTAGACTAGGATTCTTATTCCGCATCTATTTAACTTAGTCCATTTAAGTGTAAGACGTGGATTCCTTAGTCCATAACTTTAAGTGTTTTGTCCGCACGAGTGATCCTTATTTCGTATGAAGACTTAGTTATTTACCAAGTGCTTGACGATACTCACGTTGGTCCAGATCAGGATTATGTATCCTGTCCTTAGCTTTACTCTCACGAGTGTAGATCCAAATTAGAATTATATCTTCTGCAACAACTAAGAATAAACATACAAGATATTAAATCAAATTATATAGGATTTTATCCGCATCATCCAAATTCTGGGTTTGATCCAACAATCTCCCTCAATATAGATATGCCAAAACCCTTTGTAATCTGATCTGATAAGTGAAACAACAAGATAAACAGATAGAAATAAGAATAACTTCCACAATTCATTCATTCAACAACATGAGTACATTTTCAACCTTGGTACAAGAGTTTTACATTAAGGTACATATGGCTTACTATACTTGAAGATTATCGTTATTGCTTCTCACGAAGCTCCATCATCTGCTCCATAGTAAAACTGAGGATGTCATTCCAGTCCTCATATACTTTCATGAAGGACTTAATGAAGAAGCAGACAAAAGCTCTATAGCTATCTCCATTGGGCTATTGAGGCACATTCTTCTTGCTCCAGATTGCCGCTTTCTGCTTTTTAGTAGGAGCCAAAGGTGTTTGACCCATTTCTTCTGATATTCCTAGGTTCCAAGCGTGCTAGCCTTGGTATATGTGTATGTATATAGAGAGGGGGGGGGTGAATCTGTATACTTTAAAATAAAATGTTCACCTACTTTTCAGAGTAGGATATTTTAAAGAGGTTTCTTTATCAGATATGGTCCTCGTATGGGTGGTCTATTAGTATCTCATGCAATATCAGTTGCAAGCAGGTATGTATGAGAGAGAAAAGACATAGACACATAATATACGTGGTTCCAACAATGTGATCTACTCCACGGTGGTGAGGGTGTACCTACAACGAGTCCAATCTACTATATGTTCTATTCATACAGTAGGGTCTAGCCCTTGTTACAATAGGATCAACTCTCTCTCCTTTTAACTGCAAATACAAAAATACTATTACTCCAGAATTTACTCACTGTAAGAATCTGTCTAACACAAACTGCTCCCGCGTTGCTGACCGTTTGTTATGCTCGACCTTCAACCACTCCTTTGCTGAACTCACAATCTGTTCTTTTAATGTATGAGGAAGTGGAACAGATTAACTCACTATTATCTCCCCTTTGATCTTCCTCTTTCTCTTTCTCTATATCTTGGAACTACTCTGTGTCGCCTCCTATATCTCTACAGATACGTTTCTTGTTTTTCTTCAGAATTCGGCGCTTTTTTGAGTCAGGTATATTCCTTGCTTTTATAGGTCGATACCAGTCAGAAACCCTTCGTCTAGGGTTAAGCATGTTTCTTCTTTCGATCTTCACCATTGAAACATGATAAATTACCCTCAGATGACGTCCACATGTTTTCCAGTACTTAATGTACTTAAAAACTGCTGTCTGGGTAACGACTTACTGAAACGGTGAACTTCAGCACGTTTTTGCTCCTTTGTAGCGTGCTCCGTTTCTTTGTCCAGCCACAACCTCAGAGATATTGCCTTGTAGCTTTCCTACGGGTCTACGAGTCTTCCTCTTCAATTCTTCGAGTCTGAGTCTTCGAGCCCTGAGAAGTAAACTTCCACTTCGTCTGCTTTCTGGCTTCGAAGCTAGGTCAGACAGCTGACATCTCATTCTACGAGCCTAAGCTCTACGAGTCTTTGAGTCAGTGACAGCTGCATTCTGCCTTGGATGATAAACTGTCTATGGGTCTCTGCAACGGGTTCTTCCTACGACCCTTCGAGCTTCGAGTCTACGACTCTGCACGCTACGACTCTACGAGTCTTTGCTTCGAGAATTCGAGTCTCTGCTCTTTACTTGTCTACACCTTGGGTTTGTCAAACTATGACCCTTCGACCCTCGTGGTCCTTTGAGGCTTCGACCCTGTACCTATTTAAGGCTTCAACCCTGTGCTCCTTCGAGTCGCCCCTATCTACGACCTTCGAGGCTATGGGTCTACATATCTTTGAGTTAAAGGTGTATACAGGTAGACTCCCTCTACGAGCTCACTCTAAGAGATCACTCTATGAAGTTGTCCAACCAAGTACGGATCTTCGACCCAGACCTTCGACCCAGCGAATTCCGCTTCCTGCATCATGCTGACAACAATGACAACACAATCTCGCGGGAACAACAATCTCCCCCTTTGGAATTGTTGGCAACATACGAAATGCACAAACCGTCGAACTGTTCCCCCTGAACTTGTGTTCCTCCTTAACTGTTCCCTCTTCTCTTCTTCTCCCCCTTTGCCAATCAATTGCAAATTAAGACAGAAGGGGAACCCAACAGAGGCCTTATGCGTGAGGAGGTGGCGACATCGACATCCGCTTCGATGTCGATCAAACAACTCAATAGATAGAGGTTTGGTGAGGATATCTTCCATTTGTTCCTGTGTAGGAACATACACCAAGTGCACACTTCCGTCTTCCACTTGTTCCTTGATATAGTGGTAGCGATAATCAATATGCTTGGTCTTCGAATGTTGGACAGGATTCCTGCTAATATTGATAGCACTCTGGTTGTCACACCAGATGTTCACAGGTAACTCAACACTGACTCCCAAGTCTGACAATTGCGTGAGCATTCGTACCACTTGAGTACACGCTGCATGGGCAACCACATACTCTGCTTCTGCTGTGCTACAAGCAACACTGTTTTGTTTGCGGCTCAACCATGCACAACACATTTAGAGCCCAAATAAAAACCGCAGCCACTAGTTGAACGTCTGTCATCGATGTTTCCAGCCCAGTCTGCATCAGTGTAAGCCTGTAACTCAATGGAATCCTTAGAGGGATACCACCGTCCCATCTCTAGTGTACCATTTAGGTATCTAAGGATCCTTTTGACTGCCAACAAGTGAGACTCTTTTGGATCTACCTGATATCTACTTGTTTGACACATAGCTTGCATCAGATCAAGTCTAGAGGCTGTGATGTATAAGAGGCTTCCATGTCACGCCCCGAATTTCCAACCCGAGGAAACAGGTACGTGACTCCCCTTTTACCCACACGGAGGGCAAAGGGGTTAGGATACAAATCCCGAATATAACATTTTAAACATCCACAACACATTCAAGAAAGTAATGTTCATTAAAGCAATCCACAATCCAAACCAGTATTTATTACAATAAAATCCTCTTTTCAATCCATCCCCACTGGGGTTACATCAATTCCCACAAAATGACATAAAATGAAAGACGGTAAGGTAAATAAGGTCTTCCACCTTGGGGTCCCACCTAACGCCTGTATGTTCCTGAAAGAAAACACAACATAGAGGGAGGGGTGAGTAACCACAGCTCAGTAGAGATCTTGTCTCCCCAATCAATCCCATGCTCCTAACGTCTACATGAGGGTGTGTACAGGTGCAGTATAGTGACAATAAGATATAAACAGGTTGTATTCCACATTCACACGACACACACATATCCACAGCCATACAGGCTTAGCCATATAGGCTAACATATCCACAGCCACCCAGGCTTAGCCACACGGGTTAACATATCCACGGCCACTCAGGCTTAGCCACACAGCTAGCATTTCCAGTCCCGGGCTTCCACAGCCACCGGGTTCCACAAACACAGCATACAAGGTCACACAGGCATTAAACCAAACATGTAGCATACACACTTTCACAGGCATAAAATCAAACACATACTAGGCATATTCACACAGGCATTTTATCGAACACTTAATATGCACTCACCATCCAACACCAGAATACATCAAAAACCGCCATCGAAGGCCAACATCCATATAGGAGATCACACTTATATGGATTACATATATATAAACAGATATAACCCATAATCTACCCTAGAACAGAGGAGGATTTAGGAAGAACAGAACCCCTACCTTGTATGTCCTCCTGCTCTCACTTCCACGCAAGACTCTGACCACCCACGCAAGACGCTCCGGCAGTCACCAGAAGCTCTCCTTCCCTCTCTCTCTCTCTCTCTGCGACGGTTGGTGGAACAACAAACCCTAAAACCTAAAATAGAGGGCTTCTCCTCCTTATATAGACAACACAACATCGGAACGACGTAGTTTTGATTAAGTGAATCCCAGCATCAAAACGACGTAGTTTTGATGGAACAAGCTATGACCTTCCCACATCCATACACACCAAAATGTCCACAATTCCAACATACCCCTTTGGGAAAAGATGTTTAGAATCACAAAACCAAGGTGACGGTGCAAAAATATGGCTGCACGCCATATCCCCAATTGACTTGCAGCTCCAAAAGCTGTGAAATTCTACCCCAAGCTTTCTTGCATCATGTAGAAGGCTGATATGCAGAAAAATGCTTGCACGCCAATTGGTCCAATTGGCTTTCAAGGCCTTTGGCTCTGAAACTTCTGTGGGAGGTAGAGGACATCATTCTGAGAAACTTTTGTTCTGCACGCCAATTGATTTGAGGCCATCTACTTGGTTAAAAGCAATCTCCAAAACTGGATAAAATAACCTAAAAACGCCTGTGTATGCAAAAAACATCTTCCTAGGGCATAAAAGCACGTTATGAATTGTCACGTGCACCTCCCAAACGTCCCCTCTTGGGCTCATCTCTTACCTCAGACTTGTGCATCAACATTCAAGGTGTAGCTAAAGTGTGTGGGAAGGAAACTCCCTAAAACCCAACAATTTCCACTCACAAGGCATCTGCGGTTAACTTCTTACATGCCGCAAAACACGGGTCATTACATTCCAATCATACCTCGATACTCTTTTTGATTTACACTTGTGTCTTCCTGATCCTTATGAAGTTTGCAGCTTATAGCCATTGGGGTTCCAACAGGCTTGCTAGCTTCTATACCATACTTCTTTAGCAGTTCCTTGGCATACTTGTGTTGTGATATGAATATGCCTTCAGTAGTTTGCCTAATCTGCAGTCCCAAGAAGTATGTCAGTTATCCTATGAGAGACATTTCAAATTCATTACTCATTTTCTTGGCAAATTCTTCATATAAGCCTGAGTGACTTCCTCCGAATATGATGTCATCGACATAGACTATGGTAGCCAGCTGACCTCTGTCTGAATTCAGTATATATAAGTTATGATCCATAGTTCCTTTACTGAAATTCATTCTTTTCAAATACCCATCTAGTCAGCTATACCATGCTCTAGGAGGTTACTTCAGGCCATACAAGGCTTTCTTTAGTTTACAGACATGTGTCTCATCATCATCAATCTGCACTCCATCTGGTTGCTCAATATACATTTCTTCTTTTACCAGTCCATTTAGAAAAGCAAACTTCACATCCATTTGATAAACCTTGAATCTCTTATGTGCTGCTAATGCAAGAAACATTCTAATAGTTTTTAGCCTTGCCACTGGTGCAAAAGTCTCATCTACATCAATTCCCTCAATCTGAGAGTACCCTTTGCATACTAGTCATGCCTTGTTCCTAACAACCTCGCCATCTTCGTTCAGTTTATTCCTGAATACCCACTTAGTTCTGATGACATTTTTGTTCTTTGGTCTAGGAACTAGCTCCCATGTCTTATTCTTTTCAATTTGATCCAGCTCTTCATTCATTACTATGATCCAAGCATTATCTTCTACTGCTTCTCCAACTGTTTTGGACTCTATTTGGGAGAGCAATGCAGTATCTCTTGTAAATCTCCTCCTGGTTGTTACACCTACTTGGGGATCACCAAGGATCTGATCCTTGTCATGCACACTTGACCATGTGCTCCTGGTCTTTTTAGTAGAATTTTCTCCAGGATTGGACTCTTCCTTCTCTTCATCAGACTTCTATGAGTCTGTATCTTCATTTTTCTCTTCTTTTTCATGCTCAGACTTTTCTTTCTCCTGAGGTTCTGCTACTTCAAAGTCTGGAGTCTCATCCTCTATTACATCTTTCTTCCAATTTTCATCCACTTTAACTTCACTTGAAGTTATTACTTTTCCAAGTCTTGGAAGAAAAACTCTGTATCCTTTTGTCTGATATGAGTATCCAACAAATGTCCCTTCCTCAGATCTGGCATGAAACTTTCCTTTTCCTTGCTCCTTTATTTTCATGAAGCAAGGGCTTCCAAATATTCTGAAGTATTTGGCTGTTGACTTCTTCCCACATCATAGTTCATAAGGTGTGCAGTCTGTCCTTGGTCTCAAAGTGACTCTATTTAGTAAGTGTACTACTGTTCTAGTTGCCTCTACCCAAAACCTTGCATGAAGATTAGCTTCCAGCAACAGTGTTCTGCCCATTTCAATGACAGCTCTATTCTTTCTTTCAACAACTCCGTTTTGTTGTGGAGTTCTTGCTGCTGACAGTTGATGCTGAATCCCATGTTTGTTCAAGTACCTTTCAAAGGCTTCATTTGTAAACTCAGTACCCTGATCAGATTTTAATATCTTAATCTTTCGACCATAGTCATTCTCAGCCATTCTTCTATACTTCTTGAAGAACTCCAAAGCTTCTGTCTTGTGCTTTAGATACATAATACAAGTTCTTCTGGTGAAGTCATCCACAAACAAAATGAAGTACCTTTCACCATTGAGTCCTTTGTTTCTCATTGGTCCACACAAGTCTGTATGCACAATGTCTAGAGCTGCTTCTGAACTATACTCTTTTACTTTATAATGAAATCTGGTTTGTTTACCATGTAAGCATGCTGAGCAGACATGCTCTCTTTCACGTTTAATGTCTGGGATATCTCTTATAGCCTTGCAATTCACAAGCCTTCTCGTATTCTTTTGATTCAGATGTCTCAGTCTTCTGTGCCAGAGTTCATTTTCTTCTACCTTTGGTAAATGATAGTTATGGGTCTTACTTTCATCAATTACATATAAGTCCCCATTTGTCCTTCTTCCAGCTGCTACTATGTTGCCATTTTCTCTCTTTATTTGGCAGCTAGTTTTAGTAAAGGTCACTTCATGACCTGAGTCACACAGCTGACTGACGAATGCTAGATTATATTTCAAACCTTCAACATGTAACACATCCTTCAGTTTGTTCTTACCCCATTTGGTAGAGTCTAACCCTTTGATTTTCAGAGAGCTATCATTACCAAATCTCACTTTGCCAGACTTGTTTGTATTCACATCTGACAACTTCTTCAGATCACCAGTCATGTGACCTGAGCATCCACTATCAAGGATCCACCGTCTATCCTTGATGTCTGTTTTCAATGCAATCTCAGCAATATGAGCCACTTCTTTTCCCTTAGCCATGTAGACTTGTTTTACTTTAGACTTGAAGCGCTCTACCTGTTTTACTTTAGACTTGGAGCACTCTCCTTGAAACTTGGGTTTTACAGTCTTCTGAGATGCTTTCACTTCCTTCTTCTTTGGAACGTTCACAGTTTCCTTTATCTTATTCTGCTCAGGAATAAGTACATTTCTTGCACTGTGTCGTTCACAGCCGCAATTATCACAAACCTCCAAGTCTGCAAGTATAGCAAACTTGTTTCTTTTGACAACAGGCTTCGGTTTCCACCAGCATGAAGCTTCTTCATGTCCTTGTTTCTGACAGTAAGTGCAGATACTTCCCACTAGTTTCTTTCTTTCAATCTGGTACAAGTTCCTTCTAGATGTCTTCATTGCAGTTCTAGGAGCTTGCACGGAATACCTCCACCAACAAAATCTAGCCCTGTGACCCCACACTGCACAGTAGTAGCAGTGACCCTGAAAGCTGGTGTTGCTCAACCTCTGAACAACTGGGATCTTCTTCAAAACAGGCTTGGCCTTGACGGTTGGTTTTAAAGGTTTACCTTCTTCCTTGAGGGGCACCCGAACATTTGCGATAATGACATATGTATTAGATTTCTTCACATTCTCGGAATGCTCAGATTTCTGAACGCATTTGGTCACTCCATTGAGCTTAGACTCCTTCGGATGTCTCTCCATCTTCTCATCATTTGCACCACCCTTCCCTTTCATGTTGCTCAGGATCACGTCATTCACTCTATTCATTTCATCCAATGGATTGTCATGGGAAAAAGGATTGACCACCTCCGTAGGATTGTCATATGAGACAAAATTGACAACTATTCCCGCCACATGTGGTGTCGCCCCATTTTTCTGAGCGTCTGGTGCTGTGATGAGTGATCTGATCTGGGAGTTGCCAAAGGTTGAGACTTGACTAGCTCTATCTTTTGAAATCTTTTGTTGAAAGCCTATCAGTTCTTCTTCAAGCTGTTGGATTGTGGTGTCTCTTGATATGAGTTTTGTGGTCATGTCATCACAAATCTTGACTTGCTCCTCTAATCTGAGCTTTAGACTGACAATTTCCTCACAAAACTTCTTTGAATCCTCCAACACCTTGTCCTTCTCACCTCTAATTTCACCAAGCTCTCCCTTGACCAGCTTAAGCTCTCCCTTGAGCTGCTTTATTCTACAACCTCTCTTGCGGATCTCCTCTATAGCAAGCTCTAGCTCTTCCTCCAAATCAACATCTTCTTCTGCACTTGCCTCTTCCTCCGCTGAGGCAGTGCTACTATTGTCCACCTCTATCTTGGCGACAAAAGCACAATCTGATGAACATTCCTCCTCCTCATCAGATTCAGTATTTCGGCTCATGTAATTCTTATGTGAGCCCTTCTTCTTCTGTGGAGCTACTGGTCTCTGTGTGAAATTGCTTCTTCGGTATGATGACTTCTTCACTTTGTATCCTCTTCATCCGAGGCTTCATCATCCGAGTCATTAGCTTTCACTTTACATTGGGATGCAAAGTGCCCCCGCTTTCCACACTTAAAACATTTGAGGGAAAGTCCTCCTTTCCCTTTTCCTCCAACTTGCTTTCCTGCTCCACTCTTTCTAAATTTTCTGGTGAAGTAGGCTACCACCTCATCTTCACCATCTTTACTATCACTGTCCTCTTGTTCTTTTGAGGACTTAGCTTCCTTCTTTATTTTTAATTTTCTCATAGCCTTGAAGGCTACTTCTTTTGATTCCTTGGTTGTGGGCTGGGATGTTGAAGTGGATGGCTCTTCATAAGAGTGCAACTTCATCTTGAATGAATCTTTTGGGTAGAACTCTCAATACCTTCTTTACTATGGAAAAGTTATTTTTATTTTTGCCATGACTTCGCATGTCATTGACAATTTCTATTAATCGCACAAAGAACTCATGTATACTCTCTTGCTCTTCCATCTTGAGAGCCTCAAATCTCTGAGTATACAGTTGCAGCCTGGTTTCCTTTAGTCTGCCATCACCTTGATAGACACTTTCGAGTCTATCCCATAAATCCTACGCAACCCTGTAGTCCATCACCTTTGCATATTCAGAGTTTGTGAGTGTAGATATAATGACACTCAAAGCTCTTCTGTTTAGCTCATAGGTTCTTCTTTCAACTTCAGTGGGTTCTTTGTCGTTGGCTGGTTCTATATATCCGTCTCTGATTACATGCTTAACATCCATACCCATGGACATAAAAACAGTCTCCATCCTCGCTCTCCATATCTTATAATTTGTGCCATCAAAGATAGGCACTCTCTTAGTGTAGTTGGAGCTGGTACTCAGTCCGCTGATTGGAATTTCCATTTATATTGTATATACCAAAGTCTCTTGCTTGGTCACTAAGTTGTTAAGCCACAGATCTCAAACACAACCTTCTCAAGTTGTGAGACCACTTCTCCACAGAGTGATAGATCTACCTCCAGTGAGAACTTAGCTCTGATACCAATTGATATTCTCAGGTTCCAAGCGTGCTAGCCTTGGTATATATGTATGTATACATAGAGGGGGGGGTGAATCTATATACTTTAAAATAAAACTTTCAACTGCTTTTCAGAGTAAGATATTTTAAAGAGGTTTCTTTATCAGATGTGGTCCTCGTATGGGTGGTCTATTAATATCTCATGCAATATCAGTTACAACCAGGTATGTATGAAAGAGAAAAGACAGAGAGACATAATATACGTGGTTCCATCAATGTGATCTACTCCACGGTGATGAGGGTGTACCTACACCAAGTCCAATCCACTATATCTTCTTTTCATACAGTAGGGTCTAGCCCTTGTTACAATAGGATAAACTCCCTCTCCTTTTAACTTCAAATACAAAATAGTATTGCTCCAAAATTTACTCACTATAAGAATCTATCTAACACAAACTACTCCTGCGTTGCTGACCGTTTGCTATGCTTGACCTTCAACCACTCCTTTGCTGAACTCACAATCTGTTCTTTTAATGTATGAGGAAGTGGAATAGATTAACTCACTGTTATCTCCCCTTTGGTCTTCCTCTTTCTCTTTCTCTATATCTTGGAACTACTCTATGTCGCCTCCTATATCTCTGCAGATACGTTTCTTGTTTTTCTTCAGAATACTTTCGGTGCTTTTTTGAGTCAGGTATATTCCTTGCTTTTATAGGTCGGCACCAGTTAGAAACCCTTCGTCTAGGGTTAAGCATGTTTCTTCTTTCGATCTTCACCATTGAAAGATGATAAATTACCCTTAGATGATGTCCATGTGTTTCCCAGTACTTAACGTACTTAAAAACTATTGTCTGGGTAATGACTTACTGAAATGGTGAACTTCAACGCGTTTTGCTCCTTCGTAGCGCGCTCCGTTTCTTTGTCGAGCCACAGCCTCAAAGATATTGCCTCATAGATTTTCTACGGGTCTACAAGTCTTCCTCTTCGATTCTTCGAGTCTGAGTTTTCGAGTCCTGAGAAGTAAACTTCCACTTTGTCTGCTTTCTGGCTTCGAAGCTAGGTCAGACAGCTGACATCTCATTCTATGAGCCTAAGCTCTACGAGTCTTTGAGTCAGTGACAGCTGCATTCTGCCTTGGCTGATAAACTATCTATGGGTCTCTGCAATGGGTTCTTCCTACGACTCTTCGAGCTTCGTGTCTACGACTCTCCACGCTGCGACTCTACGAGCCTTTGCTTCGAGAATTCGAGTCTCTGCTCTTTACCTGTCTACACCTTGGGTCTGTCAAACTACGACCCTTCGACCTTGTAGTCCTTTGAGGCTTTGACCCTGTGCCTATTTAAGGCTTTGACTCTATGGTCCTTCGAGGCTTTGACCCTGTGCGTATTCAAGGCTTTGACCCTGTGGTCCTTCGTGTCACCCCTATATACGACCTTCGAGGCTATGGGTCTACAGATCTTTGAGTTAAGGGTGTACACAGGTAGACTCCCTCTACAAGCTCACTCTAAGAGATCACTCTACGAAGTTGTCCAACCAAGTACGGATCTTCGACCCAGACCTTCAACCCGGCGAATTCCGCTTCCTACATCTTGTTGACAACAATGATAACACAATCTCACAGGAACAACATATTCATAACGCCTGGTTTGTTTTACTGCTTCTGTCAGCCGAATCTACAAAGGTTGCAATTGATTCTTTCTTACTTTGTGTTCCACAATCTGATGAGAATCAATTAGAAGCATTTTCTTTGACGAAATCAGAAAGACAATAAGCATGAAATGCGGAGTCTTGACCTGGTACGGAGTAAGGACAGAGGTAAGATTTCTACAAGGTTTGTTGTCCTCTGCAGTTCCATCAATGAAAGTCTGAATGTGGGCTATGTCTGGAAGATAACCTTCAGACCAACATGGCAAGACATCAATAATGTGACTTTCCCGGTACAGAGATGGAAAGGCTTCATCTCTATCTTTACCGCCCGAGAGAAGTTGTCTATGTCGTTAGTAGTGAACAAGCCCTTCTCAGTACATAAAGTATTCAAATCTTGAGGTGAGAAGGGAGAGATATCTGTCAGATATCTTCGCCTTGTAGTAGAAGAGGCATACTGAGTCATTGCATTGTAAATGCTTCCATCCGCATCATGGGGATCGAGTTCCGCATATGATGGGAGGAAGGTGACAGCCTTAGATGGAGAAGTCGAAGGAGGAGCTACACTAGAGGAGCTGGGCTAAGAGAAATGGCTGCATTTGAGGATAGGTATTCCCGGAGGAAGTGTAGATGCACACCGCTTACCAGAAGGAGCGGAGGGAGCTGCAGTAGGATCAGATGGCATATTCTCCCCCGTTTTGGTAGATCACCTGGGACCGGCAGGAGCACGAGCCATGGTGTGAGCCAAGTTCGCAAATAAGATAGACAATGAATGCACAGAAGAGGCCACAAGATCCATCTTCTGCTCCATGGAAGTGGAAGAGTCAGTGAGCACGGAGAGGAGTTGTGTGCTGAGAGCATCAACCTTAACCGCAATGGCAGCAATTTGGGCACTTTGGGCTTGAGCATGGTGGTCTAGCTGGGTGGAGAGCACAGTGTTAGAATGGATCGTGCCAAAGGAAGCTCACCCAAGGGCAAACTCCGGAGCTTTGGAGGACTCCCCCGCATAAAGAGAGGTAGGAGTGCGCTGGGCAGAGGAGTCGACAGGAGGAGAGAGAGGGTGATCAGCAGCAGCAACAGAGTAGTTTTGGTATGGCGTGTATAATACACCCGGAGATCATTATCGGGGATGGTGGCGGTGCATGCGAGGCTAAAACGAAACCAAAGGTCCGTAAAAGTGTTGGCCGCGATAGAGGTACAGGGTACCTCTAGAGGAGATAGAGGTACATCAGCCACTGCAGCAGCAACACCAGCAGCAACGACAGCAACAATGTCAAGGGAACTAGGTAAGGGGGTATCAGTAATGGCTACAGACCGAATCCGTGAGGACCGGTGGGCAGAACTGACCTCGGTGGCACAGTTGTCGGCTGGGTCACCAACTAAACTACCCTGTTGTTCCGGAGCTGGGAGAAGGCAGATAGAAGCAGAAGGCCGGCGAGTAGTCAGAGTCCTGTCAGGCGTGATATGGCAGAGATAGAATGCCTAGGCGAAAGGAATGACGCCATGTCCGTTGAAGTGGGACAAACGCAAGTGCCGGAAGACAGTGCTGAGCATCCGCCTAAAAGATTGATTCTTTGGGTTGTTGCCCAGCAGCCGAAACAAGGAGGTCCCTAAATCCATCGGAAGGCCCTCAAAGACTCCATAGATAGCAAGAAGCAGATCGTACGAGACGGAGTCGAGGGAGGTAATACGAGCCAGAAACCATCGCCTCAGAAGCTTATATTCCTTCTCTTTATAAGTGCAGCCCATTAAAGCTACCATCGGCTCTGGGTCCGGTCATTGATGAGTACCGAAGGGGAGATGGAGAGCAACACGAAGGACAGCTGGGGTGATAACAATGGATCCACCCCGAATGGAGTCGGTGGTGCAACGAATGTTACGGTAGTATTTAGCGATGTCGTCGATAAGGAGATCGACCAGATCAGAGACTAGGTTTAACAGATGACTTGCTTCAAGTAAAGGGCATAGTTCTAGAAACCATGCTAGAGGATTGGAAACAGCATTCTAATCAACCATATGGCCTGGATTGATGCCGAAGAGAGCGGTTCTAGGTGCCATTGGAATTGGAATGAGAGAAGGGAAAGGACTAGTTGCATAGGAAGTTTCTGATGAGTAGTGATGGTCCCTTGGAGCCTAAAGGGGGGGGGGGGGTGAATAGGCTCTTATTCGAACTCTTTCTTTTCTCTCAAGACACAAAGACTTATCTAGTTTAAGTGATAATATCACTGCGGAAGATAACCAGATAGTGGAAGTATTTTGTTTTATTATCACAAAGTGATTACAACAAAATAGAAGCAAACACTCTCTTACACTCTGTTTACAACTTTGAATTCACACACTAGCCAAGTGCCTTTTCTATTTTTGCACTTCTTCGCTCTAGCTCTCACTTTTTTACAAGAAGTATAAGTATGAATATTTATACAAAACATTCCTAAGAGACAACCTTGGAACTTGAAGTTCCGGAATGCGTTCCGCACTAACTATCCCTTGGTAATCTGTCTGCCTTGACTGCTGCGGATTGTGGAGCTCAAGATCTTGGATTTGAAGAGTATAAGTGTCTTTGTGAGTTCCGAGATACAATTAAGGTTGTGTCCACATATCCGGATGATCCACGTGTAAGATTCTTCTTGATCTAAATGCATTCTTCTTACATCGGGACAGCACGAGCTGATAACTTTAAATGCGGTTTCATTGGAGCAGTGTCTTCTTGGTCCGGTGTAATTTTCCTTACTCCGTAGTTAATGAAGCTCGGAACCTTACTCCGTGTCGGTGGTTGCTTACTCCGTATCTATTCGATCATGGAATCCTTAGTCCGTGTCAGCGCTTCCTTACTCCGCATGTAAGTTCCTTACTCCGTATGTAAGTTCCTTACTCCGCATGTAAGTTCCTTACTCCGTGTGTAAGTTCCTTACTCCGTGTGTAAGTTCCTTACTCCGTATGTAAGTTCCTTACTCCGTATGTAAGTTCCTTACTCCGTATGTAAGTTCCTTACTCCGTGTGTAAGTTCCTTACTCCGTATGTAAGTTACTTGGTTATTTACCAAGTGTTTGACGACACTAACTCTTGTCCGGATCAGGATTATGTATCCTGTCCTTAGCTTTGCTCTCACGAGTGCATCTTTGGATTAGTGACATACCTTCGCAATGGTCAAATAAACACAAAGGATCTCGAGATCAAATTACATAAGGCTTTAACGGCATTATCCAAATTCTGGGTTTGATCCAACAATCTCCCCCAATTATGGATATGCCTAAACCCTTTGTAATCTGATCTGGTAAGCGATGCAAACGAATATCATACAGAATATACACCACAACCAATTTCATTGATCAGCAACTAAATACAAATCAGCCTTAATACAGATTTTTCACTAAGGTACATAAGGCTTACTATACTTGAAGATCATAGTTGCTGCCTTCTCTCTTAGCTCCATTGTCTGTCGCATCGTAAAGGTGGAGTGTTGGCTCCAATGTTTGTCCACAGTTAAGAACGATTTGATGAAATGACAAACAAAGGCTCCGCAGCTATCTCCATCCGGCTGTTGTGGCACTTGCTTCTTGCCCCGGAATGTCGCCTTGAGTTTCTCAAGAGCGCAGGGGTGTGATACCCAACTCTTCATATAGTCCGGCTTTCTTCACGGCTCAGGTTAGTCTGAGACAGAGAGGTTCCCATTGATTCTTCCTAACGAAGTGCTCCACAATCCGATGAGAATCAATGAGAATCATCTGCTTGGAATGAATCATGAAGACGACCATCATGAAGTGTGGCGACATGATCCGGTACGGAATGAGGATGGTTGAAAGAGTTTTCCATGGCTTGCTATCTTCAGCAGTTCCGTCGATGTAAGTCTGAATTAACTCCACACCTGGGAAGATAGCCCTCATTCCAACATGGCAGAACTTCAAACAAGTGCCCATCTTCGTAAAGAGATGGAAACAACCTCATCTCCATTTTAGCGACCCTCGAGAAGTTGTCAATGTCTTCGTAGTAAAGAGTCCTTTCTCCGAACAAAGAGTCCGAATGTCGGCCGGAGAGAAAGGATACATTTCGGAAAGACATCTTCTCTCGGCAGAAGACGCAAGATAGGCTTTCATTGCCTTGCGCAAGTTTCCATCCGCATCGGACGGGTCAAACTCCGCATAGGATGGGAGGAAGGTATCGGCCGCGGATGAGGAGGATGGAGGAGGAGCTCGAGGTGCGGTAGAGAAGCTTGGTTGAGAGAAGCGGCTTCGTTTGGGAATTTGAACTCCCTGAAGCACCGAAGTGGCGGGCCGCTTCTCGGTCCGGGAAGATGGTTGTGGGGGCGAAGGAGTAGACGGATCGGATGACACTTTCTCCCCCGGTTTGGCGGATCGTCGGGAAGCAACGGGAGGACGAGCCATCGTATGCGCCGGATCCGCGAAGGAAGTAGACGGTGAATGAACGGAGGTGGCAACAAGATCCATTTTTGCTCAATGGAAGTAGAGGGAGTCGGTGAGGGCCGAGAGGAGTTGGGCGCCGAGGGCATCGACTTTGGCGGCTATGGCGGAGATTTGGACGCTTTGAGCGTGGGCATGGCGGTCCACCGAGCGGAAAGCACAGCATCGAGTGGACCGTGCCAAAGAGGCACGCCCAAGGGCTAACTCTGGAGCTTTGGAGGACTCCCCCGCATGAACGGGGAGCAGGAGTGCGGTGGGCAGAGGAGTCCGCAGAGAGTAAGCAGAAGCAGCAGCAAGATCCGGAGCATCGAGGCATCCGGAGCTTCGGAGGCATCCGGAGCGTTGGAGGCATCCGGAGCAAGAGACCCGCTTTGACCGGACAAGTCAACTACGGGAATCGCGGCGGCAGAGAGAAGAGGGCCCAGCCTTAGCGGTAGAGGGACTTCGGGTAGCAGGGGACCGGGCCGGAGGGTGTAGGGAACGACACATCGGGAATGGCAGCCGGCGTAAGAAAGCCGTGGTCCAGATTCCGGATGATCATAGTCTCCGGGGATTGGGTATTGCGTGTGTAAAACACCCGGAGATCGTTGTCGGGAATGGAAGAGGTGTGGGCTAGGCTGAAACGGAGCCGAGGTCCGTTAAGGTGACGGCGGAGAGATGGTCAAGGTAATCTCGGGGTTGAGGTAGAGGAGGCAAGGGGGCTTCGGGAGAAGCGGCCGGGACATCAGCGGTGGCGGCGGCAACAGCGGTATCAACCGCAGCAGCTATAGCGGATGTGGAGGGAGTGGGGACATCGGCAGCAGAGGGGGCCGAGGAAACGGCTCTCGACGCACTGCGCCGAGAGGGCCCCGCAACCTCGGACGGTTCAGCACGGACGCTTGGCCGGGAAGCCCGTGAGTGGGAGGGCGCGGCTACGGACCGAATCCGGGAGGATCGGTGTCCGAAACCGACCTCGGGGGGCTTGGGCGTCGGAGGGGTCACCACCGAGCCGCCTTGTTGTTCCGCGGCAGGGAGAGTGCGGAGAGCTACGATGGGTCGGCGGGCAGTCATGTTTCCATCCGGCGTAAGGTGACGAAGATAAAGAGCCGAGGGAAACGAGACAGCATCAACTTGGGCGAAATGGTCCGGACGAAGATGCCGGAAGACAATGCGAGGATGCGCCCATAGGAATGGTTTTTGTGACCGGTCGCAGCAAGCGAAATAAGAACATCCCCCAATCCATTGGAAGACCTTCAAAGACGCCGTACATGGCCGGTAGAAGATCATACGGAACCGAGTCCAGGGCTGATGTGCGAGCCAGCAGGCATCGACTTAGAATAGTCGCCATACATCGATAGCGACCCTGGAAGGATTTCACCTTGTATTCCTTCCCCTTGTTCGTGCACCCCATAGAAGCCGCCATCGGATCGGCATCCGGACGCTGTGGTTCACCAAGAGGAAGGTGGAGAGCGGCGCGGAGAACAGCCGGAGTGATGACGATGGATTCACCGCGGACATAAGAGGTTATGGAATCTTTGGTGCGACGAATCCGTTGGTAATACTCAAGAATGTCATCGATAAGAAGATCGATGGGATTGGAGACCAGGTTGAGTATGTGCGAGGCTTCAAGAAGAGGGCGAAGCTGGAGAAACCAATCCGGAGGATCGAAACAACATTCCAATCAACTAGATGGCCAGGAGTAACGCCGGAAAGAAAGATTCTGGGTGCCATGGCAGATTTGGTGGGAAGGAAAAGAGGAAAGGTGAGGTCTTGACAGTAGAAGGAGCAACGAGAGGGTTAGGGATTTGAAATGAGCAATACTCGTGCTTCGCAGAATGATCGGAACATATAAGACCGAGTCCGCAAATGTCGGCGGGTCTAGGAATGTGGGAGTGAGGTGGGGACCCGCGCGACATGCTGATGTCATTTGTCTGGATATCGAGGCGTCTCCGAATAAAACGATGTCGTGGAGACCGCATGACCAAGTAGAGATTACGACTGGTTGCCATCCAAGAGAAGTGTATGTGCAACCCGAGATAGGCATTTAATGAATCATCATTATTCCTCCTCAAAAGCATGCGACATATGAGTATACGTGGATTGTCACAATTGAACAAAGTCGGAGTCCGGAGGAAAGAGCCGACACTCATCCGGAGTTAATAATATTCGTGAAAGAGTATCCGGATGAATAATAGACCTTGTCCGTCGTAAAAACGAGTTTGGTGAGAATGTAGAGTAGATTCCTTTGCGATCAATAAGTCAAAGAGAAGAGAAGTACCACAACACTTCAAATCCGAGACTATGGACTGGATTTATCAATATGGTTGCAAAGAAAATCTGAACTTGTAGCTAAATAAAGATATACTGAAAATACAAAAGCTTAACAGGCAAGGATTAGTACGGATTAGAGAAGATAATCGGTGAAAAACAACATAATCCGAACTAATAAGAAACAGAACTCATGCATGGCTAAGAATGTAGTAGACGTACGCAATGTGAACTTGATCAATATTACCGAGTCGGGGCATATGTCGAGATAGCAATACACAGGTTCATATAGGTCAACATAGCGAAACCGTCTTGCCGAAAAAGCGTAGCTAAGATTAATTAAAGATCATATGATTTGGCTTCATTAGGATTCATGAGTGTGAAATGATAAGGTGAACACATGTCAAAAGAATGCAGATGATTAATCGATTAAAATGCATGGTTGAAGGAAGAACATACATCCACACATGCCACTTTTCCGATTTAAAAACAGCATGTCCCATCAGATCCGGAAGTAATAGCGTAGAGAAGGGAGTATCCGAGACATATTAGGGGTTCATTGCTGCTCCCCCGTAGATCATTTAATCCTCTCAATGAAAAGCTCCCCCTCAGATAGACAGTCAAGAAAAAAAAAGTCATGAGACATATACGGGGGTATTTTGAATAAAATATAAAGCATTTTCTCCCCCGTAGATTGTGCAATCCTCTCGGTTGACCGTTCCAATTTGTAGTTCAGCACCGTCTATCTTATTAGAAGACTATACTTGAAGCCGATCGAATGCGTTTGTGTATTCATCCACCAGGCATTCCAAGCTAGCCCATTTCACTCCTTCAACTATGCACGTTAATGGAGTAATCTAAATGAACATGCTTTGATCATGTGGTGATTAATGGATATGAAGATCATGAATCCGATCGAGGTAAATCATATAAAGCGTAATTATGTTAGCTTTAAACGACTTCAGTCGGGAAACGCAAGCATCCTCCCATTATGAGGTTGAGATTAACATCGAAACATGGAACCGTGGAGTCGGTAAGTATGATCAGCAATGCGGTCTTTCTACTACTTTCGGGAAACATACAATGCATGGTTTGTGAGAGAATATACTGTTGTGAAATTTAAATGAGAAACTATGCAGAGAAGTCGAGCATACCTAGTTGGAAGAGTAGTTCAGAAAACCTCGCATCGGGGAGGGGCTTTGTAAATATGTCTGCTAATTGATCTTCAGGTGGCAACATGTTCCAGTGAAATATGCTTTTTAAGAACATGATCGCGTATGAAGTGATACCTGACCTCAATGTGCTTCGTCTTAGGATGCATGACAGGATTGTTGCTGATGGCAATTGCACTAGTGTTGTCACAGTAAAGTGGAATAGAGGACATGTTGAATCCGTAGTCAGTAAGTTGACTTTGCATCCAAAGTAGTCTGTGCAAGAACTTCCAGCAGCGATATATTCCGCCTCAGCAGTAGAGGTTGATACGGAATTCTCGCTTCTTACTGAACCATGAGATCAATCTATTTCCAAGAAACCGACACGTACCGCTTGTGCTTTTTCCTGTCGATGCGACATCCAGCGAAGTCGGCATCGAGTACCCCTGATAAGGTGAAGTTGGACTCCTTTGAGTACCAGAGTCCCAAATTCATCGTCCCTTTGAGATACCTTAAGATCCGTTTTACATGTAGCATATGTGACTCCTTGGGATTCGCCTGATATCGTGCACAAATGCAAGTTGCAAACATAATGTCTGGGCGACTTCTTGTAAGATAGAGCAAGGATCCGATCATCCCTCTCGTAGTCGGTCACATTTACCGATATGCCGTCCATATCCGGATCTAACTTGGCACCGACAGGCATTGGAGTTTTGACGGGAGATGAACCTTCCATACCAAACTTCTTAATAAGATCGCGAGTGTACTTAGCCTGATTGATAAAGATTCCTTCCTTTAATTGTTTGACTTCAATTCCAAGGAAGTAGGATAGTTCTCCCATCATGCTCATTTCAAACTTGCCTGTCATCAACTTAGCAAACTCTTCACAAAGCTTCGGATTTGTTGATCCGAAAATGATATCGTCCACGTATATTTGTACGATCGAGTGTGTCCTTTCTCTTGTCGTAGAAATAGGGTGGTATCTATCTTCCCTTTTTGGAAGTTATGAGCAAGTAGGAATTCGACGGTGTGTCGTACCAGGCTCTGGGAGCTTGCTTCAAACCATATAGAGCTTTCTTGAAGTTTGTAGACAAGATGTCCTGCCTTAGGTTCAATGAAGCCGGGAGGTTGTTCAACATACACCTCCTCTTGAAGGTCTCCATTCAGGAATGCGCTCTTGACGTCCATTTGATAAACTATGAAGTTTTCATATGAAGCATACGCCGAAACATTCGGATTGCCTCAAGTCTTGCGACCGGAGCAAAGGTTTCATCATAATCTATTCCCTCTTCTTGACGATATCCTTTGGCTACCAGCCTGGCTTTGTTCCTGGATTACTATTCCATCCGTATCAAGTTTGTTCCTGAACACCCATTTAACGCCAATGACTTGCCGAGACTTAGGCCTTGGTACTAAGGTCCACACATTATTTCTCTTAAATTGATTCAGTTCTTCTTGCATGGCTTCTATCCAGTTTGAATCCTGAAGAGCTTCATCTACCACCTTTGGTTCTATTTGAGATAGAAAGCATGAGTGAAGACTCATGTTTGAGGTGGCTGCTCTTGTTCTTACACCAACAGTAGGATCACCAATCACTTGATCTGAGGGATGGTTTCGAGTCCATCTATAATTCTGTGCGTGTGTTGGTTGTCCTTGACAAATTTGAAGCTCTTCCAGATTGGGTGGTTCAGTTGTATCAACTGGTTGGGCTTCGTCCGGAGTAGATGTTTCCGTATTTAGAGGTACGGATGAACTGATTGGTTCTTCAACACTGTTTCTTTCAGTGTTAACTAGTCCGGACGGACTTGAAGGTGCTCCGGAATTTTGTGTATCTGCAGGAGTTTGTCCGGAGCTAAGTGGCAGTCCGGAGTTAAGTGGTAGTCCGGAGCTAAGTGGTAGTCCGGAGCTAAGTGGTAGTCTGGAGCTAAGTGGTAGTCCGGAGTCTGAGTCATCCGTAGCATCATCCACAAAATTCCGTTGTGTATCGCGGATGCCACGTGGTTGGTCAGGATACCAGTCAGGATGTGTAGCAGGAATATTCATAGACTTTGAGTAATCGACGTTTTGTTTATGACTGCAGATTAGAATTTGAAGGACCGACTTTTGACCAATCGAGATTAGCTTCATCAAAGGTTACATGGATAGATTCTTCAACTTTAGAAAGTTTTCTATTGAAGACCCGATAAGCCTTGCTATGAAGTGAGTACCCGACAAAAATCCCATCATCGATTTTGGTTCAAATTTATTCCGGGTCTCTTTGCCATTGATCAGTATATAGCAAGTACATCCGAAGGCTCGAAATGTGAAATTGAAGGTTTTCGACCTCTCCACATCTCATAGGGTGTTTTCATGGTAGATTTATTTATTAGAGTTCTGTTCCGAACATAGCAGGCGGTGGACACAGCTTCAGCCCATGGATCGAGAGGAAGCATTGCCCCTGCTAACATGGATCTACCAGCTTCAACTAAAGTTCGATTCTTGCGCTCGACTACCCCATTTTGTTGTGGGGTTCGGGCGCGAGAAAAGTCATGTTGTATGCCCTGTTCGAACAATATGATCTCATTTCGGAAAAATCAAATTCTGTACCATGATCACTCCTGATGCATTTAATGCTCGGTCCTTGTGAGTTGCTTATCCAGTTGAAGAGATCTACAAGATGTTCAAAAGTTTGATCCTTTGATTTCAGGAACATCACCCATGTGTATCTTGGTGAAATCATCGATAACCACAAGGGTATATCTCGCACCAGCTAGTGATGAAACAGATATAGGACCACATAGGTCCATATGAAGAAGTTGCAGAGAGAGCGATTATTGAGTTAACCGATTTGCTCTTAAAGCCGTGTTTGGTCTGTTTACCAAGTTGGCATTCTCGACAGAGAGTGTCTCTGGAGAACTTGAGTTTGGGTAGACCAGGTGACAAGATCAAGTGATGCTAATTTAGACAAAGTCTTAAAGTTCAAATGTGCGCATCGCTTGTGCCATAACCAACTATCTTCATCTGTTGCTTTCGTGAGGAAACATACAGGGTCGGAAGAATTATTTCTTAAGACCACCGAGTATATGTCCCCATCTCTTGATCCGGATAACTTAACATCTCCTGGATAAGTTTTCTCTTCTCGTCAGGTGTTGGACAAAAAGGAAACAAGAAATCCTTTGTCACATAGTTTCTCGACACTTAGCAAATTATGCTTTAAACCTTCGACTAGTGCAACTTTAGTGATTGATACACAGCCGTTAGTTAAAGTGCCATACCCGACGTCTTACCTTTCTTTGTTGTCGCCATATGAGACGGATGGACCTTGTTTATCATTAACTTCTACAAGTAGAGTCTGGTCACCCGTCATATGTCCTGGAGCATCCACTATCAAGGATCCACTTGCTTTGATTTATCTTTAACTTCAAGTGATCCGGCAATTCATTCCAGAGATGCCCCCCGAAAGACAACAATTTACACTTTTGGTGCCCAAACTTGTTTCGGCCGGTTAGAGTGAGCAGCAGTATTGTCAACATTTACGGATTTGATTTTGTTAGGACTCTTAGCTTTCCAAGTTGACATTAACTTGTTAGTTTCAATTGCTTCTTTTATTTGGGATTTCTTGGGAGAGACACTCCTTTTAGATTTAGATTTTGTTTTGCTCGAAGAACCCCTTTTATAAAACTGATCTTTATTTGATTGAAATTGATTACAAAGCCAGCTATCGGATAGACTCCAACATTCATAGTGATAATGACCCATTTCCCTACCAGATGGAACAGACACTATAATGCGAAGTACAAACAGGGGATACAGGTCTCTTAGATTTTACTGATTTTCTACTGTTCCTCGTGGCCTAATCCATTACGTTTGGGTGACGCGCTCTTGGCCCTAAATGCGTCAGCCTTAGCCTTGTCTTTCTTTTTGGGTGCTACGTTTTGGCTTTAACGCAGCAGCCTTCCCTTCATCTTTAGTTACGGGTGCTACCGCTTCGGGAAGTGCAAGAATGACCTCGATTCCATGATCATAAACTATGGTGCCACCTGAAATGAAACCATCCAACGGTTTAGATGTACTAACAGGATATAAGTTGGTTAGTTTAGGAGTGAAATCCGGAGGACACTCGGTGGCTTTAGCTATGGAGGTTGATGGTTCGGAACCTAGACCAGGTTTGACTCGAATGTCGTCAGGATCGACCCTAAAGGTAGAGGCTATTTCCCCGGATTTTAGCCACTTACGATTTATTTCTTTTTCCTGTTCCAATTCATTTTCGAGTCTTTTAACTATAACTTTTAGGCCTGAGAGATTGGTATTTAAGAGATGATTTTCAGCTCTTAGATCATGATACCAAGCTTCCTTTCCCCTGAAGTCGGCGACGTCCTTTTCGAGTCTATTAATGGTAAATTCGAGACGTTTATTCCGACTTTCCATATCTTTGTACATTTGAGTTATTATTAGTCTCTCATTCTTTTCATGATCACATGCAATAGTAAGAGATTCTAATTTACTCAGGAGCTCGGAGATAGAAGGTACCTCGTATTTGCCATGAGGCGGACGTTCGGCTTAATGGTCGGCTCATCATCCGAGGATTCCTCCTCTTCTTCGAGCCACTCATGTATTTTGTCACGAGCGCCTTTCTCTTGCTCTTGCTGTTATCCGAGGTGGAGCGGCGAGAATTTACCTTGTCACTTTTCTCGGCCACCTTTGCTTTGGACCTGCATTCCTTGGCCCGGTGACCGGTTTTCCCACGGTTGAAACATTCCTGGGAACTAGACTCGGGTCGCTCCTTCCGTTGGAACGATGATGATGAGCGTCTTCGACCCCTTTTCGCTTTCCGTAGGAATCGCTCAAAGGATTTGACAAGAAGGGCTATCTCCTCCTCCTCGTCGGAATCGGAATTGTCGGATACGTCCGTATCATCATTCCTCAAGTATGTTTAGACATTCGGTAGCTTTGAGAGCTACCCCCTTTTCTTTCCGAGCTATTTTTTCATCTCTCGTCGAGTACTTAAACCTGACTTCGTGAGTCCGCAGACTCTCCATATAGTTCTTCAAGGGGAACATACCGCGCTTTTTGTTCGATTGCATCTGGAGTTGTTTGGAGTAGTAGCGATCCGGCAAGGAGCGAAAGAACTTGTCATTGATCTGGGATTGAGAGTAATGCTCATTGACAGTCTTCGTTCAAGTATGAGCTTGCCGAATCTCCGATAGATGCTTTCAAGTGATTCGCCCGGTTTATGATTAAAACTCTCAAAGTTCTGTCCGAGAGTACAGATCACATTCTGCATCCTGGGACCGACTCCCCTCATAGAGGATTGTCGGTTTGTCCCAAACGCTTTCTTTGTCGTGCAGCCCTGGACGTCTGTGGAAAGCTTCGGAATCCAAGGACGATGTAACATAAGCCGAGCCTTTTCACTAGCGCACCGCCAGGCTCTTTCATCGTTGGTAAGTTCAAGATCGGTCTTTGGCCTCCTTACGCCATGTTCTCCGATAGTCATCGGAATTGGAATCTCCCGATGAAGACATGGCCACATAAGATGATCATGGCAAACCATAAACATCTTCATGCGAGCTTTCCACCGGGAGAAAAGCTCAGGTGTGAATTTGGGCGGTTTCGTTAGAGTAAACCCGGAACTCCGTGGTTGAGAAGCGGTGGCAGCAGCAGGTTGTGGTGGATCGACATTTTCACCGCCGCTTCGATTCGGGATGGGCTCCTGTGCACCTCCGGAGTTAAGGCGAGTGTTGAAAAGCATATCGCTTTCTTCGGCCATTTCGAGATTGAAAGAGTGGGATCTCTACTTAGAACGAAGTAGAACTTGCTCGATACCACTTGATGGTCCCTTGGAGCCTAAAGGGGGGGGGGTGAATAGGCTCTTATTCGAACTCTTTCTTTTCTCTCAAGACACAAAGACTTATCTAGTTTAAGTGATAATATCACTGGGAAGATAACCAGGATAGTGGAAGTATTTTGTTTTATTATCACAAAGTGATTACAACAAAATAGAAGCAAACACTCTCTTACACTCTGTTTACAACTTTGAATTCACACACTAGCCAAGTGCCTTTTCTATTTTTGCACTTCTTCGCTCTAGCTCTCACTTTTTTACAAGAAGTATAAGTATGAATATTTATACAAAACATTCCTAAGAGACAACCTTGGAACTTGAAGTTCCGGAATGCGTTCCGCACTAACTATCCCTTGGTAACTGCCTGCCTTGACCGCTGCGGATTGTGGAGCTCAAGATCTTGGATTTGAAGAGTATAAGTGTCTTTGTGAGTTCCGAGATACAATTAAGGTTGTGTCCACATATCCGGATGATCCACGTGTAAGATTCTTCTTGATCTAAATGCATTCTTCTTACATCGGGACAGCACGAGCTGATAACTTTAAATGCGGTTTCATTGGAGCAGTGTCTTCTTGGTCCGGTGTAATTTTCCTTACTCCGTAGTTAATGAAGCTCGGAACCTTACTCCGTGTCAGTGGTTGCTTACTCCGTATCTATTCGAACACTGGAATCCTTAGTCCGTGTCGCTTCCTTACTCCGCATGTAAGTTCCTTACTCCGTATGTAAGTTCCTTACTCCGCATGTAAGTTCCTTACTCCGTGTGTAAGTTCCTTACTCCGTGTGTAAGTTCCTTACTCCGTATGTAAGTTCCTTACTCCGTATGTAAGTTCCTTACTCCGTATGTAAGTTCCTTACTCCGTGTGTAAGTTCCTTACTCCGTATGTAAGTTACTTGGTTATTTACCAAGTGTTTGACGACACTAACTCTTGTCCGGATCAGGATTATGTATCCTGTCCTTAGCTTTGCTCTCACGAGTGCATCTTTGGATTAGTGACATACCTTCTGCAATGGTCAAATAAACACAAAGGATCTCAGATCAAATTACATAAGGCTTTAACGGCATTATCCAAATTCTGGGTTTGATCCAACAAGTAGTACTGTAAAGACTCGTATTTGGGTAGTTTTGAGAGATAGCCATTCTATGGGAATGTAACTATCTAGATGGTAGTGTAGTTGTCAATGTGAGCATTTTGACTATAACTGGGCCCGATTCCGAGTCGGGGCCTCGTTTGACCTGATTGTTGAATTTTTGGGGTTTATTGGTTGACTTTGCGCTTGGGTAGTCATTTGAGTGTGATAATATCTGCATAGTGTTGTGCTCGTCATTTCGAGCGTTTTGACTGTAATTTGACTCAATTTGGAGTTCGGGACCTTGGAGGTCAATTATTAACTAGGTCAATTATTAACTAGGTCAGTTATTGACTAGGTCAGTTACTGGTCAATGACTAGCAGAAATATAAATAACAGGAAAAGAAAGAGCTTTCATTTTTATGTTAACACGTTTGTGCGTTTGAGAGAGAGAGAGAGAGCTTGGAGCTTGGTGCCTTGGCGATTTGGGGCGATTTGGGTTCGTGGAGCTCAAAGAAACACTCCAAGTAGGTATCCTTGAACTTCTTATCTTGATTCTATCCTTGGTATGCATGAATTTGTCATGATTTATGAAATTAAGCATGAACCCTAGGTTTTGGGGGAATCCAATTTTGGGTTAGATCTAATGGTTTAGCATAAGATCTATGGTTAAGAACTGTTTTATATCAGTTTTAATATGTGTTTCTGTGATCTGGGGCTGTTTAATTGCATATTCCATGAGGATTGAGAAGTCAGCCATGGAAATCTGGATTTAGATCTAGATTTCTGGAAATCTACAATTTGGTGCGTATTTTTGCTGTTATCTGTGTGATTTAGAGGCGTTCTGGACGCATTTTGAAGTAGATATTGTAGTCTATTGCGTAAAATGTGTTTGTGAGCGTCTGGGGGTTGCTGGGTTGATTCCAGACGAAGAACAGGCAAAAACGACGATGAACAATACCCTGGGCGAATTACTGGGTCGAAATAACGAAGATCTTAAGTTCTAGGTCGAAGGGTTGAAGATCCAGGGTCGTAGGGTCGTAGTTCGTAGACCCATAGTTCGTAGTTCGTAGTTCGTAGTTCGAAGGTTTGTAGTTCGTAGTTCGTAGTCCGAAGGTCGAAGATCGAAGGCCCGCTTCGAGTCTTCAAGGCGCGCTGTAGTTCCGCGCTACGAGTCACAACTCCAGCAGTGTAACTGAACACTGGACTGCACTGGACTGGACCATTTACATTGTAAACCATTATGCCTAAGTATATACTTAATTTACAATGTAAATAACGAAATACCTCCCATTTGGATTCAAAGAAAAATACTAGAAAATTAAATTCCCACTCCTTCAAAATGTGAAAATTGGGATGTAGTGTAAAATCTCAGAAAAATCCAGTTTTTCGTAGAGGTGAATTTTTGGAAAGTGGGGTTAGACATCTCAGAAAAATCTCGAAAAATCAAATTATCTTAGTTATGATATGGAGACCCAATGCTGAGACTTTTTATTGCAAGAAAATAACTGCTATGGGTATCTCCTTCCTTAGTCAAGGAATGACGATCGACTTGTGAAGACTGGCCACAGTTCTAAAGGGAGTGTTGTACACCTTAAGACCATATTGGTGTTGGTATGTTGGTTTGCGGATTTAGGACTTGGGTTCCATGACTTGTTGGGTTCTCACCGTGATGCACTGATGGTGCTATGTGGTTGACGTGGCAGGCATATGCGCCGATGGCAGGCCTGTGTGGCCGGGCATATTGTGCTGTGGATAGGCTAAGGCCTCAGTTGAGCCATTGAGCTCATGGAGCTAGGGCTGAGTGCCCTGAGCTGGGATCCCATGGAGGACCATGGACAAGCTGTCCTATAAGGGCAGGCTGGGTCCTGATGTTTGTTTGCAGGCTGATTCGTGATGATTGTGCACATTACACAGTGCACGAGTACACAAAGCATGTAGTATAGACTTGTATGTTTGCATGATGTGGAGTATTCGGGTCACCTACTGAGCTTGTCGCTCACCCCTATTTGTTGTTTACCTTTTTCAGGTGTGACCCGAGACTAGTGGAGGACTTTCTTCCAGGAGGACGCCCACTACTCTGATGTATGATATAGTATTATATTCTGTATTGTTTTGTGTGATATCTCGGATATGGGTCCGTGGACAGTTGTATTTGCATACTGTTGTGATGTGATGTCTGTATGACTGTTTGACTTATTATATGCATGATGATGTATGAAAAGTACAGGATTGCCCTTGATGTATAACTATACAAGGTTGGATGATTGAGACAGCACCCGCGGTGTAGTCTCTATTAGTGCTAGTCACCAACCCCTTGACCTTTCGGGTGCGGGCAAGGGGAAGTCATGTTCCTGGTTCCGGGTTCCCTGGAATCTGGGGGCATGACAAGTTGGTATCAGAGCATGGTCTAGCGGACCTAGGTTAGTGAGGCGTGGTTAATTGATCCTATGTAACTTGGAAAACTATAGGGAGGGTGCCTGATCAACGCAGTCCTTACATGTATTCTAGGTTATGTTTGTGTCAGTTAGATCATCCTAGGAGCATATGTAGGCATGAATGCTTTTCTAGTGGTATGATTGTGTGCATATAGGGCACTAGATTGTCTTTGTGTGATGTGATTGCATTTGGTGCCTGAATGGCACGTGGCCGTGAGAGCCAGGACTTGATTTTGTGTGCCCTAAGGGGTGACACAATGCTATATGCATGGTTGTGGACCTACGGGTCGTGTGGTGTACCCTGAGGGGGACACGATGCTATATGCATGGTTGTGGACCTACGGGTCATGTGGTGAGAACCTACGAGTTGATTTGTGCCTTTGATGGCTATTTATATTAGCAGTGCTAGTGTTGATCATTTGTTGTTTGTTGTTGTGGCCAGTGTGATGGCACCACCGAGGAGAGTTATTCGAGGCTAGGGCCCGGCAGAGGAGCCCACGATAGAGTCGGGGCACCAGGGGCAGCAGAGCCCACAGCAGAGGTCATCAGCTCCCGTTATGGGACCTGATTTGGCTCAGGTGTTGATTCAGTTGTAGGAGGCCATGCAGGGTATGCAGGGCTCGATGAGGGATATGGTAGCAGCTGCCACAGCCTCAGTAGCAGGTGGTGAGGGTGGTGCAGGATGTGCACTAGCAGGAGGTCGTGATAGAGCCAGCGTGACGAGGGGTGGACTGGGCTGCACAGTTTTTGAAACATGCACCCAGGACTTTTGAGGATGGTTCACGGCCAGAGGTAGCCGAGGACTGGATTAGGTGGACAGAGGACATCTTTGAGATGATTGGGGTGCCAAATGAGGAGTAGGTGCGAGTGGCGATGCACTATCTATTGGGTATCCCACATAGGTGGTGGGAGTCCACTAGAGTTGTCCATGGCAGTCAGATGGGTTGGAGGGAGTTTGTGGAGCGCTTCTTTGGGGAGTATTTTCCTAGCTCGTTGCAGTATGCTCGACGGAGCGAGTATTATGAGCTTCAGCAAGGTAGCCAGATGGTGGGTGAGTATGCATGCCTTTATAAATTTAGGGCGGTTTGCTCTTGAGGCTTGGGAAAAGGAAGCTCGTAAGATGCAGAATTTTATTCAGGGCTTGAGGCCATCTTTGAAGAAACAGCTGGAACCGATGCAGTTGACTAGCTACCGGGATGCGGTCGACAAGGCACTCATTATTGAGCGAGGCTAAGATCAGGCGAGAGCCCAGAGGCCGGGCGGTTCGGCAGGTCCGAGCAAGAAGAGGCAGAGTGGGGAGAGTAGTGCCGCTTAGCCTGAAAGGAGGTAGGTGTAGAGGGTTTCTAGCCAGGCAGTGGGACCCCGTGAGAGTTTAGCCAGTCGGAGGTCAGGTGCTTGTTGGAGTTGTGGTTTGACCGGACATTTGTCGAGAGACTGCCCGAGGAAAAGGATAACATGTTACCGATGTGGGAAGGTGGGACATGGAGCTAGGGAATGTGTTACCCTTAGCTCGACCAGCAGTGTAGGCCCTCGTCCGAGAGAGCAGGGATAGAGGAGTGGGGCTCTGTCTCAGAGGTTGATGCCACCGGCACAGAACACGCAGACGCAACCTGCGGTGCAACAGCCTCAGCGAGAGGCGCAGGGTCAGGTTGATCAGCGGGGCAAGGCCCCAATGGGCCAGGCTAGTGGCAATGGGCCACGAGGAAGGACTTTTGCCCTTACTAGCAGAGAGGCGGAGGTTCCACCAGTGGACGAGGCAGGAGCAGGACCTTCAGTGGTGAGAGGTACCATCATCATTTCTCATACTATCTGTTCAGTTTTGATTGATACTGGTGCTACCCATTCTTTTATTTCATATGCTACGGTGGTTGGCTTGGAGTTAGACCAGGAGAGAGTTAGTCAATCTCTAATGATTGCTTCACCTTTGGGTGGAATTGTGATACTTGAGAGTATCTGTCGGGCTTGTCAGGTAACACTTGGAGGTGTTAACCTGTTGTGTGATTTGTACATCATAGAGTTAGATGATTTTGATATTATCCTGGGTATGGATTGATTGGTCTTCGTGGAGGCCAAGGTTGATTGTTTTCGACGGCGTATGACGTTCCTCACGCCAGAGGGCACGCGGGGTGTCTTTGTGGGTGAGTCGACTGAGGAGGCATGCAGGTTGGGACCTTTGAGGCATGGGTAGGGTGATGTGACCCACCAGTTAGACAGCTTGACGTTGGTTGACAGGAGGAGAGAGGGGAAGGTTGTTCTGCCACCCATTGTAAATCAGTTCCCGGATGTGTTTTCCGAGGACTTGGTCAGTTTGCCACCCGTGAGGGAGGTAGAGTTTTCAATTGAGCTGTTGCCAGGGACAATACCGTTCAAGTTAGCAGCCTACATGATGGCACTAACAGAGCTTAAAGAATTCAAGAGATAGATAGATGACCTATTGGCACGAGGCTTTATCAGGCGGAGTAGCTCACTGTGGGGTGCTCCAGTGTTATTCGCCAAGAAGGCAGATGGTTTGCTTCGGCTATGTATAGACTACCGGAAGCTGAACCAGGTGACTGTGAAGAACAGGTATCCATTACCGAGGATCAATGGTCTATTCGATCAGTTTCGAGGTGCGAGATGGTTTTCCAAGATAGACTTGAGATATGGATACCATCAGTTGAGGGTTAGGGAGGCAGATATCCCTAAGACCGCGTTCAGTTGTCGTTATGGGCATTATGAGTGGCTTGTCATGCCATTTAGGCTCACAAATGCTCCAGCAGTGTTTATGGGATTGATGAACCATGTGTTTGCTCCATTTTTAGATATGTTTGTTGTGGTGTTCATCGATAATATTTTAGTCTATTCAGCGACCAAGAGGGAGCATGAGGAGCATTTGCAGGTTGTGTTGCAGACCTTGCGGTTGCACCGGTTGTACGCGAAGTTCACGAAATATGACTTCTGGTTGCAACATGTGCACTTCTTGGAGCATGTGGTATCTTCGGAGGGTATCACAATAGATCCTGAGAAGATCGAGGCGGTTATGTCGTGGAAGAGGCCCACGAATGTGTTCGAGATTCGTAGCTTCCTTGGTTTGGCAGGCTACTATTGGAGGTTCGTGGAGGATTTTTCCAGGTTGGCAGCTCCTATGACACACTTGACTAGGAAGGGAGTTCCTTTTGTTTGGTCTGATGCGTGTGAGAGTGCTTTCATGAAGCTGAAGGCACGATTGACCTCAGCACCTATCTTGATTCTCTCATAAGAGGGTGTGTCTTTCGAGGTGTATTGTGATGCCTCTAGGGTGGGGCTTGGTTGTGTGTTGATGCAAGCTCGGCAGGTGATTGCTTATGGATCTAGGCAGTTGAGACCACATGAGCAGAACTATCCCATGCATGATTTGGAGTTGGCTGCAGCATTATCTCCTTGGGGAGATATTTGTGGTATATACGAACCACAAGAGCTTGCAGTATATCTTTTCTCAGCGAGACCTGAACCTTAGGCAGAGGCGGTGGGTGGAGTACCTGCAGCAGTTTCAGTTTGATATGATAAATACCCCTGGGAAGGGTAATGTGGTGGTAGATGCTCTAAGTAGGAAAAGCAGGGCCGTGATGGCCCATTATGCCATTAAAGAATGGGAGATGATGGGTCAGTTGGCAGCAATGAGGTTGCAAATGGTGACCAGCGAGGGGCGAGGGATCATTAGTGTTGTTGTCGCAGTCCCTGAGTTACAGCGTAGGATCATAGAGGATCAGCTGGGGGACGTTGATTGTGAGGTCATCAGGGACAGCTAGGATTCAGACTGGGCAGGTATCTTCTGATTGGACTGAGGATGCAGAGCATATATTGAGGTATAGGGGTCGCCTGATAGTTCCCACTTCTCTTCAAGAGGAGGTTCTTCGAGAATTTCACCAGTCGAGGTTAGCTGTACATCCCGGTGGGACCAAGATGTACCATGCCGTGAGGAGGCAGTATTGGTGGCTAGGCCTGAAGAAGGCCGTTGCTGATTTGGTGAGGAGGTGTTTGACTTGTCAGCAGGTCAAGGCAGAGCACCTGAGATCAGCTGATGAGTTGCAGTCATTGCCAGTGCCAGAGTGAAAATGGGACCACGTAACCATGGATTTTGTCACTGGACTTCCTCGTTCCAGGGGACACGACACTATATGGGTTATTGTGGACCGATTGACCATATCATCGCATTTTATTCCGATTCGGGAGACAGACCCAGTGAGGACTTTGGGACAGAGGTACCATGATGTTATTGTGCGGTTGCATGGAGTCCCATTGTCTATTGTATCTGATCGGGATGCGAGGTTCACCTCTCAGTTTTGGAGACAGACGCAGCAAGCTTTGGGTACTAGGGTGAACCTCAGTAGAGCCTTTCATCCGCAGACGGATGGTCAGTCGGAGCGGACGATTCAGACACTCGAGGATACGTTGTGTGCCTGTGTCCTAGATTTTGGAGGTTGTTGGGAGACTCACCTTCCTTTGGTGGAGTTCTCTTACAACAACAGTTATCAGGCCACGATTGGGATGGCTCCGTATGAGGCGCTGTATGGGCGGCCTTGTAGATCTCCTTTGTGTTGGGCACAGACGGGAGAGATAGCGGTTCTCAGTCCCGATATGGTTCGAGAAACCACGGAGATAGTGCAACTGATTCGACAGTGGATGTTGACAGCGCAGAGTAAGCAGAAGTCCTACGCAGACCGGAGGCGTCGACCTTTGCAGTTTGAGGTGGGGGACCATGTATTTTTGCGAGTTTCACCGCATCGAGGGCATCGGAGGTTTGGGCGTGGATCCAAACTTTCCCCTCATTTTGTGGGTCCGTTTGAGATTGTTGCCACCGTGGGCGTAGTGGCTTACCGATTAGCTTTGCCACCAGAGTTAGCACGAGTACATGATGTGTTTCATGTGTCTCAGTTGAGACGGTATCACCCAGATCCTTCTCATGTGTTAGACTATCACGAGATAGACTTGGCTGACGATGGTGCCATTGTTGAGATGCCAGCACAGATTTTGGACAGGCCGGAGCAGGTCTTGTGGGGCAAGACGATCCCACTAGTCCGGGTGTTATGGCGACACCGAGGCATGGAGGAGCAGACTTGGGAGAAAGAGAGCCAGATGCGGGTTCTTCATCCTGAGTTGTTCGAGGATGATCAGTCCTGAGGTGGGGAGGATGTGAGGACCTTCCCTGAGGTATGAGTTATGTTTTATGCATTTGTTTTGCATATGTTGTTTGAGATGTGGTTTAGCATGTTGTTGTTGGATTTTGTTAGCCCTTTTGGCTTGTTGTGAGTTACATTGCACATGTGTGATCGGTGATCATGTTTTATGTTTTGTTGTTGAGACATTGAGCTTGAATTTTGCTATGTCCTTTGGGCATGTGTTTCATTTTCGAGGACAGAAAGTCCTAAGGTGAGGAGGTTGTAAAGACTCATATTTGGGTAGTTTTAAGAGATAGCCATTCTATGGGAATATAACTATCTAGACGGTAGTGTAGTTGTCGATGTGAGCATTTTGACTGTACCTGGGCCCGATTCCGAGTCAGGGCCCCGTTTGAGCCGATTATTGACTTTTTGGGGTTTATTGGTTGACTTTACATTTGGGTGGTCATTTGAGTGTGATAATATCTGTTTAGTGTTGTGCTCGTCATTTCGAGCGTTTTGACTGTAATTTGACTCAATTTGGAGTTCGGAACCATGGAGGTCAATTATTGACTAGGTCAGTTACTGGTCAATGACTGGCAGAAATATAAATAGCAGGAAAAGAAAGAGCTTTCATTTTTATGCTATCACGTTTATGCGTTTGAGAGAGAGAGAGAGAGAGAGATCTTGGAGCTTGGTGCCTTGGCGATTTGGGGCGATTTGGGTTCGTGGGGCGATTTGGGTTCGTGGGCTCAAAGAAACACTCCAAGTAGGTGTCCTTGAACTTCTTATCTTGATTCTATCCTTGGTATGTACGAATTTGTCATCATTTATGAAATTAAGCATAAACCCTAGGTTTTGGGGGAATTTAATTTTGGGTTAGATCTAATGGTTTAGCATAACATCTGTGGTTAATAACTGTTTTATATCAGTTTTAATATGTGTTTCTGTGATCTGGGGCTGTTTAATTGCATATTCCATGAGGATTGAGAAGTCAGCCATGGAAATTTGGATTTAGATCTAGATTTCTGGAAATCTACAATTTGGTGCGTATTTCTGATGTTATCTGTGCGATTTAGAGATGTTCTGGACGCATTTTGAGGTAGATATCGTAGTCTGTTGCGTAAAATGTGTGTTTGTGAGCGTCTAGGGGTTGCTGGATTGATTCCAGGCGAAGAACAGGCAAAAACGACGATGAACAGTACCCTGGGCGAATTACTGAGTCGAAATAACGAAGATCCTAAGTTCTAGGTTGAAGGGTCGAAGATCCAAGGTCGTAGGGTCGTAGTTCGTAGACCTATAGTTCGTAGTTCGTAGTTCGTAGTTCGAAGGTTCGTAGTTCGTAGTTTGTAGTTCAAAGGTTCGTAGTTTGTAGTTCGTAGTCTGAAGGTCGAAGATCGAAGGCCCGCTTCAAGTCTTCAAGGCGCGCTGCAGTTCCGCACTACAAGTCGCAGCTCCAGCAGTATAACTGAACACTGGACTGCACTGGACTCGACCATTTACATTGTAAACCATTATGCCTAAGTATATACTTAAGTTACAATGTAAATAAATGTGAAATTGGGATGTAGTGTAAAATCTCAGAAAAATCCAGCTTTTCGTAGAAGTGAATTTTTGGAAAGTGGGGTTAGACATCTCAGAAAAATCCACAAAAATCAAATTATCTTAGTTATGATATGGAGACCCAATGCCGGGACTTTTTATTGCAAGAAAATAGCTGCTATGGGTATCTCCTTCCTTAGTCAAGGAATGAAGATCGACTTGTGAAGACTGGCTACAGTTCTAAAGGGAGTGTTGTACACCTTAAGACCATATTGGTGTTGGTATGTTGGTTTACGGATTTGGGACTTGGGTTCCATGACATGTTGGGTTCTCACCGTGATGCACCGATGGTGCTATGTGGTTGACGTGGCAGGCATATGCGCCGATGGCAGGCCTGTGTGGCGACTGTGGCCGAGCATATTGTGTTGTGGACAAGCTAAGGCCTCAATTGAGCCGTTGAGCTCATGGAGCTAGGGCTGAGTGCCCTGAGCTGGGATCCCGTGGAGGACCGTGGACAAGCTGTCCTGTAAGGGCAGGCTAGGTCCTGATGTTTGTTTGCAGGCTGAGTCCTGATGATTGTGCACACTACACAGTGCACGAGTACACAGAGCATGTAGTATAGACTTGTATGTTGGCTTGATGTGGAGTATTGGGGTCACTTACTGAGCTTGTCGCTCACCCCTACTTGTTGTTTACCTTTTTCAGGTGTGACCCGAGACTAGTGAAGGACTTTCTTCCAGGAGGATGCCCACTACTCTGATGTATGATACAGTATTATATTCTGTATTGTTTTGTGTGATATCCCAGACATGGGTCCGAGAACAGTTGTATTTGCATACTGTTGCGATGTGATGTTTGTATGACTGTTTGACTTATTATATACATGATGATGTATGAAAAGTACAGGATTACCCTTGATGTATAACTATACAGGGTTGGATGATTGAGACAGCACCCGCGGTGTAGTCTCTATTAGTGCTAGTCACCAACCCCTTGACCTTCCGAGTGCGGGCAAGGGGAAGTCTTGTTCTTGGTTCCGGATTCCCTGGAATTTGGGGGCGTGACAAGTACGAGGAACATGGTGAATGGAGGTACCAAGAGAGCCGCCAGGACCCTCAAGGGTGGCATGGTTTTGGTAAGGCAGCAGCATTTGAGTGAAGCGAAGCCAAACCGGAGCCAAGTGGGAGTCAATCTTCTATTTTAAAAAATCTAGGGTCCACCGCATGAGCAAAAACCGTCGGTTGTCAACCATGGTGTTCTTAGTAGATAAAGCCAAGTGAAAATCTTCTAACGAATGAAGCCGAATGCTAAATGACCAGTGATCCAAAAGGCCCACTGTGGCAGGGCGAGAAAGGCCCCATGTGGAGTTAACCACTTTGTCAAACACATCCGCTAACGGCCTGTCAGTGCTGAATTTGGCGACAAGAGTGTATTTAAGTTCCTCCAAGACAAGGTGAAATTCCTGACGGGTAAGGTGGAATTTAGGCTCCCCGTTAATGGAGTCAAGAAGCTTAGCGCCCAACTGAATTTTAGGAACCACGGGGAGGGCATCAGTGGAGTAAAAAGGGGTGGAGGAGGGGTGGAGGGTGTCCCTATAAGACCATGAGGGGAGTGGATGGGTAGAGGATGGGGCTGAGGAAGGAGTAGGCAATAGCTTTCCAAGAGGTGGGTTGGCACCCTCGGGAGGGGGAGGAGTAGGGAGGAGGATCTGTTCATGGGGTTTGGAATGCGCCGAAGGGACCAAAGAAGGCACAACAGCAGGGTATGGAGAAGGGGTTGCTCTTGACGCCGTAACGAGGAGAGGCTGAATAGAAGGGACAGAGGAAGGACCCTGAGCTGTCCCTACAGCAGCATGCCAAGGAAAATCACCTGCAAAGGGAAGAGGAGAAGTGATGGGGGCCAATATAGCTCCCTCAGCCAAAATACTAGTAGACAAAGCAATAAAACCATGCTGAGAAGGTCCCATAGCCTGTAAAGTAAGGGTAGAAGCCGTCATAGGCAACGGATTCTGAACAGAGAATGAAAACCACTAGTGACCACATGATTACCAACAGAATTATTGAACATGGTATATAGAGCATCCAACACAAGGGACATAGCATGTAAAAATAAGTGTTCAGTATCAAAGGGAGGGACAGGACGTGGAGCTGGAAATGCATAGCTCATGGACGGTAACAAAGTATCACTAATAGTAGTAGGCAGAGAACTAACATCAAGTATTTAGTTATCAGCAGAAAGATTAGCTTGCAGAGAAAGAACAGAAACACACAAAGAAGTAGAATTAACAACAGAGGGGAAACTAGAAGCAACCAAAGCAGCGGATGCACGCGCTGAAACCGCTGGGAGAGGGGAGGGGACAAGCCTGTAGGGGCTGAAGAAGAGTCGGCGTGCAAGGACGAGCCATACGTACCTGGCACGGCCAATAACAAAGGCGCCGGCTGAGAGGAGACCGTTCGAGACGTCAACCCAGGCGAAGAGTCGAGCCATGGGAGGGAAGACATCCCTCGTCGCGCCACCGTGGCGGACGAACCTCCGTGGCCAAAGGCGAAGGGACTCCAGCGCAGAGGAGACATCTGATCCAGAAGGTCCGAAAGAGAACCTGATCCACGCGAGCTGCTCGTTGACCCAGTGACCACCCGAAGCAGCACGAAGCCGGATGCTGATGGGACAGGAACTGAGAGGCGCCGGACACGATCGAAGTTGCGCAGCCACCAGAGCCACCAAACGCCAGAGGAAGCGGACTCCAAATCCCTTGCGGGATGGGAGGCGGTGTGAAGCACCGCTAGGTGTGAAGAAAAACCTAATGCCCAATTTGTCCCGGAAAAAAGGCAAGAATTAGAAAGTAGACACACACCCAACAAAACCCTAGTGGAAAGGATCCAGATTGAGGAGCGGGGAAGTGCGCGATAGCCAGAATCGGTCTGCGAGAGATGGAGGAAAACGATTGCCAAGGAATCGCCTTCAAAGCTAGCGCGTGGGGCGTCTTCAATGATGAAGTGGCTAATTGCCCGGCTCGAGTGCATTTAATAAACCATCATTATTCCTCCTCAAAAATACGTGATGTAAGATAATACTTGGATTATCGCAATTTGAGAGTTCTAAGAGTCAGGAGGAAATGAACCGACTATCATCCAGTGTAAAGATAATCCGTAGAAGAATATCTGGATGAATAACAGACTAAGTCCATAGAAACAGGTGCAGAACGAGAGAAGTAGATTCCTTTGCTGTCTTGAAGTCAAATAGAAAAGAAGTACCACAACACTTCAAATCCGAGACATCAGACAAGATATATATCGGTGAAATGCAAAGATAATCTGAACCTGAAGCTTTACAAAGATGAACTAAAAGAACAGAAGTCTTAACAGGTTAGGATTAGTACGAATATAAAATAGATATTCTAAGTAAAATCAGCATAATCCGAACTAATAAAAAATAACAGAACTTATGCATTAAAAATGAAAGCGAGAGACGCATACATACGAGTTAAGGATCATTTTACTAAAATCAATGTATATGATAGATAAGAAACACATAAGTTCATATTGGTTAACATAGCGAAACCTTCATGCTGAAAGACGTAGCTAGGATTAATTAAATTTATATGATTTGTCCAACTGAAAATTCATGAGTGATAATGGATTAAAGAGCACATGCCAAGAACAATCAATTGATTATCATATTAAGATGCACAATTGAAGAAGCAAAAACATTCAATCATGCCACAATTCCGATTCAATAATGCATGTCTAGTCAGATCCAAAAGTGAGAGTGTATAGGGTAGAGCATCCGAGACATATTAGGGGGTCATTACTTAAGTAATAAATGAAGCCTTTGCTCCCCCTTAGATCGTGCGATCCTCTCGAGGAAGACTCCCCTTCAGATAGACAGCCAGGAAAGAGGTCACGAGACATATAAAGGGGGTATTACTTGGGTAATTAATAAAGCATTTTCTCCCCCTTAGACCATGCGATCCTCTCGATGGACGTTTCCTGCTTAATATTTAGATCTTGAGAAATTGTTGTTTATCCTTGAGGAACTCCACTTAAAAAGCTTATCAGACTACAACAGTGAATTTATCCACCAGGCATTCTGAGCTAACCCATTTCATTTCTTCAACCAGGCATGTTAATAATTCAATCAATATGAGAAATCATTGGACATGTGGTGAGAGATGGAAATAAGAATCATGAAATCCTAAAGAGGTTTTATTCATATATCTTTAATTATGTTAGCTTAAGAAACTTCATTCTGGAGACGCAAGCATCCTCCCAGTATGAAAGTATGAGAATATTATCAGACGCACATTGCATGACACTAGTAAGAATGATTAGCAGGAAGTACAGTAAGTGTCTATCACTCATCATGAAACACGATGCATGTTATGAACAATAGACTACTGGATTAATAAATTAGAAACTATGCAGAAAGGTCAAGCATACCTAATTTGAGGAGTAGTTTAGAGAATCTTGCATCAAGTAGGAGCTTGGTGAGTATGTCTGCGAGTTGATCATCCGTAGCAACATGTTCGAGAGATATGTGCTTTTTGAGAACATGATCACGGATAAAATGATACCTGACTTCAATATACTTTGTCTTTAGGTGCATGATAGGATTGTTGCTGATGGTAATCGCACTAGTATTGTCATAGTATAGTGGAACAGATGTCATGTTGAAATCGTAGTCAGTAAGTTGACTTTGCATCCAGAGAAGTTGAGTGCAGCAACTCCCAACAGCTATGTATTCCGCCTCAGCAGTAGAGGTTAATACGGAATTTTGCTTCTTACTGAACCATGAGATCAGTCTGTTTCCAAGAAACTGACAAGTACCACTGGTGTTATTCCTGTCGATGCGACAACCGACAAAATTAGCATCAGAATATCCGGATAAAGAGAAATTGGACTCTTTTGGATACCAAAGTCCGAAATTCACTGTCCCTTTAAGATACCGCAATATCCATTTGACATGTAGCATGTGTGACTCTTTAGGATCTGGCCGATATCTTGCACATATACAGGTTACGAACATGATATCCAGATGACTTGCTGTAAGATATAGCAATGTTCCTATCATACCTCTGTATTTTGTCACATTTACTGATTCTCCGTTTAAATCAGGATTTAACTTAGCACTGACTGGCATGGCATGGGAGCTCCCATGGATAGAAGACTTCAAGATCTACAAGTTTTCTTTTGACCTCGAGTCGCTTTGGGCTCTGTACAAAAAAATTATGGTCCATATACATGTGAATGGCTGATAGTTTCTCCAACCGTGCACATATAATCATAGGACCGTGTAGACTTTTTGAGCTCCAATTTGCACCAACTTTTACCCATGGATAGATAACTTCAAGGTTTACAAGTTTGCTTTTGACTTTAAGTCGTTTTGAGCTCTGTACATGATAACGTGTATTTTATGCCGTTATTCTAGTGTTTATTTAGGATGTTTAAGAGCATGATTAGAGCCTTATTGCTTCATATATCATATATATTTGCTCTAACCCCTAGGAAGATGCTATTGGCAAATACATGCGTTTTTAAACAGTTTTGGCAGATTTTGGACCTCACTTTTGACATAGTAGATGGCTTCAAACAATTGGCGTGCAAGAACAAAAGTTTCTTAGAATGATGTCATCTACCTACCACAGAAATTTCAGAGCATTTGGAGCTGAACGTGAATTCACCCAATTCACGTGCAAGCCTATTTTTGCCTCTCAGGCCTCTACAGGATGCAAGGAAGCTTGGGGAGAAGTTTGAGCTGATTTGGAGGTGCACGTGAATTCACCATATCACGTGCAAATTGACGTGCAGAGATATTTTTGGACCGATCCTATCGTTTTTCCATGCTGATCATTTGTTCCTGAAGGCCCAAGTCCAAATTGTGGATGGAAGATAGAGTTTTTAATGTTTCGAGTGTTACTTATCAAAACTACGCCATTTTGATAAGTGGGCTAGGTTACACACTTCAAAGCCCATCCAAACTCTATAAATACAAGCCTCCATGCCTCTGCTAGCCATGCCTAACCCCCCTACACGTTTTTAGAGAGAGAGAGAGAGGCTCCACGACTTGGAGGTGCTCCTTGACCTAGGAGAGCAGCCGTCGCAGCCGTCGCGGCCGTCGCAGATTTTGGAGCCTGGATTTGAAGCTTTGCTGTGCGCGTGATCAAGAAGAAGATGTTGAGCTTTTCTGCTTTGGTTTTGCTTGTAATCATGCGTGAGTAGTCTCTTAATCTAGGGGAGCAATGTAGCCCCCTTGTTGCTTGGCTGTGTTTATGAATATTGGGTTTGGATGATTGAAGTTTTGCATGTTTTATGAATCTGTTCTTAATTCTATCTTTGGATGTACACCTTGGTATTCTTAGCCCTAGTCTAGGGCGGATTGAGATTCATAACTTATTTGTAATTGGTGTGATCATTATCCTTTTGCAAGTATGATTTATTGGCTTTGCATGTTTGTGTGTTTAGATGACCATTCTGGCATACAACTCTTAAAAGGACCTCAATGACCATTTGTTGTCCTTGGCTTATGTTTAGCATGTTTTCAATTAAACAACCCTAATACCATGAACCAGTAGAGATAACATAAGGAGGTGAAATTGTGACCCTAGATGCTTTTAATCCTTGATTCTTAATCCTAAAATCAGTTTACTTTCTTTGTTTATTCAGAAAACCAAATAAAAATTAGATCTTTAGTTTAAAAAAGAAAACTTTTTGCCAAGACATTTTATAGAACAAGAGTAATTGGGTGATTTGATTTGAGAACTAGGAAACTAGGCTAATCCCTGTGGGTTCGACCCCTTTCTTGCTGCTATTCTTTTAGTGCAAACTTAGGGAATTTATTATTTTGAAGAGAGATTTAACGACATTAGCTAGCTCTTTTAGAGAGGCTAAAAATCTTGTCTGTCAAATTGGCGCCGTTGCCGAGGATTCAACGGTTAACTAGTTTTTAAAATCAATATTGAGTGAAATTGTTTGAATTCTGATCTTGGTGTTTTATTTTGTCTTTTATTTTTTGTTATTTTGTGTTCTTTATTTGTTTATTTTGCATTGTTCGGAGCTGCTGGGTGTGTTCTTGTTGTTTTACAGGAACATACACCAAGTGTTTGAGGTATTGCTAGTTGTGTGTGCGATGAGGGGAACTTGTGTCCTTTAATCCAGAACCTGAACAGCACTCCAATGGATAGACAGTTTGGAGATGAGGAGGAGCTAACCATGGAAGAATGTTTGGAAAGGATGATCCAAGGCAACAAATATTTGTGGGAAAATCAAAGGAGAGATGAGGAGAATTCAATGATGGCAGACCAAAATGTTTATGTTCCAGGCCATGCAGCAGATCAATTTTCATATAGTGCTTGGGATTGTGACTGTCTATGATCCTCCCACAAGCAGTTATTCATACCAGGAGCCTCCTTGTTATGGTGGGAGTATTAATGGAGATGGTAGAGAAGTATGGCCAACTTACACCCAACCTGAGGGTGACTACTATCCACAAGAGCCACCACCTGAGGAGTTTAATGGTTTCTTCAATGGATATTCTGAGAATAGATGGGTTGGGCAATATCAAGATGAAACTTACTATGAAGCCCCACTCTATGGCAATTATTGTCCATATCAACAACAAGAGTGGCAGCCCCAAGTTGAAGATAAAGAAACCAGAAGAGAGAATTTGAATGAAAGGCTAGGAAGTATAGAGACTACCATAAAAAATATGGAGCAATTATTGATGAGTATGGTTCAAAATGCAGATTACGGAGTCTCATCTAACTCCTTTGCTGGTGACACAGAGATAGAGACTGAAGAGAATTGCAAAGCCATCACTCCAACTTCCATGTATCAATCTTTGACATCTGCCTCACAAGAATGGGAGTTTTCTGCTAATAATGATTCTGAAGATGAAGCTCGCATTCTAGCTGCTCAAACCATTAATGATGCTATATACCAAGAAGTGGATACAAGGGCAATGGTTCATTATGATGAGGTTGTCCCTCCACCACAATTTAATAGCCCATGTGATGTATCCACTTCAACTCTTCCCATGGTTGAAGCTTATGAGGACAATTTTTCCATCCAAGAAGAAGAGGAAGACTTGAATTGTTCTGGGGTGTTAGAAGAACATGAGAAACCAATAAATGACAACCCAAGGATGCAGCAACAAATCTTGGATGATGATGCTATAATTCTCATATCTCGAAGGCACATCAAACCAAGGTACTCTTTATGAAGACAAGCTACATGAGCCCACCACTACTATGTTTGCTTTGGAATCATCTTCCCTTATACAAGAGAAGGAAGTGCTTGACAAGGGAGGTAACCATGCGCGCATCATGACTACTCCAATTGTGGAGTATGCTGAATTTGTTTTACCATCTCGATGGAATGAGAGGAAGGAGAACCATAAGTTTGTGGAGGTGTCTCCCTATCAACAATTGAATCAGGAGTTCAAGTGGCTCCCACAGCGGTTCATTCATCCGATTGCTATGGTCTATGAGACTGTTGAGGTTTACAATGCCAGGATGAAAGCCTTTCATACATTGGTTGAGCTTAGTATGACAAAGTCTAGCTACAGACTTTAAATAAAGCGCTGGTTGGGAGGCAACCCAATGTTTATTGCTGTGTTTTATTTTATGTTATTTTCTTTTATTTATTTTATTCAATAAATTGTTTGCAAGCTAACCATTGTGCAGGAGACTTTGCTTCTTTCTTAACTAATAAAGAGAGGCCATCTTCAAAGGCTTCCACACCAAAATCACTCCAGTGGGATCTTTGCTTGCTACTACATGATGGCTATTCTGCAAGGGAAGGAAAATTGGGAAGTGCGCGGCGAGACGTCGGCTGACTTTGTGGCTCAGGTGCGACGAATGGTGGCCAATGTCATCTACTATTACAGTGTGCCAAACCAGGGGTAACTGTTTTTCCTACTCCTTCTTTTATGCCATGCGGACATAGCATATTTCAAGTGTGGTGTATGGGGAGTGACTTGAGCCACTTGCTTGTCTTTTATGTTGTGATTGCATGTTTTATTTAATTCTAAAAAAAAATGTTTTTAGTTGCATGATTGTTTGAGTTGTTTGCTTGAATGATTTGCTTGTGGAGACATGGATATTAAGTATGCAATTTTGGCTTAAAATTTATTTTTTTTATGCCACATTAGTATCATGTTGTGATAAGGGTGTTAAAGTAGTTAAAATGTGCTCTGAATTAGTTTGATCATGTCTTTATCTTTTGAATGATATCACCATGTTTTTGGAGCTGAGTTTTGAATATTAGCTGAGCATGAAATGCTATGATAGACCTAAGTAACCCTTAAAGTTGAGTGAAAAAGAAATGAAAAATGAGAACAGCTTCTTTTTAGCCCTTGAGTGACATTTAGGGTATGGGTAATAGTTTGATTTGTTACTCATCTTGCATTCAACATTGGTTATTTAATGGTAGGAGTCAAGTAAGCATGTGATTACTTATTAGTGCTCAGTGTTTGGTGTGTGGAGTTAGGATGCAAGACCTCTAAGTCATTGTGACTGTCTTTGCATTCTTTTCTTTATTTTGAGATAGTATTGGAAAAGGCTGTGATGCACGAATGTGAAAAAAAGGCATCACTTAATTGGAAAATGGGATGTGAGACATCAATGAATTTTTGTCTCTCCTTATGTAGCAAAATGGCAAGGGGTTTGCATTAGAAAAATCAGTCTTATTTATGTGTTATGTGAGTAAAAAAAAGAAGAGTGAATAATCCATCAAGGGAGAGCATAAAATGCAACCTTGTAAGGTTATTACTTAAAAAAAAAAAGAGAAAAAAAAACAGAAAAGAAAAAAAAGAAGGATTCAAAATAAAAGCCACAATGGCTTGATGTTTTTGTGTGATTGTTTAGATTTGTAGCCACATTGGCTCAGTTTTGTGTTTTGAGAGTGTTGAGCTCAATTCTTTAGCTCATGTTTTGTTTATTGAGTTTAGAATAGAGTGTGAGTTCAAATAAAGTAGAATAGTGAGTGTGTTTTCTTTGATGAGCACAATAGGGAACTCTCATGATTGCTTGGCAAGTACTTAATCAATAGCTGATGGCGAGTGTAGAGATAGAGTTTTCCATCCATTGTTCATTGATAGGTATTGGGGCTTGAGAATTATTATATTTGAGTGAGGCTGCTTATCCTTGGTAAGAACTTAAAGGGAAACTAGGTGCTATTTTATCATGAATTGCTTGCTCATATATGAAATTTAAGTGGTGATATTGCATGGTTGTTGGACTAGGGATATGGACATGAATGAACTAAGCTATGACTCATTTTGATGCCTAAATTCCCATTTCATCATGATAGAGTTGCATGCTTAGGAAACCATGATTCTCCTTGATTGTTATTTTATTTTTTCTTCCGTTTGACTGCGTGTTTATTTTATTTTTGCATGCTTGTATGTTTTTGCTTGAGGACAAGCAATGGTTCAAGTGTGGTGTATTTGATAACGTGCATTTTATGCCGTTATTCTAGTGTTTATTTAGGATGTTTAAGAGCATGATTAGAGCCTTATTGCTTCATATATCATATATATTTGCTCTAACCCCTAGGAAGATGCTATTGGCAAATACATGCGTTTTTAAGCTGTTTTGGCAGATTTTGGACCTCACTTTTGACATAGTAGATGGCTTCAAACAATTGGCGTGCAAGAACAAAAGTTTCTTAGAATGATATCATCTACCTACCACAGAAATTTCAGAGCATTTGGAGCTGAACGTGAATTCACCCAATTCACGTGCAAGCCTATTTTTGCCTCTCAGGCCTCTATAGGATGCAAGGAAGCTTGGGGAGAAGTTTGAGCTGATTTGGAGGTGCACGTGAATTCACCATATCACGTGCAAATTGACGTGCAGAGATATTTTTGGACCGATCCTATCGTTTTTCCATGCTGATCATTTGTTCCTGAAGGCCCAAGTCCAAATTGTGGATGGAAGATAGAGTTTTTAATGTTTCGAGTGTTACTTATCAAAACTACGCCATTTTGATAAGTGGGCTAGGTTACACACTTCAAAGCCCATCCAAACTCTATAAATACAAGCCTCCATGCCTCTGCTAGCCATGCCTAACCCCCCTACACGTTTTTAGAGAGAGAGAGAGAGGCTCCACGACTTGGAGGTGCTCCTTGACCTAGGAGAGCAGCCGTCGCAGCCGTCGCTGCCGTCGCAGCAGCCGTCGCAGATTTTGGAGCCTGGATTTGAAGCTTTCTTTGTGCGCGTGATCAAGAAGAAGATGTTGAGCTTTTCTCGCTTTGGTTTTGCTTGTAATCATGCGTGAGTAGTCTCTTAATCTAGGGGGAGCAATGTAGCCCCCCTTGTTGCTTGGCTGTGTTTATGAATATTGGGTTTGGATGATTGAAGTTTTGCATGTTTTATGAATCTGTTCTTAATTCTATCTTTGGATGTACACCTTGGTATTCTTAGCCCTAGTCTAGGGCGGATTGAGATTCATAACTTATTTGTAATTGGTGTGATCAATATCCTTTTGCAAGTATGATTTATTGGCTTTGCATGTTTGTGTGTTTAGATGACCATTCTGGCATACAACTCTTAAAAGGACCTCAATGACCATTTGTTGTCCTTGGCTTATGTTTAGCATGTTTTCAATTAGACAACCCTAATACCATGAACCAGTAGAGATAACATAGGGAGGTGAAATTGTGACCCTAGATGCTTTTAATCCTTGATTCTTAATCCTAAAATCAGTTTACTTTCTTTGTTTATTCAGAAAACCAAATAAAAATTAGATCTTTAGTTTAAAAAAGAAAACTTTTTGCCAAGACATTTTATAGAACAAGAGTAATTGGGTGATTTGATTTGAGAACTAGGAAACTAGGCTAATCCCTGTGGGTTCGACCCCTTTCTTGCTGCTATTCTTTTAGTGCAAACTTAGGGAATTTATTATTTTGAAGAGAGATTTAACGACATTAGCTAGCTCTTTTAGAGAGGCTAAAAATCTTGTCTGTCAGTACATAAAGTTATGGGCCATATACATCTGAATAGTTGACAGTACACCCAGCCATGCAGCTATTTTGAGCTCCAAATGGCACCAAAGTTTGCCAGTAGATAGGGGGCTTCAATATCTACAACGTTGCTTTTGACCACAAGTGAATTCGAACTGTAGAAGAAGTTATGGACAATCTACTCACATAAGAAGTACAAATATAATTATGGGGACATGTAGACTTTTTTAGCTCCAAAATTCACCATATTTTACCAGTAGATAGAAGACTTCAATGTCTATGACTTGACTTTTGTCCTCAAGTGAATTTGAGAACTAAGAGGGAGTTATGGTCAAAATACCAACATCAGCACATGCAGATCAGAGTTCACCAAATGAATGGCTGAGATTTGTTGACTTAGGTGAGCTTGATCCAATGGCTAAGACTATTTCACTTAAATGAGATTGATCCAATGGCTGAGATAAAGTAGAGAAAGAGATCAATGGTTGAGGCTTGGTTGCTAAAATTAGGTTAACATCTTATTTGAGCTAGCTAATCCTATGGTTGGCAAATCCAAGGGCCAGAGTTTAATGAAGGAAGATTTAGGGTTTTTGGATTAAGAAACCAGGTTTGTGGTGGCTGTGTTAAGTGTAAGGGAAAAGAGAGAACTGGAGAGGAAGAGAAGATTAGAGGAGATAGAGGAGTAGCTCTTGGAGCTTGTTAACTATGACATCAAAGAGAAGATCACGAACCAGTCTGTTGATGTACTCTGATCAGAGAATAGTGTAGAAACTCATCTGTGTGGGTTGGTATCATTCTCTTTGTATCCATTCTTATTATTATCGTTGTAAAACCATAACCAGTGAGGTTATTGGTGATTATTGTTGTTGTTGAAATTGGGTAGTGAACCCAAAGGGTAGTGAACCCTAAAACTTGTAAGGTGGTGAACCTTGGATAGCAGTGTGCTATTCAGAATTGCTAGTGGAGATTCTGTGATCAGCTGTTTGCTGATCACGCCGTGGACGTAGCTCTACACATTGTAGGGTGAACCACAAAATTGTTGTGTGTTTTTATCTTTGATGTTTTCTTTATTTGATATACAGACATAGAATTTGGTATAGTTTGAAGAGATTATCACGGGAAAAAGAAAAAGGGGTAAAATTACATTGATACACTGATTCCCTCCCCTCCCCCCCCCCCCCCCCCTCGGTGCATGTCCGGGGAATTTCAATACGCTAGGAACATTTTGTTCTCCTCAAGTCTAGCTACTGGAGCATAGGTCTCGTCATAATCAATGCCTTCTTCTTGACAATATCCTTTGGCTACCAGTCAAGCTTTGTTTCAGATTACTATTCCATTAGTATCAAGTTTGTTCCAGAACACCCATTTGACACCAATGACTTGTTGCAACCTAGGCCTTGGTACAAGTGTCCACACTTCATTCCTCTTCAACTAATTAAGCTCTTCTTGCATAGCATCTATCCAGTTGGAATCTTGAAGAGCTTTATCCACCACCTTTGGCTCTATTTGTAATAGAAAACAAGAATAGAGGCACAAGTTAAAGGTCGCTGCCCTTGTTCTTATACCAACAGTAGGATCACCAATCACTTGATCTGATGGGTGGTTTCGAGTCCACCTATAATTCTGCGTAAGTGGTGGTGAATATTGTCACAGGGTCAGGTTTCCCGCGCCTCTCAACCCATTGCGGCACTTAGCTTCTCTATCCACGGTCCGCTAAGTTTAGCCTTTGAGGGTTGAAGCACACGTAGACTGGTTTTGCCCTGCCACTGGGCTCATCAGGAGAACGGCTCCAGTTTCCGACCAGTTTGTGTAAGGATGGCCAAATCCCTTCTTCAACGTCAAGTCTGTTGGAAATATAGGATTTGATGAAGCTGCCAAAATATAGTCTATGGAGACTCAAAGAACCAAAGGTCGTAGGGTCGAAGAGTCGAAATTCGTAGAAGTGAAACTGTCATAGGACGTATTGACAAGAGACTCGTAGACTCGTAGAGTCTGGAGACTCAAGGTGAAACAGTGACAGAACATTGCGACTCGTAGATCCAGGGTCGAAAGTTATAGAGTCATAGTACGGAAAAGAGAGTGTTACTGTAAGTATCAATAAGCTCGGAGACTCGTAGAGTCGAAGAAGTGTTAAGAACAGTAACCAAAGCTAAATGACTTGTAGACTCGTAGACTCATAGACTCATAGAGTCCCCATAAATACTTAAGTCAATTAACAGAACTTCAATTGTCACTGACTCGAAGACTCGTAGAGTCGTAGGGTCGAAACCTTCGAACACTGTTAAGAAAATAGGACTCATAGACTCATAGATCGAAAGTCGCAGAGTCGAAGCCTTCGAACAGTGTAAAGAAAACTGGACTCGTAGACTCATAGGTTGAAGGTCAAAGAGTCGATGCTATAAATACTGGCAAACAAATGAAACTATAACTCAAGGGTCGTAGAGTCGTAGACTCGTAGACTCAAGGGATAGTCACTATAGAGAAATAGCCAACACTTCCAGACTCGGAGATCGATGATGGAGAGTTGTAGCTAAACGGTCATAGCTATAGAGGAACTCAATTTATGAGCCTCTAAAATACTAAGGAAGAAAAGCGAAGTTGAAGACTCGTAGAGTCGAAGATTTTTAGACCACTTAGTCAAATATAGTAAACTGGGAGACCCGAAGATCATAGACCCGCAGAACTATAGTCGTAGACTCGTAGCTACAATAACAAGTTGATTAGCTGAACTCGAAGAAGTCACTCTAAGCGTCATTCGAAGAGTCGCAGACTCGTAGAGTCGTAGACTCATAGAGTCGTAGACTTCAGTTAATAGAGTGACACAAAAGACTAATCCAACCTAAACTCTAGCCTCGGAGACTCGAAGAAATGAGTCGTAGACTCGCAGAAACGCGGTAAAGCCTAAAGCAAACTTTCGCCACTTTCAACAGGTTCTAATTGAAATCTTCGAGTCACCGAACCTACAAGGCATCTACCTCCGAGGCAAACTTACAACCCTAAACACAACCACTTAGCGATATTAGCGATATTGTTAGCTAGGGTTTGTACAGCAAGTCTGCACCGTCCCGAGCAGTTGAGCGCATTAATGACACATTAATTGCTGCCAACTACCTTCCACGGATGAACGGCCAAGATCGACTACATGCCAAATATGCAGTATGGGCATCTGATCTGCAAATCAAAGCAGATCAACCCATCCCCTGATATTTCGCATTTTCAGTGGCGGGAAGTCAGTCTGTCGGGATGGACATCATGGCGCACGAGCACTTTAATCTTAAAGATATATCTCTCACGCACTTAACGACAAAATCAAGAGTTTAACCTCTCTCTCAAAAGAAGGAAACACACAGAACACAAGAAATTGGTTCTGACGGACTTAGATGAAAAGGAATCCTTGGCAGAACTAAGAAGATAAGGTGTTCCAACACGAGAGAGAGAGAGGCACTTGGAGAGAAATTGAAAAAGTGTTGTGCGCCGCTGTGAATCAAGAACAAGAGAGTAATCTATCTGATTATTCAAGAATCTTTTGTTCATCAAAGATCTAGCACTTCCATTAAGTCTAATCTCTGTGTTGTTTTCCACACTTCGATCTATCATAAACCATCTCTTTCACAACTGAGAGCTGTTGAGAAAAGAGCATTTACTCTTATCTCAGTTTCGTCTGATAGTTTATTATCACTCACCTTATCCTTACAATACTTCTGTTATCTTCTCCATAAATACTTCCATCATAGTCATCTGTAGCAAAAATCCTAGAACCAGCTATTAATCTAGCTTCCGCGCACGAAGAAAGTCTATTCACCCCCCCCCCCTCTAGACTCACTTTGGGACCTACAATTGGTATCAGAGCAAGTTCTACAACTCTGTAGAGATCCCTATTGGCCGACATGGATTCCAGCAGTGCAGCTCTAGCTCCCGAGCAAACTCCAGTTCCTATTGAGGAACTTGAAGCCAGTCGTGTTCCAGAGGAAGGAGCGACTGGAGACCAGGAGCAGGAAGAACCGAGTACCAGTAGCAATAAGAAAGAACAAGAAGACTTCTATGATGTTTTGCTTGGCTCATCCTCCCAAGTACCTATGTGCACACCCACACGCTTTTCCAAATGGAAAGCGAGAATGAGAGCACACCTAGACATGCTCGACACCTATCTCTGGGAAACGATAAAGAACAGACCTTTCACACCAAAGAGTATGCAGAGAGGTTGGCTAATGACGAAAGACCCAGACAGTTGGTCTAGAGCAGAGGAAAGTAAAGCTCGACTTCAAGGCAAAAGCCATACTTTTCTCTACACTCGATGATGACATGTTCACGGATGTGCAAGATCTTGAGACTACTAAAGAGGTATGGGACAAGCTCTGTCTCATCTACGAAGGAGATGAGCAAATACAGGAGAACAAGATCTCCATGCTCAAACAAGAGTATGAAGCCTTCAGATGTGAACCGAAAGAGTCATTGGACAGTATCTACAAACGGTTCATTGGTCTGATTCAATGGATGAAGACTTACAACATTGAGATCTCTCAAAAGGACAAAAATGACAAATTTCTGAGATCTCTACCCTTGAGACTGCTGATAAAGACATCAGCCATCCGTCAGCTGAAGGAATGGAAGACTTGTGCCATGGAAGCATTATACGGGGACCTCAAGACATTCGAAATGCAAAAGGAAGAACTTCAGGCATTTAAGAATCCTTCTAAGAAAAAGGAGAAGTCTGTTGCCTTTAAGGCTGCTGCTAAGCCATGGGAACTGTCTTCAGAAGAGAAAGAAGATGAAGCTGATGAACTTGGCTCAGATAGTGCCTCAGATGAAGAAGTGGCATTTCTGATCAAGAAACTGCTCAAGAGAAGGGGGAACTACAGAAGGAAAGCAAGGCGGTCTTCCTCATCTTTCTCTAAGGGAAAAGATAAGGACAAGTTGCAATGTTATCACTGCAACAAGCCCGGCCATTTCGTTGTTATTGTTATAAGTCGAAGAGGGAGAAAAAGGAGGCAACCGAGCGAAGAAGAAGACCAAAGGCTCCTCAAGCAGAAAGGATGACAAGAGGAAGAAGGCACTTGTCACCAACAAGTTTAATAGTGAAACCGAGGTGGAAGAAGAGTCATCTGATGAGGAGAAGAAGGAAAAAGGTCTCATTTGTTTCATGGCTGACCATTCACCTCCCCTCAAGGTAAGAACTTATGAACAGCTCTACATTGAATATGAAGATACCTATAGAGCTCTTAAAGAAATGGAGGAACAATTTCTTCCTATGAAAGCTAGCAAAGAAAGATACTATTCTAAACTGGAATGGCTTTCATGTGAATATAGAGATTCTATAGATGATTACGAAAGAACAGAGAGAAGATTAAGGGCTGAAGTAAGTGAGATTAGAAGCACACACGATGATCTTTTGGACAAAGTTGGTCAACTAAAAATAGCTAATAAAGACATCGATAGGCTTGAAAAGGAACTAGCTGAAACCAAAGCAGAACTGGAAAAGGAAAGACAAATCCGTCAAAAGTGGCAAGACTCTGCTGAGATTGCAGCCCACTTTAAGACTACTCCAGATGTTAAAAGTCTAGCCTTAAGTTTAGGTTTCTCTGAAGACCAAATAGCCAAGGCCCAGACTTACCCTGTTCAGACCAAGTGTCTTACTGGCTTTATTCCTGCTGGCAGTGTGCTCGTTGAGTGTGGAAAGGAGGTACAAATGGCTGTTGCTAGTTCACCCAAACCAGTAACACCCGAACTCAAAGATCTGGGTACTATTGCATCTCAGGACAGTGATGCAGTAGTTGCTAAGAAAGAACTGAAAGCTGAACCTTCAGTCAACCTATCCTCTACATCCCAATATAAGTGTAAAGGTGTAGTTATCTCAGAGACAAAACCAAGTAGACACACTACAAAATTTGAGACTGGTTCATCCAAAGAAGGTCGCTGCCTCTCGGCCCTAAGTTTGTCTCTGAAGAAAGAGTTAAGCACGGTCTAGGATATGTGAGAAAACCTTGGAAACCTCTTAACACTCCAGCAAAACCCTTGAGACAGACTGTTCAACCTCAACATGTAACGTGCCCTATCTGCTATGAAGTTGGACACCTCTCCTATCAGTGCAGATTCTACCCTGAGTATCTTATGAAGGAGACTGCCACAGAAATCAGGGTAAACCTTAAACAGCTCAATGTTACTAAAAATCTGCAGGGCAACAGCATCGCTAATAGGAAGAAACTCTCCAGGCACACACAGGCTACCCATTCAAAAGACTTAAAGACCAAGCCTGTGAAGAAAGTCTGTCAAACCTGTGCCTATTAAAGCTACCAAAGATAACAATAAGAAAGGAAAACATGCTGAAAATCTGAAGATCAACCCTGCAAATGAATCTAATAAAGGATCACCAAGATTAGCATTGAAAGTTAAATCTGCCCTTTCTTATTGAAACCTAAATTGTCAACTGTAGCTTTCACTTACCCAAAGCCCAATCTTAATTGGGCCCCCAAGACTTAGTTGCTCATTGTGCAGAACAGGCACAGGTGAAAGCAGCTATCGGAAACAAAAGATTAATTCAAGCCAGTGGTATCTTGATAGTGGCTGTTCTGTGCACATGACAGATGATGCCTCTCTATTGAATGAGGTAAGAGAGGTTGCAGCTTCATCTGTCACTTTCGGGGACAACAAAAAGGGTAAGATTGTTGGTAAGGGTACTCTCTCTAATGGTTCTGTGTCCATTCAGAATGTATCTGTTGTTCAAGGTCTTAAACATAACCTGTTGAGCGTAAGTCAATTGTGTGACAAGGGTTATAAAGTCTTGTTCACTAAACACACCTGCACAGTTATGGACCCTATCTCCAAAGAGGTGAAGCTAAATGGGCATAGACAAGGCAATGTCTACAAGTTGGTCTTTGGTAATGCTCAATCTGATGAACCAATTTGTTTTCTGTCCAAAGCTTCACCTGACATTAGTTGGTTGTGGCATAAGAGATTCGGCCATTTAAACTTTAAGACTATGTCTAAATTGGCATCTCTGGATTTGGTTGAGGGCTTACGCAAGCATGTTTATGAGAAAGAACACCCGTGTAGGGACTGTCAGCTAGGTAAGCAGGTTAAACATTCTTTTAAGAGTATAGATAAAATCTCAATCAAACAACCTCTCGAACTTCTGCACATGGACCTAAGTGGACCAATAAATATGTCTTCCTTATCTGGTGCACGATACTTTCTTGCAGTAGTAGATGACTATACCAGATACACATGGGTTATGTTTCTCAAAAACAAATCTGAAACATTTGAGAATCTTGTCGAACTCTTTAATTGGGTCACAAATGTTAAGAGTCTCTCTATTAAGTACATTCGTAGCGATCATGGCAAGGAATTTGAATTTTCTGATATGTTAGAGTTTTGTACTAAACATAGTATCCAGCATAATTTCTCAGCACCAAGAACTCCACAACAAAATGGAGTGGCTGAAAGAAAGAATCGAACATTAGTTGAAGCAGCTAGAACCATGTTGACAGGAGCTCAGTTCCCAAAATCCCTATGGGCTGAAGCTGTTGCCACTGCTTGCTATGTACAAAACAAAACTCTAATTAACAAACGAGCCATGAAAACACCCTATGAGTTGTGGAAGGGAAGGAGACCAAACATTGGTCACCTAAGGATCTTCGGGTGTACTTGCTACATTCTGAACAATGGCAAGGATTACTTGAACAAGTTTGATGCCAAATCAGATGATGGATATCTTGTTGGATATTCCATGACTAGCAAGGCTTATCGTGTATTTAATAGAAGAACCAAAGTTGTTGAAGAGTCTATTCATGTTTCTTTTGATGAGACTAACCATGGAATGCAGAAAGGAGACACAAATGTAAATGAAGTGCAAGACACTGTCATTATAGAAGACCAAGACACGGATAATCCCACTACAACAGAAACAAGGGAAGATGCACCCGAACCTGATGAACACATTGCTGAACCGGTTACTGAGGAACCAAGTCAAAAATCAGCAGAAAACCATGAATTTAATATTCAACCTGTTCAGACTCAGCCACTTTTATCAGCCCAAGAACCTGACATTGAGCAATTGGGCATCCATCATGAAGAAAGAGAAGACCTTCCAAAGACAAGAAGAAGGTTAAAGGACCACCCTTCTGAACTGATAATTGGAGATCCAGCTACACGAGTTAAAACAAGGGCTGCCACACTTCATGAAAATCTGTATATGTGCTTCTTATCACAAGTGGAGCCAAAATCAGTTGACGATGCAGTTCAGGATCACCATTGGATTGATGCAATGCAAGAAGAATTAAATCAGTTCAAAAGATAGAAAGTATGGGAGTTGGTCAACAGGCCCAGATCACAGCAAGTCATTGGCGTGAAATGGATTTTCAGAAAAAAAACTTGATGCTGATGGTGTTGTAATCAGAAACAAGGCCAGACTGGTTGCAAAAGGATACAGACAAGAAGAAGGAATCGACTATGATGAAACCTTTGCACCAGTTGCTAGACTAGAGGGCATTCGCATGTTCTTAGCATATGCAGCATTCAAGGACTTTAAAGTTTATCAGATGGATGTCAAGAGTGCTTTCTTGAATGGAGACCTCCAAGAAGAAGTCTATGTTGAACAACCTCCTGGATTTCTAGAGCCAAACCAAGAGCACAATGTATACAAACTGAAAAAGGCTCTTTATGGACTAAAACAAGCTCCCAGAGCGTGGTATGAAACATTGTCAGAGTTTCTAATCAAAAATAAGTTCAGAAAAGGTAAAATTGACCCCATACTATTTCTCAAGGAAGGAAAAGGATCACCCTTGATAGTCCAAATCTATGTGGATGACATCATATTCGGATCAAGGGACAAAAAGCAATGTGAAGACTTCTCTCATCTAATGAAAAGTGAATATGAAATGAGTATGATGGGAGAACTCCCATTCTTCCTTGGATTGGAGGTCAAACAGTTAGAGGATGGGATCTTTATCAGTCAAACCAAATATACAAAGGAGATTCTGAAGAAGTTTAAGATGACTGATGTGACACACAGGAAAACTCCCATTCCTACAAACGCCAAACTGGATATGGATGAAGCAGGGAAGGAGGTGGATATCTCAGAATATAGAAGCATGATTGGATCCTTGCTGTATCTGACAGCAAGCAGACCTGACATAATGTTTGCAACATGTATCTGTGCCAGATACCAAGCTAATCCCAAGGAATCCCACTTGTCACATGTCAAGAGGACCATGCGGTATCTGAAGGGAACTGAGAATTTGGGACTATGGTATCCAAAAGAGTCTGATTTCAAATTGAGAGGATATTCAGATGTAGACTTTGCCGGATGCAAGATTGATAGAAAGAGCACAAGTGGAACATGCCAAATTTTAGGCAACAGACTTGTATCCTGGTTTAGCAAGAAACAGAATTCAGTTTCAACCTCCACAGCTGAAGCTGAATATATTGCTGCAGGAAGCTGTTGTGCTCAATTGCTTTGGATGGCCAGTCAACTATCATATTATGGGTTTGACCTGAAGGCCGTTCCTTTGTATTATGACAATACAAGCGCCATTGCAATTTCCAACAATCCTGTTATGCATCCCAAAACCAAGCACATTGAGGTCAGACATCACTTCATATGTGATCATGTGCTAAAGAAAGACATTTCTCTGAAGTATATATCCACTGATGATCAGCTTGCCGACATATTCACCAAACCACTGCAAGAAGCCAGGTTCAATGAACTTCTGACAAAACTTGGCATGTTAGATTTAAATTCATAAGTCTCACGGCATGTCTTGTGTTTCATTTCTACCTAATTACCTGTGCATGAACATAAGTATGACACTGTTAATTACCGTCTATGTCTCCATGAAAATTAGTAATGGCTAAGTGTGATTCATGCATATCTACTGTGGGAAAGTGAGAAATCACATGGATGAAACTTGCCACCTCTGAACCTGGTTCAAGTCTTTTGTGCAACTTGTCATGAATCCTCAAGTCTTGAGTGAAATGAGTGCAATTCCCATTATGTTAAATTAAATGATATTCCCACTACTAGTCATTTTATTCTGAGTGAATATCACTTGTGTGGTATTGCTTTCATTAACTAGCAGGAACTGTTGTATCTCATGGTACTGTTGGCTTGCACGGAAAGGATCCTCAATGATTTAATGCTCAAAGGATGACTGAGACTGTAGTATTTGAGAATCATAAAAAGCCTATTACTTAAGAAGAGCCACTACCTTTCACTAGAAAAAGGCAAGGTGAAAAAGGCAAAAGCTAGACAATAGATTGACTGCCTATCTTAGGGGGAGTCCTCACTATTCTCCCAGTTTATGTCTCTGTTAGAGTAATAGCTGGAGGTAAAATTGTATAATCATGTGATTCAAAAAGAGATTGCGTTGAGCTCTGTCCTTGTAAAAAGGCTCATGAATAAGTGCTGAAAATTGGTGCTCTACAAAAGCAAAAAGACAACTCACGCAGACAATCTGAATGATCAATCTCCAAACTCTACCTATACTGTGTTGTAAATTAGACAAGGATAGTGTGTGTTCTGATTCTCAATAGGGCCATTTTGTCTCTCAAGTCATTTATGCTAAACTGAAAATCATTGTTGGATCAGGGTTGTGGTAAGATTCGGTTGACCATGAGCTTACCAAACAGTGTAATTCTAGTTCCTGAATCAAACTCACATGCTGATCTGAGAGTGAGAGGGTGAGGCCTCTGCTGAGTGAGTTTTGCTAAATATGTGAGGAGACTCAGAATTCATGACTGGGTTGTTACAATTGATAAATCATGGTTTACTGGTTGCTATGTTAACATAGTGATCATCTTCTCGCACAAGATGTAGTGTGATGAAGTACTTAGTCATTTCTAAGGTAAATGGAGAGTTGAATGGTAGTGATGCAGTAGGCATACATGTAAACCAGGCATTACGGATGAAAGAAATCAAGTTCTGGATATGGAATTTCAATTCCACCAACAACACTGTTCATCGTGAATAATATTATGTAAATTGTCATATGCTTCTCATGTGTGTTGTTGAGTGTTGAAAAAGTCTAGAGAAATCTACCGCTCGCTGACTTCGCAGTCGACCTCGAAGCAAACTGCATCGAAGAACTACGAGATCGAAGACTGCTGCTTCGAAGCATCGAGGGTCGTAGCCTCGAAGCATTCTAATGCAGCTTCGTAGAGTCGTAGTCCAAAGTATCGAAGCGAGACGGAGTTTGTCACTTACTATTCAAGCATCGCAGACACATCAGCACGTCACTGTGCACTTAAAATGGGAGTTACACCAACTTAAAGGGTGACGTGGATTCATTGCTTGAATATTCCATCGGGTGGATCCGAATAATCAAATGACGGGTCAGAGAAAAGAACGCGGACCATGAGGACGAACCGACAGAGTGAGTGACTTCTACGATACACTTCTCAACTCACATATAAGTCACTGATAGAAACGGAGCTCAAAGGTAAGTTCATCATTTTCAAACTCGAACCCAAACCCTAGAACTCTCTCTTTCTCTCTCTCTCTTCGATTCTGTCTCTTTCTCTCTTCCTCTCTCCCCTGACCAACTTCGAACCTTACAATATCTCTCTACAAGTGTCTCTTTCCCTCTCTACAAGCTCAATGGCAGGACCAAGCTCATCGATGGCCGATGACATACGTAACATCGTCCCGGGATTCATCATCGACTAGGAAGCCATAGGCGACGCCAAAGTCAGCTGGCTGGACGAGTTTAAAAACCGCCTCGATGAAACCGGTATTGCATCCGTCTGCTCAGGGGTGCAAGACTTACTGATAGAAGATGTCTCAGAATTGTACGAGACCATGGCATTTGCTGGAGATGACCTGGTGGGAACTGTACACGGAGTGGAGGTTCGTTTCTCTGCCGAAACAATCCGAGATGCACTTCCCCTCCCAAAAGGTACCTTTGATCCTCTTCCTAGTCTTTCCAGAGAAGAGTGTAAGTCTTTTCTTGGGTACTCCAATCCCGGAAAGCAAGGTCGGGGAGCCCTGAAGATGGGTTTTTCCGATCAGGCACTGGCAACTCTTATAGTCACAGGACAGTGCCTACTGTGTAAAAAGACGGCTCATGACTCTGCAAGTCATGAGCAGATGAAGATCATGTGCAGTGTTCTACAGGGAAGATGAGTAGACTGGGGAACACAGATACACTCCATGATCAAAAGCAAGAAGGGACACTTTGGACTTCTTCTCACCAAAGTCCTTAGGTTTCTGCACCCTGACGTATTCTGCAATAGGCCCTCAGTGCCACTGCCGAACAAATGCATATTTAAAAGTATTTATGAGGATGGTCGGCTGGAGATCAAGTCGATGAGGAGGACTGAGTCAGGTGCAAGAAGTGGTGTAGGAGACACTGCCAGCTCTATACGAGCCCCAGCTCGCATACCATGACAGCCGGTTCGTGTCTCACAGACTTCTAGGGGCTCCTCTGCATCCGCCACAACAGTACATATAACTGAAGTGGTGGAGAACATTGCCAAAACTCATCTCCCCACTGATTCAGCATATGAGGAGACCCCTACTGTCGAGCAGCCCAAGGATACTGCAGAAGTAAGAGAACCTGCAGTTGGAGGGCAGACACCAGCATAGGAAACCCCAGAGGATAGGGGTACTACACCTGTACTATTGAGCACCCGGGGAGTCTGAGCTAGAAGAGTTTTATATGGAATATGCCAAGGCTCATATGACCCCCGCTGATCTACGTAAAGCATGGATCGCTTTCGGTAAACAGATGGTAGATAGAGACCATCTGATTAATTGGTTAGTCGAGCAGGGTCTTGTAAGTAGAGATCCAGTGGAAGCCGTATCAATGGTTGCCCCATCTCCCATCATGGTGGACTCACCTGTCACAACTACTCCACATGATGCTGAGGTGGTAGGCATTGTGGTAGAAGAGGTAGCAGAAGAAGAAGACACTCCTGGTGCTACAGCCAGTGACTTCGATGGCGGATCTGTCCCACAAGTTCGTGAGACTGTGGAAGGGACTACGATGGCCACACCATCTATACATGTCGTTCCTCAGGTGGCCACTTAGGTGAGTGAAGAGTTCGCAGCCAATATTCCAATGGCTATTCCAGTACTAGCTGCGTCCCACTCATGTTCTCTGACGGCTGAAGAAGCAGATCTTCTGGCCAGCAAGGTCATTGAGAAACTAATCTCCTCTGGCATCCTTAAGACATCAGTTTCTCAAGCCTTTGAAGAACGACTGCCTACTATGGCCAGCAAGAATCTTTTGTTCATCAAAGATCTAGCACTTCCATTAAGTCTAATCTCTATGTTGTTTTCCACACTTCGATCTATCATAAACCATCTCTTTCATAACTGAGAGCTGTTGACAAAAGAGCATTTACTCTTATCTCAGTTTCGTCTGATAGTTCATTATCACTCACCTTATCCTTACAATACTTCTGTCATCTTCTCCATAAATACTTCCATCATAGTCATCTGTAGTAGAAATCCTAGAACCAGCTAACAGTCTAGCTTCTGCGCACGAAGAAAGTCTATTCACCCCCCCCCCTCTAGACTCACTTTGGGACCTAAAATTGTCCTCGACTAGTGTTGTGCTCCCCGCATTCAACCGGGTCGGCACGTATGAACGCTGAAGGGGTTCCATCCGTTTTCCTCCACGAACTGCTTGCAACCTTCCGTTGCGCACCATCTACACTTTCAACCAACCCCTCTCCTTTACGTCGCACGAATACATTCCTGAATCGTGCCACTGAGAAACATCCCGCCAACACCATGCTGCTCGGGTCGTGACATTCTCCTCTACCCAATCCTCGCAATGTCCTCGTTGTGATTGTCGACTTCGCTTCCGCGCAAGCGATTGCATCATTACCTCGACACCCTCTCACTCGCCCAATGTCAACAGGTTGGACATCGCTTCCCCACAAGTTGCAACACCTTTACCAAGATGCTCTCCCACTCGCCCAATGTCCAAAGGATAGGAGGCTTCCAAGATCGCTCTGACGCGCTCCTTCGTACTCCCTTACCCAACTCTGTATCACACTCTAGGATACTCCAACTCTATGAATGGAAGGCGTGTAAGACACTACCGGTCGACTCACCTCTGTGAGCTCCCACATTGGGATCACGCTACTTGCGAGAGTGCTCGGCGAGTCTTCAGGATACGGGCCGGTTCGGCTTTGATACCACTTGTCACGGGGTCAGGTTTCCTGCGCCTCTCAACCCATTGCGACACTTAGCTTCTCTATCCACAGTCCGCTAAGTTTAGCTTTTGAGGGTTAAAGCGCACGTAGACTGGTTTCGCCCTGCCACTGGGCTCATCAGGAGAACGGCTCCAGTTCTCAACCAGTTTGTGTAAGGATGGCCAAATCCCTTCTTCAACATCAAGTCCTCAACTAGCGGCGTGCTCCCCATTCAACCGGGTCGTCACGTCTGAACTCCGAAGGGGTTCCATCTATTTTCCTCCATAAACTGCTTGGAACCTTCCACTGCGCACCATCTACGCTTTCAACCAACCCTCTCATTTACATAGCACGAATACATTCCTGAATCGTGCCACTGAGAAATGTCCTGCCAGCACCACGCTGCTCGGGTCATGACGGGCGAAATCAGTCTACATGCGCTTCAACCCTCAAAGGCTAAACTTAGCAGACCGTGGATAGAGAAGCTAAATGCTGCACTGGGTTGAGAGGCGCAGGAAACCTGACCCCGTGACAAGTGGCATTAGAGCCGAACTGGCCCGTATCCTGAAGACTCGCCGAGCACTCTCGTGAGTAGCGTGATCCCAAGATGGGAGCTCACAGAGGTGAGTCGACCGGTAGTGTCTTGCACGCCTTGCGTCCATAGAGTTGGAGTATCCTAGAGTGTGATATAGAGTTGGGCAAGGGAGTACGAAGGAGCGCGTCGGAGCTATCTTGGAAGCCTCCTATCCTTTGGACATTGGGCGAGTGGGAGAGCATCTTGGTAAAGGTGTTGCAACCTGCGGGGAAGCGATGGCCAACCTGTTGACATTGGGCAAGTGGGAGGGCGTCGAGGTAACGATGTCATTGCCTGTGGGGAAGCGATGTCGATAAATGCGACCTAACCCCGTGACAATATTCAATAATTTGAAGCTCTGCTAGATCTGGTGGATCATGTACATTTACTGGTTGAGCTTCTTCCGGGCCAGATATATTCGTATGGTGAACAGGTCTAAAAGTACTTTGAGGTTCTTCGGCACTGTGACTTTCAGTATTAACTAGTTCGGAAGGACTAGATGGTTCTCCGGTGCTTTGGATGTCCGTATTAATTGGTTCGAAGTTAAGTGGAAGTCCTGAGTCCGATTCTTCGGAAGCATCATTAGTAACATTTCTTCTTGCTTCACTGGCACTTGGTGATTGATTAGTAGTAGTGGCAGGAACATATTTGAACTGAGAATAGTCAATTGTATCCGTGTGATCCTGCGCATTCAACTGTTTGCACTTCTTAACCTTCAACCACTCCTTTGACGAACTTACACACTGTTCGTCGAATGTATGAGAAAGAACAATAGATGAACTCACTGTTATCTTGCTTTCAATCTTCCTCTCTCTGTATATCCTGAACGAACTACTTCATGTCTCTTTTGTATCACTTCAGATATGTTCCTTGTGTTCAGTAATATTCTGACACTATGTCGAAGTAAGGCATACTCCTTTTCTTTTATAGGCCGGCCGTAGTAGGAAACCCTTCTGCTAGGGTTAAACATGTTTCACCTTTTGATCTTTGCCATTGAAACATGTTTCGCTAGTCTCGAATGACATCCACATGTTTTCCAGCACTTAACATACTCAGAAGTGTCGACCGAGTGATAACTTACTTAAATGCGGCCTTCAGTGCGTTTTGCTCCAACTAGCCACAGCCTCATAGATGTATGTGCCCCATAGCTTTGCTCCGAGTCTTTACCTATGAATCTTCGAGTCTGAGTCTTCGAACCTTGAGAATTGATCTTCAAATTCTTCTGCTCTCTAGCTTCGAAGCTAGGTTAGAATCAGTGCTCAACTGACGTCTCACTCTACGAGCCTTTGAATTCTACGAGTCTTCAGTTTCATGTCAGTTATAGCCTTATTTTTCCTTGGCTAATCTTCGACCATGCAAACTTCGACTCTGCAACACTGCTACTCGATACCCAACAGGTCTTCGAGCCTGCAAATCTTCGAGTCGCTGAGACGCTGCTCTACACCTGCGGTCTTCGAATCTTCGACCCTATGGATCTACGAGTCTGCGACCTTGCGTACTTTCCATGGTGCGTCGAGCCTGCTAGCCTGATGATCTTCGACCCGGCACCTTCGAGTCATTTGATCTTCGACCCAGTAATCTACGAGTCTTTGACCTAGATCTTCGACATTGATAAGTACATGGTTAGACTCCCTCTACGAGCTCACTCTAAGAGATCACTCTACGAAGTTATCCAACCCAATACGGATCTTCAACCCAGCGTTTACCACTTCCACATAATGTTGACAACAATGACAACCAATAAGATCATGGGAACAACAATCTCCCTCGTTGGAATTGTTGGCAACATATGGGAACATACTCCGAGCCTACGAGTCTTCGAGGCTCTCCCCCTGCATACCTCACACTGTACTCCCCCTACATATAACACACTACTTTTTTCTCCTCCTTCGCCAACCAATTGCAAAGAAAGAAGGGGAACCTCCTATAATACCGTCAGGCATGAGGAGAGAACTGCATAGATAGCCCACGTCTGTGACAAGCAAACAATTCGATGGATAAAAGTTTAGTGAGGATATCAGCAGTTTGTTCCTGCGTGGGAACATACACCAGTTGCACATTTCCCTCTTCCACTTGTTCCTTGATGTAGTGGTATCGATAATCAATATGCTTGACTTTCGAATGCTGAACGGGATTTCGGCTTATGTTAATGGCACTTTGGTTATCACACTAGATATTAACAGGCATCTCCACATCCACTCCCAAGTCTGAAAGTTGAGTGTTCATCCATACCACTTGTGTACATGCAGCATGTGCAGCTACATATTCAGCTTCGGCTGTGCTGTAGGCCACACTGTTTTGTTTACGACTCAACTATGCAACACACTTAGTGTCACGCCCCCAAATCCCAGAAGGACCGGAACTAAGAGTGTGACTTCCCCATGCCCGCACCCGAAGGGTCAAGGGGTTGGTGACTAGCACCGATATGGACTACACATTGGTGTTATCCGAGATAAACTTGTACATTCATACATCAAGGGTATTCATGTACATTCTCACATGCTATGAAGTTAAGAAAAATAATTTATTAATAACAGAGTCATGCTATAATTTCAATACAACTTCCACGGACCCCCGTCCGAATATTCAAATAATAAAAACAATCATGTTTTACAAAATCCATAAACCAAGTTATTACAAAATTTAAAACAAACAAAAATTAGCTTCGGACCAGCCTCTAGCGAATGAGTTGATACCTGAAACATGTCAACAAAGTAGGGGTGAGCACAAATGCCCAGTAGGTGATCTCCATCTCCTCACCATCCTATAACATGAATTCCTAAGTCTACATGATCGGTGTATGCTTGTGCCAGTGTAGTGTCCTACTTCATCACAATAAGCTTACATTTAATTACAAAATATAATATCACACACATTACATTTCATTTATCAAAGGTTCACACCAGCAATTCCACCATCCGTGGGATCCCCGTTATCAACTCCAAGAATCCAAAGCATTACCAGACAGCCATATGTGGGACCCGTGGTGTCCCTAACAACAACCTGCCACATATGGGACCTAGGTTAGCCAGCCACGTAAGGGACCTGCGGCCTCTCGCCGGCCCTACATGGGACCTGCAGTTAACCCAACCAGCTCCACCACCAATTTCACACATACGATCAATAGACAGAATATTCCAACTTACTAGTATTCAATACACAACTTAACAAAACATTTTAATCCAACTAGTAATAATGAACCAGAAGTGATATATATATATAATTATATATTATCAAATCGATAATGTTAAGCCACAAATAATATTTCTAATGACAAATTAATAAAAGCATACGACAAATAATATTTATATAATTTACACTATAATATAAAGCCTAACAATATTTATATTAAACTACAATCTCCAGCCCAAACGATGTTTATTTAATTAACTACGAAATCAAGCTTAAGCAATATCTGTATTAATAACTAACAATATCGGCCTAAAAATCTTTAAATTATTAAACTAATATTAACAGACCCAAATAGAATTTATAATATCTTAGACCAGTAATGTCAACCTTCGTACAGTCTATATATATATATGTGTGTGTGTGTATTTATAATATTAACCAAACAAAATTCATTATATATATATATTTTAAAAACAAATGAAACCCATTACTTTTGGGTCAAAGAAGCCATGGCGGGACAAATCCCAAAGGTCAAGAGAAATAGGCATCATTATGATTGGTGGGGTCTACAATTTTAATGCAGATTAAAACATGCCTTCAGTGGCATTATGTCAATAGCTATAGAATGATTTCTAATCATGTGAACAGGAGACGCCTCCTCCACGTCAAATGTGCTCTATAAAATGTAGTTAATTAATAATATAAAATGTCAATAGCTAGAAAATGCAGTTTATTTGTAGTCCAGTGGCGTGATATGGACAGGAACCCTGTTTGCTGACGACGTCGCATCGTCGATGACACCTGGTATTGCGTGGAAGGCCAGGCCGACTGGCCTGGCATTATACCGAATAATAATAATAAATAAATAATAGGTAGAATTTTCAGAAGGAGATTAAGTGCACGAGATGTGAAGCCGTGCAACCACCTTCTCCCGACCGAGCGTGTATGCTCTCGTTAGGTGCAGGAGCGTGAAGTCGCGAGTCCGTCTGGAGTCGACCGAGC